>CM038673.1:72650661-73850661 GCA_021605145.1 Aegilops bicornis
GTGCAGTTTCGTTATGGGCAGACTTCTCAGGAGCATGGCACGGGTTTGGATTCGATGCCCGAGCAGACTCTTTCCCCGAACGCATATGCGTACACAGGATATGGTGCATACACCCAAGGTGAGGGATCTCAGACGTATCTCTCCACGCGAGGGATCTCCATGCTCGAGCAGACTCTTTGCGCGAACCCATATGCGTACACAGGATATGACGCATACACCCAAGGTGAGGGATCTCAGCCGTATCTCTGCACGCGAGGGATCTCCATGCCTGAGGAGACTCGTGTCCCAGAGATAAACCACTACGACGAACAATGTCCAGAGAGTAGAGGCGAGGGATCTGATCAGGTAGTGGCAGAGATGAGTCATATCTCCCGCCATACTTTCCCGCTTCTGGGTTCCCGCGTATACCTCGCACCGCCGTTTCACGCCTATATATACCACCATACTTTCCCGCTTCTGAGTTCCCGCGTATACCTTGCACCGCCGTTTCCCGCCTATATCTCCCGCCATAGTTTCCCGCTTCTGAGTTCCCGCCTATTCTTCTCTTCTGAACCTATAAAAACCCCTCGACACTAAGGTGGGTAAGCACTCAAGTGTAGTCTCGTAGTCTCGTCAAGATGTCCCGTTATCCTTTTGATCATATTTTTCACACTAGTATGTCCGAATGTCTTCTGCGTTTAGCAGCCGATTTCAAGATAGACAATAGAATAGTTCAATGGGATGAACTAATCAGTAGTGACATCCTCATGAATGAGTTGGGTCATGCATTATCTAGGTGCGGGTGGCCTTCAAGGACCTTTAAGGAGATATGGAGAGAACTTCTCAGGTTGCATGAAAGATGGAAGAAGATACAACACAAGAGTGACTCACACCTGAAGTTTGCAGCACAACATACTTTTTATGGACTGCCGACAGCGAGGACGAAGACACTATCTTCATGCCCAGCACCAAGGCCAAGAATACAACATCGTCGAAGGGCAAGAGTTCTGCATCGTCAAAGGCCAAGAGTTCTGCTTGGTCGAAGGGCAAGAGTTCTGCATCGTCTAACGGCAAGAGTTCTGCATCGACGGAGGATAGCGATGATGCCTTCATATAGTTTTTAAGCCATATTTTTAGCTTTTAATTTCAGTTCTACCGTTTAATTCAGATGTACTTGCATTATTAGTTTGCACTGTCTTATTGTAGGGGCATTATGTTCTATCTTAATTTGATATTGTAGTTTTTGCATGACGTTCGATAATTAGTTTGTATTATTAAAGTGTTTTCGGGTGGGGAGAGAAGGAAAGAAGGAAAATTTGGCGGGAAGAAAATGCCACATTTTTTTCATTACAACACGGTACAATTGAAAATAAGATACATTTACTATTGAAATAAAGATACATTAAACTACCGATTTGGAGGATGGCTGGACGAGGATGACGAGAGCCTCAATGTCTCGTTTTATAGGCTCAGACGACAAATGATGGCGAGAAAATAGGCAACGCATGCATCGAAATTTTAGGCGGAAATACGCGTGATCCAAAACAGTGCAACCAAGTGCATGCACAGGTGTTGTCATGAGCTACAAAGAATAGATCAAGCAAAAGCAGCGCTGAGTGATTGATGCGGTCGTGTCCTCTGAAGCAAAAGCAGAGCTGAGTGACTGATGCTATCGCGTCCGCTGAAGCAAAAGCCAGCGGAGTGAGTGATTCCCGGGGGCTTACGAATCTGTGGGCATAAGAAAAGAAAGGGCAACAACCAGTGCAGAGGAGCACCGCTAAGTGTCGGCACAAGGCGTCAAAAATTCACCTACCGCACAACATCGGATTCCTGCCCGTGGAAATCAGCGTTGTCCGCGCATGTGAATCATCGCCGTCTGCCACAGCAAACGCGGTCGGGCATGCAGTAGCAGCTACAGTGTAGCCGCCCTGCACAGTGGTGGCATGGCCTGCCTGCTGGGCCCGTGCGCAGCAGGAGCTGTCGGCCGAGGCGGCGGCAATGGCGCTGGCCGCCTCGTGAAGTGGTGGCAGGGCCCACATGGCCTGGCCGTTGCCTGCCGTCTGAGAGGCACCGTGAGAAGTCCTGCTTTACCCGGGCGGCCGCCTCTGGCGTGGTGGCAGGGCCCACCGCCTCCAGCCATGGAGGCAGGTGCCACGTGTTGCCTGTCGCGCCTGCTGCCACGGCTGAGAGGTCTTTTTGTCAATTTCATCTGCAGGTAGTCTTTTTTAACAATTACGTTCGGCAACTGATCCTTTTCGACAAAAAATCTGGTGACTATGGAGGGCCGCCGGTGCGCCCTTGTCCCATCAGCGGTGGTGTAAAGCAATCTCCACCGTATTTGGACACATGCCTCCTCTCACGACGACATCTCGGGGCAAAATTTCGTGTTTTGACCCTTTTTGGTAAGAAATTCAGGATCTGACCCCGTTTGAATTTTTTTCGAGATTTGACACTTTTTCCTACCGCCAGAGCTCCTGGCGGTAGGGTTACACAACCTACCGCCAGGGACCCTGGCGGTAGGAAACTTATCCATGTCAGCGCGCGGAGACGGCGTCGTCCCCCCTCCGTCGCACCCTACCGCCAGGGGTCCGGGCGGTAGGCTGTGTAACCCTACCGCCGGAGCCCCTGGCGGTAGGGTCCGGGCAGTTATTTCGCCTGAGACCCCACGCCCCTTCCCTTCTCCCCACCCCTCCCCTCCCCTAAGTCGGCAGTTCATCCATTTTCTCCCCCAAGTCGCGCCCCTCTCTCCCTCTCTCATCTCCTCCACTCTCCCCCTCCGATCTTCACCGTTTTGGCGGATCGAGATGGCCCCGAAGAGAGAAACGTAAGCTCCTCCGATCCCTCCAATTAGTTTTTGCAAACTTGCTTCCGACTCGACGCATTATTTGCTTGAAATCCCTCATGTTTTTGAACTTAGATTGGATTTTTTTTCACCTAAGATTGATTGTAGTTGTAGTTCTTAGTTCTTTAGTAACTAGTGGTATTGGATATGAACTCTAATCAATAGTTCATAACTTAGTGTGAAGATGAACCCTAGTTCATAATTTATTTTGTTAAAAAAATTATGATGTAATGTTGATATGAGGATGAACCCTAGTTTGAAGATGCATGTTGATATGATGATATGATCTAGTGTGAAGCTGAACCTAGTTTGATGATTCATATTGATATGATGATATGAAGATGTTTTTTGGAAAAAAATATTTAAAAATATGATGATATGATGTATGTTGGAGGATTTTTGTTTTGATATGATGCATGTTGATATGATTTGATCCATCATATGTAGTAGATGTTGTTGGAGAAATATGCTTAAAATTTTATTTTGATATGATGCATGTTGATATGATTTGAGTTCATATTTTGCTTATGTATGTTTTATGCTTATGGTGCTTTTGTTTATGAAATTTTATTAAGGCGGCCACCTCTTGCGGACAACATCGGCCCACGGTACTGCATGTTGGACTGGGCATTCGACAAGGGTCATCGTGCCCGTTTCATAGAGAACGGAGAGGTAAGTTATATGAATGAAATTTTGATCCAAGTTTTCAGATTGACGAAAATAATTTCCTAACTTTTGGCATTCAATTTTTGATAGATGCTCCAGCCACTGCGCATGAGGGGTCACGGGGTTCATGGGCATATGGACTATGACGAGCGCTACGCGCCGTTCTTCAAGAGAGCCCGGTTGTTGGGTTTCGTGTTGCAGTTCAAGCGTCAGCCGCCGACGCTTGTCCACGCAGCTCTGATAGCGTTGATTGACCGGTGGCGACCGGAGACCCATTCTTTTCATCTGCCATGCGGGGAGATGGCGGTGACCTTCAAGGACTGGGAGATGATTACTGCCATGCCGATCGAGGGTCATGCACTCACCGGTCGAGTGGAGAGGACCAACTGGCAGGAGAGGGTCACCACCCTCATCGGCGACTGCCCCGGTGCCAAGAGTAACCGTACATTCGGTGTGCCGTTGATCTGGCTCTCGGAGCACCGGAAGACATGCCCCGAAGGCACAGACGAGGCGAATGTGGAGTGGTACGCGAGGGCCTACTCATGGTATCTTCTCACGGAGGTCGTGTTTCGAGACAGCTCCGGAACTCGCCAACTGGTCGATCTGTTCTTCCTAGCCGATCGGGATGCAGGGTACAGTTGGGGACCGCATCTCGCCTACCTATACCGTTCGGTAAGAGAGTGTCTAATTGCCTACCTACCTATGAAAGTGTGTCCACGACATTTTCTTATATCTGATCCTCATTTGATGTTTTGCAGCTTGACGACGCAACGCAGAGGACGGAGACAAGTCCAATATGGGTGGCTTTGTGCAGGCCTTCTCCATTTGGATGTGGGAGCGGCTGCCGGTGGGCGTCCGGAGAAGTTGCGAAGACGCCCATGGGAAGACTATGGCGAAGAAGGCGATGAGACTCAAACCCCACCGTAGCTTACAAGTGGGATGTTGTCAAACTCTACACGGGCCTAAACAAGACTTAGTACAAGACCTACACCAACGAGTTGGACGCTTTGACGCATACGCAGGTATATGAACTCGCCCAACACCTTTCTCTTGATTCCACTTTTGACCGAGAGTGCGAACTTACCAAGGTATATGTAATAGGTAAACTGGTGGCCGTATCGACAAGAACGACAGTGGGACTTTGATCTGAACGTGATGTGCGATGCGGACCGTGGTCTCTGGCGGTGCATCGTGCCCATGATCTGTGTGTACGCCGTCGAGTGGCATTTGCCACAACGCGTGGCCATGCAGTTTGGGATTTATCAGCAATACCCCACCGGGCCAGCCCACCGATACCGGCAGCCACGCGCTCCACTTGTGAGCTCTTTGTTCTCCGTGAGATTATCATGTTTCTTGTTGCTTATGATGATCTCATTGCGCTTATGATGATTCTTGTTGCTTATGCCTTGCAGGATGAGCCGGCAGAAGAATCAGTCGATCACAGACTGGGGAGAGGAGCATAAGACTCATGTGACGGAGTGGAACCGACGGAGGCACCGTAAAGACGTGGAGAGGAGAGTGACTAACTGGGATGATTACCTGGGCCGACACATGAGGTGGTACGATGATGGCCAAAAGCACCGCCTTCGTCTCGAGCCTCGATGGACGGCGGAAGACATCGCCGAAGCTGGAGAGGGATGACCCCGATGAACAGGCATACCAGACCGGCATCAGAGACATGCATAGTGGATTTAGGGAGTTTGCACCCCTGATCAACAGAGTGGTAAGTTTTAACCGACAGTCGTATTTAAAATATTTTATTCGTCATCGTGACTGACTTATATCGTTGCAGTCCGGTGAGCTGAACAGATGCATCTTTGAAGCCTCAGATGCACTAGGTGATCTTCCCGGGAGCGTACAATCGGAGACCAGAGTTAGGGGGACGATGAAGGTACAATTTCAGCCTCGTCGGAACAGATGCATCTTGTTCACTTGCAACGGTCGATCTGATACTTATTATGACCTTGCTTCATTGTGAGTGCAGAAGTTCGTGCAGCGTTATCGCAAGCTGGTAGGGCTGCTTGGGTGTCTTTGAGCTGGGTCAGTTTAAGGTTATCAGCTTGTAGCCACACAGGGTCTCATCGGCTCATCGAGCCATGCTCCCTCGTCGTCCAGGTTGGTTGGGGAGGAGGAGGAGGAGGAAGAGGATTAGGATGAGGAGGCCACACATGAAGAAGAGGAGGAGGAGGATGAGAGCAACAGGGAGGAGGAGTACGATGAAGATTATGGACGTCCACCAACTCAAACATCTCAGGCATCTCCGCTGCCGAAGAGGAATCCGAAGAAGAAGGATTTGCTGAGTCCGGACCCTTTCGAGAGACCGGTTCCTAGCCGCCCAAGAAGAAGACCGAAGAGACTTCGTTCAAAGAGTAACGAGGACCGTACCTCCAAGAGGGAAAGGAGCAAGTGATTATGCTCTTCGATACTTGGCTCTTTTAGTTTGGTTGAACTTGTCTAGTGGTTGTGAAACTATGTGTTTGCTATTTGTGGATCTATGTGTTTGAAATGTTCTATGCACTTCAAGTTATCTTAATATGGATCTATGTGATGCCCAAATTTAATTGTTTAAAATCTATGATATTGTTGTCATATTTGTGAAACTTGTTGTGATATTGAATTTGAAAACAAACAACCAAATGAACTTGGAAAAACAAAACAGAGGACCCTACCGCCAGGCAACCTGGAGGTAGGGTTACACAACCTACCGCCAGGGCCCTTGCATATTTCGTTACAGGAACTTTATACGGCAAAACGTAGGACCCTACCGCCAGGAGCCCTGGCGGTAGGATCAGACAACCTACCGCCATGGGTCCTGGCTGTAGGATGGACCTACCGCCAGGGCAGTAGCATGTTTCGTTACAGAATGCCTGGTTGGCAAAACTCTGCCACACCTTACCGCCAGGGTCGCTGACGGTAGGGTTAGACAGCCTACCACCAGGTTTCCTGGCGGTAAGGTACTTATCCATCGCCGTGGTGACGGCCGCCGTCTCCTCTCCGTCACACCCTACCGCCAGATACTCAAGCGGTAGGTTGTTCTAACCCTACCGCCAGTGCTCTAGCGGTAGCAAAAGGACCAAATCCTGAAAAAAATTAAACAAGGGTCAAATCCTAAATTTCTTATCAAAAAGGGTCAAAACACGAAATTTAGCCACATCTCGGCATCTCACCTGGCAAAGAGCACCACTAGAACTATGGCGTGTAATATCGGCCGTTGGATCTCCCGCGCCCTTGGTCGACCCTTGATTAAATCTAGCTTCACGTGGGCTGAGTTGTTCACACGTCAACCGTACTGCATAACATGGAGTCGTTGCTGACTTTCTGGGCCGGCCATCCATTTTGGAAAACCATCACCTCACCTCCTATTCATCCAGGCTGGGAGGTAGTTAAACTAATTAATTCGTGTGTGATCTGCATGTCAGTTAAACTAATTCATTTGTGATTTGCATGTTTTTTTTTCAGTTAAAGAAGATACGGAGTACACTTCTTCCATTAATAACATTATCAGCCCAAAGATTAAAAATATTACCTGCCACCTAAGCAAAGCCAGCTCTCATTTTTGAGTTTGTTAGATAATGGAAGAGCGCCTCCGACCTCAAAAAATGTAGGGCCGCATCTGCTCTCATTTCGGAAAAAAATTCTATAGACACCGGCTGCAAAGCACATCCTGTGCGTACCCTAGCCTAAATTCGTCCACGTGTCCCCTCCTTGCATCCAACGTCCGTCACTCTTTCCGATCCCTTCGCTGCTTCCCTCGGCTCAGAAGTGCTCGCTCGGCTCCAAACGCGTACGATCCCGGCTCCCTCACGAGGCAAGGCGTGCTGAGGCGGAGGCCCACCCAGTCCTTTCCTTTCCTTTGGTCTCGCAGTCGCCTGTTCCAAGCGTGCGCCGCCGCCGCCGCCGAATCCTCCGTCGTACTGGTCCCCGTCTCCAGCGCCGGCCTCTCGCTCCACCACACGCACCTTCTGGATCTCGCCCAGAACTAGTAAGCCCCTCACTTGTAAATTTGAAATTCTGTGTTTCCTTTAGGCCATCAGCTCCTTCAGAGACGAGGTCCGTTTGATTTGCTAATCTACATGTTAATCAGATATTTTGATTTTGATTAAACTAGGTATTAACTGTTGCCTGGCAAGCTCGTACTTGATCGGATCATTTGGTTCGCTCAGTCGAGCTACAAAATCAAAATTGCATCACTGATTTCAGACTGAAGAGAGTGTAGTTTCAGACTCAAGAAGTGTAGTTTCAGACTCAAGAGAGTTTAGCTTACATGAGGATGAACTGTACTCCCTCTGTAAACTAATATAAGAGCGTTTAGATTACTAAAGTAGTGTTCTAAATGCTCTTATATTAGTTTACAGAGGGAGTACATGATTTTGCTCTATGTCTAATAACTGTCCGAGCAAACTCATATACAGTAATAAGTTAACGCAATTTGTGCATGTCTTTGCAGCCATGCAAGAGAAGGTTTCAAATTGGCAAGGATTCCCCTGGTCCTGTTATCTAAGATGCTAGATTAGGGAGCAAAGAGCAAACAGGAGGCCACCTACTCGTGCAGCAGTCATGCTCCACCATCATTCTTCAGGACAAAGACCCCCAAGTACACTGCTAGAACAACACAACTGACGCCAAGGAAACAAATGGACAAGATGCAATGCTTGCTGATGAGTAGACTTCGAGTAGGATTTTTGAGATATTTCAAATGTGGAGTAGACTTCATGACAAATGTTGTACCACACTATAGCTGATTGCTCTCCCAACAATTTCCAACTATAATACTAAAGTTGTACACTGTATCTTTTCATCGGAAGTATATATGAATGATTTGAGATCTTCAAATAGGAGAATATGCTATTTTTTGGTGTTGTCATTTAGTAGGCCTAAATTCAGTTGAAGGCAGACAACAATATATGTTTGAAATTCATGTAGTGCAAATCTGGAGTGCAATTCATGCTCCTGTGTTTTCTACCTTCTAAACCACAATCATAAAAAAGCATGAAATTCAACTGGGGCAAGGACTTTTTATTTTCAGTATGAAATATGTCATCCCTTTAGGGCGGGTACTCTGGAAATATTTTTTATTGACATAAAATTTTGATCTGTCCTCATAGACAAAAACTTTTCAGGATGGTCATGAATTACATGACTGAGATGTTTTGCAGCATTAAGATAATGATACATCATCCACAAAACACGCGTAATCCATGGTTGTGGACTGATGAGGGCGATGGAGAGGACGATGATGTGTTTGGGCGTGAGGCGGACATGGTTGTGGTCTCACCCGGTGGAGTGAGTGCCGGACCAGGTCTCCTCGGCCGCCACCAGTCTGACCTGCCATGATCAGATCGCCGGTGGACGAAGGAAGCAGATGCTATATCAATCACAAAGATGCGTAACTTCTGATTGGAAGGGACCATAGCTGCGTAACAATGGGAGCCGGATTGTGTCTAGTTTTTGCAGTTGAGCGGAGCCAAGGGAGCCGGGATCGTACGCGTTTGGAGCCGAGCGAGCGCTTCTGAGCCGAGGGAAGCAGCGAAGGGATTGGAAGGAGCGACGCACGTTGGATGAGGGGACACGTGGACGAATTTGGGCTAGGGTACGCATAGGACGGGCTTTGCAGCCGGTGTCCACGGAATTTTTTTCCCTCATTTCGGGTTAGGTTTATGGAGTGTTGCATCTTGTTTTTTTTTGCGGGGTGTTGTTGCATCTTGTTGAGACATGAATGCAGATTTTTTAATCCTTTTATTGAAATCTGGTAGACAGGAGTTGCAATATTGCAAAATAAGAATAAGGGCATCTCTAACGGCAAGATGTAAATTTTCTTCCGCATCCGTCCGCGGACACGGATGTAGGAGGCAGCCATCTAACCATATGATGTATATGTCTGTCAATAAATTCAAATTCAAATGTACTCTGATCCACACAACGCCTCAGATCACATCCACGCCGGATCGTATTCTCGATCGCAACTAAAGAAAGATAAATATGCTTAGTTCTTAAGCCATGTACAACACGGCGCTTAGGAATAGAATCCCAGCCGTTTGCTCAGACGGAAAGATTTTCCTGGCGTCTCCCAGCCAGCGATGCCAGACTTGGCAGCCGATGCTTCGAGTGTATTTAGTTCGCTCGATAGTTGGTTCGATGTGACAAATAAAGCGCGCCTCAGCATTGGAGACACATGCTCTTACATGAGCACTACAATTTTTCTTAATTATTTTAATTCCTTAAGAGTCTACCTAAGCGCCTATGCATTGGACATGCCCTTACATGCCTGAATCCAAAAGAATATCAGTCCAAAAATCCGTACATTTTGCCCTGCTGACAGGCAGTCCCATCAAGCTGTTCACTGATTAAGGAGGTGTCGCCGCCGCATACGCAGCCTCCGCGTCAGCATCCACGTCCGCCTCCGCTGGGTCCTCAACTTCTGCCGGCGCCAGTGATGAGATGCTTCAAGTGACAGCAATACTTGGATAGGGCCTCTCTCCTTGGATGGTGTACCATCGATGGTTGAGGGACTTCCACTCACGTTTGCGCATGACCACGTCGAAGTAGGGTGCGAAATGTTTGTGTTCATGGAACCATATGTGAACGCTCCTCCAAAAGTTTGTGCCCTTTTTCTCCGTGTCATGGAGAGGATCAAGGCTAGTGGCCAACCATGCATCGCACAACAGCTCGTCCTCCCACATGTTGAAGCTTTATCCTCTTCCCTTCTTCTTCGGATTGCTCGTTGCATCATTCGGATCATTGTCATTGCCGTCCTCCTCCTCCCTCCGGATGTTGCTCTCCGGCGGCCCAATGCTGCTATTGTTGTGTGCCATCGCCGGTCTGGGTGTAGGATTGTTGTGTGGCTGTCTGGGTGTAGGACTGCTGCTGCTGGTAGTTGCCGGACTGGGTGGGATCTGAGTCTTCCACCTGCCCCTCCTCATAGCCCCTCCTCCTCCCTCGCCTCCGTCGTGGATGATGTCGAGCATCTTCCTATCCACGTCGTGCATACACCGACTCCCTAGCTCTGGGCATTGCAGCGAATAGCGTGCGGGCACCCATCAGCTCCCCGGCCGTCGATCGGTCGCGCCTGGACGAGCTGCGGTGAAGAATACTCGAAGAAGAGCGGTGCCGCATTAACGTCAACTATGTAAGGCATCATACCGGCGGGGGTTCCGAGCTGCTTGGCGGCGTAGTAGTACAGAGACTTGCAATGCTCCGGCCACGATGTTGTCTATCTTTGTCGGGCAAGGCCCACCACGGCCTCCACGCCCATCGCCACCACCAGGCCCACCGGCAGCCAACCGCTTCTTGAGCTTCTCCTCCTTTACGGCCTTCGCTTTGACGCGGCGATTTTGTTGTGTCTCCCAGCTGATCTTCCAGGCGAGCATGATGCTTGGTTCCTCCGGCAGCTCTGCCGGATCCATCTCCGACAGGTACTCTGACGGTTTCATGCATCGGCGGCGGAAGGAAGGAGAGGATGGGAGAAAAGAGCAGGAATTAGGCGGAGAGCAGCGAGGAATGGAAGAAGGTAGTGGGGAATTTTGGCGCGGAAAAAGTTCGGGTGCTACAAAAGTGCGGGCTCCGCCTTCCTTTTGGGTGGGCCAAGGGGGCAAAAAGCGACATTTCGGCGTGTGCGGACTCGTGCAAAGCCCCAATGTTTGTTTCTGGTCTGCATGAGAAATCGCGTCGGGCAGCTCCGTGGACTGATACAGGACCGCATTGGATGGCTTCTGCGGTCCGGACAGCGCTTTCTGAACGGTTGTGGGAGGTTTGAGGGTCGGTGTTGGAGATGGCCTAATAAGGCATAAATTTCACAAAAACAACCATGCCTTTGTGACACCACCAACAAAGTTTAAATCTAAGATTTTTCTTTTTTCTGCATATAACACTTTTAGCAAAAAGATGACACACAAAGCTAGAACAGACAAGCAGGATTAGGGTTGTTACCTGCATCACAAGGGCCCAAAATTGGTTTAAATCGAATTAGGGTTAAATATTAAAAACATAATTGAATTGAAACTCTCATTCATGTTGCATTTTTTTGCAGGGGATTCATTTCCATCATATTAGTTTCTGATCTACTATTTTGCAACCTTTTACTTTCAGATCTATAAACCAAAAAACCCAAAAAATATTTTAGCTTTTGTTTAACTATCTCTATCAGATCTCACCTTCGCAAATGACCGTGAAGGGATTGACAACCCCTTTATTGCGTTGATGCAAGTGTTTGGTTGTTTGTGCATGTATTGGTGATTTGCTCGTTCTTCTCCTACTGGATTGATACCTTGGTTCTTAACCGAGGGAAATACTTATCTCTTCTTTGCTGCACCACCCTTTCTTCTTCAAGGGAAAAACCAACGCAAGCTCAAGAAGTAGGAGGAAGAATTTCTGGTGCCGTTGCCGGGGAGATCTACACCAAGTCAAGATCTACATCAATCCTACCAAGTACCCATCATAAACTCTCATCTCTTGCATTACATTATTTACCATTTTCCTCTCATTTTCCTCTTCCCCACTTCTAAAAGATTTTCAAAAAGATTCACCCTTTTCTTCGCCCTTCTTCCTTTCGTCTTTTCGTTTGCTCATGTGTTAGATTGCTTGCTTCTCAAGAGAATACCAAATTGTGTGACTTTTCCAATACTAATAATAATGATTTTATTAGAACTCCAATTTCTCTCGCCACTAGTGCGGAATCTTGTGAAATTAATACCGCTTTGCTGAATCTTGTTATGAAAGATCAATTTTCCGCCTTCGTAGTGAAGATGCCGCATCCCATCGAAACAATTTCGATGATTTGTGTGATATGCAAAAGAAGAAAGATGTGGATAATGATATTGTTAAATTTAAGCTATTTCCGTTCTCACTACGACATCGTGCTAAAACTTGGTTTTCATCTTTGCCTAAAAATAGTATTGATTCATGGAATAAGTGTATAGATGCTTTTATTTCCAAGTACTTTTCTCCCACTAAGATCATCTCCCTTAGGAACGATATTATGAATTTTAAGCAACTTGATCATGAACATGCTGCACAATCTTGGGAGAGGATGAAATTGATGACACGGAATTGCCCTACTAATGGTTTAAATTTGTGGATGATCATACAATTTTTTTATGCCGGATTGAATTTTGCTTCTAGAAATCTTTTAGATTCGGCCATGGGAGGTACTTTTATGGAAATTACTTTAGGAGAAGCTACTAAACTCCTAGATAATATTATGGCTAGTTATTCTCAGTGGCATACCGAAAGATCTTCCAGTAATAAAAAAGTGCATGCAATTGAAGAGATTAATGTTTTGAGTGGAAAGATGGAGGAGCTTATGAAATTGTTTGCTAGTAGGAGTGCTCCTATTGATCCTAATGATATGCCTTTTTCTACTTTGATTGAGAACAATAATGAATCTATGGATGTGAATTTTGTTGGTAGAAACAATTTTGGTAATAACGCGTATAGAGGCAATTTTAATCCTAGGTTGTTTCCTAGTAATTTCTCTAATAATTATGGTAATTACTACAACAATTCTTATGGAAATTATAATAAGATGTCCTTTGATTTTGAGAATAGTGTTAAAGAATTTATGATTTCGCAAAAGAGTTTGAGTGCTTTGATTGAAGAAAAATTACTTAAGATTGATGATTTGGCTAGGAAGGTGGATATAATTTCTCTTGAGGTCGGCTCTTTGAAAATTAGATTTATTCCACCCAAGCATGATATTAATGAATCTCTTAAAGCTATGAGAATTTCCATTGATGAGTGCATAGAAAGAACCGATAAGATGCATGCTAAGCGAGATGTGATGGACAAGACCCATCCGTTAGCTTAGCCTAATGATCGCTCAGTTTTATTGCTATTGCTTTCCTCATGTCAAATACATATTCCTTCGACTATGAGTTTATGCAACTCCCGGATACCGGAGGAATGCCTTGTGTGCTATCAAACGTCACAACGTGAATCGGGTGATTATAAAGATGCTCTCTGTATCTCCGAAGGTGTTTATTGAGTTGGCATAGATCGACATTAGGATTTGTCACTCCGAGTATCGGAGAGGTATCTCTGGGCCCTCTCGGTAATACACATCATAAGCATGCAAGAAAACGACTAAGGAGTTAGTCACGAGGTGTCAGTATTACGGAATGAGTAAAGAGACTTGCTAGTAACGAGAGTGAACTAGGTATGAAGATACCGACGATCGAATCTTGGGCAAGTAATATACCGATGGACAAAGGGAATTACGCATGTTGTCATAACGGTTCGACCGATACAGATCTTCGTGAGAATATGTAGGAGCTAATATGAGCATCCAGGTTCCACTATTGGTTATTGACAGGAGAGGTGTCTCGTTCATGTTTACATAGTTCTCGAACCCGTAGGGTCCGCACGCTTAACGTCCGATGATGATATAGTATTATATGAGTTATGTGATTTGGTGACCGAATGTTGTTCAGAGTCCAGGACGAGATCATGGACATGGCGAAGAGTCTCGAAATGGTCGAGAGGTAAAGGTGGATATATAGGACAATGGTATTTGGACACCGAAAGTGTTCCGGAGGGTACCGGGTACTTATCGGGTCACCAGAAAGGAGTTTCGGGCACCCCCGGCAAAGATATGGGCCTTATGGGCCAAGTGAGGGAACACACCAGCCCTGGTGCGCGCCTATAGAGGCTAGCCCTATGAGGAGGAGAAGGAAGGAGGGGAGGGCAAGGAATGTGTGGATTAATATTCCTACTTCCTTCCCTCCCCCTCTTCCTTCCACCTCGGTTATATATGGCGGGGGTGGGGCTTGGGAGGGACTCCAAGTAGGATTCCTCCTAGTTGGGCACCTCCTATGGCTGCTCCCTCCCTCCCACACACACACACACACACACACACACACACACACACACACACACACACACACACACACACATATATATATATATATATATATATATATATATATATATATATATCATATATATATATATATGAGGAGGGGGCCTAGCACATAATGCATAATTTCCTAGCCGTGTGCGGTGCCCCCTCCACAGTTTACACCTCGGTCATATCTTCTTGGTGCTTAGGCGAAGCCCTGCGAGTATCACTTCACCATCACCGTCACCACACCGTCATGCCGACGGAACTCATCTACTACCTCGACGTCTTGCTGGATCAAGAAGGCGAGGGACGTCATCGAGCGGAACATGTGCAGAACTCGGAGGTGCCGTGCGTTCGGTACTTGATCGGTCGGAGCTAGAAGAAGTTCGACTACATCAACCGCGTTGTCAAACGCTTCCACTTTTGGTCTACGAAGGTACGTAGGCACACTCTCCCCCTCGTTTCTATGCATCTCCATGGATAGATCTTGCGTGAGCGTAGGATTTTTTTTGAAATTGCATGCTACGTTTCCCAACGGTGGCATCATGAGCCAGGTTTATGCGTAGATGATATGCACGAGTAGAACACAAAGAGTTGTGGGCGGTGATAGTCATACTGCTTACCACCAACGTCTTATTTTGATTCGGCGGTATTGTTGGATGAAGCGGCCCAGACCAACCTTACATGACCACGTTCATGAGACCGGTTCCACCGATAGACATGCAACTAGTTTTGCATAAAGGTGGTTGCTTCCTCTTGAGCAATGCGTTGGATTTCCCCGAAGAGGAGAGGATGATGCAGCAAAGTAGCGTAAGTATTTCCCTCAGTTTTGAGAACCAAGGTATCAATCCAGTAGGAGGCCACGCACAAGTCCCTCGTACCTGCACAAAACGATAGCTCCTCGCAACCAACGCGATTAGGGGTTGTCAATCCCTTCACGGTCACTTACGAGAGTGAGATCTGATAGAGATGATAAATAATATTTTTGGTATTTTTGGTATAGAGATGCAAAGTGAAAAGTAAAAGGCAAAATAAAAACAAAGCAAGTATTAAAGTAATGGAGATTGATATGATGAGAATAGACCCGGGGGCCATAGGTTTCACTATTGGCTTCTCTCAAGAGCATAAGTATTCTACGGTGGGTGAACAAATTACTGTTGAGCAATTGAGAAAATTGAGCATAGTTATGAGTATATCTAGGTATGATCATGTATATAGGCATCACGTCCAAGACAAGTAGACCGAAACGATTCTACATCTACTACTATTACTCCACTCGTCGACCGCTATCCAGCATGCATCTAGAGTATTAAGTTAAAAACAGAGTAACGCCTTAAGCAAGATGACATGATGTAGAGGGATAAATTCATGCAATATGATAAAAACCCCATCTTGTTATCCTCGATGGCAACAATACAATACGTTCCTTGCTGCCCCTTCTGTCACTGGGAAAGGACACCGCAAGATTGAACCCAAAGCTAAGCACTTCTCCCATTGCAAGAACTAGCAATCTACTCGGCCAAACCAAACGGATAATTCGAAGAGACTTGCAAAGATAACCAATCATACATAAAATAATTCAGAGAAGATTCAAAAATTATTCATAGATAATCTGGATCATAAACCCACAATTCATCGGTCTCAACAAACACACCGCAAAAAGAAGATTTCATCAAATAGATCTCCACGAGAGAGGGGGAGAACATTGTATTGAGATCCAAAAAGAGAGAAGAAGCCATATAGCTACTAGCTATGGAACCGAAGGTCTGAAGTAAACTACTCACACTTCATCGGAGGGGCTATGGTGATGATGTAGAAGCCCTCCGTGGTGGATGCCCCTTCCCGTGAGCTCCTAATAGGCCCCAAGATGGGATCTCGTGGATACAGGAAGTTGCGGCGGTGGAATTAGGTTTTGGCTCCTCTTCCGATTGTTTGGGGTGCGTGAGGTATATATAGGAGGAAGGAGTACGTCGGTGGAGCAACAGGGGCCCACAAGGCAGGGGGCACGCCCTAGGGGGGGGGCTCCCCCCACCCTCGTGACCGCCTCTTTCGTTCCTTGGAGTAGGGTCCAAGTCCCCTGGATCACGTTCGGTGAGAAAATCACGTAGTTTCGAAGGTTTCATTCCGTTTGGACTCCGTTTGATATTCTGTTTCTTCGAAACACTGAAATAGGCAAGAAAAACAACAATTCTGGGCTGGGCCTCTGGTTAATAGGTTAGTCCCAAAAATAATATAAAAGTGGAAAATAAAGCCCAATATAGTCCAAAACAGTAGATAAAGTAGCATGGAGCAATCAAAAATTATAGATACGTTGGAGACGTATCAGGCATCCCCAAGCTTAATTCCTGCTCGTCCTCGAGTAGGTAAATGATAAAAGAGAATTTTTGATGCGGAGTGATACTTTGGCATAATTTCAATGTAATCTTCTTAATTGTGGTATGAATATTCAGATCCGAAGATTCAAGACCAAAGTTCATATTGACATAAAAATAATAATACTTCAAGCATACTAATCAAAGTAATCATGTCTTCTCAAAATAGCATGGCAAAATAAAGTTCATCCCTACAAAATCATATAGTTAGGTTATGCTTCATATTCGTCACACAAAGATGTTCCCAAATTCTATACCCCCGATGACAAGCCAAGCAATTGTTTCATACTTCAATAATCTCAAACTTTTTCAACCTTCACGCAATACATGAGCGTGAGCCATAGATATAGCACTATGGGTGGAATAGAATATGATGATGGGGATTGTGTGGAGAAGACAAAAAGTAGAAAGTCTCACATTGACGAGGATAATCAACGGGCTATGGAGATGCCCATCAATTGATGTCAACATGAGGAGTAGGGATTGCCATGCAACGGATGCACTAGAGCTATGAATGCTCAACAAAAGAAAACTAGTGGGTGTGCATCCAACTTGCTTGCTCATGAAGACCTAGGGCATTTGAGGAAGCCCATCGTAGGAATATACAAGCCAAGTTCTATAATGAAAAATTCCCACTAGTACAAAAAGACAACTTATGAGGCTCACTATATGAAAAACATGGTGCTACTTTGAAGCACAATATATGAGACTCACTACATGAAGAACAAGGTGCTACTTTGAAGCACAAGTGTGGAAAAAGAGATAGTAGCATTGCCCTTTTTATTTATTTCTTTTTTTGGACTTTCTTTTTTTCTTCTTTTTGGCCTTTTTTGGGCAATGCTCTAATAATGATGATCATCACACTTCTATTGATTACAACATAAGGATTACAACTCGAAACTAGAACACGGTATGACTGTATATGAATGCCTCCGGCGGTGTACCGGGATGGTGCAATGAATCAAGAGTGACATGTATGAAAAATAATGCATGGTGGCTTTGCCACAAATACGATGTCAACTACATGATCATGCAATGTCAATATGACTAAAGTAAAGTATGTCATGATGATGATGAACGGAACGGTGGAAAGTTGCATGGCAATATATCTCGGAATGGCTATGGAAATGCCATAATAGGTAGGTATGGTGGCTGTTTTGAGGAAGATATAAGGAGGTTTATGTGTGATAGAGTGTATCATATCACGGGTTTGGATGCACCGTGAAGTTTGCACCAACTCTCAAGGTGAGAAAGGGCAATGCACGGCATCAAGAGGCTAGCAAAGGCGGAAAAGTAAAAGTGCATTATAATCCATGTACTCAACATTAGTCAAAATAACTCATATACTTATTGCAAAAATTTAGAAGTCATCAAAAATCAAGTACTACGCAGCATGCTCCTAGGGGATAGATTGGTAGGAAAATACCATCGCTCGTCCCCGATCGCCACTCATAAGGATGCACAAGCCGGTACATTTAATGTTTCAAATTTGTTACACAACTTTAACCATACGTGCATGCTACGGGATTTGCAAACTTCAACACAAGCATTTCTCAAATTCACAACTACTCAACTAGCACGACTTTCATATTATCACCTCCATATCTCAAAACAATTATCAAGCATCAAACTTTTCTTAGTATTCAACGCACTCAAAAGAAAGTTTCACATATCTTGAATACCAAGTATATTAAAATTAAGCAAATTACCATGCTATTAACGACTCCCAAAATAATCTAAGTGAAGCATGAGAGATCAATAGTTTCTTTAAAACAAATCCACCACCGTGCTCTAAAAGATCTAAGTGAAGCACTAGAGCAAAAATTATCACGCTCAAAAGATATAAGTGAAGCACTATGAGCAAAATATCAAGCACAAAAGATATAAGTGAAGCACATAGAGTATTCTATCAAATTCGAATTTATGTATGGCTCTCTCAAAAGGTGTGTACAACAAGGATGATTGTGGTAAACTAACAAGAAAAGACGCAAATAATACAAGACGCTCCAAGCAAAACACATATCATGTGGTGAATAAAAATATAGCTCCAAGTAAATTACCGATGGAAGTAGATTTAAAGAGAGGATGCCTTCCGGGTCATCCCCAAGCTTTGACTTTTTGGTGGCCTTGGATTATCTTGGGGGTGCCATGGGCATCCCCAAGCTTAGGCTCTTTCCACTCCTTGTTCCATAATTCATCAAAAGAATTTACCCAAAACTTGAAAACTTCACAACACAAAACTCAATAGAAATCTCGTGAGCTCCGTTAGAGAAAGAAAACAAAAGACTACTTTAAGGTACTGTCACGAACTCATTATTTATTTATATTTGTGTTAAACCTACTGTATTCCAACTTCTCTATGGATTATAAACTATTTTACTAGCCATTGATTCATCAAAATAAGCAAACAACACACGAAAACAGAATCTGTCAAAAACAGAACAGTCTGTAGTAATCTGTAACTAATGCAAACTTCTGGAACTCCAAAAAATCTACCAAAATTAGACGACCTTGACAAATTTTTTATTGATCAGCAGCAATTGGAATAAGTATTTTATCACGTTCTGGTGATTTTTAATAATTCAGGCACTGAGCGCAAAGTTTCTGGAAATTACAGCAAGATCAAATAACTATCATCCACCGATAGACATGCAACAAGTTATGCATAAAGGTGGCTGCTTCCTCTTGAGCACTGCGTTGGATTTCCCCGAAGAGGAAAGGATGATGCAGCAAAGTAGCGTAAGTATTTCCCTCGGTTTTTGAGAACCAAGGTATCAATCCAGTAGGAGGCCACGCACAAGTCCCTCGTACCTGCACAAAACGATAGCTCCTCGCAACCAACGCGATTAGGGGTTTTCAATCCCTTCACGGTCACTTACGAGAGTGAGATCTGATAGAGATGATAAATAATATTTTTGGTATTTTTGGTATAGAGATGCAAAGTGAAAAGTAAAAGGCAAAATAAAAACAATGCAGTAGCAGCAACAGTGTAGCCGCCCTGCACAGTGGTGGCATGGCCCGCCTACTGGGCCCGTGCGCAGCAGGAGCTGTCGGCCAGGGAGCGGCAGCGACAGCGCTGGCCGCCTCGTAGAGTGGTGGCAGGGCCCACATGGCCTGGCCCGTTCCGTGCCGACCAGAGGCACTGTAGAAGTCCCGTTTTACCCGGGCGGCCGCCTCCTGGCGTGGTGGCAGGGCCCACCGTCTCCAGCCATGGAGGCAGGTGCCACGTGTTGCCTGTCGCGCCTGCTGCCACGGCTGAGAGGTCTTTTTGTCAATTTCATCTGCAGGTAGTCTTTTTTAACAATTACGTTCGGCAACTGATCCTTTTCGACAAAAAATCTGGTGACTATGGAGGGCCGCCGGTGCGCCCTTGTCCCATCAGCGGCGGTGTAAAGCAATCTCCACCGTATTTGGACACATGCCTCCTCTCACGACGACATCTCGGGGCAAAATTTCGTGTTTTGACCCTTTTTGGTAAGAAATTCAGGATCTGACCCCGTTTGAATTTTTTTCGAGATTTGACCCTTTTCCTACCGCCAGGAGCTCTGGCGGTGAGATAACCTACCGCCAGGACCTGGCGGTAGGAAACTTATCCATGTCACACATGGAGACGGGCGTCGTCCCCTCCGTCGCACCCTACCGCCAGGGGTCCGGGCGGCTGTGTAACCCTACTCACGGAGCCCCCGGGCGGTAGGGTCCGGGCAGTTATTTCGCCTGAGACCCCACGCCCCTTCCCTTCTCCCCACCCCTCCCCTCCCCTAAGTCGGCAGTTCATCCATTTTCTCCCCCAAGTCGCGCCTCTCTCCTCTCTCATCTCCTCCACTCTCCTCCGATCTTCACCGTTTTGGCGGATCGAGATGGCCCCGAAGAGAGAAACGTAAGCTCCTCCGATCCCTCCAATTAGTTTTTGCAAACTTGCTTCCGACTCGACGCATTATTTGCTTGAAATCCCTCATGTTTTTGAACTTAGATTGGATTTTTTTTCACCTAAGATTGATTGTAGTTGTAGTTCTTAGTTCTTTAGTAACTAGTGGTATTGGATATGAACTCTAATCAATAGTTCATAACTTAGTGTGAAGATGAACCCTAGTTCATAATTTATTTTGTTAAAAAAATTATGATGTAATGTTGATATGAGGATGAACCCTAGTTTGAAGATGCATGTTGATATGATGATATGATCTAGTGTGAAGCTGAACCTAGTTTGATGATTCATATTGATATGATGATATGAAGATGTTTTTTGGAAAAAAATATTTAAAAATATGATGATATGATGTATGTTGGAGGATTTTTGTTTTGATATGATGCATGTTGATATGATTTGATCCATCATATGTAGTAGATGTTGTTGGAGAAATATGCTTAAAATTTTATTTTGATATGATGCATGTTGATATGATTTGAGTTCATATTTTGCTTATGTATGTTTTATGCTTATGGTGCTTTTGTTTATGAAATTTTATTAAGGCGGCCACCTCTTGCGGACAACATCGCCCACGGTATCGCATGTTGGACTGGGCATTCGACAAGGGTCATCGTGCCCGTTTCATAGAGAACGGAGAGGTAAGTTATATGAATGAAATTTTGATCCAAGTTTTCGGATTGACGAAAATAATTTCCTAACTTTTGGCATTCAATTTTTGACAGATGCTCCAGCCACTGCGCATGAGGGGTCACGGGGTTCATGGGCATATGGACTACGACGAGCGCTACGCGCCGTTCTTCAAGAGAGCCCGGTTGTTGGGTTTCGTGTTGCAGTTCAAGCGTCAGCCGCCGACGCTTGTCCACGCAGCTCTGATAGCGTTGATTGACCGGTGGCGACCGGAGACCCATTCTTTTCATCTGCCATGCGGGAGATGGCGGTGACCTTCAAGGACCGGGAGATGATTACTGCCATGCCGATCGAGGGTCATGCACTCACCGGTCGAGTGGAGAGGACCAAGCTGGCAGGAGAGGGTCACCACCCTCATCGGCGACTGCCCCGGTGCCAAGAGTAACCGTACATTCGGTGTGCCGTTGATCTGGCTCTCGGAGCACCGGAAGACATGCCCCGAAGGCACAGACGAGGCGAATGTGGAGTGGTACGCGAGGGCCTACCTGTGGTATCTTCTCACGGAGGTCGTGTTTCCGCATAGCTCCGGAACTCGCCAACCGGTCGTGTCTGTTCTTCCTAGCCGATCGGGATGCAGGGTACAGTTGGGGACCGCATCTCGCCTACCTATACCGCTCGGTAAGAGAGTGTCTAATTGCCTACCTACCTACGTAAGTGTGTCCACGACATTTTCTTATATCTGATCCTCATTTGATGTTTTGCAGCTTGACGACGCAACGCAGAGGACGGGAGACAAGTCCAATATGGGTGGCTTTGTCTGGGCCTTCTCCATTTGGATGTGGGAGCGGCTGCCGGTGGGGCGTCCGGAGAAGTTGCGAAGACGCCCATGGGAAGACTATGGCGAAGAAGGCGATGAGACTCGAAACCCCACCGTAGCTTACAAGTGGGATGTTGTCAAACTCTACACGGGCCTAAACAAGACTTAGTACAAGACCTACACCAACGAGTTGGACGCTTTGACGCATACGCAGGTATATGAACTCGCCCAACACCTTTCTCTTGATTCCACTTTTGACCGAGAGTGCGAACTTACCAAGGTATATGTAATAGGTAAACTGGTGGCCGTGACGACAAGAACGGCGGTGGGACTTTGATCTGAACGTGATGTGCGATGCGGACCGTGGTCTCTGGCGGTGCATCGTGCCCATGATCTGTGTGTACGCCGTCGAGTGGCATTTGCCACAACGCGTGGCCACGCAGTTTGGGATTTTTCAGCATACCCCACTGGGCCAGCCCACCGATACCGGCGGCCACGCGCTCCACCTGTGA
Source organism: Aegilops bicornis (assembly GCA_021605145.1). Lineage (NCBI taxonomy): Eukaryota > Viridiplantae > Streptophyta > Magnoliopsida > Poales > Poaceae > Aegilops > Aegilops bicornis. The sequence goes on from CM038673.1 coordinate 72,673,239, forward strand.
GCTCTTTGTTCTCCGTGATTATCATGTTTCTTGTTGCTTATGATGATCTCATTGCGCTTATGATGATTCTTGTTGCTAATGCCTTGCGTGATGAGCCGGCGGAAGAATCGATCGATCCTGATCGGGAGAGGAGCATAAGACTCATGTGACGGAGTGGAACCGACGGAGGCACCGTAAAGACGTGGAGAGGAGAGTGACTAACTGGGATGATTACCTGGGCCGACACATGAGGTGGTACGATGATGGCCAAAAGCACCGTCTTCGTCTCAGGCCTCGATGGACGACGGAAGACATCGCCGAGCTGGAGAGGGATGACCCCGATGAACAGGCATACCAGACCGGCATCAGAGACATGCATAGTGGATTTAGGGAGTTTGCACCCCTGATCAACAGAGTGGTAAGTTTTAACCGACGGTCGTATTTAAAATATTTTATTCGTCATCGTGACCGACTTATATCGTTGCAGTCCGGTGAGCTGAACAGATGCATCTTTGAAGCCTCAGATGCACTAGGTGATCTTCCCGGGAGCGTACAATCGGAGACCAGAGTTAGGGGGACGATGAAGGTACAATTTCAGCCTCGTCGGAACAGATGCATCTTGTTCACTTGCAGTCAGTCGATCTGATACTTATTATGACCTTGCTTCATTGTGAGTGCAGAAGTTCGTGCAGCGTTGTCGCAAGCTGGTAGGGCTGCTTGGGTGTGCTGGAGCTGGGTCAGTTTAAGGTTATCAGCTTGTAGCCACACAGGGTCTCATCGGCTCATCGAGCCATGCTCCCTCGTCGTCCAGGTTGGTTGGGGAGGAGGAGGAGGAAGAGGATTAGGATGAGGAGGCCACACATGAAGAAGAGGAGGAGGAGGATGAGAGCAACAGGGAGGAGGAGTACGATGAAGATTATGGACGTCCACCAACTCAAACATCTCAGGCATCTCCGCTGCCGAAGAGGAATCCGAAGAAGAAGGATTTGCTGAGTCCGGACCCTTTCCAGAGACCGGTTCCTCGCCGGCCCAAGAAGAAGACCGAAGAGACTCGTTCAAAGAGTAACGAGGACCGTACCTCCAAGAGGGAAAGGAGCAAGTGATTATGCTCTTCGATACTTGGCTCTTTTAGTTTGGTTGAACTTGTCTAGTGGTTGTGAAACTATGTGTTTGCTATTTGTGGATCTATGTGTTTGAAATGTTCTATGCACTTCAAGTTATCTTAATATGGATCTATGTGATGCCCAAATTTAATTGTTTAAAATCTATGATATTGCTGTCATATTTGTGAAACTTGCTATGATATTGAATTTGAAAACAAGCAACCAAATGAACTTGGAAAAACAAAACAGAGGACCCTACCGCCAGGCAACCTGGCGATAGGAACCTACCGCCAGGGCCCTTTCATATTTCGTTACAGGAACTTTATACCGCAAAACAAAGGACCCTACCGCCAGGAGCCCTGGCGGTAGGATCAGACAGCCTACCGCCATGGGTCCTGGCGGTAGGGTGGACCTACCGCCAGGGCAGTAGCATGTTTCGTTACAGAATGCCTGGTTGGCAAAACTCTGCCACACCTTACCGCCAGGGTCGCTGACGGTAGGGTTAGACAGCCTACCACCAGGTTTCCTGGCGGTAAGGTACTTATCCACGTCAGCGCGCGGTGACGGCCGCCGTCCCCCTCCGTCACACCCTACCGCCAGATACTCTGGCGGTAGGTTGTCTAACCCTACCGCCAGGTGCTCTAGCGGTAGCAAAAGGACCAAATCCTGAAAAAAAATTAAACAAGGGTCAAATCCTAAATTTCTTATCAAAAAGGGTCAAAACACGAAATTTAGCCACATCTCGGCATCTCACCTGGCAAAGAGCACCACTAGAACTATGGCGTGTAATATCGGCCGTTGGATCTCCCGCGCCCTTGGTCGACCCTTGATTAAATCTAGCTTCACGTGGGCTGAGTTGTTCACACGTCAACCGTACTGCATAACATGGAGTCGTTGCTGACTTTCTGGGCCGGCCATCCATTTTGGAAAACCATCACCTCACCTCCTATTCATCCAGGCTGGGAGGTAGTTAAACTAATTAATTCGTGTGTGATCTGCATGTCAGTTAAACTAATTCATTTGTGATTTGCATGTTTTTTTTTCAGTTAAAGAAGATACGGAGTACACTTCTTCCATTAATAACATTATCAGCCCAAAGATTAAAAATATTACCTGCCACCTAAGCAAAGCCAGCTCTCATTTTTGAGTTTGTTAGATGATGGAAGAGCGCCTCCGACCTCAAAAATGTAGGGCCGCATCTGCTCTCATTTCGGAAAAAATTCTATAGACACCGGCTGCAAAGCACATCCTGTGCGTACCGTAGCCTAAATTCGTCCACGTGTCCCCTCCTTGCATCCAACGTCCGTCACTCTTTCCGATCCCTTCGCTGCTTCCCTCGGCTCAGAAGTGCTCGCTCGGCTCCAAACGCAGCATTTATCCCGGCTCCCTCACGAGGCAAGGCGTGCTGAGGCGGAGGCCCACCCAGTCCTTTCCTTTCCTTTGGTCTCGCAGTCGCCTGTTCCAAGCGTGCGCCGCCGCCGCCGCCGAATCCTCCGTCGTACTGGTCCCCGTCTCCAGCGCCGGCCTCTCGCTCCACCACACGCACCTTCTGGATCTCGCCCAGAACTAGTAAGCCCCTCACTTGTAAATTTGAAATTCTGTGTTTCCTTTAGGCCATCAGCTCCTTCAGAGACGAGGTCCGTTTGATTTGCTAATCTACATGTTAATCAGATATTTTGATTTTGATTAAACTAGGTATTAACTGTTGCCTGGCAAGCTCGTACTTGATCGGATCATTTGGTTCGCTCAGTCGAGCTACAAAATCAAAATTGCATCACTGATTTCAGACTGAAGAGAGTGTAGTTTCAGACTCAAGAAGTGTAGTTTCAGACTCAAGAGAGTTTAGCTTACATGAGGATGAACTGTACTCCATCTGTAAAATAATATTAGAGAGTTTAGATTACTAAAGTAGTGTTCTAAATGCTCTTATATTAGTTTACAGAGGGAGTACATGATTTTGCTCTATGTCTAATAACTGTCCGAGCAAACTCATATACAGTAATAAGTTAACGCAATTTGTGCATGTCTTTGAAGCCATGCAAGAGAAGGTTTCAAATTGGCAAGGATTCCCCCCTGGTCCTGTTATCTAAGATGCTAGATTAGGGAGCAAAGAGCAAACAGGAGGCCACCTACTCGTGCAGCAGTCATGCTCCACCATCATTCTTCAGGACAAAGACCCCCAAGTACACTGCTAGAACAACACAACTGACGCCAAGGAAACAAATGGACAAGATGCAATGCTTGCTGATGAGTAGACTTCCGAGTAGGATTTTTGAGATATTTCAAATGTGGAGTAGACTTCATGACAAATGTTGTACCACACTATAGCTGATTGCTCTCCCCAACAATTTCCAACTATAATACTAAAGTTGTACACTGTATCTTTTCATCGGAAGTATATATGAATGATTTGAGATCTTCAAATAGGAGAATATGCTATTTTTTGGTGTTGTCATTTAGTAGGCCTAAATTCAGTTGAAGGCAGACAACAATATATGTTTGAAATTCATGTAGTGCAAATCTGGAGTGCAATTCATGCTCCTGTGTTTTCTACCTTCTAAACCACAATCATAAAAAAGCATGAAATTCAACTGGGGCAAGGACTTTTTATTTTCAGTATGAAATATGTCATCCCTTTAGGGCGGGTACTCTGGAAATATTTTTTTTATTGACATAAAATTTTGATCTGTCCTCATAGACAAAAACTTTTCAGGATGGTCATGAATTACATGACTGAGATGTTTTGCAGCATTAAGATAAATGATACATCATCCACAAAACACGCGTAATCCATGGTTGTGGACTGATGAGGGGCGATGGAGAGGACGATGATGTGTTTGGGCGTGAGGCGGACATGGTTGTGGTCTCACCCGGTGGAGTGAGTGCCGGACCAGGTCTCCTCGGCCGCCACCAGTCTGACCTGCCATGATCAGATCGCCGGTGGACGAAGGAAGCAGATGCTATATCAATCACAAAGATGCGTAACTTCTGATTGGAAGGGACCATAGCTGCGTAACAATGGGAGCCGGATTGTGTCTAGTTTTTGCAGTTGAGCGGAGCCAAGGGAGCCGGATCGTCTGGCGTTTGGAGCCGAGCGGCGCTTCTGAGCCGAGGAAGCAGCGAAGGGATTGGAAGGAGCGACGCACGTTGGATGAGGGGACACGTGGACGAATTTGGGCTAGGGTACGCATAGGACGGGCTTTGCAGCCGGTGTCCACGGAATTTTTTTCCCTCATTTCGGGTTAGGTTTATGGAGTGTTGCATGTTTTTTTTTGCGGGGTGTTGTTGCATCTTGTTGAGACATGAATGCAGATTTTTTAATCCTTTTATTGAAATCTGGTAGACAGGAGTTGCAATATTGCAAAATAAGAATAAGGGCATCTCTAACGGCAAGATGTAAATTTTCTTCCGCATCCGTCCATGGACACGGATGTAGGAGGCAGCCATCTAACCATATGATGTATATGTCTGTCAATAAATTCAAATTCAAATGTACTCTGATCCACACAACGCCTCAGATCACATCCACGCCGGATCGTATTCTCGATCGCAACTAAAGAAAGATAAATATGCTTAGTTCTTAAGCCATGTACAACACGGCGCTTAGGAATAGAATCCCAGCCGTTTGCTCGTACGGAAAGATTTTCCTGGCGTCTCCCAGCCAGCGATGCCAGACTTGGCAGCCGATGCTTCGAGTGTATTTAGTTCGCTCGATAGTTGGTTCGATGTGACAAATAAAGCGCGCCTCAGCATTGGAGACACATGCTCTTACATGAGCACTACAATTTTTCTTAATTATTTTAATTCCTTAAGAGTCTACCTAAGCGCCTATGCATTGGACATGCCCTTACATGCCTGAATCCAAAAGAATATCAGTCCAACAATCCGTACATTTTTGCCCTGCCAGACAGGCAGTCCCATCAAGCTGTTCACTGATTAAGGAGGTGTCGTCGCCGCCGCATACGCAGCCTCCGCGTCAGCATCCACGTCCGCCTCCGCTGGGTCCTCAACTTCTGCCGGCGCCAGTGATGAGATGCTTCAAGTGACAGCAATACTTGGATAGGGCCTCTCTCCTTGGATGGTGTACCATCGATGGTTGAGGGACTTCCACTCACGTTTGCGCATGACCACGTCGAAGTAGGGTGCGAAATGTTTGTGTTCATGGAACCATATGTGAACGTTCCTCCAAAAGTTTGTGCCCTTTTTCTCCGTGTCATGGAGAGGATCAAGGCTAGTGGCCAACCATGCATCGCACAACAGCTCGTCCTCCCACATGTTGAAGCTTTATCCTCTTCCCTTCTTCTTCGGATTGCTCGTTGCATCATTCGGATCATTGTCATTGCCGTCCTCCTCCTCCCTCCGGATGTTGCTCTCCGGCGGCCCAATGCTGCTATTGTTGTGTGCCATCGCCGGTCTGGGTGTAGGATTGTTGTGTGGCTGTCTGGGTGTAGGACTGCTGCTGCTGGTAGTTGCCGGACTGGGTGGGATCTGAGTCTTCCACCTGCCCCTCCTCATAGCCCCCTCCTCCTCCCTCGCCTCCGTCGTGGATGATGTCGAGCATCTTCCTATCCACGTCGTACACCGACTCCCTAGCTCTGGGCATTGCAGCGAATAGCGTGCGGGCACCCATCAGCTCCCCGGCCGTCGATCGGTCGCGCCTGGACGAGCTGCGGTGAAGAATACTCGAAGAAGAGCGGTGCCGCATTAACGCCAACTATGTAAGGCATCATACGGCGGGGTTCCGAGCTGCTTGGCGGCGTAGTAGTACAGAGACTTGCAATGCTCCGGCCACGATGTTGTCTATACTGTCAGCGCCGGCGTCCACCACGGCCTCCACGCCCATCGCCACCACCAGGCCCACCGGCAGCCAACCGCTTCTTGAGCTTCTCCTCCTTTACGGCCTTCGCTTTGACGCGGCGATTTTGTTGTGTCTCCCAGCTGATCTTCCAGGCGAGCATGATGCTTGGTTCCTCCGGCAGCTCTGCCGGATCCATCTCCGGCAATGTACTCACAGCGGTTTCATGCATCGGCGGAAGGAAGGAGAGGATGGGAGAAAAGAGCAGGAATTAGGCGGAGAGCAGCGAGGAATGGAAGAAGGGAGTGGGGTATTTTGACGCGAAAACAGTGCGGGATGCTACAAAAGCGCGGGCTCCGCCTTCCTTTTGGGTGGGCCAAGGGGGCAAAAAGCGACATTTCGCGTGTCTGGACTCGTGCAAAGCCCCCCAATGTTTGTTTCTGGTCTGCATGAGAAATCGCGTCGGGGCAGCTCCGTGGACTGATACAGGACCGCATTGGATGGCTTCTGCGGTCCGGACAGCGCTTTCCGAACGGTTGTGGGAGGTTTGAGGGTCGGTGTTGGAGATGGCCTAATAAGGCATAAATTTCACAAAAACAACCATGCCTTTGTGACACCACCAACAAAGTTTAAATCTAAGATTTTTCTTTTTTCTGCATATAACACTTTTAGCAAAAAGATGACACACAAAGCTAGAACAGACAAGCAGGATTAGGGTTGTTACCTGCATCACAAGGGCCCAAAATTGGTTTAAATCGAATTAGGGTTAAATATTAAAAACATAATTGAATTGAAACTCTCATTCATGTTGCATTTTTTTGCAGGGGATTCATTTCCATCATATTAGTTTCTGATCTACTATTTTGCAACCTTTTACTTTCAGATCTATAAACCAAAAAAACCAAAAAATATTTTAGCTTTTGTTTAACTATCTCTATCTGATCTCACCTTCGAAAATTACCGTGAAGGGATTTTCATACCCTTTATTGCGTTGATGCTAGTGTTTTGTTTTTTGTGCATGTATTGGTGATTTGCTCGTTCTTCTCCTACTGGATTGATACATTGGTTCTTAACCGAGGGAAATACTGATCTCTTCTTTGCTGCACCACCCTTTCTTCTTCAAGGGACAAACCATCGCAAGCTCAAGAAGTAGGAGGAAGAATTTCTGGTGCCGTTGCCGGGGAGATCTACACCAAGTCAAGATCTACATCAATCCTACCAAGTACCCATCATAAACTCTCATCTCTTGCATTACATTATTTACCATTTTCCTCTCATTTTCCTCTTCCCCACTTCTAAAAGATTTTCAAAAGATTCACCCTTTTCTTCGCCCTTCTTCCTTTCGTCTTTTCGTTTGCTCATGTGTTAGATTGCTTGCTTCTCAAGAGAATACCAAATTGTGTGACTTTTCCAATACTAATAATAATGATTTTATTAGAACTCCAATTTCTCTCGCCACTAGTGCGGAATCTTGTGAAATTAATACCGCTTTGCTGAATCTTGTTATGAAAGATCAATTTTCTGGCCTTCGTAGTGAAGATGCCGCATCCCATCGAAACAATTTTGATGATTTGTGTGATATGCAAAAGAAGAAAGATGTGGATAATGATATTGTTAAATTTAAGCTATTTCCGTTCTCACTACGACATCGTGCTAAAACTTGGTTTTCATCTTTGCCTAAAAATAGTATTGATTCATGGAATAAGTGTATAGATGCTTTTATTTCCAAGTACTTTTCTCCCACTAAGATCATCTCCCTTAGGAACGATATTATGAATTTTAAGCAACTTGATCATTAACATGCTGCACAATCTTGGGAGAGGATGAAATTGATGACACGGAATTGCCCTACTAATGGTTTAAATTTGTGGATGATCATACAATTTTTTTATGCCGGATTGAATTTTGCTTCTAGAAATCTTTTAGATTCGGCCATGGGAGGTACTTTTATGGAAATTACTTTAGGAGAAGCTACTAAACTCCTAGATAATATTATGGCTAGTTATTCTCAGTGGCATACCGAAAGATCTTCCAGTAATAAAAAGTGCATGCAATTGAAGAGATTAATGTTTTGAGTGGAAAGATGGAGGAGCTTATGAAATTGTTTGCTAGTAGGAGTGCTCCTATTGATCCTAATGATATGCCTTTTTCTACTTTGATTGAGAACAATAATGAATCTATGGATGTGAATTTTGTTGGTAGAAACAATTTTGGTAATAACGCGTATAGAGGCAATTTTAATCCTAGGCCGTTTCCTAGTAATTTCTCTAATAATTATGGTAATTACTACAACAATTCTTATGGAAATTATAATAAGATGTCCTTTGATTTTGAGAATAGTGTTAAAGAATTTATGATTTCGCAAAAGAGTTTGAGTGCTTTGATTGAAGAAAAATTACTTAAGATTGATGATTTGGCTAGGAAGGTGGATATAATTTCTCTTGAGGTCGGCTCTTTGAAAATTAGATTTATTCCACCCAAGCATGATATTAATGAATCTCTTAAAGCTATGAGAATTTCCATTGATGAGTGCATAGAAAGAACCGATAAGATGCATGCTAAGCGAGATGTGATGGACAAGACCCATCCGTTAGCTTAGCCTAATGATCGTTCAGTTTTATTGCTATTGCTTTCCTCATGTCAAATACATATTCCTTCGACTATGAGTTTATGCAACTCCCAGATACCAGAGGAATGCCTTGTGTGCTATCAAACGTCACAACGTAACTGGGTGATTATAAAGATGCTCTACAGGTATCTCCGAAGGTGTTTATTGAGTTGGCATAGATCGACATTAGGATTTGTCACTCCGAGTATCGGAGAGGTATCTCTGGGCCCTCTCGGTAATACACATCATAAGCATGCAAGAAAACGACTAAGGAGTTAGTCACGAGGTGCTGTATTACGGAATGAGTAAAGAGACTTGCTAGTAACGAGAGTGAACTAGGTATGAAGATACCGACGATCGAATCTTGGGCAAGTAATATACCGATGGACAAAGGGAATTACGCATGTTGTCATAACGGTTCGACCGATACAGATCTTCGTAGAATATGTAGGAGCTAATATGAGCATCCAGGTTCCACTATTGGTTATTGACAGGAGAGGTGTCTCGTTCATGTTTACATAGTTCTCGAACCCGTAGGGTCCGCACGCTTAACGTCCGATGATGATATAGTATTATATGAGTTATGTGATTTGGTGACCGAATGTTGTTCGAGTCCGGGGCGAGATCATGGACATGGCGAAGAGTCTCGAAATGGTCGAGAGGTAAAGGTGGATATATAGGACAATGGTATTTGGACACCGAAAGTGTTCCGGAGGGTACCGGGTACTTATCGGGTCACCAGAAAGGAGTTTCGGGCACCCCCGGCAAAGATATGGGCCTTATGGGCCAAGTGAGGGAACACACCAGCCCTGGTGCGCGCCTATAGAGGCTAGCCCTATGAGGAGGAGAAGGAAGGAGGGGAGGGCAAGGAATGTGTGGATTAATATTCCTACTTCCTTCCCTCCCCCCTCTTTCCTTCCACCTCGGTTATATATGGCGGGGGGGGGGGGGGGTGGGGGCTTGGGAGGGACTCCAAGTAGGATTCCTCCTAGTTGGGCACCACCTATGGCTGGGCCTCCCTCCCACCCACACACACACACACACACACACACACACACACACACACACACACACACACACATATATATACATATATATATATATATATATATATATATATATATATATATATATATATATATATATATATATGAGGAGGCGCCTAGCACATAATGCATAATTTCCTAGCCGTGTGCGGTGCCCCCCTCCACAGTTTACACCCTCGGTCATATCTTCTTGGTGCTTAGGCGAAGCCCTGCGAGTATCACTTCACCATCACCGTCACCACACCGTCATGCCGACGGAACTCATCTACTACCTCGACGTCTTGCTGGATCAAGAAGGCGAGGGACGTCATCGAGCGGAACATGTGCAGAACTCGGAGGTGCCGTATGCTCGGTACTTGATCGGTCGGAGCTAGAAGAAGTTCGACTACATCAACCGCGTTGTCAAACGCTTCCACTTTGGTCTCTGAAGGCACGTGAGGCACACTCTCCCCTCGCTTCTATGCATCTCCATGGATAGATCTTGCGTGGCGTAGGATTTTTTTTGAAATTGCATGCTACGTTTCCCAACGGTGGCATCATGAGCCAGGTCTATGCGTAGATGATATGCGCGAGTAGAACACAAAGAGTTGTGTGCGGTGATAGTCATACTTCTTACCACCAACGTCTTATTTTGATTCGGCGGTATTGTTAGATGAAGCGGCCCAGACCAACCTTACATGACCACGTTCATGAGACCGGTTCCACCGATAGACATGCAACTAGTTTTGCATAAAGGTGGTTGCTTCCTCTTGAGCAATGCGTTGGATTTCCCCGAAGAGGAGAGGATGATGCAGCAAAGTAGCGTAAGTATTTCCCTCAGTTTTTGAGAACCAAGGTATCAATCTAGTAGGAGGCCACGCACAAGTCCCTCGTACCTGCACAAAACGATAGCTCCTCGCAACCAACGCGATTAGGGGTTGTCAATCCCTTCACGGTCACTTACTTAGAGTGAGATCTGATAGAGATGATAAATAATATTTTTGGTATTTTTGGTATAGAGATGCAAAGTGAAAAGTAAAAGGCAAAATAAAAACAAAGCAAGTATTAAAGTAATGGAGATTGATATGATGAGAATAGACCCGGGGGCCATAGGTTTCACTATTGGCTTCTCTCAAGAGCATAAGTATTCTACGGTGGGTGAACAAATTACTGTTGAGCAATTGAGAAAATTGAGCATAGTTATGAGTATATCTAGGTATGATCATGTATATAGGCATCACGTCCAAGACAAGTAGACCGAAACGATTCTACATCTACTACTATTACTCCACTCGTCGACCGCTATCCAGCATGCATCTAGAGTATTAAGTTAAAAAGAGTAACGCCTGTAAGCAAGATGACATGATGTAGAGGGATAAATTCATGCAATATGATAAAAACCCCATCTTGTTATCCTCGATGGCAACAATACAATCGTTCCTTGCTGCCCTTACATCACTAGGAAAGGACACCGCAAGATTGAACCCAAAGCTAAGCACTTCTCCCATTGCAAGAACTAGCAATCTACTCGGCCAAACCAAGCGGATAATTCAAGAGACTTGCAAAGATAACCAATCATACATAAAATAATTCAGAGAAGATTCAAAAATTATTCATAGATAATCTGGATCATAAACCCACAATTCATCGGTCTCAACAAACACACCACAAAAAGAAGATTTCATCAAATAGATCTCCACGAGAGAGGGGGAGAACATTGTATTGAGATCCAAAAAGAGAGAAGAAGCCATATAGCTACTAGCTATGGAACCGAAGGTCTGAAGTAAACTACTCACACTTCATCGGAGGGGCTATGGTGATGATGTAGAAGCCCTCCGTGGTGGATGCCCCCTCGTGAGCTCCTAACAGGCCCCAAGATGGGATCTCGTGGATACAGGAAGTTGCGGCGGTGGAATTAGGTTTTTGGCTCCTCTTCTGATTGTTTGGGGGTACGTAGGTATATATAGGAGGAAGGAGTACGTCGGTGGAGCAACAGGGGGCCCACAAGGCAGGGGGCACGCCCTAGGGGGGGGGCTCCCCCCACCCTCGTGACCGCCTCTTTCGTTCCTTGGAGTAGGGTCCAAGTCCCCTGGATCACGTTCGGTGAGAAAATCACGTAGTTTCGAAGGTTTCATTCCGTTTGGACTCCGTTTGATATTCATTTCTTGAAACACTGAAATAGGCAAGAAAAACAACAATTACAGGCTGGGCCTCTGGTTAATAGGTTAGTCCCAAAAATAATATAAAAGTGGAAAATAAAGCCCAATATAGTCCAAAACAGTAGATAAAGTAGCATGGAGCAATCAAAATTATAGAATACGTTGGAGACGTATCAGGCATCCCCAAGCTTAATTCCTGCTCGTCCTCGAGTAGGTAAATGATAAAAAGAGAATTTTTGATGCGGAGTGATACTTTGGCATAATTTCAATGTAATCTTCTTAATTGTGGTATGAATATTCAGATCCGAAAGATTCAAGACCAAAGTTCATATTGACATAAAAATAATAATACTTCAAGCATACTAATCAAAGTAATCATGTCTTCTCAAAATAGCATGGCAAAATAAAGTTCATCCCTACAAAATCATATAGTTAGGTTATGCTTCATATTCGTCACACAAAGATGTTCCCAAATTCTATACCCCCGATGACAAGCCAAGCAATTGTTTCATACTTCAATAATCTCAAACTTTTTCAACCTTCACGCAATACATGAGCGTGAGCCATAGATATAGCACTATGGGTGGAATAGAATATGATGATGGGGATTGTGTGGAGAAGACAAAAAAGGAGAAAGTCTCACATTGGCGAGGATAATCAACGGGCTATGGAGATGCCCATCAATTGATGTCAACATGAGGAGTAGGGATTGCCATGCAACGGATGCACTAGAGCTATGAATGCTCAACAAAAGAAAACTAGTGGGTGTGCATCCAACTTGCTTGCTCATGAAGACCTAGGGCATTTGAGGAAGCCCATCGTAGGAATATACAAGCCAAGTTCTATAATGAAAAATTCCCACTAGTAAAAAAGACAACTTATGAGGCTCACTATATGAAAAACATGGTGCTACTTTGAAGCACAATATATGAGACTCACTACATGAAGAACAAGGTGCTACTTTGAAGCACAAGTGTGGAAAAAGAGATAGTAACATTGCCCTTTTTATTTATTTTCTTTTTTTTGGGCTTTCTTTTTTTTCTTTTTGGCCTTTTTTTGGGCAATGCTCTAATAATGATGATCATCGCACTTCTATTGATTACAACATAAGGATTACAACTCGAAACTTAGAACAAGATATGACTCTATATGAATGCCTCCGGCAGTGTACCAGGATGGTGCAATGAATCAAGAGTGACATGTATGAAAAATAATGCATGGTGGCTTTGCCACAAATACGATGTCAACTACATGATCATGCAATGTCAATATGACTAAAGTAAAGTATGTCATAATGATGATGAACGGAACGGTGGAAAGTTGCATGGCAATATATCTCGGAATGGCTATGGAAATGCCATAATAGGTAGGTATGGTGGCTGTTTTGAGGAAGATATAAGGAGGTTTATGTGTGATAGAGTGTATCATATCACGGGGTTTGGATGCACCGGCGAAGTTTGCACCAACTCTCAAGGTGAGAAAGGGCAATGCACGGTACCGAAGAGGCTAGCAAAGGCGGAAAAGTAAAAGTGCGTATAATCCATGTACTCAACATTAGTCAAAATAACTCATATACTTATTGCAAAAATTTAGAAGTCATCAAAAATCAAGTACTACGCGCATGCTCCTAGGGGGATAGATTGGTAGGAAAATACCATCGCTCGTCCCCATCGCCACTCATAAGGATGCACAAGCCGGTACATTTCATGTTTCAAATTTGTTACACAACTTTAACCATACGTGCATGCTCACGGGATTTGCAAACTTCAACACAAGCATTTCTCAAATTCACAACTACTCAACTAGCACGACTTTCATATTATCACCTCCATATCTCAAAACAATTATCAAGCATCAAACTTTTCTTAGTATTCAACGCACTCAAAAGAAAGTTTCACATATCTTGAATACCAAGTATATTAATATTAAGCAAATTACCATGCTATTAACGACTCCCAAAATAATCTAAGTGAAGCATGAGAGATCAATAGTTTCTTTAAAACAAATCCACCACCGTGCTCTAAAAGATCTAAGTGAAGCACTAGAGCAAAAATTATCACGCTCAAAAGATATAAGTGAAGCACTATGAGCAAAATATCAAGCTCAAAAGATATAAGTGAAGCACATAGAGTATTCTATCAAATTCGAATTTATGTATGGCTCTCTCAAAAGGTGTGTACAACAAGGATGATTGTGGTAAACTAACAAGAAAAGACGCAAATAATACAAGACGCTCCAAGCAAAACACATATCATGTGGTGAATAAAAATATAGCTCCAAGTAAATTACCGATGGAAGTAGACGAAAGAGAGGATGCCTTCCGGGTCATCCCCAAGCTTTGACTTTTTGGTGGCCTTGGATTATCTTGGGGGTGCCATGGGCATCCCCAAGCTTAGGCTCTTTCCACTCCTTGTTCCATAATTCATCAAAAGAATTTACCCAAAACTTGAAAACTTCACAACACAAAACTCAATAGAAATCTCGTGAGCTCCGTTAGAGAAAGAAAACAAAAGACTACTTTAAGGTACTGTCACGAACTCATTATTTATTTATATTTGTGTTAAACCTACTGTATTCCAACTTCTCTATGGATTATAAACTATTTTACTAGCCATTGATTCATCAAAATAAGCAAACAACACACGAAAAACAGAATCTGTCAAAAACAGAACAGTCTGTAGTAATCTGTAACTAATGCAAACTTCTGGAACTCCAAAAAATCTACCAAAATTAGACGACCTTGACAAATTTTTTATTGATCAGCAGCAATTAGAATAAGTATTTTATCACGTTCTGGTGATTTTTAATAATTCAGGCACTGAGCGCAAAGTTTCTGGAAATTACAGCAAGATCAAATAACTATCATCCACCGATAGACATGCAACTAGTTATGCATAAAGGTGGCTGCTTCCTCTTGAGCACTGCGTTGGATTTCCCCGAAGAGGAAAGGATGATGCAGCAAAGTAGCGTAAGTATTTCCCTCGGTTTTTGAGAACCAAGGTATCAATCTAGTAGGAGGCCACGCACAAGTCCCTCGTACCTGCACAAAACGATAGCTCCTCGCAACCAACGCGATTAGGGGTTTTCAATCCCTTCACGGTCACTTACGAGAGTGAGATCTGATAGAGATGATAAATAATATTTTTGGTATTTTTGGTATAGAGATGCAAAGTGAAAAGTAAAAGGCAAAATAAAAACAAAGCAAGTATTAAAGTAATGGAGATTGATATGATGAGAATAGACCCGGGGGCCATAGGTTTCACTAGTGGCTTCTCTCAAGAGCATAAGTATTCTATGGTGGGTGAACAAATTACTGTTGAGCAATTGACAAAATTGAGCATAGTTATGAGTATATCTAGGTATGATCATGTATATAGGCATCACGTCCAAGAGAAGTAGACCGAAACGATTCTGCATCTACTACTATAACTCCACTCATCGACTGCTATCCAGCATGCATCTTGAGTATTAACTTAAAAACAGAGTAACGCCTTAAGCAAGATGACATGATGTAGAGGGATAAATTCATGCAATATGATAAAAAAACCCATCTTGTTATCCTCGATGGCAACAATACAATACGTGCCTTGCTGCCCTATACATCCTTTGGGAAAGGACACCGCAAGATTGAACCCAAAGCTAAGCACTTCTCCCATTGCAAGAACTACCAATCTAGTTGGCCAAACCAAATGGATAATTTGAAGAGACTTGCAAAGATAATTTAGAGAAGATTCAAATATTATTCATAGATAATCTGGATCATAAACCCACAATTCATCGGTCTCAAAAAACACACCACAAAAAGAAGATTACATCAAATAGAACTCCACGAGGGAGGGGGAGAACATTGTATTGAGATCCAAAAAGAGAGAAGGAGCCATCTAGCTCCTAGCTATGGACCCGAAGGTCTGAAGTAAACTACTCACACTTCATCGGAGGGGCTATGGTGATGATGTAGAAGCCCTCCGTGGTGGATGCCCCCTCGTGAGCTCCTAACAGGCCCCAAGATGGGATCTCGTGGATACGGAAGTTCGGCGCATGAATTAGGTTTTGGCTCCTCTTATGATCGTTTGGGGTGCGTGAGGTATATATAGGAGGAAGGAATGCGTTGGTGGAGCAACAGGGGGCCCATGAGGTAGGGGGCTCGCCCTGGGGTGGGGGGCCCACCCTCATGACCGCCTCTTTCGTTCCTTGGAGTAGGGTCCAAGTCCCCTGGATCACGTTCTGTGAGAAAAATCACGTTTCCAAATGTTTCATTCCGTTTGGACTCCGTTTGATATTCTGTTTCTTCGAAACACTGAAATAGGCAAAAACAGCAATTGAAATTTGGGCCTCCGGTTAATAGGTTAGTCCCAAAAATAATATAAAGTGGAAAATAAAGCCCAATATAGTACAAAACAGTAGATAAAGTAGCATGGAGCAATACAAAATTATAGATACGTTGGAGACGTATCAGTGGCTGGTGGGTGTTTGTTTCTCCTACTTTAGTTGAATTGAATTTGACTGCGGCTAGTCCTTGTTGAAGGTTAAAACAACAAACTTGATAAATCACCGTTGTGGTTTTGATTCATAGGTAAGAATGGTGCTTGCTAGAAGCCCGTAGCAGCCACGTAAAACCTATAACAACAAAGTAGATGACGTCTAACTTGTTTTTGCAGGGCATGTTGTGATGTGATATGGTCAAGACATGATGTGATATACGTTGTTGTATGAGATGATCATGTTTTGTAAAAGTTATTGGCAACCGGCGAGAGCCTTATGGTTGACTCTTTATTGTATGAAATGCAAACGCCATGTAATTGATTTACTTTATCACTATGCGCTAGCGATAGTTGTAGAAGCAATAGTTGGCGAGATGACCACAACGCAATGATGGAGATCAAGGTGTCGAGCCAGTGACGATGGAGATCATGACGATGCTTTGGAGATGGACATCAAAAGCACAAGATGATGATGGCCATATCATGTCACATATTTTGATTGCATGTGATGTTTATCTTTTATGCATCTTATTTTTCTTAGTACAACAGTAGCATTATAAGATGATCCCTTCACTAAGTTTCAAGGTATAAGTGTTCTCCCTGACTATGCACCGTTGCAACAGTTCGTCGTGTTGAGACACCACGTGATGATCGAGTGTGATAGACTCCACATTCAAATACAATGGGTCCAAGACAGTTTTGCACATGCAGAATACTCGGGTTAAACTTGACGAGCCTAGCATGTACAGACTTGGCCTCAGAACACTGTTGACCGAAAGGTCGAACGTGAATCATATAGTAGATATGATCAACATAGAGATGTTCACCATTGATGACTACTCCAACTCATGTGATGATCGGACATGGTTTAGTTGATTTGGATCACGTATCATTTAGATGACTTGAGGGATGTCTATCTAAGTGGGAGTTCTTAAGTAATTTGATTAACTGAACTTTAATTTATCTTGAACTTAGTCCTGATAGTATTTGTAAATTATGTTGTAGATCAATAGCTCGCGTTGTAGCTCCCCTATGTTTTTGATATGTTCCTAAAAAAAATTAGGTTGAAAAATGATGGTAGCAATGATGCAGACTGGGTCCGTGATCTGAGGTTTATCCTCATTGCTGCACATACGAATTATGTCCTTGGTGCACCGCTAGGTGACAGACCTATTGCAGGAGCGGATGCAGACGTTATGAACATTTGGCAAAATCGGTATGATGACTACTTGATAGTTTAGGCCCTGTTCGTGACGCAGGAAAAATGCATGAAACTCAAAGGAAAGTGATTCCTAAGGATTTCTTTTCCCTTTGACCGTTCGGAACAAAGGAATCTCTTTACCCCAATCTGCTGGAAAGTTTTCATACCCTGTGTTTTCACGGGAAAGCAAACATCCACCCTACCCAATTTTTTCACATAGACCGAGGCTCTGGAAGGGAAAAGACTACTGATCCATGCAAGGAGGGACCCACATCGACTGTAAAAATAGTTGATCTGTACACCTTGAGGCCCATATACACAAGAACCCAAGCAAAATGGGACCCGCATGTGCTGATTTCATGGGATTTCTTCTCCTGCGTATCAAACATCAACTTTGTAGCTTCCTGCGGTGTTTTTTGTTCCACTATTTTGCACCTCTCTTCCGTCCCCATTCCACTATTATTTTTCTAAACCTGTGTATTCTTATCCTCCGATCCGAACAGGGCCTTAGTGTGCCATACTTTACGGCTTAGAATCGGGGCTGCAAAGACATTTTGAACACCACAGAACATATGAGATGTTCCAAGAGCTGAAATTGGTATTTCAGACTCATGCCCGTGTCAAGAGGTATGAGACCTCTGACAAGTACTTTTCCTACAAGATGGAGGAGAATAGCTCAACCAGTGAGCATGTGCTCGTAATGTCTGGTACTACAATCACTTGAATCAAGTGGGAGTTAATCTTCTAGATAAGATAGTGATTGACAGAGTTCTCTAGTCACTATCACTAAGCTACTAGAACTTCATGATGAACTATAATATGCAAGGAATGACGAAAATGATTCCCGAGCTCTTTGCGATGCTGAAATCAGCGAAGGTAGAAATCAAGAAAGAGCATCAAGTGTTGATGGTCAACAAGACCACTAGTTTCAAGAAAAAGGGCAAGGGAAAGAAAGGGAACTTCAAGAAGGATGGCAAACAAGTTGCCATTCCCGTGAAGAAGCCCAAAGCTAGACCTAAGCCTGAAACTAAGTGCTTCTACTGCAAAAGAAAATGGTCACTGGAAGCGGAACTGCCCCAAACATTTGGCGGATAAGAAGGATGGCAAAATGAACAAAGGTATATTTGATATACAGATTATTGATGTATACCTTACTAGTGTTTGTAGTAGCCCCTGGGTATTTGATACCGGTTCAGTTGCTAAGATTAGTAACTCGAAACAGGAGTTGCAGAATGAATAGACACTAGTTAAGGGCGAGGTGACGATGTGTGTTGGAAGTAATTTGAAGGTTGATAAGATCACCATCGCACACTCCCTCTACCTTCGGGATCAGTGTTGAACCTAAATAAATGTTATTTGGTGTTTGTGTTGAGCATGAATATGATTGGATCATGTTTATTGCAATACAGTTATTCATTTAAGTCAGAGAATAATTGTTGTTCTGTTTACATGAATAAAACCTTCTATTGTCATACACCCAATGTAAATGGTTTATTGAATCTCCATGCAGATGGGCTTTTGGAATCACTTGATTACGAATCATTTGATACTTGCTAACCATGCCTCATGGGCAAGATGACCAAAACTCCGTTCTCCGGAACAATGGAGCGAGCCAATGACTTATTGGAAATAATACATACCGATGTATGCGGTCCGATGAGTGTTGAGGCACGCGGCGGGTATCGTTATTTTTTGACCTTCACAGATGATTTGAGTAGACAAGGGTATATCTACTTAATGAAACACAAGTCTGAAACATTTGAAAAGTTCAAAGAATTTCAGAGTGAAGTGGAGAATCATCGTAACAAGAAAATAAAGTTTCTACGATCTGATCGCGGAGGCGAATATTTGTGTTGCGAGTTTGGCCTTCATTTAAAACAACGTGGAATAGTTGCACAACTCACGCCACCACTACAAGAAATATGTCAACTAGTGACCTTCTGTTAGTGACCCTGGAAGAGTTGGTCATAGATCTATGACCATTTCAGACCAATTGGTCAAAAGCTGTTCGGTGGGCTCCAAACCCTAAACTATAACGACCATTTTGGTCGAAGGTCGTAATTTCCTTACACGAAATGGTCATAAAGTACATAGCACTAGTCCGCTGCCTTATTTCTAGGTGATCATGACCAATATAGATGGTCATAACCTTGTAAATTGTGGTGGGTTGCTATGACTAGGTGCCACCTCATCAGTTTTGCGTATGTGTCATGTCCATGTGGTAGTTTTTGCCCTAGGTTGTGAAGCAACCTATATTTCTGTCATTCCCAAAATTCCCAAAAAATCTTATAAATTCTTTGGATCATATCTTCACAAATATGTAAAAACCTTCCTTGCCTAGTTCAAAAATAATTCATAAATATTCATTTTCCTATTCATTCGTAAAAACACTTTGTGAAGGAAGTACCACTTTGGCATGTCCAAATGGTATCCATTTTCTCTGATGCTTTCCTATGCCCAAATACCCATCCTCCACCAAATGCCAACTCAATCCATTCATTATTTTGAGCCCAGCTTCAACATTCGTATTTATGTCCAGTGTGGTACTTTGCAAAGCAAGTACCACCTAGGATCCTCCTTTTGAGATGAAAATTTGTCAAGACGGTCTTCTTAGTAATTGATCATCCTCAGCCAAAACTCATGCCCATTAGCCATGTGCATTTCCCGTACCGCAAATCAAACACTTGGCTGCTTATTCATGTTTGAGCATCGATCGGTCTCCTCGTGAGAATCTTATGTTGTGATTTTGGTCCTAGCACCTACTTGGGGAGTGCCCAACCCACTAGACATGCCTAAGCCGTCCAGAACACATGGCAACGCCACGGTCACGCGGTGACCACGCTGGCGAACATCTTGAGTTCTGGCAGCTCTAGAGTTGGGGCCCTCGGCCACCGTCCAAACCTCGACGTATCGCCACCAAACCATGTATTCATGATTAAATAGGTACTTATGTAACTAGAAATGATTTTTGGAAAAAATAACTAGCAAACTATGAGGCAGCTGCAGCTCAAATTTGACCTGTTTCCTACTGAATCGGCGGGAATTTTTCTTTTACACCAGAGGTGGATCAAATCTTTTGACACCCAACCATATTGTCAATGTGCATTAAATATGGCACATTATTTTATAAAATTGATTCGGTCCATTTTACAACAAATATATGGTAGGTCCTTCACAAAAAAACTCATTTCAGGCACTCGGAAAATGGAAAATAAATTTTCCGTGCAAATAAAATGAAAAATCCCTTAGGCAACATTGTTTGGAATTCCAAGGTGCACCGTTGTGCACAATATGAGATCATTTGAACAAATTATGCCATGAATGTGGCCATAAGATTGATCATTTGGCTTGAAAGCCATGAATCTTCACGCATGATATCTCATTTTTAGAACACTTTTTAAAAATAATTTCCGTATTACAAGTTTATTATTTTTCCTGAAAACTTGGTCACATATAATGACACAATGCGAAAATTTTCCAATTTTTTGAATTTTTTATGCCCGTTTCAAAATGCTCTCAAAACTGCGGGCTTGACTGTTCCTAGCTAGTGGTTGAATATTGGAAAACTTTTGATGTTTCTCTAATTAAATAGATACTTATGTACCTGGAAATATTTTTGGAAAAAATAAAGATCAAACTATGAGGCAGCTGCAGTTCAAATTTGACCCGCTTCCTGTTGAATCGATGGGAATTTGTCTTTTTCACAGGTG
Organism: Aegilops bicornis; assembly: GCA_021605145.1. Classification (NCBI taxonomy): domain Eukaryota; kingdom Viridiplantae; phylum Streptophyta; class Magnoliopsida; order Poales; family Poaceae; genus Aegilops; species Aegilops bicornis. The sequence goes on from CM038673.1 coordinate 72,694,300, forward strand.
GATCCAAACTTTTGACACCCAACCATTTGGTCAATTGTGCATTAAATATGGCCTAGTATTTTATAAAATTGATTAGGTACAATTTTGCAACAAATATATGGTACGTCCTTCACAAAAAAACTCATTTTCGGCACTGGAAAAAATGGAAAATGAATTTTTCGTCCCAAGAAAATGAAAACTGCCTTAGGCAACATTGTTTGTCATTCCAAGATGCACCCTTGTGCACAATATTAGATCATTTGAACAAACTATGTCATGAATGTGGGCATAAGATTGAGCATTTGGGTTGAAAGCCATGCATCTTCACACTTGATAGCTCGTTGCTGAGAACACTTTTTTTAAAATAATCGCTGTATTACAAGTTTATAATTTTTGCTAGTAACTTGTTCACATATATCCATTTTTTGATTTTTTTTGAATTTTTTATGCCCGTTTCAAAATGCGGTAAAAACGGCGGGAATGACTGTTCCTAGCTAGAATGGCAAATGAATAATAATTAGGAAACATATATTTGCTAGGGATGAAATTGTAGTCCCAATCTCTGATTCACTGCAAATTGCAGTCCTGATCTCAGCAATTGTTGACAAATGGATGAAATTCTAGTATATCAGTATAATCATCTCTTAAGGTTGCTTACATTTTGGTTCAGAGCATGGCCGACATCCGATGTTCGGACAATAAATTAACTACTGTGTAACATTATGGTCGATGCCTTTTCTTTTCTAATCATCCCTGGTTCCATTATATCAGAATGAAACCAGAGTAGTACAATGTCCAGCTAAATTAGTTACTATGAAGCATTATCGAATGTTGTTCTTCCCTGCTCTTACGGGCGTCCTTTTAATTCCATATGTGTTTTTGTAGTTGAAGGAGTTCATTACTGGCAGCCGAGGCGATTGAGTTCCAGGACATGCGCCGCCCATCGTTGACCTCCAGGTCATCAAGAACGCCTGGCATGGCAAGAGCTACCTCCTCATGCAGGCACCAATACATCTTCATACAGGCGCACGCATTGGTTGAACTGCAGATTGATTGATCAGCAATGGCGCGGCGTTTTCTGTAGAGCCCGTCCAAGATGGCGAGCAAGACGAGGTACTGCACGGGGAGGATCAAGTCTTTCGTTGTCCCCCTCGCCAACTACTCCCTCGACACCACCGCCTCTCCAGGTACATGTATACCAAGCAGAGTATGCAAGTACTTGTACACCGTACCGCATATGCAGCTTCCAGAGTAATTTCCTTGTTTCCACCTCTGCTTGCAGTGTCCCAAGTGTACACGTTTATTCTAGTTATATTCTTGCAAGGTTAGATCATAGTCTGACAGTTTGTTTGCACAGTATGTTGTCATTTAGCTGCAGTTAATCAGCTTATGTACTAGGCGTTCCTGAAACCTTAGGCCATAAGCGACGAGTGACATGATGATGTATCCCTCCTACATCCTAGCTCTCTATGGAGTAGGGCTGTTGTTCCACCGTTGTGAGCTAACTTGATGTGTTCTGTTTTGGAGTATGTAATGTTACTCTCTTTTTGGCCAGCTGGGTGCTTTTCTACTTCAACATAACATCTTTGGCTTGAGTTCTCTTTTCATTATTTGTATAATTCAAAATTGGAAATTCTGCCCTTTGCCATTTTGGACCCTGGTGATTCACTGGGAATTTTCCATGCCCCTTGGAATCTAACACGTCCTTCTCCACATCTTAAACTAACAAGCATGGGTTATGAGTTTAGCTATGAAGTTCTTTTTGTTTGTCGTGTGTTGTAAAATTCCTGGTTGTTTATTCCTGTTGGCTAAGTATATGGTATGACAATTTTTGTAGATGAACGTTCCGAAGACCAAGAAGACCTACTGCAAGAACAAGGAGTGCACGAAGCACACCCTCCACAAGGTTACCTAGTACAAGAAAGGCAAGGATAGCCTTTCTGCTCAGGGGAAGCGTCGTTATGACCGCAAGCAGTCTCGATATTGAGGCCAAACAAAGCCTGTTTTCCACAAGAAGGTACGTTACTCATTTCTGTGGGCATATATCTTATTTGATGTAGAACTCAACTTACTGTGGAAATGTTGGCCGTTCCTCTTCTGTTGCTTCTTTGCATCTGGATGTTTATTCTTCTGTTTCTATCAGGCCACATCTGGACTTATTTGATGTTCCTCCTCTGTGGTGGCCCCGCGCCGCGCGCCCCCGCCGGCAGTCTGGGCGATGGTGGACGGGCCGTTGGCGATGCCGCTAGACTTCCTATGACCTGTTGCTAAGATTAACAATTACTCTGTAGACCCTGCTGTGATAATACGCGTTTTATGGTCACAACTCAGTCCTCGGTTATTTTTTGGGATGAAACGATATGTGTAATTCTAATGATGTTTGGAGATTTTGTGACCCCTCTTCGAGTTGCTACCGGGGGCTGCTGTTAGAGGTTCATCCTTGGCTATTAGTCACGGTCAATTAGAGGAACTAGTACTAGTACTGCGGCGCATCATCAGACGAACCAGTACTTGGGCTCTTGTTGACCTTCAAGCATTTCCTGGCAGTCCCACAACACTACAAGTATAACATACTAGTACCTGTTTAGGTAGTGCTATAGAGCGATGTGTGTGGTTCTGTGGCACTGGCATGCTGTATGTGAAGACTCAAGAGTCTTCTTTTGTTGTACTTGTAGATGTAGCGGTGTTCTTGGCACTGTGACCTAAAGCAATCAGTCGGCCAATTGCAGTCTTGGCATGCTCTGTTGCTCTCCTAGTTGTTAACCTATGTGTAGTAGTATGTAGGAAGAGAGGTATGCTAAATCTGGCATTTTCAAGTATGCTGTGTTGCTGTGACTGCTCTCAGTTTAATAATTTTGACTCTTCATGCATTTTCAAGTATGCACAATGTATTAGTATATCCTCATCTGTGTTGTTTGATTTATATATGGTGCTGAAGTTCTTGCTCACCCTGTGTCTACCTACTACCTGTAGATCAACGGGTCTCTGGCTCAGCAGGGCCAGCAAGGACCTGATGGAGAGGGGGCTCATCAGGATGGTGTCAATATTGTGGGAACTGTTCTAGTTCCTGATCTGTATCCTAATTCCGGCTCAAAATGCGCCCCATTTACTTCACCTCTAGAATATCTCTTTCCTATCTTTGTGGAATAGTAACATATGAAATGTCATACCTGCTTAAATCTTAGTTGCTACATGCTAGTAGGAGATAATTTTTCCAATTCTGTCTTCTGCGATTAAAACAAATCCACGACAGAGTTGCAGCAAACAGATTTTTAACAGTTCTATATTCTGTATCAAAACAAATCCACAACAGTTTCAAATGACAATAGCAGCATGCTGATTTTTATCAATATTGTGGAAATTGCTCTGAAGTAGAAGTTGCTTAACTATGCAAGTTGCTTTAAATTTGGGAAATTGCTCTGAAGTACAATATGTTAGAAGAAACGACCATGTCTCTGGAATGGATCATCAATCACTCTATACACTTGCAACTCAGTTTCTTTCATATAAGTTCTGCTGCCTTTCTTTAGGTTGAGCTACTGCCCTGTTAATTGCTTTAACAAACATTATCATTTTTTTTCTGTCTCTCAAATACAAAATAGCTTGCTCCTTCTAGTTGTGGCATCCCCACTGTTAATATTTATGATGTTGGTCCTCACTAATATAATATTTACTAATTATTGGTAGTCACTAGTATTCACTGATAACTATGCCTCGTTTTGATTGTTCTATTGTTATTTATGCCAAAAGGTTAACATGTTCGAATTTATTTTGTTCCTGACCATTTTGTTTTATAACATGCAGATGGTGGCCTCTATTCATGTTTCGTCGTGAGCTCCAGGATGAAGAAGTTGGAAGAAGCAATGCATGCTGGATCTAGGCATGCATGCATGCTCTAGTATCCCTGCTTCTGAACCTAGCTAGGGAGGTGCAAGACTTTGTTGTAACGTTGATTTTTCTGGGAATTTTGCTGTACTGGTGATTTTGCTGAGAGTTTGGTGTATATTTTGCTTGCCACTGTTTACTTGATATTTATTTCTGGATTGGAAAATATATTGGCATTGAATTTGGGCTGAATGTATATCTATGATGTAAATATTATTTGACTTGAAGAGGCATATCCCAAATCAAGAAGTGGATGAAATGTCTATTGGACCAAGTTTATTTGGGCTTTGAAAAGGCCATGGCCCAAAATATATTAGTGGGAACAAAGGCTAAAAATAAAAAAAATGGATTGTAAAATGACCGTGGCCTAAAAAGGAAATGGCATGTGAAAGGCCATGGCCGAGAAAATAAAAAGGCTGAATTACTGGGTAGGCCCATGTAGCTAGCAAAAATTAACAGAAAAATATATAAAAAAGGCTGAATTGTTGGGCCTGGCCCATGTAAAACACCCAATTGGACCGGGCTGATTCTAATTTTTGACCTTTTCAACTGGTCGCAAATTTGCCATGTCAGATTGCCACGTTGGATCCGACGTGGCCTGGGCAGATAGCCAGTGACCAAAACAAAAGGTCATGGGTTCAACGACCTTCGGTTTTGGTCGTAAATGTTTATGACCTTCTCACAGAGAAGGTCTTTAACTTCAGTTTACGACTGCCAACTTTTGACCTTCTGTTTTTGGTCACAAAAAGGTCGCAAATGAAAAACTATGACCTTTCAGTGACCAATAGTCAAGGTCACAAGTTGACATATTTCTTATAGTGCACCTGGAACACCACAGCGTAATGGTGCGTCCGAACGTTGTAACCGTACTCTATTAGATATGGTGCTATCTATGATCTCTCTAACCGATTTACCACTATCATTTTGGGGTTATGCATTAGAGGCAATTGCATTCACGTTAAAAAGGGCACCGTCTAAATCCGTTGAAATGACACCGTATGAACTTTGTTTTGGCAAGAAACCTAAGCTGTCATTTCTTAAAAGTTTGGGGATGTGACGCTTATGTCAAAAGGCTTCAGCCTGATAAGCTCGAACCCAAAGAGGATAAGTGTGTCTTCATAGAATACCCTGAGGAAACCATTGGGTACACCTTCTACCACAGATCTAAAAGGCAAGATCTTTGTTGCTAAGAACGGATCTTTTCTAGAGAAGGAGTTTCTCTCGAAAGAAGTGAGTGCGAGGAAAGTAGAACTTGATGAGGTAGTTGTACCTTCTCTCGAATTGGAGAGTAGCACATCAGAGAAATCCGTTCCCGTGATGCCTACACCAACTAGAGAGGAAGCTAATGATGATGATCATGAAACTTTGGATCAAGTTACTACTGGACTTCGTAGGTCAAACAGAGCATGTTCCGCACCAGAGTGGTACGGTAATCCTATCCTGGTAGTCATGTTATTAGACCATGGGGAACCTAAAAACTATGAAGAAGCTATGATGAGCCCAGATTCCGACAGATGGCTTGAGGCCATGAAATCTGAGATAGGATCCATGTATGAGAACAAAGTGTGGAGTTTGGTGGACTTGGCCGATGATCAACAAGCCATAGAGAATAAATGGATCTTCAAGAAGATGACTGACGCTGATAGTAATGTTACTATCTGATAACCCACAAGTATTAGGGATCGCAACAGTTTTCGAGGGTAGAGTATTCAACCCAAATTTATTGATTCGACACAAGGGGAGCGAAAGAATATTTGTCAGTATTAGCAGTTGAGTTGTCAATTCAACCCCACCTGATTAATTATCTGCAGCAAAGTGATCAGTAGCAAAGTAGTATGATAGTTTTGATAGTAGTAGCAAAAGCAATAGTAACGTTAACAGTGATAGCAATGATTTTGTAGCAAGTGCAATAGCAACAATAGCGGTAGTAACTTAGCAAGAACAATATGTAGGAAAATCGTAGACATTGAATCGGCGATTTGTTGGAGGATATTCATCATGTGACAGTTGCAACCTAGCACTACTAGGGAAAAGCCTAGCAGTAGCGCGGGTTATATGCTTATCAGTAGCGCGGGCAGCCGAGCTACTGATACAGCGCTACAACTAATGCTTATCAGGAGCACGATCTGACCAGCGCTACTGCTAACTAGGGATAGCAGCAGCGTTTTTTTAAACAGGCGCTGCTGATAATAGCTGCAGCGCCCTTATGAGAAGAGCGCTACTGCTAAGAGCCCGCTACTGCTAATGCCATACCCCGCACTACTGTTATTAGTTTTTAATTTTTTTCTGCTCCACATTTTGTGCTGCTGAATTTTGTTTTGGGCTTTATAGAATAATCTCTAGCATATCATACACATACAAATGTAATCATAGCATATACATAGCGATACAAGGTGGTCATCATCATAATCATCATCCAACAGGAAGTGGTCTCTCTTCATCATTTCCAAAATAGCGATACAAGTCTCAAATACTTGCAACTACATCGCCATCCATCTAAACAATGATATACGGGAGAAGAGCTATCACTGTGAGTGAGAGCGGAACTATGCAATACATGAGGCGACCGTTACGAGTCCTCTCTCGCCCTAGCATGAACCTCAAGTAACTAGCTTCTTCTTCTTGTCTGCTTTTGAAGCCTTTATGGCTGGCGCCCGAGACCCCATTCACTTGCGCCTGACACTCAGGCCACTCGTTGTGCACCCCTAGAACCTTCCCTTTGTACACGACATAGCACTGCCACCTCGCCATCAAGAAGCTAGGTACCTGTTAGAGATGCATCTTCATCAAGAGAATGTACAATCATATGCAACAAAATATACTAGAGCAACACGAACAAGAAGGGTTTAGCAACTGGATGCAACATACAATACGCAAACTAATTAACTAGAGGTACGCAGGTCATCATACCCAAATAACAAAGTAGCATTACGCAAGTTCGACAGGGACCGTGGACATCACAAAGTTTCATCGCTACAGAAAGTATACAAGTTCAGCCGACACATATCATCATCATCGGCATCATAAATCACTAGAAGTTCCATCTTTCCATATCATCGAGGATGGACCCTAGCTTCTTGAACGGCGTGAGGTCGTGACGTTGCATGCCTATGCTTGTTCGGACGTCAGCTCGCGATATAGGGCCTTGGTGGAACATCCCATTCTCATCGACGACTTCTTTCATGATGATCATCGCAATGTCCCGTTGGATGCGAAAGAAGTCATCTCTAATTTTATAATCCGCTTCTCCATGAGATTCTACCCACTTGTGGATATGGTCATCATTTCTGTTTGTGATTCGAAGCTTTCGGTGATCTGTGCTGAACTCAATCATGAGATAGAGGATGTAGAATCCATCTTTCTTGATTGGTTTTGGGACATGGATGCAGCAGAAGTTAGTTTTATGCGCGAAACCCATCTGCTTGTTCCTTTATTTCTTGATCTGCACATGGCCACCCCTAAAGCTGAAGCCTTGGAGAGCATCATCTAGAATATTCATTATGTGGGTGTAGTCCTTCTCGTAGTTTCTGGTAGGGTCCAAATACACGGCGTGGGAGACTCGCAGGTAAAGAATGATAATGACGGCGCGCCCGTTGCTGCGGGGGAAAAGACACCACAAATCATTCTCCATATGAGCAAGAAGGAATGATTGAAATGTACGAAAGGGTTGTCCGGAAATGACTTACTTTGGATGATAAGGCAGGAGGACAATTTCCTGGACCTTATTCTGTACCATGAAGTTTTGGAGGTACTCCCTAGTAGTTTCACGCTCAGAGTCGCCGAGACTCAAGGACTCATGCATGTAGTACGGATCCGCCACACAGATTTGCGAGACTTCTTCTCTCTTCATGACGGAGCTCATATGTAGCGCAAAAAGGCGGACGATTGTAAAATCGAGCCGCTTTGTCAGAAACATCTCAAAGATATGGTCAAACCGAAGTAAGAACACCTCCGCAGGCCGTGTGTCGATGTAGCACTTCCCCTCAGGCACACGAGATGCGTATGTCGGATATCCTGGATCCTTCGAGTCTAGTAGGCTTTTCTCACCGACAAAGACATGGTCGTGCAGTCTCCTGAGATCCCCTGATAGTGCCTCCAGCGGTTTCGGCAGTAGCATTGGCTCGCCCGTGACATGGAACAGGGCCGCACCTTTGACGGGTACCTCTTTAGAATCCACTGTCTGGATGCTATGTGCTCTGGCTTGTTTGCAGGCAGCTGAGCCTATCTTCCCCGATCTCTTCCTCTCCTTTTTCTTGGGCACACCTTCCAGACCCTTCCTTAACCCCTGCCCCAGTGTTGCCGGGCTAAGCACTGTACGACCCCCGGCTAGTTGAGCTTGTGTTGAGGCGGCATCTTCAGGCGTGTCCTGTGAGGATTTCATGAAGAGAGACTTCTTGCAATCCCTGCTAGGACGTTCCTGCCCGGGAAAATCATCCATATCCTCATCATCATGCTGATAGCCCTATTCGTCATATGGCTGACTCATCATATCTGAGTCACCTTCATAGGCGCCTGTATTGAGGAAACCCATTGGGTCCTCTATCTCCTCCATCTCATCATCCATTCTTTATTCTACGGGGCGGATTACATCAGCCACTATTCGACCCCTTCATCACGCCAGCGGCGCTTTCACCCGGCACTATAGGAGCTGGTAATTACGTAGGCGGGGTGGTGGTCTCCATACATGCATGTTGATGTGTGGTTATTGGTGTGCTCTCGGCCGGCTCCAGATGAAGAAGATTCTTCGGCCATAGCAGCACCCAACCGTTGCAGCTTCCAATCCACAGCGGGTTCTCGTCGTCCTCTCCCCCAAGTCGTACTAGAGGAGGCATATCCTCATGCCCTGATTTCACACTGGACAAGTTTACCCTGAAGTGCCCAGCGGGCATCGGTTGGTTGTGGAACTTGAGTTGCAAGGGCTTCGTTATCACCCCCTTTCCCACGTCCACCTTCTGGCCTTTGATCAAGTAGAGTATGGTGCACGGGGTTTCGTCAGCCTGCAAACACATGTCTGTGGCGTAAAACATCCGGAAGGCAACGAAAATGGAATTCTAGATATATATGTTGGTGCGACATGTAATTACTGTGAGGGCTTCGAGCTCAACCAAAGACGAAGGCCCGCCTAGCGTGCCGAAGGCGAGGCGGGCTGCTATGAGCGGGTGTGCGGTGCGGTGCGAGAGAGCAGGCCCGGTTGCATGAGCAGATGATGGTGCGGTGGTGTTGTTCACCGAGTTGCTCCCGACGAAACTGGGCATGGGGAAATCATGTACCGTCTTGTCTAGATTTTCCTTCGTCCAGTTGATAATAGCCGGGACCAAGTTAGTAGCAAAATCATTTCTGCAGGCATTTATAGCTGCATCTACTGCCTGCTTTGGCAAATCATGTTTCTCCTCGGCTGCTTTTTGCGCGTCCTCTGCTGCTTTCTTCTCGACCGCAAGCTTCACCTTCTCGTCGATGTCCGCCTGACTAAACTTCTTTTTCTGCTTCTTGGCCTCCGAGCCCTCGTTGTGAAATACCTTCCTCGTGGCACCGTCTCCGGCGCCGTGCACACGTCCATATGGCGGCCGCTGTCCCAAAGGAAGTCCCTTAAGTTCGTTCAAGGCCCGGTTGAGAGGGGTGTCCCACTTGGGCCTCATTGACGAAGTAGGGCTTTCGGCTTCAAGCTGGTGTTGCTTCTCCTATAGAAGGAACGTGAACCGTTTTTGAATGTGTAGTCAGACTTGATCAAGAGCTAAATATAAGGTGGTAAAAGAATAATTACCAGTTATCTAATCAATCTCCTTGTGATCTAAATGCATGTAAAAAATGTTCTTTTTCTTGTCCCACTTGTAGCGGGCCCTGATGAAGTCACGCTCCAAGGGGTTGGTGAAATTCGCGAAGGGGTCTGGGAGACCCCTGGCTTCATGTTCCACGTCCTCCTTATCCCATATGGGCCTTTTGCCAAGGTAGCCACGGCTTTTGAGGCGATGCTTTCTCGTGTCCTTTGCTGAAGGCTCTTGAATTTCGAAGCCCTAGCCTTGGATGCCTCGTTAGCGCAAGTTTCCTTGAACTTTTCGAACTCCTCCGTAAGTGTCGGATTTTCATCCAGAATCATGGGCAGGGGTTCCTCAGCCTCAATAGCTCGTTTCACCCTCCCTTTCCAAGAGGCCAAATCATTCTTGAACATGCCCATGGCGTGATTGTTAATCTTTTTCATCTTCGGATCATCCCACGGTTACTCTATGCTATAATCCCGGTCGGGGAACTTGAATCTCTTGTGCAACATCGTCAGGAGCAACTGCCTCAAATGTTCTTGACTCCTTAAGTCATTGTCGTTGATGCTTGCGCATTCCCGTAGGATGCATCCTACTTGGTTCCCATAGCACTTGTGAGGTTCTTCCGGCTCAAATGGCTCAAACTTGCCAGGTGCCATCTTTATGATCACTAGCCGTCCGATGCCGAGTTTGTTAGGTTTTCGTATCCTTTGCTTCTTCTGCTTCTCTCCGGTATCAGCGCCGGTATCTTCCTCTCCGGTACCTTCCTCGTCGGTACCTTCCCCGCCGGTCTCGGCGCCACCATCGGTGCCGACACCGTCGATGTCGATGTCGGCGTCAGTACCATCATCAAGGCCGACCTGCAAACCTTGACTTTGCTTAGAAGTCAAATAGTCGAGGTACTCTTGTTCACCCTCATAATCCATCTCGTCTCCATCTTGGTCAGAAGGCCCGATTTCTTCGTTGTTCGACATGTTTCCTACGATTAAGTCTCCTTGTTTAATTCTAAAACTATAAAAACAATGAGAAGTGACATAAAAAAATATCTATGTTTGCCGGAATGCCGTTCCAGCAACTCCCGGCACTCGATATGCCTACTTTCTAGCACAAGTCATGCCAAAATTCACGGAAAATTTCGGCATGACCTTTGCTAAAAAGTGGACGTATTGAGCGCTTGAAATTCACCGGAACGGAAATGAATCAACATCCCGGCAAAACATCAGCCACTCGTATCATTTGCCCTGCACATCACATGTCCAAATAACATTTCCAAATTGCAAATATGACATGTCCACATATCACATGTCCACTTCAAATTCGCATGTAAAAGGAAGAAAAATATAGAACTTGAAGAAAAATGCAAGAAGTCATGTTTTTTTAAAATATAGAAGTAATCTGTCCACTTCTAATTCTGTTTTTTTAAATAGCAACAATTGCTTTAACAAAAAAATTTAAATAGCAACAATTGTTTTAATTAATCTGTCCTAGGTTTCATACTAATTCTAATTAACTAACTAGCACTATAAAATTTAAACAACTAAAATTTCTTTAACTAAAAAATGCAAGAAACCTATATAATCAATTTTGTTTTTCGTTACACTAAAAAATAGCCTAGGGTTCATACTATTTCATACTAATTAGCACAAATAGCAGAGAAGAGGAGAGGGGAGAGGGCTTACAGAGGGCAGAGAGAGATGGGGTCGGGGGAGACGGCGCGGCAGCAAGGCGAGGCAGGCAGCCGAGGTCGGGGTCGCCGGGTCGGGGAGACGGGGCGGCTGAGGAACGGGCAAGCTGGGACGGGGCGAGCGCCGAGACGGGGCCGAGCACCTGGTCGAGGCGGCGCCGGTCGAGGGCTCCGGCGGCGACGACACGGGGGAAGAGAGAGGGGGATTTGGGGGAAGAGTAGAGGCAGGAAGTAGCAGAGAGAGTGGGGATTTTGGGGGTTATGTGAAGATAGCAGTAGCACGTTCCGGGTAAACGTGCTATAGCTAAGTTAGCTATAGTGCTTTTGCAAAGAACGCGCTACTGCTATTTTAGATAGCTATATTGTTTATTTCAGAAAGCGCTACTACTACTACAGATAGCGATATCGTTTTTCTATAGAAAGCTCTACTGCTATTACCTGTAGCAGTCTTCCTGTCTGTTTCTTCTATCTTATTTTCCTTTATTTTCTCTCCCTTTTCTTTTATTTTCTTTTCCTTTTTTCCGAGAGCAGTGAACGAAGGGAAGATGATTCAATGTATATAACTAAGGCGATATATATTGCATCATTTGACGGTTAAGTATGTATACAAAATGGGAACATATATATTACATCATTTGACCAATGCATAATGGCCAAGTGTGTACACAAAATGGGAACATATATATTACATCATTTGACCGATAACGTACGGTTCCTCAACGTTGACGTTTTCGCTTTTGAGTGAGCTTCTTTCCCTTCTTGTTCGTTGAAGGATAATTGAGCCCCTCATTATGAATTTTCCTTTTCCATGGAGTACGATCTTTCTTAGGTCACGTAGTATTGGTTCTTCTTTTGACATATACTTCATCGTCATCATCATCTTCCCTCATTGGGTTCTTTGTACGATCATAGTCTTCCTCATTGGCGATTTCATCCATTTCAATGATGTTCCTTTTGCCTCTCCTCATGACAACACGACTGGGATTGAACGGGTCGGTTATGAAGAAGCATTGTGTCACGTCCTTAGCATGTACCCATGGCTTGTTTTTTGCGATAGCGTTCACGGTACGCTCTTGGCGCCGGGTATAGTCATGGTAGTGAAAAACCGGTTTTCTCTTTCGACATTCTTAGCCCATCTGACACGGAACATCATCGCGTTGTGTAGTCCAGAGTAGTCAAGCTCCCAGATCTCCTCGACCCTTCCGTAAAATCTCTTAGTTGCACCATTGTCGCTGCCGGTCATGCATTCCATCGTCACCCCTGAGTTCTGATCATCACTGTCCATATCTTTGGCCTCAGTGTAGAACGTGTATCCATTAATATCGTATGCCTGATAGGTGACGAGGTTGGGCGAGGGGCCATGTGCTAAGGCGTATATGAGAAATCCGTCCTTAGAGCCCTCTTCCGGGCGATTAGCAATAATATGCTCTTTGAACCAATGCAGGAAAGTAGAGTTGTGCTCTCTAGTAACTTCGGCGTCCGTCCTGCATACCCGTGGTCACGATACTTCTTTGCGATAATTTCTTTCTGCAGTGCCACGAAAGGATCTACATCGTCTAGGTGTTGTAGCACTACCAAGTTTGCTCTGTGAAAGTCGTTGCGTCGATATGAGTATGCCACGTGTAGTTCCCTATGACCGTTGGAGTGACCTTCTCCTTCGAGCCTCCCATCGTGCTTGTTAACGGGAAAACCAACACCAACACTAGGCGGCTGGTCCGTGCCATATAGAAAATTCTTACAGAAAGAGATGCACTCTTGTGTCAGATAGCCCTGGACGATGCTTCCATCCGGACGGAACATCTTACGAACGAATCCTTTGATGATCCCATTCATCCTCTCAAACGACATCATGTTGTGCAGGAATGACGGCCCCAGGTCTATTATGTCATCCACAATATGGACACACAGATGCACCATGACGTCAAAGAACGCGGGCGGGAAGTACATCTCAAGCTCATTCAGTATCACAACAATCGCTTCCTGTAGCCTTCAGAGCTGCTTCACACTGATCAACTTTCGAGAGATGACGTTGAAAAAGTTGCAGAGACCAGTAAGCATGTCATGTACGTGCTTGTCCATTATCTCTCTAAGGGCAACAGGTAGTATTTGCATCATCATCACATGACAGTCATGGGACTTCATCCCGCTGAACCTTTTCTAGTTCGTGTCTAGATATCTGCTTATCTTGCCACAGTAACCAGAACTAACTTTGACTCCGGTAAGGCAGTTAAAGAATTGATCGATCTCAGCCCGACTTAAGGTGACGCAAGAAGGGGGACAATAATCCTCTTCCTTTAATTTTTTGCCCTCCTTCTCCCGCGCCTCTATCTCCGTCTCTGTCTCGTCTGACTTTTTAGGGCGCGGAGGACCTTCGTCTGCGCCAGCGCCGACTCTGAGAGGACGGTGCGCATCGGCTTCCTCCATCGCCGACGGCGACAACGTCAACGCATCACCTCCTCACCTCCCGCAGCGGACATGATTCGGCCGGATCTGTGACCATCGGTGAGGAGAGAGATAGTGTGGACACTGTCATCTTGTTTTGATATGGAGAGGGTGAGAGAGCGAGACGCGAGAAACTCTATCAAACAAGAGGCTATAATGGAGTAAAACAATCTCTCCCTAGCAGTGGTTTTAAATAGAATACGCTGCGTTCCGGAAAAAAAAGAAACAAAACTGGCGGACAATTTTTAACGTACCAAGAAAGAAAACTCGATCAAAAACACGCCCCCGCTTCCAGGTCGCGAGAGTCGTCGCGCACACACACATAGACATAGACATGCATATCCGTGTTTACGTAAAATTCTATTTGTCCAACTAACACATTATTTACGTTGTTAATTATATACGCGGCAATATTAACGTACAACATCTCTTGTTTGCGGGCGTCCGTACCGCTGCCATGGCCGCTCCTCACCAACCCGAACCCTCTTCATCACCCGTGCATGCTTCCCGCCCGAAACGTTCAGTGCCACATTCATGCCCGGCCAGAGCGGACGTGACCTCTCACTGGCGTCGGCATTGTAGCGGCGCGCCGGCCGAGAGAGAGTCACCCGCGCCGCTTCTTGGTGCACGTGACTGCTCCACATTCAAAGGCGCAATAACTGGCCACAACATGCATGTAAAAAGTTCTTGGGAGTCCGTGCTACAGCTAGCTGTCCTCCCCAACTCGTCAATCTCTTCCAGTAGTACTAGTACTCCATCGAGCGATCCATCGACAAGCAGGTGGGAAAGTTATCGTATACTCGGTCTATGGTGAGTGGCATGCCGAGCGACCGTGCGGGGTCGAGTTGTGGAGGAGGGTGAGACACGAACGCGACAGACGTGATTTAAACGTTGGTTTTGCTCGATGGCATGATCCAACGAAACAAAATGTTGGTTTCTCTCCGTTTCCATGTTTTCTCCGGAAAACGGAAACTTTCTAGTCCATTTTCAATCCTACTCCAAGGTTGCCCCGTTACAACATTCCATTAAATACAAAGGAAAACTAACACGCATGCTGATGCATCTCAATGATTCACATATCATAGCCAATAATTACTTCACAACTAAAGACAAAAGTTGTGAGAGCGTGTATGAAAGAAAAACTACTGATGGGGTCACTACGACTTAAACCCGAAACCGTAAACAGGATTTAATTTCCTGGCCAGGTAGAACCTGTCGAAGGAAAGACGGCTGGCATCCTCGGATCATACGATGCTTCTGTGCAGTTCCACTAAAATCGAGCTGAGCATCCCTGATGGCAAAGATATTGAAGAAGTATGATTAGAATAATAATCGCACTAGTTCATGAGACATAAACTCATCACAAGTAGAAGCCGGTAGAAGTAGAGAAAGATCGACATGGAGATGGAGCTACGTGGGGAGCTGCGGCAGTGGAGCAAGCCGGCTCCAAAAGGAAGATGGACTACCTGGGACGTCGGGCTGTAGCTAGAAGGGCGGTTGGGACGCGGCATCGGGCCCATACCGCGGTGACCCCCGATTGGGACGCACCGACTATGGATTTTCTCCCTCGCCGATGTCGACAGCGTCTACGCAGAACATTGTTCCGTTCCCCCAGCTGCGGGATCAGGTAGGATATGTGACCAGCGGTGTGGCCACCGTCGTTCTATGCTTGTGAAGAGAGCAACCCAAGCAAGCAGGCTTGTAGCTTAGGCTCCTGCTAGTGTATATATAGTAGTTTTATTTTTCTCTCCATATCAACCATTTTATATTGCATACGTGTCATTGAAGAGTGAAATGATGGTTGCTTCTTCCGACTAACTTACTGTGTGATTTGACTGCTCCTTTAGTGGCCCCTACACGTACTCCCCCTACGTGTATGCAATAGTCACACGTACACATGGACGCAAAAATGCGCGTGACGCCCTAATGCATGCATGTCCGAGCACACGAAGGAACACACATGGTCACGCTCAAGTGCTCAACCTACACGTGCATGCACACACATACTCAGCTAGGGTGAGCAAGTGACCGTATAAACACCGGAAAATGTATATATTGAGCGCAATGAGCGTATTATGAAGTCCACTGACCGTATTTTTACAAATATATAGTGACAGACAGTGTATTTATCTCGTTTGAAATTAAGCCATATTACCATAGAGGAGGCAATATGGACTAGCATTACTTTGCTGTGTCCCGTCAACTTGCCGAACAAGGAGAAGCTTGCAGGACGGGAGAAGCTTGCGCGCGGTGGCTCGCAGGACAAGGAGAAACTTTTGACTAATGCAAGCTGTCCTTCGCTCAGGCGGTGGACGTGCAACAGTTAATTCGGTGTTAGATTTCTAGAAGCATACACTATACTAGTACTATTATTGTTGCACTTCCCGAAGAGGCGAACAGCCAAGCGCAAAGTTTACTAGTACTACTATGATAGTCTATAGAGGTACTATACTAGTACTAGGAACCGGATGGAGGAGCGTCTGCACTCTTATTATATTTTTAAAATGTAATAAAGCAATCTTCAACACATTTGGTTCTCTTTGAGGGTTCTTGCATGTGATAATGGAAGTTGATTGCATGGAACACTCGCCACAATTCTCACTTAATTCTGGCTCATATCCTGTTACAAATAGGAGTGCTCGGTAATATTTCCTCTTTTTTGTTATTCAGCATGTAAATAGGTCAGCAAACCTTGCGGTGCATCTTTGTGCGAACCGTGCTTGCTGCTTTGAATGTGGCCGAGAGCTGGCTTGATGAAACACCTCGCTTCCTACTTCTTTTTTTTGCGGGGTACCTCGCTTCCTAGTGACAGTGGCTTGGCTGATCGTCCTAAGAATGCTTATATATGAATAAAGCTCTCTCATTTACCCGCAAAAAATATTAAGCCATATTAACCGGAAAGGAGGGAGTATGTACTAGCACTACTTGTTGGTGTGTCCCGTCAACTCGCAGAACGAGGAGAAGCTTGCAGGACAAGGTGAAGCTCGCTTATGCCTTTTGACTAATGCAATGTACCCTCGCCCAGGCGGTGGACATGCATTAGTTCATTCGGTGTCAGATTGCCAGAGGCATACACTGTAGTACCGAACATGCGGAGTACCATCATTGTTCGACTTCATGAAGAGGCGAAGAGCCAAGCGCAAGGTTTAGTAGTACGACTAGTACTACTACTAGAACCGCATGGTGGAGCCTCTGTGTTCTTATTTTTTCTTAATCTTTGATAAAGTACACATTTATTCTGGAGAAGGGCGGAAAACGGCAGCCCAACATGTAATGATGATATCGATCAAACCATGCTCGAACATATCTTGGCCTCCGTGCGAGCCCGTCTGTGTGTTCTCGCTCCTCGTCTCTCTCAAGGAACGACGGGTTGGTCATTTTGCCGTCAATTGTGATCGGTTTGCTCACACTCCGGTCCCACATGTCAGTGATATGCCAAGAGTAGGTGCGATGACCGACTGGCCATACGCGTACTTGGTTTTGCACCTTCATACTACTCCTCCCTCCGCCACAGTTCTGGTAGCGCTTCATGATGATGAATTTCTCTCAATGCATTTCCACCACCAGAGAGACTTTAGACGCGTTTGGGTTAATGCTCAATTAATTAGGGCGTGGTAACCGCAATTTTCTCTCGATGTAGTACTATGGAGTGGAGTAAGTGCATGCATGTGTGTACCCGGGGTGGAAGCAATGCATGCATGTGTGTAGCATTATTTCCTGTAGTAATATACGCCGTGCTATAACTACCAATGCTATTTTTCAGGCTGGTCGCTAGTCGCCTTGGTCCCAGAGATTTTCTCTTTTTCTGAAGCGCGCTCTATAAACAGTGACGGATGGAGTAGTATGAGCGGATTCAAAGAAGAGTGTATTGATGGTTGCTTCTTCCGAGCAACTTACAGTGGGAAAGGTGGGGCTTATGATTTGACTGCTCATTACTCACTATTAATGCGATGCAACGACCGGTCTGAGTCTCCCATGCGGCTGTGCACTACCCCCTCGGTTCTTAAATAAACTCTGGAGTATTTTTCTTTCTAGAGATTTCAACGAGTGACTACTCAAATATTTGTCTTTTTAGAGATTCAAATGGTGGACTACTACATACAGATGTATATAGACATATTTTAGAGTGTAGATTCACTCATTTTGCTTCGTATGTAGTCACTTGTTGAAATCTCTTGAAAGACAAATATTTAGGAACAGAGGGAGTTGATACGTCTCCAATGTATCTATAATTTTTGATTGCTCCATGCTACTTTATCTATTGTTTTGGACTATAATGGGCTTTATTTTCCACTTTTATATTATTTTTGGGACTAACCTATTAACCGGAGGCCCAGCCTAGAATTGCTATTTTTTGCCTTTTTCAGTGTTTCGAAGAAATAGAATATCGAACGGAGTCCAAACGGAATGAAACCTTCGGAAACGTGATTTTCTCACCGAACGTGATCCAGGAGACTTGGACCCTACGCCAAGGAACCAGAGAGGCGGTCACGAGGGTGGAGGGCGCACCCCCCCAGGGCGCGCCCCCCAGCCTCGTGTGCCCCATGTTGCTCCACCGACGTACTCCTTCCTCCTATATATACCTCACGCACCCCAAACGATCGTAGCGAGGGAGCCAAAAATCTAATTCCACCGCTGCAACTTCCTGTATCCACGAGATCCCATCTTGGGGCCTGTTCCGGAGCTCCGCCGGTCGGGGCATCCACCACGGAGGGCATCTACATCAACACCATAGCCTCTCCGATGAAGTGTGAGTAGTTTACTTCAGACCTTCGGGTCCATAGCTAGTAGCTAGATGGCTTATTCTCTCTTTTTGGATCTCAATACAATGTTCTCCCCCTCTCTCGTGGAGATCTATTCGATGTAATCTTCTTTTTGCAGTGTGTTTGTTGAGACCGATGAATTGTGGGTTTATGATCCAGCTTATCTATGATAATATTTGAATCTTCTCTGAATTCTTTTATGTATGATTGAGTTATCTTTGCAAGTCTCTTCAAATTATCCGCTTGGTTTGGCTAACTAGATTGGTAGTTCTTGCAATGGGAGAAGTGCATGGCTTTGGGTATAATCTTGCGGTGTCCTTACCCAATGACAGAAAGGGTTGCAAGGCATGTATTGTATTGTTGCCATCGAGAATAACAAGATGGGGTATTTATCATATTGCATGAATTTATTCCTCTACATCATGTCATCTTGCTTAAGGCGTTACTCTGTTTTTAACTTAATACTCTAGATGCATCTTTGGATAGCGGTCGATGAGTGGAGTAATAGTAGTAGATGCAGAATCGTTTTGATCTACTTGTCACGGACGTGATGCCTATATACATGATCATACCTAGATATACTCATAACTATGCTCAATTCTGTCAATTGCTCAACAGTAATTTGTTCACCCACCGTAGAATACTTATGCTCTTGAGAGAAGCCACTAGTGAAACCTATGGCCCCGGGTGTATTCTCATCATATCAATCTCCATCACTTTTATACTTGCTTTGTTTTACTTTGCCTTTTACTTTTCACTTTGCATCTTTATACCAAAAATACCAAAAATATTATCTCTATCAGATCTCACTCTCGTAAGTGACCGTGAAGGGATTGACAACCCCAATCGCGTTGGTTGCGAGTAGCTATCGTTTTGTGCAGGTACGAGGGACTTGTGTGTGGCCTCCTACTAGATTGATACCTTGGTTCTCAAAAACTGAGGGAAATACTTACGCTACTGTGCGGCATCATCCTCTCCTCTTCGGGGAAAACCAATGCAAGCTCAAGACGTAGCAGGAGTACACAAACGAAGCAAAATGAGTGAACCTACACTAAAAAATATGCCCGTTTGAAATTTGTAAAAAGATAAATATTTAGGAACGGAGTATAATTTGGTGCATGGCACATGGACTCGGATGCCCAAGAGGCTTCTGGCAATGCTATCAAGCTTCCAACATTTGTTTACATAATTGACGTACTATACAAATAATTTTCCAGCGACATGAAATTGTACAATGGTGTGAGCTTTCAGCTTTTGTTTCGTGTGTCTTGCCATCAATGCTCTTTCGGAAACAATTAAAAACTAACTTCCTTGCTAATCAGAGCTAATATTTACATCACAATTGAAGACAAAAGTTGTGAGAAGGTGTTAAATTAAAATTGATCCATGCTTTCATTAGCAGCAACGTCCCCCAGCTCTGTCTAAATCAACAAGGCATGTTGGGAAAAAAAGTAGTTGTCTGGAGCATGCAACATTCCGATCATTTTGTGCAGTTCCACTAAAATAGAGCTGAGCGTCCCTGTTCCAAAGATATTAAATGTGATTACGATAATAGAGGACTGTTGATGAAACAATAAACACACAAATAGAAGCCGGTCACCTTTGCGAGCTCTCTTAAGACTAACTAGTTGGAGAAGATTAGGCTCGGAGTTGGATGAGGAGGATAGAGAAAAACCAATCTCCCTTTGTGCGATCGCAATGAAATGTAGAGACGTTGCCGATGTGACATTTTTAAGAACTGCACAAAACACTCTTAAGAAAAAAGTGATTTGTGCAGTTCACCAAAAGGTCACAATAGCAACGAGGTGAAATAGGTAGCCCTGTTTGCAAAAAAGAGGTAGAAAGGAAACAATTACTAGACAATAACAGTTCATGACACATGCGACGACAAAAAAGAAGCATATTCCTTGTCCTAAGGGAAGATAACAACATGGTCGTGTTTGTCTAAAAACGGTGTGAGGACGAGATTGCAATATGGAAAGTACGCCGGACGAGCTACGTTTTGGGGAAAGAACTATGGAAGATCCACATGCAACGATGTGGAAGACAGACAGTGGAGAAAGGCCGGAGGGGATACCTGGAGGTCATCGGGATGTAACTAGGTGAGCGGCGGCAGGCGGAATCTGCTCATACTGCGGCAACGAGCAGGTGGCGTAGGCCCTACCACGCCGGATCTTGCTTAGAGAGAACGACGTGTACCGCAGATCGGGACGTCTTTGCCTCGGCCATTTAATGGAGAAATGATGCACGTACTCCCTTTCCACCGGCGGACGGGATGCGGCCAGATCAGTGACCAACGACGAGAGAGGGAGAGGCCACGCAGCCTTGTGTGAGATACTCTGAAGAGAGACAAACCAGGTAGGCAGGCTCCATTGTATATAGTGGAGCGGACTACCTTTTTCTCCATA
This sequence comes from Aegilops bicornis, assembly GCA_021605145.1. Lineage (NCBI taxonomy): Eukaryota > Viridiplantae > Streptophyta > Magnoliopsida > Poales > Poaceae > Aegilops > Aegilops bicornis. Next base: position 72,715,214 of record CM038673.1, read on the forward strand.
AAAATCGTTTTATATTCTATGTACGTGCCATTGAGCGATATAACTTTATTTAAAAATAACGCGCCAATGCATCAAGTCAAACTTTGTTTCGTGCACGCGTGGTACATGACCTCCGTAGGTAAAAAACCAGTACACGCGTTCAAATTAGCACGTGGGCTGCCATTTCGTACAGAAATGAGCTCCACCATGTACACGCGTGGGTGTGGCTGGGCACGAAGCGTGAGTACGTGCACGGTGCACCTATTCTCTTCTTGTATACGTACACCACCTATGTGGGGTTGTGTGAGAGAGATACAAATGTAGAGAGATATAGTGTGTGGGTTCGTGAGAGTTTTTTGGTGTGGGGGGTCAATGAAAAAATGTAACATATGCAATGTGTGTGAAATAGAGTCCTGGATATATCATATATATAGATGGGGCGATCCACGAGAAGAGAGTGGAGTTATCATCGGCTTGAGGTGTCTATAGAATCAAAGAGAGGGATGATGTGTGTGTGTGTGTGCGCGCGCGATTGATAAAGAGTGCCATCGAATTTGTGTGTGCCCACGTCAAAGATATAGAGTGGCTGTCCTACTGGAACGTGAGAGGGGACAAGTGTAGTTTGTCTATGTGGCATGGATACCTACCTACAACGCTCGACTATAGGTGTGTGGTGGGGGGGGGGGGGGGAGGGAGGCCTAATTAACTATAGAGCTACAATGGCTGGTATATGTGTGGAGGAGGAGAGAGGCCTACCTCATGTATTAAGGGAGATCGATCTACCTCATGTATTAAGGGAGATCGATCGGCATCCATGCGTATGTGTAGGAGAGGAATAAGGTTGGGAGAGAGATAGAGCTAGAGTGTTGGAGGGGGTGGTAGTGGAGTTGCTTCTAACAAATGGTGGGATAGGCTTGCTAGACAACCGGAGGGCACGCCTGCAATATCAATAAGAGAGGGATGGCTGCCGTCTGCATGCACGTGTGTGTGAGAGGCAGGTCGAGGCATGCACGAATGATGAGGGGGGCGATATGGACGTGGTAAGCAGACATAACTACATAGGAAGGTCAATCGTCCTTTGTCAAAGAAAGGAGCACTACTAGGGAAAACCTTATACACGGAATCTTAGTAGCAGCGCGGCACAAAAAGAGGCGCTACTGCTAATTAGTAGTAGCGCGGGTTGTAAACCCACGCTACTACTAAGTTGATAGCAGTAGCGCGGGGTATAAACCCACGCTACTACTAAGTGTTCTCCACCGCTGGCCCGGACAAGCAGTAGTAGTAGTGCGGGGTATAAACCCACGCTACTACTAAGATGATAGTTGTAGCGCGGTTTGTAAAACCCGCGCTACTACTATGTGGTCTTCATCGTGCCTCCCGTGACGATGTCGTAGTAGCAGCGTGGGGTATAAACCCAGCGCTACTACTATAGAACCACCGACGCATGTATACACACATAGGCGGAGGCCAAAGCCCAAATTCCCCTCCTGACCACTCCGCTCGCTCTTCCTCTCCTTTTTCCCCGGCGCCGCCGCCCGACGTCCCCACCAAGCACCACCCATACCACCGCCACCGCCTCCCTCTCCCTCTCCACCACAAGACGCCGCCTCCCCAAATACTGTCCCCTCGGCGTCTCCTCCGTGAGACGGGGTCGGCCCATGGCACCGACGCGGGGCGATGTGTTCCTGGGGCAGCAGCTCGCAGCCGCGTCCGCGGTGGGCGCCCGCACGCGCGCGCCAAGGGAGGACGTCGAGAGGCGCCACCGCCGCAAGGAGAAGCGGAGGGCCCTGGCCAAGAAGACGACCCCAACACACGCACTCCCTCTCCCATCCTCTTCTCCCAGAATGCAAGCAGCTGCAAGAAAGGGCGCGGCGGCGGCAGCGGCAGCGTCGGAGTCCTTCCACTCCATGGATGCGGCGCTCTCAAAGTCCACGGTGCGCCCACCCTGACTTTCCCCATCCATCTCTTTCTCCCTCTTTCTTTTTTCCTGACGTGGAGGAGCTCAAAGCCCTTGTCGCACCCATTGTGGACAAGGTGAACAAGATCAAGAGGATCGAGGGCGACCGCGTGGACTAGGCCGCCAACCTTATCTTTCCCTTGTCGCTGCTGGTCATGTTTTAGAAAACTTTGTTAGATCAGCGACAAGTTATTCTGTAATATACTCTATCTTAGGTGAATCGATCAATGCAACGTTATTTCCTCTACTTGATTCCTTCCTTTGTACGTTATTGCCCCTCGCTTTTCAGAGGAAACTTGCCGGCAGGCACCCTTGCCATGGCGCCGAGTGCGGAACTTCAGCAGCCTGCTGGCGGGGTTGCTACCGACAAGCAACCTTGTCGCGGACTAGCTGCAGCTCACTTAAGTTGTTGAGCGGACTCGAAACAAAGTAAGGGCGCGACCAGTCACGATTTGGTTCCTCTGCGCACAGGTTTTCCATACAAAGTACTATCGTTCGAGGAAGATAACGAAAATTTAGAAATCGATTGCTCAAACTTTGGCAACTTAGCTTTTCTGTTTCTTGCTTCCCGATGAGGTGAAACTTCCTCGAGCGGTGCATGTTCCATAGTATTATCTCCTCCTCCCCCCTGGTTAACTTGTGCGCGAGGGAGCCTTCCTTTCTTTGAGAGAAGAAAAAGAAGAGGAAATAACGTCATGGAGCCTAGCGGCTCGATTCTGCTTACCGGGTGTGGTTGCTGCACAAAGTGTTAGCCAAAGCATGCAATAAATTAATGAAAGCATGAACTTGACAAGTCGTGTGCAACACACGAGCTTTACTGATGCACGGGGTCTGCGCCCGGCTTTGTACGAAGGATTACATGCAACAGTGGCAAGACTTGTACAAAAGGTGGTTGCCGGAACGGATTCTGACAACCGCGCCCTATGGGTAAAACTTACGAAGATGCTCAATGTTCCAGGAGTTGCTCACCGGAATGCCATCTTCGGTCTCAAGGCGGACAACGCCAGGCCTAGTGACTCGTTTCACCCGAGAAGGGCCTTCCCACTTCGGCGTCAACTTGTTTGAATTCTTGGCGGACTGAACGCGCCGAAGAACAAGGTCGCCTTCCTCGAGACTTCTGGCCCTAACCCTGCGGCTATGGTAGCGACGCAGGGCTTGCTGGTAGCGAGCGGCTCGCACATGCGGCGAAGACGATCCTCCTCGAGGAGCCGCGTCATCTTGTCGCAGCTGCTCTTGCTCAAGCTCATCATAAGCGAGTACTCGAGGCGATCCGTATCTGAAGTTCCGTGGGGAGAACTGCCTCTGCTCCATAGACTAGAGCAAAGGGTGCACGGCCAATGGCTCGATTTGGCGTCGTTCCGATCGACCAAAGAACCACCGGCAGCTCCTCGATCCAGTTTCTTCCGCACTTGTGCAGCCTGTCGAAAGTTCTGGTCTTGAGCCCGCGCAGCACTTCAGCATTTGCCCTCTCTGCTTGACCGTTGCTTCTCGGGTGAGCGACGGAAGCGAAGCAGACCTTGGCGCCAAGGTCTTGGCCGTACTGCATGAAGGTGCGACTCGTAAATTGTGTGCCGTTGTCGGTGATGATCCTGTTAGGGATTCCGAAACGGCAAACAATCGACCTGAAGAACTTGATCTTGTTGTGTTGTCACCTTCCTCACTGCTTCCACTTCCGGCCACTTTGTGAACTTGTCGATGGCGGCGTACAAGTACTCAAAGCCCCGACAACTTCGGGGAAGGGGCCGAGATGTCGAGCCCCAGACCGAAAATGGCCGGGATAAAGGGATCGTCTGAAGAGCTTGAGCTGGCGGCGATCTGTTTGGAATGGAACTGGCACGCTTCACACTTGGTTACTTGTGCAGTTGCATCCTGGAGGGCTGTCGGCCAGAAGAAACCTTGCCGGAAAGCTTTGCTGGCAAGTGCTCTTGCGCCAATGTGGTGACCACATATGCCTCCATGTATCTCTGCCAACAGCTTCTGTCCATCTTCCCTGGGAATACACTTCAATTTCACACCGTTGAGTCTTCTTCTGTACAGTATGCTGTCGACAAACTGGTACATACTTGACTGCCGGGCTACTCTTTCCGCTTCTTCCTGCTCTTCGGGAAGTTCTCCTGTCTGAAGGAAATGGACAATCTGCTGCGCCCATGCTGGAGCTTGCGGCTCGACAACAAGGACTAAAGGCACATCTGCTGCTGCGGGAACATCAGCTTCCACGGCAAGAGCACAGTGGCTCTGCCGAACTAAACTCCCGACAAGCTTGCCGAGCAAAACTTGTCGGGAGCGTTTGCTTCAACGAAACAAACCACAGGGTGCAGCCGGAGCAGACTGCTCCTCGGCTGCTTGTTGGTGTTGATCTTGGGGACCTTTGCAACGACGGCTTCGGGAAGCTCTGTGGAAAGTAGTCACCAGAGGCCAACTTCCTCTTCTTGCTCTGTCGGTCGATGGTCTTACGGTTGGTTGAGTCAGCTTGGGCACAAAGATCCCTGGTTCCACAGTAGCTTGAGTCTGGCGCACTTTGACAGACCATCGGCAATATCATTACGAGCTCTTGGAACATGTTCCATTTGCAGGCCGTCAAAGTGTTCTTCTAGCTTCCTCACTTCATCAACGTAGGCTTCCATCAACGGACCACAGTAATCTTTGTTGACTTGGCGGACTGACGAGTTGCGAGTCACCCCGACAATAAGCTTCTTGATCCCAAGGTCGATTGCGATCCTGAGACCGGCAAGCAAACCTTCATACTCTGCGGTATTGTTTGTCGCTTGCTCCTTGGGAAAGTGCATCTGGACGACGTACTTGAGGTGCTCTCCGGTGGGTGCGATAAGCAGCGCGCCGGCACCGGCGCCTTGCAGCGAGAAGGCACCATCAAAGTACATCAGCCACTCTTTGCTTGCTTCTTCGACGGGAATGCTAGTCTCCGGAATCTCTTCATCTGGCGTTGGCGTCCATTCTGCTATGAATTCTGCCAAGGCTCTGCTTTGGATAGTTGATGTGCTTTCAAACTTGAGACCAAAGCTTGACAGCTCCGTGCCCACTCGACAATCCTGCCTGTCCGCTCGGATTCTGCAGATCCTCTTCGTGGGAAAGCGAGTGACAATCGTGATCTCATGTGCTTGGAAGTAATGGCGCAGCTTTCTCGAGGCCATGAGGAGGCCGAAAAGCAATTTTTGCACACCAGAGTACCTTGACCTAGCCGCCTGCAGAAGGGAGCTGACAAAATAGACTGGGCGCTGCACCATCCTTTTCTGCATCTGTTCACGTGTCTTCGCGGACTCGTCCTTGTCGGGACCAGAGCTTGTCGGCGAAGCCCCCTGCTTGTCGCTGGACGTGCTTGCCGCGGTTGCTGGCTCGTCATCCGCCTCCCTCTCCGCCACTAACGCAGCACTAACCACTTGATTGGTCGCCGCTATATACAGCAGCAACTTCTCTTGTGGCTTAGGTGCGACAAGTGTTGGAGTGGAGGACAGGTATCTCTTCAAGTCCTGCGGCGCAGCCCTACGCCGAGTCCATTTTATCGACCTGCCTTTTTCAAGATCTTGAAAAATGGCGAGGCGCTCAGCAGACCTAGAAATAAACCTGCTGAGAGCAGCCACGCAACCGGCATGTCTTCGTACATCTTTGACGCGCTTTGGTGCTTCAATCTGCTCAATGGCCTTGATCTTGTCGGGATTAGCTTCAATCCCCCGCTGAGACACGAAGAACCCGAGAAGCTTGCTGGAAGGGACTCCAAACACGCACTTCTCGGGGTTGAGCTTGAGGTTGATCTTGCGCAGATTTGCAAAGGTCTCGTCCAAATCTTGAACCAAAGTTGCTTTGTCCTTGCTCTTGACCACTATGTCATCCATGTAGGCTTCTACATTTCTGTGCATTTGCGGCTCAAAAGCGTCATGGACTACCCTTGCAAATGTTGAACCAGCATTCTTCAAACCGAAAGGCATCCGTATGAAACAGTATGTGCCGCATGGTGTGATGAATGCGGTCTTCTCTTCATCTTCTTCAGCCATGAAGATCTGATGGTATCCTGAGTAGGCATGAAGAAACGAAAGCAAATCACATCCAGCCGTGGAGTCAACAATCTGGTCAATGCGCAGCAAGGGAAACGGATCTTTGGGACATGCTTTATTAACATCCGTGAAGTCAATACAAAGTCTCCATTTCCCATTTGCCTTGCGCACGACTACAGGATTGGCCAACCACGTTGGATGGAGCACTCCTCTGACAAGGCCTGCTGCTTCCAGTTTCTTGATCTCTTCGGCTATGAATTCTTGGCGCTCCACTGCTTGCTTTCTGACTTTTTGTTTGACGGGCCGCGCATGAGGACAAACAGCCAGGCGGTGCTCAATCACTTTCCTGGGAACACCGGGGATATCAGACGGTTGCCACGCAAACACATCGACATTCGCCCACAGGAAAGCAACGAGCGCGGCTTCCTATTTGGGGTCGAGAGAGGCACTGATGGTGAAGGTACCACCAACGCCATCCTCCTTGGCGGGCACCTTCTTGGTCTTCGGCGGAGCCACCATCTTCTTGCACTTGCCGGTGGAGCTCGATGGTGCGTCCTTGTCGGTAGCGCAGCACTCCGAAGAGGCGCGCTTGCCGGAGTGAGCATCAGAGCCCTTGCAGGACTTGGACTTGGTCTTCTTCCCCCCGGGAGCTTCAGCGGCAAGTGTTGGGCAGTCTGTCGCGGCTGCTGCATCCCGGTAGATCTTGTCAGCACAGATAAGGGCATCCTTCTTGTCGCCATGGACAGAGATGACGCTTATCGGGCCAGGCATCTTGAGAAGGTTGTAGGCGTAGTGATAGGCTGCCATGAACTTGGCGAGTGCCGGACGGCCAAGTATCCCATTGTAAGGCAATGGGAAATCGGCGACGTCAAACGTAACCCTCTCAGTCCTGAAGTTCAGCTCGCTGCCAAATGTGACCGGCAACGTAATCTTCCCCTTGACTTGCTCCTTCCCGGATTGATTCCTTGGAAGGTACCGGTCTCTTCGAGCTCGCTGTCGAGGATTTGAAGCTTACGAGCACCGCGAGGAGATCAGATTCAAGCCGCCCCACCGTCAACTAACATTTTCGTGACCTTGAGGTTGCGGATGGTTGGAGAGACCAACATCGGCAAGCACCCGACCGCAGCTTATGCGATCAGGGTGGTCCTCAATATCAAAAATGATAGGCGTCTTTGGACCACTTCAGAGGCTTGCGCGACTCTACGGATGGTTCCGCTGCATTGACCTCCCGCATCCATTGCTTGAGTTGGCGGTGGGAGGTATGCAGGGAAGCACCTCCGTCTACGCAGAGGACCTCTGTGGCTTTCTGAAACTCCTGCTCATCGGCGTCGTCGTCCTCCGTATCTTCGTCGTCGTCATCATCTTCATCCATGTCGCGGCCGCGGGGAGGTCGATCTCCTTGTCGCTGCTTGACTTTGCCGCGGCGTCCTCCCCGGCCGGGATGTTTCTTGCTTGCTCCCCCTGCACCTTCCTAGGCCTTCTCCTTGTCTCGCCGCTCGTACTCAGCTCTCTGCTGTTCGACAAGCTGCTCGACTTTCTTGCAGCTCTGGAGATCGTGGCCCTTGGTGCGGTGGATCTTGCAGATCTTGCTTGCGGAGCTGTCACCTTGTCGGCGCCGCCACCGACCGGTGGTTGGCGTCAGGCAACCTCCTTGCCGGAGCCACAAGCCTTGGCGTTCTTGTCGCCGCCTCCATTGCCGGACTGCTCGACAGCTAGCACTTCTGCTTTTCTTCTTCCTGTTGCCTCGCCGCCGCCCTTCTTTGCCGGGCGGTGTCATCCTTGTCGAGATCCTGCTTCAGATTCTCTCACGGAGTCTCCTCCCTTCCTCGGCCACAAGACACTTGTCGGCCAAGGCGTACAGCTCGGCGACGTCCTTGACTTTGCACATCGCCATCTCCTCCCTCATCCTGCGGTTCCGCACATTCTGATGAAATGCGCTGATCACCACGGCAGGGTGGACGTCTGAGATGTTGTAGTGCACACGGCTGAATCTCTGAATGAACTTGCGCAGGGACTCTCCTTCCTTCTGGGCGAGCAAGTGAAGGTCACTCTCTTGGCCATGAGGTTTGTGGCCACCTGTGAAGGCGCCAACAAACTGATGGCACAGATCCGCCCAAGAGGATATGGAGCTGTCCGGCAAGTGCATGAGCCAAGATCTGACGTTGGGCTTGAGGACGAGCGGGAAGTAGTTGGCGAGGATCTTGTCGTCCCGTCCCCCCGCAGCCTGCACCGTGATGGTGTAGATGCTGAGGAACTCCGACGGGTGCGTCCGGCCATCATACTTCTCCGGCACGTCTGGTTTGAAGTTTTTCTGGCTGGGCCACTGGACTTGCCGCAGCTCACGAGTGAACGCAGGGCAACCTACCGCGTACGGCAAGTCGCCTGGCCCCTCCGGCACGTGCATGTCAACAGAAGGCCCAGCGCGCTTGTCGGACTGACGTCGCGCTTCTCTTCGGCGCTCGATGCGAGTTCGAGCGTCCTCTTGTTGTCGCTCATGAAGAACTTGGCGCTGATCGCGGCGGGTTCGCGGATCCGACGACGCAGTGGAGTCGCTGTCGAGGTGGATCCGGTGAGTCGGCGATCTTGGCCTTCTTGGCGGAGAGTGCACGGTGGTTGCACCCCGACAGTCTCGCCGCCACCTGCTCGTGCCTTTGTCGCCGCTGCGGCAACGATGGCGTTGGTTGCCGTGGGCGTCGCCGTTAGCAAAGCCGATGAGGCTCGATAGTGGCCCTCCACTCGTCGACCTTGTCGGCCGTTGGAGGGTAGTCGAGAGCGATTGAGCTCTCGCGAGCTTCTGCTGGAGTAGTAGGCGGCATTGGAGAAGCGGTGCGAGGCGGGACACGCTCGGACTTCTAACCACGTTAGAAGGAGCAGCGCCCCGTCCGGGCGACCGTATCTCGCTCGCGCCAGCATGTTGGCGCGCATGCTGGTCTTGAGGGTCTTGATCCAACGAACGTATGGCGTTGTGAACGCCATGACGTTGTTGGTCCCGCGTCTCCTGAGATGGGCGCGGGGGATGCGCGGACGCCGAGGTCTGTGGTGCCTTGTCCTTGGACTTGGCAACGTCGCGAGCACCTTCGTCGGCGCCCGTTCCTCCGCCAGCGTCCGCCCCACCACCCGTTTGCTGCGGTGAGGGTGGGTACGACGCGGACGGCTCTGCTGCCGCCGAAGCCTTCTTCTTCGGTGGCATGTTGAGGAAGATGTTGATGACGCCGCTCGCGTGAACGCCGGATCGGATTCACACGGCCTCGACGCCCCCTACCTGGCGTGCCAGAGATGTCGGGGAGGCTGATCGTACCCACGGACACCTATGGGGCCGGCGGAGCGGGCCCCTTGTGGTTCGGAGGGGGGCGGAGGTCGCACGAAGAGCGGATCGAGGCGATGCACACGAGCGGTTTTACCCAGCTTCGGAGCTCTCCGGAGAGATAAAACTCCTACTACTGCTTGTTTGATCTATTGTGTTCTTGCTAGGGAGCAATGCGAGCTACAAAACCTAGCGTGAGTGTATCTAGTCTCGAGTGGGTCGAACCTTGCGGACGATGCGAACCGACCCCTCGGAACCTTTGGAACCCCCTCTACGTTGCACTCGGGCCTCCTTTTATATGCTCAAGGGGTCTCCGACAGGTGGCAACATAGGCGGGGGTACGAATGTAAAAACAGGGGTTGGTACACCTACTTGAACAATTATGCGATTGCAAAATACCTAACTCGACGGCAAGGGACAAAAGCAATAAATGCCTGTCGTTGTCGCCCAAACAAGTGTAACAGAGACCGTCAGTGCGCCTCCGCCGCCACGATGGCGAGCCTGTCAACCAGCAGATCGCTGCTCTCCGCTGGCTGCACAGCTGCTCGACACGCGCCCATGGAACGGTCCTATGGCGACACGTCGCTGGGTGAGCTGGAGCGGAAACGGAGAGAAGTTGCATGCCGCGGCAAGCGCCTTGCCGCGGCCGAATCCTTGTCGCGCCCGGAGACTTGTCGCGCTCCGAGCCTTCCCGGCAAGCTCCTCTTGCCGGGGCCTTGTCTGTGCCTAGAGGCCTTCCCGACAAGCTCCTCTTGCCGGGGCCTTGTCTTCTCAATCTAATACTTTGTTCTTGAATGGCTCCAAGGGAGCCACGGAGGAGATTGGCGGTGTGAGGCAAACCTTGCAGCTGGTGCTGCAACTGTCCGTGCACGAGTACGGGATACTAGGGTACCCCTACTCTAGTACACCGACAAAGTTCTTATGCCTCTTGCAATATCTATCTTCCCTATTTGGTGTGTACTTGAAAACCCAATGTACTCCACAAAAATTGACATGTTTATAGGAGACATTTTCATCATAACTAGTGCAATCATCATTAGTACTATGGATATTCAAGGAGTTCGTACTAACAACATTGCAATCATGCTCATCATTCAAGAATTTAGTGCTAAACATTTTAATGCATTCTTCTTCTAACACTTTGGCACAATTTTCCTTTCCATCATTCTCACGAAAGATATTAAACAGATGAAGCGTATGAGAGAAACTCAATTCCATTTTTTTGTAGTTTTCTTTTATAAACTAAACTAGTGCTAAAACAAGAAACAAAAAGATTTGATTGCAAGATCTAAAGATGTACCTTCAAGCACTGACCTCCCCGGCAACAGCGCCAGAAAAGAGCTTAGTTGACGGGGTGTGAGTGCCGCTTACCTAGCCTCCCAGACAACGGCGCCAGAAAAGAGCTTGATGTCTACTACACAACCTTCTTCTTGTAGACGTTGTTGGGCCTCCAAGTGCAGAGGTTTGTAGGACAGTAGCAAATTTCCATCAAGTGGATGACCTAAGGTTTATCAATCCGTGGGAGGCGTAGGATGAAGATGGTCTCTCTCAAACAACCCTGCAACCAAATAACAAAGAGTCTCTTGTGTCCCCAACATACCCAATACAATGGTAAATTGTATAGGTGCACTAGTTCGGCAAAGAGATGGTGATACAAGTGCAATATAGATGGTAGATATAGGTTTTTGTAAATTGAAAATATAAAAACAGCAAGGTAACAAGTGGTAAAAGTGAGCGTAAACGGTATTGCAATGCTATTAAACAAGGCCTAGGGTTCATACTTTCACTAGTGCAAGTTCTCTCAACAATAATAACATAATTGGATCATATAACTATCCCTCAACATGCAACAAAGAGTCACTCCAAAGTCACTAATAGTGGAGAACAAACGAAGACATTATGGTAGGGTACGAAACCACCTCAAAGTTATTCTTTCCAATCAATCCGTTGGGCTATTCCTATAAGTGTCACAAACAGCCCTAGAGTTCGTACTAGAATAACACCTTAAGACACAAATCAACCAAAACCCTAATGTCACCTAGATACTCCAATGTCACCTCAAGTATCCATGGGTATGATTATACGATATGCATCACACAATCTCAGATTCTTCTATTCAACCAACAAAAAGAACCTTAAAGAGTGCCGCAAAGTTTCTACCGGAGAATCAAGATGAAAACGTGTGCCAACCCCTATGCATAGGTTCATGAGCGGAACCCGCAAGTTGATCACCAAAACATACATCAAGTAAATCACGTGATATCCCATTGTCACCACAGATACGCACGGCAAGACATACATCAAGTGTTCTCAAGTCATTAAAGACTCAATCCGATAAGATTACTTCAAAGGGAAAACTCAATCCATTACAAGAGAGTAGAGGGGGAGAAGCAACATAAGATCCAACTATAATAGCAAAGCTCGCGATACATCAAGATTGTGCCAAATCAAGAACACAAGAGAGAGAGAGAGAGATCAAACACATAGCTACCGGTACATACCCTCAGCCCCGAGGGTGAACTACTCCCTCCTCTTCATGGAGATCGTTGGGATGATGAAGATAGCCACCGGTAAGGGTTCCCCCTCCGGCAGGGTGCCGGAACAGGGTCCTGATTGACTTTTGGTGGCTACTGAGGAGGGCTTCTTGGCGGCGGAACACCGGATCTATTCTCATCTTCGGAAGTTTTAGGGTACGTGGGTAAATATGGGTGAAATAAGTACGTCGGTGGACCTCCGGGCTGTCCACGAGGCAGGGGGGCACGCACTAGGGGGGTGGGCGCGCCCCCCACCCTCGTGGGCAGCCCGGGACTCCCCTGGTGAGCTTTCGGTATTCCGTGGGCTTCTTTTGGTCAAAAAATAAGTTCCGTGGAGTTTCAGGTCAATTGGACTCCGCTTGATATTCCTTTTCTTCGAAACACTGAAAAGGCAAAAAACATCAATTCTGGGCTTGACCTCCGGTTAATAGGTTAGTCCCAAAAATAATATAAAAGTGGATAATAAAGCCCAATATGGTCCAAAATAGTAGATAGTATAGCATGGAGCAATCAAAAATTATAGATACGTTGGAGATGTATCAGAAGGAACGATCTATCTGGAAGGGACGAGGCCCTGCAGGTACTATGCTCTTATCTCCTCCTCGCCAGTTCCCCTCCCCCCGAAGAGAAGGCAGTTCGTCGCTACTCCCATGGATTCGCCAGGCGGTTCTCCTCCTCGTCGGGGCTGGGAGACCTTGGACGACGATCCTCTGGGAGAAATCGCACGCCGCTCCGACGTCCTCACCGCTGCAAGACTCAGTGCTTCCTGCACCAACTATTTCAAGACGGTGCTTACAATGGCTTGGGAAAAGGTCATGCTTGTTGGTCTTCCATGCATCCTCGAGGAGAAGGTTCTTCTATGGGACAATCATTCAAACAGTCCACCGCTCCCTGGCCGTGGTTGCATGTTGACTCCGCTAGAGTTGCTGATGTTGAGAGGTAGTCGGATTTTGTCCGATGAGCAGGTCAGTAATGGAGTTTGATCATGTAGTAATTAGTTATTCCATTTCCATCCCGTAATTTCTCCGCTTCCCACCATCTTATATATAGGTCAGGGTCGGTGCCAACAAAGATTAGCTTGCATGCCTCCGGCTGGATACCACCATCATTTTGCAAAACATCCACAAGAGTGCGGCCGTTCCGGTAGACCCCTTCTCCACCATTTGGATCGGCCTTCCGGACTGGCTGGGCTTGAATACGTATGATGATGCCTACATGAGATTGAAGAAGATAGAAATTGCGGACCCGCCGACAAAGCGACTCGGCTACGATGATTACTATCTCATCGCGGTGTTCGACATAAGGATTGCCATCAATGCAAGAGGCAGTAACGACATAGGCTGGAGCATGTTGGCGGCGGCAGATTTGTACCCCTACAAGTTCGAAGACGCCGTGCGCCATCTAGGCCGCATCTTCGCAGTGACAAGCCAGGGGACTTGTTTCATCTGGTTGCCATCCTATGGTACAGGAGATTACAAACGGAATGCATAAACCATCATTTGCACCCCAAATGGTACTCCATTATTTTGCAGGGACCAGTCATCCCGCGATCAAAATAAGATCGCCGATCCTAGATGAGCATTTGTATCCGCGATTCGGTCTAACCTGGAACCTTGTAGCTGACTTTGGCATATTGGGATAAACTATCTTAGCAGTTGTTACCCATGGTACCACTGATGTGCAACATGGTCACACAATCTACCACGATCGGACCGTCACCATCTACTGAGGTATTCCATTTTTTAACCCGTCGCCTTCTCTTTCATTGTTGTACTAGTACTCTACTTACGTACTAGTAGGAGTACTTTTTACGTTGGAGGACGCCAGATAGCTAGCTAGGCCCTTGAATACTTGAACACACTAGATGCCACCATTTTTGTTTTTCCATGTCTTACTATCTCATCCATGTAGCCAACAGTGGCTATATATAATAAGCCTATTAATTTACTTCCTCTATACCAGAGTAGTACTATTTGCTGCACAATATTACCGACCGCCATATTTGAGCACAACATTATTATGCATGGACCTTGACTATGTATGTCACCATGTGTCCAGATCTGAGATGCCGCGTGTACCAGATGAATGGCGCCGAGTTTGACCCCCGTGATGCTACGTGGGTGCCGAGGAATACTCTTGGAGAGTACTCGCTTTTCATTGGGGACAACTACCCCATTGTGAAGCAGATGCCACCTTCCGTGCACGACACGGAAGGCATGCCGTTCATGAAGCATGGTTGTGTCTTCCGTGCGCATCACGGATGAATGACATCTTTGGGACACGCTATCCCTGATTTATGCCGCTTCAGCTTGGATGAGTCTCCATCGTGTGGAATCGGACTAGAAAGCTGCGACAATGATGCCCGTTGCCCACCACTATGGATCGTATGCGATCCATGAAGAACACCTGGACTGGAACCTGGAGGAGGACATGTAGCACATCTATAATGTGTAAGTGGAGTACGGTAATTTGTGAACGATAGCGCTGTGAATATATGTATACAAGTCGTGCACAAATTTATCACATGAATTGGAGATGAACTTGTTTGGCATACTGGCATTTGTCCTTTAGAATTTATTACTAGTAAATGTGTTATGTGTACGCGCAACTTGTGTGGTTGTTGCACGGGCTCCAACACGCGCTTTGAGGAAAAAAAGGTGGCACAACTTTGGATATACGTGATGTAGCTACATCATATAGTAGCATCGTTCGCTATAGTTGTAGTACGCTCCTACTAGTACGACCACTCCTATAAAACCTTGCGCTTGGATCTTTGCCTCTTCGGGAGGTTCAACAGTTCGTACTCGTGTGAACCTTGCACTTGGCTCTTCGCCTCTTCGGAAGGTCCAACAATGATGATACTACAGTACACATTATGCTTCTGGCAATCTGACACCGATTGAACTGCTGCACGTCCACCGCGAGGGCGAGGGCGAGGGAGAGGGAGAGGGAGAGGGAGAGGGAGAGGGCGCGCTTTAGTCAAAACCCTCTCCTCGTCCTGCGAACCACCGCACGCGTGTGCGAGGGAGAGGCGTAGTAAGCAAGCTTCTCCTTGTTCGGCGAGTTGACGGGACACATCAAAGCAGTACTAGTACTAGTCCATATTGCGTCCTTTCCAGTTAATATGGCTTAATTTGAAACGAGAAAAATACACTGGCGGTCAACGATGTAACAATACGCTCTTTACGGTCACTATATATAGTTTTGCGGTGTTTATACGATCACTAGCTCATCGTAGAGCACCGTATTGCACCCTACTGACCGAGAACATAGTCGACGTGGCACTTTGTTGACTGGTTAAATTGTCACCTGGTTTCTGGGTCCCACCTGTCAGTTGACAGAGCAAAGAAATCAGCTAAAAAACAAAAAGTGTAGTACATCTACAGTTCCAATGCATTTAGCCTTTAATCTAAATCGATATTGTTTTACTAACGCACAAACTTGTGCTCTAGGTATAGGCTACATGTATATCCTTAATTAAAGCATGCAACGACCTTCATTTAATCTTCTTCTCAATGGTCGCATGCGCACATAACTTTTGGGCGATAATTATGCCCTGGTCAATGTGTAAATCTCTAAATGTACAGTCTTTCACAGACGTAGGGAGTAGGTTGAGCACTTGAGCGTGAGCGTGTGTGTTGCGTCTTATGCTGTGTGCCGCATGGGTGCGTGAGTGTTGCATGCGTCCATGTGTACATGTGAGTGTTGCATGTTGCATGCATGGGGCTTACTCCCTCCCACTGACTTGTTCATATTTCAAGCCTCCTCTGTTCCCTCCATATGGTGATACTCCCTCTGTTCCCAAATATGGAGTAAAATCCTCCCTCTGTTCCCAAATACGGAGTAAAATCCTCCCTCTGTTCCCAAATATGGAGTATTTGTCTTTCTAGAGATTTCAACAAGTGACTATGTACGGAGAAAAATGAGTGAAGTGAGCGTAGAGGCATAGGGATAATGTAGAAAGGAAGTCTTCGCGATCCATTATTTCCCATCTCGGTTAGAGAGAACTATTCAACTAGTCTTCACAGTGAAGTGACAATACACGCTGCAACAGATCGGACACTTAATTAATAAGCTGAACCAACATGTTGGTGTTACTAAATCAGCGTTACCCTGTACTGCCATCATGTTTTCTAGTAGAGCACGCTTCTGTCCTCCATTAACTGACATATGGGCCCTCTTGTGGTAGACCCACATGTCATCAGTGTAACTATTTACACTCCGAAGGACGGTATAACCTGGTAGTAGTAGTAGAATTGAGATTTAATGCACTTTCTTCCCCATCTTCCACTCTTCTTCCTCCTCTCTTCCCCATCGTCGGCCGCACACCATTTCCCCCCGCTCACTGCTCGCCCGCCCGCGCTATCTTCCTTGGAAGCTCGCGCATACCATATCCCCACGCTCACTCCTCGGCCACACGAGGAGAAGCTTCTTCGCTCGCCCGCCCGAATCCACTTCCCCGCTGGCTCGCAGGCACCGAAAACCCCAATGGCAGAACCGACTGACACGCAGAGCCGCAATTGGAATTCCCTCCCCGATGTTCTGTTGGAGCGGATCTGTAATCGTATGGACCTACTCAGCACCGTCAGTCTGGCCGCATGCTCGGTGTCTTTGTACCGTCTACTCGTCTGCAATCGTCCGACTCTTTTCAATACACCCTGCTTGCTGATGACCGATCCTTGCAGGTGGCCCAGACACCGACTTGACGATCCTACGGAGGTTGCCGTGGTGCCCCTCGACATGCTACCACTACATCCACCGCCTTCATGCGTGGCCACTACTGGGCGGGCATGAAGGCCAACTGGATCGTCCTCATCCACCAATCCAGTAGTCTGTGGCGTCTCGTGGATATCTACACCCAGCGACAGATCACCCTTCCATCTTTGGATACCGCCGCCATCGAGCCTTGCGGCCCGCCGAACACTCCTGCTTACTACACACGAGACACGTCGAGCTTTTGGCTCGACCTCTGTTTGCTGAAGGTTGTAATCTGCGAAGTGCCCACACCATCAGAAGACTACATGGATTACAAGCTCATTGCCGTGTTCAACATGGGATTAGTCTATCTGGAATCCGGTCGCCATACATGGTTATGGCTCATCATCGATCTTCTTCACCCAACACTTCTGTCTGATGCTATAGTGCATGATGGCATCGTTTATGGGATCGACGCACAGATTGGCTGCCTATACTGGTGGAATCTATCGTCGTGTAATTGTTCTATCTCGTCTCATCTTTACCTTAAGAATATGACTGCTTTTTCATTGCTACAAATTTAGAATATATAGTATGTCTATAACCACATCATTGCTATATGTTCCTCTCATTTCCTAGATTTTTATGACCACACATGTTATTGTTAGAATTGATATGAGAACAATTGGTATCTAATGATTGTTAGAATAGATATTATGAGTATAACCTCATGATTGCAATATGTTACTCTCATTTCCAAGATTTTCATAACAACGCATGTTATTGCTTAGAGTTGATTTGATAACTGTAGTAAGTGCTATGGTAGAATATGAGTAGGCCCTGTCATATTTGTTTTCCTCTCATTGTTACATGATGTTTGAACCATGAAATATTGCTAGAATATGAAAGCCATTGGCTTATTTTTTAACTTGGGGTATGATTATGACCACGGCATTGCAATTCTCTGTCTATGATATGTGTCACTGTTATAATAATCTTAATTCCACACATACTCTGAACATGATTGTTTATTTTTGTCCTTTTGGTCTCCAATTTGAATTGTTGCAGCAGACGCAAATTCGCTGGCCTTCATGTTTCCATGACCTGGAATCATACCAGCTGATGGGTGGTGGTTTGTCGCTCCTTCAGCTGACGGTGGTCATTTGGTGCTCATTTGCACGTACCAAATTGACCAAACCATTTCATCAAACCACATGCAGTACAATGCCTGGGGCGTTCGTGACATTGATGGCTATGACTGCTTCATATTCGAAAAAGATCCCAACTCCGTTGGGCCAGGCGTATTCAACTGGAGGCGGGTTCACAGCCTCGGCAACCACTCCATGTTTCTCGGGCTCAATTATCCGATCATCCAACCAATCATCGATCATATCACCGGCGATGATTACCGTGCTATGCAACTTCCATTCGCCAGGGGTGACCGTGTTTACACATCATACCATAGGTTTCATGAATCACCATATCCAGAGATTAGTCGACACAGCTTGTTGCGAGATAATCTTCAGTGTGTGAAAGGCATCAAGCTTCCATGTGATGGATGGCTTTTGCAAACCCGACATGCGGCGATGTGGTTCATGCCAATAGTAAATATGCACAACTTGATTCGTACTGATATGTAGACTGAGCCATGTATTCTGCTGCTGTAGCACGACCCACTTTTGTTGGACGGTTGTTAGTTTGAAGCACTGCTCTGGTTTGAAGGATAGATACCTTTCTGGGATCAAGTGCATCGTAGCTCACCTGCGCAGGATGTACTGATAATGATGATAGAGATGTTGTGCAGTATATATATACACACATGCATATATATATATATATATATATATATATATATATATATATATATATCAGTTAGGCTTCAAGTGCGTACTTGTTAGTTAAACCTGTGGTTAAAATGAGACACTAAATACGACTAGTAAGTAGTATAGTAGTAGTACTAGTATACGTTGGTCAAATTATTCATCATGTCCACACATTGAATTGATGTGACAACACACTGCACATGAGGTGACACAAGAATCCCGGCGGCGTGTTCGGGTATTCTGGACTTCAGATTTGGAGTGCCACTTATCTGTCGAAATCTTTCATCATTCACTTAAAACAGTAGATTGATCATACATTGAGTACCATATAACTGGAATTAACCCATGCAAGTCGAAGAAGGATTGGCCGGTGCTGCCGGCTGGCGTCAAGTTCGATCCCACGGATCAGGAGCTAATCGAGCACCTTGAGGCCAAAGTGAGTGCTGACAGCGTGAGATCTCACCCTCTGATCGATTTGTTCATACCAACCATCGAGAGCGAGCACGGCATATGCTACACCCATCCTGAGAAACTTCCAGGTAAGACACCGATCGGCCGTCTACTTGCACAAACATATTCCTTTGTTTATAGCTCTATTTTTCTTTTTAGACGCAGACCTGGTGAAGCAATTACAATTTGACAGTTAATAAAAAGTGAAACAAGTGACTGCAACATGCCAAAGATGTTATGAAAATGCCAACTATGTACACTAAAACCTGTATTCGACAATACTGCAGGTATCACACTGAGTGGCCTAAGCAAGCATTTCTTCCAGCGCAATTCCAGGGCGTTCAAAAGGGGCATGTGGACGCGTCACAAGATACAGTCGGAGTGCGGCATGCACGCAATGTGGCACAACCCCGGCAATACCTTGCCGGTGATGGTCAACGGCCGGCTGACGGGCAGCAAAAAGGTTCTGGTGCTGCACACCAACAAGAACTTCGACCAGCAGAGGACCAACTGGGTGATGCACCAGTACCACCTCGGGGACCTGGAGCAAGAGAAGGAGCGGAGCTGGTCCTCTGCAAGATTTTCTACCAGATGAACACTAGGGCCAGGAGTAAAAAGATTATAAGTTAGTTTGGTATTGGTACTTGTACTACCTTGTCATCCGCAAGTTGGTATTCTTGTTAACGATCTTTTGGTATGAACTTGGCATTTGCTTTCAATCATCATGCCGAGGGTCGACGTGGATATAAAGCTGAATCATTTGTTTCGAAACGAATTTTCAGGCACCCACTACTAGGAAAAGGGCTATAGCTAATATGGACATTAATGGCACACCATGTATGTGGTGCGCCAACGCTATATAGCGATGGCGCACTGCAGATCTGATGCGCCATTAATGTCCTCATTACTAATAAGCGCTTTGGTGGGCGGTGTGCCATTACTAGTTTTGAAAAAAAGGTAAAAAAATTGTTAGCAGGGGCGCACCAGGGGACAGTGCGCCGTTACTAGTTCTAACTAGTAATGGCGCACTGTTCATTGGTGCGCCACTACTAACATGTTTTTTTAAACTAGTAATGGTGCACCACTCACCAGGTGCGCCATTAGTAACCCTGGTTACTAATGGCGCATTCTTAGGTGGTGCGCCATTGGTAACCTGGGAGCAGCTAGATATTTTGGACAGCCACCTACCACACTCACTTTCCCCACTTCATTCTCTCCACCTCTACCAAGCTTTGTCTCGGCTGCCTCCTCCTCCTCACCTCATTTGAACCATAGATTCACCCAAATTAAGTGGTTAAATTTCATTTTCTTGATAGGTAAGTAAGGGGAAAGCTTCCTTTATGTTCTAGATCTACTTTTTTCTCCCTCCAACAACAAACACACTTTTTATGGCCTAGATCTACGTATGTTTGTGGTGTTGCATATGTCTATGATGTTGCATATGTCTATGGTGTTGCATATGTTTGTGTTTTCCGGTACCGGTATTTGAAATGTGATAGTTGCCAATATTTTGCCGGAATGTTGATTCATTTCCGTTTCGGTGAGAATTTGGCACTATGCATTCTTTTTGGTCCTATTTTTAGGCAAAGTCATGCCAAAAAAATTTGGTTCTAAAATATTGTTTTGCTCTACCCCGCAGGCGACCATGGTCTGCACGATGACCGAAGGCATCGTGAATAGGTTTTTGAGCTCCGCGAAGGCCGAGATGCTTCAACAGAACGAGACGGAGATAAGATGTCGGTGTCGAAGATGCAAGCTGAAGAGCCTTATGGACCGGGATTCCGTACAGGTGCGGGACCACTTGCTCTTGCGTGGTTTCATGGATGGCCATTGGTGGCATGGTGATGCAGATGACTATGAAGTCGTCCATGGGGGCCGGGCAAGAAATGAGGAAGGTCAGCAAGACAGCTGCGGCGAGGGCGGGCGAGAAGACGAAGAATCTCGAGGACATTATCACGAAGTAGATGCAGTACACAGTCAGCATTTAGAAGATGTCGGACATGATGATGATGAGGATGATCATGAAGATGAAGATGCCGGAGCAGACGACGAAGGACCATCAATGGGCTGGGTGCAGGACCCTCATATTCAAGAGCTGCTTCTCAAGCAGACGGATAATGCAAGCGCTGCCGCCCGAGAGAAAGCCAAGATGGACCAACTGGAGATAGACGCGGTTACTCCATTGTATGAAGGATGCAGGCCCGAGGATACCCGCCTAAAAGTAACGCTCATGGCTTTGGAGATGAAGGTAAAACAAAAAATGACCGACGCATGCTTCGACGAGAACATGTCATTCTGGCACGAACGTCTTTCCAAGGGAAACAAGTGCCCGACCAGTTTCGAGGAGGCGAAGAAAATCGTGTGTGCTCTGGATTTACCGCACATGAAATACCATGTGTGCATGAACAATTGCATCATTTATCGGGATGATCACGCGGAGTCTACCATATGTCCGGTGTGCGGTGTCACTCGATACAAGAAGAGGAAGAAAGCTCCTCGAAAAGTGGTGTGGTACTTTCCGATCACTCCTCGTCTGCAGCGGTATTTCGTGGACCCTAAGCTAGCAAAGCTCCTGAGTTGGCACACGGATAGGGAGGAGAAGAAGCAAGAAGATGACGGAAATGATCCGGAGATAAATAAAAAAGACAAGATGCTGAGTCACCCTAAGGATGCGAGCCAGTGGCAAGCGTTGAACTGTGAACACCCAAAATTTGGGGACGATCCAAGGAACATCGTGCTGGGCGAGAGCACTGATGGAGTCAATCTGTTTGGCACACATAGCACCTGGCCTGTGTTTGTGTGGATGTACAACCTTCCCCCCTGGTTGTGCATGAAGAGGAAGGCACTACAGGAATCAGCTACTTTGCCGTCTGCCACGGCGGACGGCAAAGGCATGGATGGCAGACGGCAAAGACCTTTGCCGTCAGCCACGGACGGCAAAAGGGGACGGCAAAGTAGGGGACGGCTAAGAGCTGCGTTGCCGTCCGCTTCGGGCAGCTAACGGCAAAGGGGCCTCTGCCATCAGCAGCGGACGACAAAGAAGGCGGACGGCAATAAATGCGCTGTTACTCCGTTAGGTGGTTAAGGGCAGGCCTTTGCAAATCACTGCGGACGGCAAAGCTGTGCCGTCGACCATCGTGGGCAAACCGACCAAATTGGTCAGCCTCCCAGAAGCACGATTGTTCGCCACGTGGCCTCTTTGCCGTCCATTGCCGATGGCAAAGGGCCTTTGCCGTCGATGGCGACGGCAAAGAGGCTGCATATTGTCTCTTTTTATGTTTTTTAATTCAACAATTTTCACAGCAAATATATATGACATATATAGATATATTTCACAGGGCTATTTAACAGCAATCATATAACATATCCAAGACATAAGTTTCATCCATTCATACATAAGCAAGTTCCATCAAGTTCCATCCATACACATTGTTCCATCCATATACATATTATAATGCAAAGTTTCATCAACATATCAAGTTCCATCATAGCAAGCTAGATACAATGCAAAGTTTCATCAAAGAAAAAGCAAGCACTCCATCATAGCAAGCTAGCTTCCATGAAGTGAATGAAATCTGCAAAATGGTAAATAAGAAAGTTAGAAATAGGTGACTAGAACAAGAAGTATATGTCATTTATGAGCTAACTTAGGTGAAATGGATCATATATGAGCTAACAAAGTTGAAATGGGTTGTTTATGAGCTAACTTAGTTGAAATGGATCATTTATGAGCTAACTTAGTTGAAATGGGTCGTTTATGAGCTAACTAAGGTGAAGGGCATCGTTTTTGAGCTAAGTAAGGTGTAATGGATCGTTTTTGAGCTAAGTAAGGTGAAATGGATCGTTTTTGAGCTAACTTAGGTGAAACGGATCATTTATGAGCTTTTATGAGCTAACTTAGTTGAAATGGGTCGTTTATGACCTAACTAAGGTGAAATGCCACGTTTTTTAGCTAACTAAGGTGAAATGGATCGTTTTTAGCTAACTTAGGTGAAATGGATCATTTATGAGCTAATTTAGGTGAAATGGATCGTTTTTAGCTAACTTAGGTGAAATGGATCGTCTAGGAGCAAATCTAGGTGAAATGGGTCATTTTGGAGCTAACCTAGGTGAAATGGGTCATTTTAGAGCTAACCTAGGTGAAATGGGTCATTTTAAAGCTAACGTAGGTAAAATGGATCATTTAGGAGCTAATCTACGTAAAATGGGTCATTTTAGAGCTAACTTTGATAAATTGGATCACTTCTAAGCTAACTAAGGTAAAATGAGTCATTTCAGAGGTAACTTTAGGTAAAATGGATCGTTTATGAGCTAACTAAGCTAATTATGCAATTTTTGACATAAGTAACCTAAGTACATATCGTTTTAGAGCTAACTTAGGTACAATGGATGGTTTATGAGGTCAGTAAGCATATTAAGTCATTTTGGAGGAAAAAAAGCTAACTCTAGGTCATTATGGTAAGCATATTGGAGGAAATAAATCTAAGTCCAGGTCTTTATGCATTTGTTAAGCAAAACACTAGACAAATTTACCGTGATCAGGGAGGTGTACAAGCGGGCTGGCTCGCGCCGGTAGCTGGAGAAGGATCGTGCGATGCGTTTCTGGAGTTAAGCTGCACCAAAGATCATTTCCAATGTCTCGTTAGCATTATGACACTCAAATGTTAAGACTAGCAAGTAATGTCCATTCTAATTAAACTCACCGTGCTCCCAGGAGCAATCACTGGCATCGGCGGAGCGGTCTGACCGGACTTCTCGCACACAGACTACACATTTGGTTTTCACAACAGAGTCATACTAGTTAGTAATGAGACTCAAATGTTAAGACTAGCAAGTAATCTGCAGAAGAAACTTACCACAAGGAGCTCATACATGGCCCTTGCCTGCATGTCATTCCGTGCCCTCTCCTCCTCCAACATCTTTGTCGTCCTCTCCTCCAACTCCCGCTGCCTCTCCGCCGCCTCCGCCAAGTTTCTCCGTTCTATCTCTCTCACTCTGTATAGCAGCCTGCAACACCACTCACATGACCATTTGTAATCATTGATGGAAGCGCACACAATGTAATGGAGAAAGATAGCTGAGTAGTTATAACTAACCTTGAAGGCGAGTTGGACTGGCCGTTCACCAGGCCTTATCTCAGGAGCGGAGCTCGATCATGCGCCTTGATCTCCGGGAGAGTGCTAGGACAATGGATAAGTACATCTCCCATGGCTATGGCGCCATGGGACCTCCCGCCACCAGATATCATCAGCAGCTCTGTATCAATGGGACCCTGGCTCGGGTTAAAGTCCTCCCCTTTCCTTGCCTTCCCCTGATCTCTATATTGCACGAGCTTGTCGTGGGCGGAGATGTTGGTGAAGTTCTTTGGATCATCGAGGTCAGACGCAGAGAATGCCTTGACTTTCTTGTAAGAGCCAGTGTGGGCCATGGCATACAGGTCGTACACCTCTGGCACCTTATCCGCCTTATTGTAGCGCGTGCACGAAAGAGAGAAACAAAGTAAATTAGTAATTAAAGGGCTAAAGCTAGCATGATGAATGAATTGCATGAATCATGAAGCAAACCACATAACCAGTTCCACCCGTACTGAAATAAGTTGGAGCTGCCTTGGTGGTGTGGCACACCTTCCATTTGGGCACGTTTGTCCTTGGCCTCATTGTGGGAGGCCCGCCATTGTTTTGAGCACCACGCATTGACCAACACCTCCCAACAATCCATCCGATCCGCACACCATCTCGGAGGGGCCTAAGTTAGCAAATAGAAACTTTAGCGCTACGTCTATGAATTACTAAATGAAGGAAGTAAGTACAAGGCCTTAAGAATTACCTTCATGTACTGCTCCTTACTCAAGAACTTATCGCGGCACTCCTGCTTGGGCTTCTTGATACCACGCCCGGCGTAGTAGTCTCGAACAGCCTGCACCCGAACCTCATGCCGTAAGTTACAAGTAGGCGCTTGCACTCCTTGTCGATAACATCTGCCGCCTCCTCCTCGTATCCCTCCTCACACCTGTAGAATGTCTGCAATCAAATGATACAATATTGATCAGTACAATTAATAACTAGCTAGGTCAAGATTTTTAATTGTGTAAAGGAGAAACTACCTGAACTTTCTCGATCACCACGTCGCCCTCGTCTTGCACAAGACACCGTCGATAATCTCACCCGGGGCCGGGCAGCCAAGTAGTGCTCCCAACTCAATCAACCTCAGAAGCCGACCCTCACCGAACAACGTGACAAACCCCGGAAGTTTTGCGAATCAGAACTCCAAGGACGGAGTTGGGCGGCGGACACTTTCATGGTGGTCCCAACCCCTGCAGCATGACAAGGCCAACGCATTAGTTATTTGAAGAAACGTGAATGCAGAAGGTACAAAAAGATTAAATGCACTTACCTCTCCCCATCAGGGAAAATCAACCACCTCTGCTCGCGGGTCGCCGGCACGGACAGGAGCCGTGTAGCACCACGCTGGTAGACGTTGCCCCCCTCCTCCTCAATATCAGTCGGCTCCCCGTCATCATCAGCATGGCCACTCGGCTCCCCGCCATCATCAGCATGGCCATTCGGCTCCTCAGGCTGGCCCGACTAGGTACCCCATCCAGACGTGTGCTCCTCCGGGGTCTCGTGGGCCCAACTATCATGGGCCGAAGGCCCGTCGACCGGAGGCTCGTGGGCCGAATACCCGTGGACCGGAGGCTCGTGGACCGGAGTCCGTGTAGCCTCCTCCTCGGACGAGTCCACCCTAGCAGTCACGTGCTCGGGTGAAACAGCTGGGGGTGGCGGCGAGGAAGGATCCGTAAGAGTCACCCTACCTCCTCTCCGCGACCACGTGCTCCACCTCCTCTCTTCTTCTTACCTCGTCCCTCGCCGGGCACCGCAATGATCGGCGAAGAAGGGCCCGGTGGTGTCGACATACTGTCCAAAGAACGTCGGGGAGGTGCGTGTGCAATGGAAGACCTCGCAACACGCGCCGACGAAGAAGGGGCATCGGCGCGCTCCGGACCAGCGCCCACCATCTTTCAACACGTGCCATGACAAAGAATAAACGAAATTAGTACAACATAAAAAAAGTACCGACATGAATAATAATATGTATATCACTTAAGTGTATCTCAAGTACAACATAAAAAAATTGAATACCTGACACTACTAATAATATCGATCAGTATCATCAATAAATGCGTAATCATCATCATCACTATAATCAATGATGGGCTCACTATAATCATCATCATCACTATCATCACTATAATCATCATCATCATCACGGGATGCATAACAATTATATATATAATTCACCACGAAATTTATCGTCGGATCCGAAGCAAAGCATATGCGTCGGATCGGGTGTTGTTTCGGGTCGGGAGTTCGAAGTGTCGGTCGATGTCGGGTGCCGTGGTCGGGTCGAGTGCTGTTTTTGGGGTAGGGGGTTGGGGTGTAAATGTCGGGTCGGGGTGTCGGGGGGTCGGTTGTCGGTGTCGGGTCAGTCGGGCTCGGTCGGGTGTCGGGTCGGGATCGCTCTCGAGGTCGGGGTGCCGGGTCGGGTCTTGCCGTGTCGGTGTCGCGGTCGGGTGTCGATCGGGTCGGGCTTGGTCGGGGTCGGGTGTCGGGGTCGAAGTCGGGTCGGTCGAGTGTCGGATCGAGTCTTGGTCGGGTCGGTGTCTTGCCGGTCGGTGTCATGATCGGGTGTCGATGGGGTCGAGGCTCGGGTCGGGGTGTCGAGGTCGAAGTCGAGTCGTGGTGTCGGGTCGGGGTCTCGAGGGTCGTCGTGTCGAATTCGAGGTGTCGAAGTCGAAGTCGGTTGTCGAAGTCGGGGTGTCGGGTCAGGTCGGGCTCGAAATTGAAGTGTCGGGTGAGGCTCGGTCGGGGTGTCGGGTCGGGTCGCTCTCGGGTCGGGTGTCAGTCGGGTAGGGGTGCCGTGGTCGATGTCGCGTCGAAGTGTCGATCGGGTCAGGCTCGGGTCGAGTGTCGGGTCGGGTCGGGGTTGGTCGGGGTGTCGGTGTCGGGGTCGAGGTGTCGGGGTCGGGGTGTCATGTCGGGGTCGGGGTGTCGGGGTCAGGGGGTCGGTTGTCGGGTCAGGTCAGGCTTGGGGTCGGGGTGTCGGGTCAGGCTCGGGGTCGGGGTGTCGGGGTCGGGGTCGGTCTCGGGGTCGGGGTGTCAGGTCGGGGTGCCGGGTCGGGGTCGGGGTGCCGTGTCGGTGTCGCGGTCGGGGTGTCGATCGGGTCAGGCTCGGGGTCGGGGTCGGGGTGTCGGGGTCGGGGTCGGGGTCTCGGGGTCGGGGTGTCGTGTCGGGGTGCCGGGTCGGGGTCGGGGTGCCGTGCCGGGTCGGGGTTTTTTCGCTCTTTTTTCCTTTTCTTCTTCTTCTTCTTCTTCCTTTTCTTCCTTTTCTTCCTTTTTTCCATCTTCTTCTTCTTTTTCTTCCTCCTTTTCTTTTTCCTCTTCTTCTTCTCCTCCTCTCCTCTTTTTTCTTCTTCTTCTTCTTCCTCTTCTTCTTTTTCTTCTCCTCCTCCTCTTCTTCTTCTTCCTTTCCTTTTTCCTCTTCTTCTTCTCATCCTCTCCTCTTTTTTTTCTTCTTCTTCTTTCCTAAACCTAAACCTAAACCTAAAACTAAACCTAAATCTAAAACTAAAACTAAAACTAAAACTAAATCTAAACTAAACATAAACCTAAAACTAAAAAAATAGAAAAAAAAGGAAAAAACTAAATCTAAACCTAAAACTAAACTAAAACTAAACCTAAAACTAAACCTAAAACTAAAACTAAAGCTAAATCCAAACTAAACATAAACCTGAAACTAAAAAAAACAGAAAAAAAGAGGAGGTAGAGCTCACCTGGGGCAGGGCCGGTGGAGGAGGGGGGCGGAGCGGCCAGGAGGCGGGCGCCGGGCGGTAGTGGCGACGGGTCGGGCCGGTGGGGCGGCGCCAGACGGCAAGGCAGCGGGCCGACGGGCGTGGCGGTGGGCCGGGTGGTTAAGCGTGGGGCGGAGCCGGTGCGCGGGGCTGGGGCGATGGCGCCGAGACGGCAGTGGCGGGCGGGGCAGCTGTGGCACCAGGGGGCGGTGGCGGGTGGTGGGCGACGGGCGGCGGAGAGTGGTGGGGGCGGTGGCGCGCGTGTGAAGAGGGAGAGAAACAGAGAGACAGGGGCGGGGTGGGGCGCGCCGTTAGATGAGTTAAATTGTCTGCCCCGCCCCTTTGACGTCCGCTTTTTTAGCCACCGCTAGCGGACGGCAAAGCGGTGGGGCGTTAAGTTTTTTTTAAACAGGCGGGTGGGTGGGGGCCACCTCCCTCTTTGTCGTCAGCTGGCGGACGGCAAAGAAATGGCGCATGGCAAAGAGCTTCTTTGTCGTCTGCCATTTCTTTGCCATCGGCTTTTCGTTGGCTGATGGCATAGAGCTTCTTTGCCGTCCGCTAGCGGACGACAAAGATCTGGCAGATGGCAAAGTAGCTGATTCCAGTAGTGGAAGTAGATTCACATGAGAATGCTAATTGAAGGGCTAAAACAACCAGGGAACGACATCAATCTGTATCTGGGGCTGCTGAAAGAGGAGCTAGACACGCTATGGAAAACGCCAGCCAATACATGGGACGCCGTAGAGAAAGAATATTTCCCTATGAGAGCCGCACTGCTCACGACGGTGCACGACTATCTCGGTTACGGATATGCCGTGGGGCAGGTGGTCCACAGATTTTCTGGATGCGCTAGGTGCATGTATGACACAATGTATCGCAAGCTAGATAGAGATCCCGGGTCTTCGTAAACCGTGTTCATGGGACATTGAAGGTGGCTTTGCGATGATGACTCATGGAGAAAACGCAAGGATCTGTTCGATGATGAAATCGAACCCCGAAGACGCCCGCGTACAAGGAGCAGCGAGGAAACAGACGAGCTGTTGAAAAATTGGAAAGATTGCCCACTGCCGGGAAAGAAGCGAAAGGCTCCGGAGCCGGGAAAGAAGCGAAAGGCGACAGAGCCGCTGCTGAAGGTATGGAAAACGAGGTCTGTTTTCTAGGACTTGCCATACTGGAAGATCCTCCGTGTGCCTCACAGCCTTGATGTCATGCATATCACGAAGAACGCGAAGTAGAGTCTGCTTGGTACCCTGCTCAACATGCCACAGAGGAAGAAAGATGGGCCGAAAGCATGGGCTGACTTGAAATCAATGTGCATCAGGGAGGAGCTTCACGCTAATGATGATGATGATGATGATGATGATGATGATGATGATGAGGCGAAGGACACGGAAAGTCGTCACAAAGGCAAAAAGGCCAAGAAAACATCGGAAATGACTACCCTCCCGCGTGCTTCACTCTAAGTTAGGAGGAGATCGATCAGTTTTTCATCTGCCTCCTAGGAGTAAAATGCCCTTACGATTACGTAGGGAAGATAAGCAGATACCTAGACTCAGCGAAGCAGAAGCTCAGTGGGATGAAGTATCACAACTGTCACGTGCTGATGACGCAGATACTTCCAGTTGCAATCCGTGGGATCATGGACGCGCCGCTCGCGGAAACGCTATTTGGTCTATGCAACTTTTTCGACATCATCTCTCGGAAGTCGGTTGGCGTGAGGCAACTCAGAAGGCTACAGGAAGAGATCGTGGTGATACTATGCGAGCTTGAGATGTACTTCCTGCCCGCATTCTTCCATATCATCCAACTCGGGCCGACGTTCCTGCACAACATGATGCCGTTCGAAAGGATGAATGGTGTCATCAAAGGATACGTTCGCAACATGTCACGTCCAGAGGGGAGCATAGCCAGGGGCTTTCTGACCGAAGAGGGCATCTCCTACTGCATGAATTATCTAGGCATCGAGAACCCCGTTGGTCTGCCCGTCAACAGGAACCTCGGTAGGCTCGCTGGATGGGGTCATCGCGATGGTCACCGTAAAATGCATGTTGACTTCGAGGGTCGACTCGCCGACTTTGAAAGAGCAAACCTAGTCGCGCTACAACACATAGACGTGGTCGATCCTTGGGTGGTAGAGCACAAAACCTTTATTGAGAAGACGTACAATGACCGAGGCCAACAGAGGACGGACGGAGATATAATCAAAGAGCACAACTCATGTTTCACGCGTTGGTTCAAGGAGAAGCTTCTGTCGTACCCTTTACATGAGGATTCTTCCGCGGAAGAAAAACTCATATTCGCCTTGTCACAGGGCGCCGAGCACAACCTGATGACATATGAGGCGTACGATATCAACGGCTATACATTCTACATCGAGGACAAGGACATGAAGAGTGATGGTTATCAGAACTCTGGGTAACGATGGAATCCTACACCGGTAACGACAAGGACAGATACTAAGGAAGGATCAAGGAGATCTGGGAGCTGAGCAACGCTGGAGAGAAGGTCCCGATGTTCCGTGTTAGATGGGCCAAGAGCGTCCTAAAAGAAGACCGGTATTTCACCACCATTGTTATACCCGGTTAAATCCAAGATCAAGGGCGCAAACGTCACCGCGAAAAATGAGCCATGGGTACTGGCTTCCCAAGTGGACCAATGCTTCTTCATTACCGACCCTCAAAGCCCAGTCGTGTTGTCGTGAGGAGAGGCAAAAGGAAGATCATCGGAATGGATGGAGTCGCCAATGAGCAAGACTTCGACAAGTATGGCGACCCGAAGATGGAACATGACGATGACGATGAAGTACCATAAACCACAAGAAGAAGCAGGACCACCCTACCTAAAGGACGTCCATTCAAGAGAAGAACTCCATTTGCGAAAGAGAAGGGCCAGAAGATTGTGAAAGGTTAGCTAGCTAAGATCGATTGTATTTAAATTGTAGTCTTCATTTCTCGATTGTATTTCGACATATGGAAATGAAATTTCTTCTGTTCTAGTCCTCATGAATATTTAATTATGTTTATTCTGGTATTTATGTTTATTCTGGTATACCAATTTTCATTTAGGTTTATTCTGGTATTGAATTTCTAACTAACAAGAAGTATTGAATTTGTTAATATTTTTCGAACTCATGAATATTTTGAATTTTCATGGGTACCTTTTGAATTCATGAGTATTTTTTCAAATTTGATAATATTTTTTCATATTCATCAATGTTTTGCCAATTCACAAATGAATGCAACTAAAAATCGAAAAAAGTTACTAATGGCGCACCAGGAGAAGGTGCGCCATTGCTATCAAGGTACTTATGGCGCACCCCTAGGAGGTGCGCCATTGGTATACAAATTTTTATGATATTTTTTCAAATATTTTCAAATAACAAATTTGATGATATTTCAAATAACAAATTTGATGATATTTCAAATAACAAATTTGATGATATTTTTTCATATTCATAAATATTTTCAAATAACAAATTGATGATATTTGTTTCACATTCATAATGTTTTCAAATTTGATCGTCATTTTCTAAAAAAATATTAGATGCAACTAAAAATCCAAAAAACAAGTTAGTAATGGCGCACCAGGGGAAGGTGCGCCATTGCTATCAAGGTACTTTTGGCGCAACCCTAGGAGGTGTGCCATTGGTATACAAATTTTTATGATATTTTTTCAAATATTTTCAAATAACAAATTTGATGATATTTTTTCATATTCATAAATATTTTCAAATAACAAATTTGATGATATTTTATCACATTCATAAATATTTTCAAATTCAATCGTCATTTTCTAAAAAATTATTAGATGCAACTAAAAATCCAAAAAAAAGTTAGTAATGGCGAACCAGGGGAAGGTGCGCCATTGCTATCACTGTGTTTATGGCGCACCCCTAGATGGTGCACCATTGCTAACCTCTATATGTATGTGTGTTCGCCAGCCGTTCGTCCTTCTCCCAATCTCACATCTCTCTCAGCCGGAGCAGCGACCGACCCACTGCGCCGACCCACTGCGCCACCGCCCCACCCACTATGCCGCCGCCCTCGCCCGTGGGACGTGTCCACTCCCAATCCGCGCCCCCGCCGCCTCCCTCTCGCCATCCTCCACTTCCCCCCCCCCCTCGACCCCACCCCGCTCTCGCCGGAGACGGAGCAGGTCAAATCCATGCGCCCAATTACTCGCTCGCGCGCCGGGACGACGACGATGTCCTCGCCTCCGCGTGCCTGTGCTCGCGAACGGCTGAGCAGATCGAGCGTGCCAGCCTGATTGCTCCGTCGCGCTGTCGTCGAGGTATGCACTCTCTCGCCCAATCTTCTCCTCTTCCCTTCCCTTCCCTCCCCTCATGCCCTTGGTTTGCTTCCTCAGGCAGGTGCACACACGCGTCCAGTGGCAAACCCTAGCCATACCTCGGAGCGGAGAAGGCACCTTCTCCTCTTCCCCGGAGCAGCTGCCCCCGCCTAGCAACACCGTCACCCAGAGCTACGCCGACGACCGGTCCATAGGCAGCTAGCCACCACCCCTCCTTCCTCCTCCCTCCCCCTCCCTCATTCCTATTGCATCCTCTGCCCGCTCAAAATCCCCCCCTGATTTTTGCACTGGATGAGCACCTGCCCTGCTGCGGCCCGCCCTCGCACATACTTTAGTGGTTGCATGCCTGCGCGTCGCCCGCCGCCGACTCCTGCTTGGGTACTCTTGTTTGTCTTTCTTTCTTTCTTGATCATTTACATTGGACATCTGATCTGTCCCAACTGATTTAGCACTGGACTATGATATGAATCAAAGGAGAAGATGGGTTGCAGTAATTTAATTCTGACCAACAGTTGTTTGTTCGTCAAGTTGTACTACTAGTGATTTTGGTTCAGAAGAAGATGTGCTCTAATTTTCTTCCTGATTAAATATTTTCCAAATTAAGGTGTGTAAACCCCAATGGAGCATCATCAGAGAAAGTGTCTCTATTTTGTTGAAAGACAATTTGTTCAGACTAATTTAGTTTCCTGGTAAATGTTCTGTCTCCCATGTGTTGCTGAATACTGCTTGTTGCTTGATAAAGCAATACACTAACACTAGAAGATTTGATCAGAAGTAATTGTATTTTTTCGTCTTACAAAATTGATTACTAGTGTTTCTGTCGGGGATATACCCCGCGGTGTAAACCGGCCGGAAGTTAACCCGGCCGGGCTTGGCGGTTTATTTGAGGTCCCACTGGCACTTGGCGATATTCATCTGGTGACCCGCCCAGACCTGGCAATTTACCAGCAACCCGCCAGGATGTTGTAACTCACTGGTGACCCGGCGGACGGGACAAAGGAGCGACAAGACCCGGTGGCCCGTCTGGCGGTTCATGAAGGCCGGTTCAACTATTGTGGGCCGGTTTAAGAGGAAAGGCATGAGGAATATTTGCCTTACAAGGAGTTAAGACCAGGACTTGTATCCGGTTTGCATTAGAGATAGACTAGTCCTAATCCTAATAGGACTCCACATGTAACCCGCCCCTTCAACATATATAAGGAGGGGCAGGGCTCCCCAAAGAGGGACAGGGGACAAGAAAGAAGAAACAATCTTAGGGCTAGACACAAAGAGGAGAGCCGGTTTACGGCGACTCCCTCGTGATGATAATGAGACCTAGCCTCAAACAGCATGTAGGGATTTTACCGGATGATGTTTCCCCGGGCCCGAAGCTGTCTAAATCCCTGTCTTGTGTTGCGTCTCTCGATTCCGCTCAACCCCTCTCAAGCTACCACATAGATGCGTTGGCCTCGCGACCAAGTCCTGACACTAAGGACATCTGCCGTGACAATTCCACGACAGTTGGCGCCCACCGTGGGGCTTGCGCACGGTGGTGTTGAGTTCTTGGAGGGATCTTTCTAAGGATGGACAAGTTCATAATTTTTAGATGAGAAGAGCCGGATTGCGTCTATGTGCACCGTCAAACGCGGCCAGGCGATCCGTCGTGGCCGTATCACTTTCTGTTGCATCACCGCAAAAAGCCAAGTGCAAAGGAGGTTTCATCAGTACGGATCAAGATCATCAAAACACTGTTATTTCTGTCTGATTCACCGAGTCGCCGCTGTTGCAAGCGGGAGTTGCCGAGACGATTGCCTGAAGCCGGATCGGTTTGTCTTTTTTCAAATCTGGTTGCTATATGCATACAAGGAATCTTCCCGGAAGTTAACTCAAGAATTAAATAAAGGAAGAAGGTGCTACGCAGGGTTAGCACATGAAGATCGGGGAAAAAGTGACTCTCTGCATCCGGGCAGGTCATGGCAGGGACTCTCGGTCAAACCGCTACAATACTTCTAGGACTTTGTCACGTGAAAGCCAACATCAATTATTTCCTTTTTGGGAAGAGGGCTAATACTACTTGAGTACTAGTACTAGATCAAGGCGTGTTACATCTTTAATGACTACATCCATCCGAATTGGAAGGAGGCAAGTGCTACTACAGGATCATCCTCATGGTAAGGTAATAAAAAATCAAAACAACCACGACCGGAGTGGATGGGGTCGTGGGCGTGGATTCGTTTCACTGCCGCTACGGCCATTGCAGCGCCTCGACCCGCCCAGTTGGCCTTGGCCGTCCACGCGCCGCTTCACCTCTTGGCAGGGCCGCGCGCGTTCCAAGCCGTCGGTGCGTTTTTATCGTTGTTGTAACCACGGCCCGCGGACCTGCCTCCACAAGCCGCCGCCGCAGAACGTTGTTCCGAGTCGCTGCACGTCCGTTGTGGGCTGCCTCTACTTCATCATCCACGGTTTCACCTCGGGCGTTTTCACTGCTGTGGTGCACCGTTTCGTCGTTGCCTTGGGCGAGCTATTAACTTCGGTGTTTGTAAGACTCCATCATCATCCAGACGAACGGTGATATCCATCTATTTTTCTTAACACATTGTTTTTATCAAAGAAAAATTACTCGGCCTATATCTTTTTATACAGGACAAGTGCTCACTATAAAAGTGATGCCCTCTTTGCGGACGGCCTTAGCGCTAGCTGTTCTACACCAGCATCTGCATATATCACACTGATAAATCGGAACACAAACCGCCGCCCCGTAGTCCGGTTTACAACACCGTGGCCGGACCATCCGTCTGCACGTCTGGCCGACTCGGCCGTGATTAATTTTAGCATCACTATGGTGATCATCAACTCCGTGGCGGATAATTTCTGGCCTAACACATCAGGTGATATCCATCTAAAATATATTTTATTAGTGCATAATATTTTTGTCAAAGAGCAGTTTATCTTTGCCTTGGTCTGCAATATTGTATGCAGGACAATTATTCATTATACACGTGGTTTATACCATGGGTACGAAGCACGCGCTGGCAACGTCCTGCCCGGTGTTCGTCTATGCCACATTACACGGTGAATGGACGCGTGCAAGACGCCGCCCTTACGGCCCGGTTTACATCAGCTTCCGGGACCGTGCATGCGTTTGACTCGCCCGTCCGAACCGGTTTACAACACCGTGGCCGGTTCATCTGCCCAAGCCACCTCTAATCGTGGGCGTCTCTACCTTCCATTTATTGCGGCCTGGTCTACATCAACATACCAGGCCGCTTTTATCTACATGAGCAAGTCACAACTTGGGTAGCCGGTTTTCTTTCAAAATGGAGGCAAATTATCATATACTATCAACCGCCGTCTACACTGGATGGCTCAATGGGCAGGCGCACAAGTCGCCGCCACTACAATTTGGTTAACTTCAAATCGCCAGTTGGAAGGAACCATTGGCTGAGTTGCTGACACGGCTCATACGGGATCATTTATAACCCGCCGCAGTCATCACAAACTTCTATGGATTCACATCATGTTATCAACACCAATGATATACAAGTTATGCCGGTTTATATCACGGTCAAATATGGAGAGTTTCAAGCCAACTCCTCGAGTCACCTTGAGACTCGGGGGCTACGATGACATGACTAAGCAAATCTTGCCAGCAAATTGAAGAACCCCAGGACGATGGAGGGAAAGATAACCCGGTCCCGGAAGCTGCTGTTATTTGAAAGCCGTCAGAAAATTTCCGGCTTAGAAAGTATATGACAGTTACAAAATCCCGGCTCAACGAAGAAGTTCCGGATCATCAGAAAGGACTCCGGTTTAAAATCCGGCTCAAGGGAAGTCAGTCTCACTGAAGCTCTCAAGTATCCGGTTTACAATCCGGTTCATGGGAAATATATTCTCCCACAAAGCTCTCAAGTGCTCAAATCCGGTTTAGAAATGTCCGGTTCAAAAAGGAATTAACTTCTCGCAAGTTCGAGTTGAAAGGCCATCAGAAAATTTCCGGCTGAAAATGAAGATTCCGGTTTACAATCCGGTTCAAGGGAAAGATGTCTCCCACAAAGCTTTGAAGCTCTCAATATCCGGTTCAAAATCCCGGTTCAAGAAGATTTATCTCTTGCAAAAAGTTAAAGGGTGCCAAAGAAGACTTGCTGCCATGATGCGCGGTCCAAACATGGGTATCATGCCTTATTGGCTTATAATATTATTGGTCACTTGGGGGCTTGGTCGTATCCGAACCATAGCCACGCCTCTTGATCGGCCTAGTGCCACAATATCACTTGGGGCTTGGTCGTGTCCGAACCAATGCAACACCTTTTGATAGACGAAAGCCACCAGATCACTTGGGGACATGGTCAAGTCTGAACCAACACGCCTCTTGATCGGCCTAAGGCCATAAAGTCACTAGGGGCTTGGTCGAACCCGAACCATTGCCACGCCACTTGATCGGCATAATGCCACGGTTTCAGTTGGGGACCTGGCTGAATTGAACCATAGCTACACCTTATTGGGAGCTTGGTCGTGTCCGACCATGGTAACGCCATCTGATCGGCTCAGTAAAGCCTCTTTTTGCAAACGGTCTTGTCATTGCCTTTGCTTCCATATTTTTTCATAACTGTTATTTGATTTTTGTTGCGTTTTTAAACCGACATTGTTAATCCGTTTCAAACTGTCAATTACAAATTGGCGGAACACGGTCAAATCCTAATCCGGAGACTATCTTCCCGGTTTGATTTTATGTTACCATCTTATTATGGAGTAAACCGGTGTTCATTAACCCGGCTTGACTTTCAATTACAAGTTGTCAGTACATGATCAAATCATAATCCGGAGACTATCCGCCCGGTCTGGTTTGACTAAGAGTCGCAAGAATTATATATGGTTAAACCGATGTTTATCACAACCCGATGCAGTTTTATCATACACCGACACACGATGAAAGGAGTTATCATTACTCAAGATTGGGGTTATCACCCTTACTACAAAAAGTTGGTAAACCAATGATGTGATTTAATGTCACAGGTATGATATATTTCATTGATTATTCTTAAGTGCAGCCTTGGTTAGAAACCTGGGTTATATGTTGGGCATTATGACCCGTCCGGCGGTAAACCACCAGGACACTTTAAACTTGTTGTATGAAGAGACAGGTTGAATAAAGCATGATGATAAATTATCCGGTGTTTATTAAACCGGCCTGGCTTTAAGATGATAAGTCACCAGTATATGATGAGAAATTATCCGGTGTTTGTTAACTCGGCCTGGCTTTGGACTATAAGTCGCCAATACATATTTGGATTGCGCCATTGGAATCATGCGCTTATAAATCATTGGGTTATATTATTCAAATAGCGAAACTTGGCTGAATTTTCATTATGATATTGAATGAATAAGGTTTTTAATGCAGATTATGTTATCTTTAATAGCCAACACGGCTGGATTTTTATTATGGTTATCAATAACCAATATTATAATTGAGGTTTTCAAAGTCGCTTTTAGCGCAATGGTTATCATATTATTGATGGATATGATTTATTCTACAATTGAAGGAATAGTCCCGAGTCGCTGCAGGCTTACGACCCGGCACTTGGGGGCTACATTATTCAAAGTTGAGATTACATCAAATATGCAAGTCTCATGTCACTGCCAGCATGCACCATGGCACTTTGGGGCTAATGCAAAGTCATTTTTACTGGCTTATTGAAGACCCAACTCATCACACTGTAATGAGCCGGCCCTTGGGGGCTACCAATTTATACATCAGCGATCGAAGATACAAAGCTTTTTATTCATTATATTGAAGGGTCCTTTGCTTTCGATTGGTAAAGCACAAGTCTCTTAACCTTGTGGACGTGGATTCAAGTCCCATGATGGGGGTTACATCATATGATGTTATTTTCTTTGAAGTATATATTAAGTCCCAGCTCAATTTTATCTTACTGAGCCGGTCCTTGGGGGCTACACATCATTGCATAATGACCCGGCCCTTGGGGGCTACATTGGTTGAAGTTTTTATGAGTATAAGACAATTACAAGTCCCAGGTTGCTGCAAGCATGACAACCCGGCACTTGGGGGCTACATAGTATGGAGTATTCAGTTTTTACTAGTCAGTGGGATGAACAACATGGATTTCGTTGAAAGTGGCAATATTTATATTGAAGCAAAGTCTTAAGCCACCACTTTGTTCTGCTCAAAGACTTGGGGGCTACAGGTATTATATTATTATCAAAGAAATATTTTCAAATTCTCTGATTGAGCAAACTAGGTTGACCCGGCGTCACCAATCATTATGACCCTGTGGCTGCAACCCGGCGTCATTAATAATCATGAACCGGCATAGGCAACAATCATGAACCGGTGTCTGCAACAATCATGACTCGAAATTATCTAGTTTTTATAACCCGACAGTCTTTGGCAATGATAAAACCGGCAAGTTCTGCATCTTCAAACCGTTTGAATATCAGATGAGTATTTCAAGACCAATATTTCTTAAACCGGCGCTTTGGAAGCCGACTCAAGTGGATTATTCTTCACAATATTTTTCTATAAGAAGCCAACATCAGCAATTTGAGTATGAAGCTGGTTATTGACCCGGATTTTCTAGAAGGAGGAAATGACAAAGGACTTAAGGACGATCGGTGCCGATCTACAAGAATTCTTAACCCGAGCACAACCCGCCAAATCTGTTACGGTGTTTATTTTGCAGCATAAGTTTACCATGGATAAATCCAAGCTAAACTTGGGGGCTAATGTCGAGGATATACCCTTGGTGTAAACCGGCCGGAAGTTAACCGGTCGGGCTTGGCGGTTTATTTGAGGTCCAGCGGCACTTGGCGATATTCATCTGGTGACCCGCCCGGACACGGCAATTTACCGACAACCCGCCAGGATGTTGTAACTCACCGGTGACCCGACGGACGGGACAAAGGAGCGACAAGACCGGTGGCCCGTCTGGCGGTTCATGAAGGCAGTTCAACTATTGTGGGCGGTTTAAGAGGAAAGGCATGAGGAATATTTGCCTTACAAGGAGTTAAGACCAGGAATTGTATCCGGTTTGCATTAGAGATAGACTAGTCCTAATCCTAATAGGACTCCACATGTAACCCGCCCCTTCAACATATATAAGGAGGGGCAGGGCTCCCCAAAGAGGGACAGGGAACAAGCAAGAAGAAATAATCTTAGGGCTAGACACAAAGAGGAGAGCCGGTTTACGGCGACTCCCTCGTGATGATAATGAGACCTAGCCTCTAACAGCATGTAGGGTTTTCTTTGGATGATGTTTCCGGGGCCAAGCTGTCTAAATCCCTGTCTTGTGTTGCGTCTCTCGATTCCGCTCAACCCCTCTCAAGCTACCACATAGATGCGTTGGCCTCGCGACTAAGTCCTGACACTAAGGACATCTGTCGTGACAATTCCACGACAGTTTCCAACTTGGATGTGCTCTTTGATACACTGTGACTTGTGATGCCGCTTCATTTTTTTATGCTTCAGAGACCGAGAGAAGCTAAATGCAGTTATAAGAGCACCTGGGATGTGAAGTGTCATGTCTTTTCTTTTTTATGCTTCAGAGAAAATCTCTTGAACATCAATTTTGTTTGATCCTTTCCTGATTGTAGTGATAAGAGAACCTGGGATGGACACACTGAAGATCTGACTAGCACGTGAAATTGCTATATGTTTAGTCTTGTATGATATAGTGCATTTATATATGTGATCTCTTTCTCCCTCTTTATTCTCTAAGTTTGATGTGTAATATTTAGTACTATGTGATGTTCAGTTTTGATAAATGTGAGTGACTGCTATTTGTTCAGTTTAGTACTATGGTACTGATGGTCGAATTTTCAGGCACCTGATTTTTATTTGATGGGTAGCACAAGCACCTGCCCTTTGAATTCCCAGTTCTCAATTTTTTTGACACAAGTGCATGCTCTTATTATCATGATGAAAAAATAATATCCCTGCTGCATCCCAGTTATCAGTCTATACTTGCAGAATTATCTCGTTTATTGAGCATGTATATTGTTTTTCCATGTCGAGCAAGTTTCAACTGGGCTGTAGACTGCCCAGGCTTGGTTTTGTTTTTAACAGGCCCAGCCCATGACGACAATGGGGGACAAAGATCCAGCAGGTATCTACTGGCCTCTGGCCCGCCAGTGTTAGTTATATTTTGTCTTACAACATCCGCAGGCACTTTTTTACTGAATCAAACACACGACCCATTTCTATTTTCCTCTTGAAACGCATGTCCTACATCCATTTTCTAATCTCTACCTATAGTTTTACTAGTTCATATACACGTATCATTATATTGAAAATACATAAAATTCACTTTTCATATTTACATCCTTATTTTTGTTGTTGTTTTCCCTCCCAGCGCTTATTTTTTTACCACTGGTTTTCCCTTAAACCAACTCAATTGTCCCACGTCTTATTTGCTTACAAAAACAAATGATTTTTTGGCAAATCAATAAGTTCTCAAAAAATGTTTATCATTTCGGGATTACAAAAGTTCGGACTCCACCGAAATAAGGTTGAACTTTTCGACCGTGTTCCTGGGCAGAAAATGGGCTGTAATAAATTACTTAAGAATTAGCAAATGGGCTGCAAATTATTAAAAAATAGCAAATGGGCTCTATGTTGTCTGCCACAGATTTGGCGGCTGATTTCTGGGCCTACTAAGTCCATGCGTACACAAGGTTTATCAAAAAAGAAACTTAGTCAACAATCGATTCTACCAGCGTCAGACCGTTAGATGTCAATCTAACGGCAATCGTGCTTCTTCAGTCTCTGGTCTTCCTGCCACAGCCGCCCAAACCAGCGCCATCGGAACCGCCTGCTCCCGCCTCACGTGGCCGGCTATGCTGCCGGGCAGGCCTCACAGCCCCATCATATACTCGCATCCCTGGCCTGTCTATCACTCTACTCACCCACACCTCCTGTTATTTTCTGGCGACGGCAGCCAAACTAGTCAACCCTCGTACTCTCCACCGCGTGGGAAGCCACTGCCGTGTCTTCCCCGGCTCCATGTCGTTCCCTTCATAGGCCTCGCCGTCGTCCACCGCCCTGGTGCTCTCGGCTTGGCGTGGTCAACGTGTTCAACGAACGACATCCATCGGAAGTGGCCTGTATGTGGAGAGGCTGATAGCTGGGTCCACGACCGCACACAAGGAAATGCATCCTTATTACGCGCAAAATAATGATTCCTCCACCTGACATCTGGGACCCGCCGGAAGGGCCTATGTATTTCGCGAAAAAATGTTCCCTTCGCTGACAGGTCGGACCCACCAACTATATCTTCGCACGCAAGGAAGTGTCTCCTTATTGTGCACAAAAAAAATGAATACCCTGCCGGCTGGGACCCACCACAGTAGGAGGCTGACTTGTGGGCCTACTAAGTTGACGGGGATGGAGGGCTTTGTCAAGTTAGTCAATATGAAAAATTCTAGCTCCAGTGACCGTACGATGTCCATCCAACGGCCTTAGTTCTTCTTCAACCTCTGGTCTTCTTGCTCCAGCCGCCCAAAGCAGCGCCAGTCGTGTCGCATGCTCCTGCCTCCCGTGGCCGGCTGTGCTGCCTCGGAGGCATCATGGACCCTACTATTTGCACCGCCTGCCAGGCTCTGCGGCGATGACAGCCTCACACCGTAGCCGAACCAGTGAACCCTCGTACTCCTCTCCGCGCGGGCTTCCGCTGCTGCGTCTTCCCCGGCTCCGCGTCGTCCCCTTCCTAGGCCTCGCCGTCGTCCACCGCCCTGGTGCTCTTGGGGCGACGTGGCAAACGTGGTCAAGGAACGGCTTCCACCGGACGTGGACTGTACGTGGAGAGGCTGACAGCTGGGTCCACGACCGCAGCAAGGAAGTGCCTCCTTATTACATGCAAAATAATTATTCCTCCACCTGACAGCGGGGACCCACCGGACGGGCCACCGTATTTCGCGAAAAAACATTTCCCCCTGACTGCTGGGACCCACCAGCTACATCTTCGCACGCAAGGAAGTGCGTCCGGGCAAAAAAAAAATGATTCGCCCCCCTGACTGCTGGGACCCACCAGCTACATCTTCGCATGCAAGGAAGTGCCTGACAGTCGGGACCCACCTGGTCGAAGCGTACGTAGCATTGTCATTCTGGTCGCGAACGTGTACGTACATACTGGTCGATGTAGAGGCGCACGCGTGTCGTAGTAGAGGCGCGCACGTATCATGTACACGTACGTACAGCGGCCAGTGTGCAAGAAAGAAAATACGGCTACGTACTTACATACGGGCGGGGTCTCGAACGCCTACTCGCGCATATGTACGGCCAGGGCTCGTGTACATGGCTGGGTCAGAACGGAGAAACTGCGTCGTCGTCGTGTTCATGGGGAGCCAACCGACTGGGTCGGAATGGAACATCCAATGGAAACGAGGCCTGGCGTACTGCAAAATGGAGGAAACGGCCTTGTGTTCGGTCGGCCGCGTTCGAAACGGGATCCTGTTCATCAGGAGGGATCTGGCGCACCGCAAAATGGAGGAAACAGACCTCCTACGGTCGAAACGGGGGTCCTGTTGATCGGGAGGGGTGTGGCGTGCCGCAAAACAGAGGAAACTGACTTGTGTTGGAGCGCTACGGTCGAAACGCGGGTCCTGTTCATCGGGAGGGGTATGGCGTACCGCAAAACGGGACTCCACGGGATATTGTTCATCTCCACCGTCGACTCCCTCCAGCCTCCACGGGCTATTGTTCAGCCACCGTCGACCTCCTCCAGCCTCCACCTGCGACTGTTCATCCATGGGCTCCTGTTCATCCAGCCTCCACCGTGTGCTACTCCACCGGCTACTGTTCAACTAGCCCTCTCCACGGGCTCCTGTTCAACCACCCCTCCACGCGCTACTGTTCATCCTACCCTCTACCGTCTACTGATCATCCTGCCCTCCACGGGGTGGTCCTGTTCATCCTACCCTCCACGGGGTCCTGTTCATCCAGCCCCAACCGGTTCGATCGATCGGGGTACTGTTCATCCAGAGGCAACACCACGGGGTCCTGTTCATCCACCCCCACCGGGAACTGTTCATCCAAACCCCCCAGCAATGCTCACTGTTCATCCAGAGGCAACATCGATCGGATTCGATTAGCGGCGATGGCGAAGAATCGCCGATCGAGTTCAATTAATGTAAATCGATCGATCGCTCGGGTTCGATAACGCGTAGCCTGCAGTGCAATCGCCGAGGTTCGATTAGAGCCCAACGCCTCGCACACGCCAGCAGACGCATACAGAGAAAGCAGCGCATCGCTTGGCCCCCGAACACCCACCGTAACCGGGGACTCCCCGATATTTTCCACGCCCTCGCTTCTACCATGGTTTTTTCCTTCATGGACGGCCCAAAGAATGTCACGCAGCTGCGTCTCCGGCCCGCCCAGGACGAAAAGCCCATTTTCTGTCATGATTTTTTGTCATAGATGTAGGACCCCACCAGATCTATGATGATACCGGGTTTTGTCACAATTATCATCATAGAAGTGTCATAAGTATGACAGAATTTTTTTTCGTTCGGCCCAAAATGTCACGGATGTGTCTTTTTTTTGTAGTGATATGATCCAAGTAGGGAAAGTATGTTAGCTTATGCCTCTCCCTCATATAAAATTGCAATACCGGTCTAGTTATCGATTGCCTAGGGACAAATAGCTTTCTCGTGACAAAAAGCTCTTTACTAAAACTAATTTAGCTGTGTCTTTATCTAAACAGCCCCTACTTTTTATTTACGTGCTCTTTATATTCTTGCAAACCTATCCAAAAACACCTACAAAGTCCTTCCAGTATCATACTTGTTCTAGGTAAAGCGAACGTCAAGCGTGCATAGAGTTGTATCGGTGGTCGATAGAACTTGAGGGAATATTGTTTCTACCTTTAGCTCCTCGTTGGGTTCGGCACTCTTACTTATCGAAAGAGGCTACAATTGATCCCCTATACTTGTGGGTTATCAAGACCTTTTTCTGGCGCCGTTGCCGGGGAGTCATAGCGTGGAGTGAATATTCTCGTGTGTGCTTGTTTGCTTTATCACTAAGTAATTTTTATTTGCTGTTCTTAGTTGTTCTTTATCTTTAGTTATGGATATGGAACACGAAATACCAAAAAAAATAGGTGTACTTGCTACTCATGGAGATGGGGAACCTCCT
The DNA here is from genome assembly GCA_021605145.1 of Aegilops bicornis. Lineage (NCBI taxonomy): Eukaryota > Viridiplantae > Streptophyta > Magnoliopsida > Poales > Poaceae > Aegilops > Aegilops bicornis. The sequence goes on from CM038673.1 coordinate 72,759,243, forward strand.
AAAACCCTCGATGTTCGTTATGTGACAGATATTATGTACTACTTTGATAACCCTGAGAAAACCCCATTCAATCTGGTAATGGGAGACACGTTGGATCAACGTGAATACTTTAGGGATTATCGGTTGACTCAAAAAGGGAAACTATTATGCGATCAAATTTATATGTTGAAGTGGTATGCTCAGCAAGTATGCTTGAGTTATGATTATACTTGTTGCTCTAGGATGAAGGCTCCACACCTTCCCTTTTTATGCAAATTTAATGATAATAAAACCTTGGCTTCTTATGCTAATGGTATATATGATTACTATGATGTGGAACAAATACATGAATTTGTTGCTTTTATGGGTGCTTATGAAATTGAATATGTATTCAAAGAGTGTGAAAATCTTTATGATGCTGTTTATAGACCTAAAAATTTAGCTATCCTTAAATATTTCTATAAGAATTATGAATTCAACTCCGATATTGATGAATTTATTGAGAAAGTCTCCGCTGTCCAAGAAAAGACTAATATTTTGCAGGAGTCTATGGAAGAAGAAATTGATGAAACTGTGAGCTCATTGGATGAAAAAGATGAGAAGGAGAGCGAAGAACAAAAGGAGTAAGAGCGGATTGATCACCTGTGCCCACCTTCTAATGAGAGTAACTCTTCAACTCATACGTTGTTTATTTTCCCTTCGTGCTTACCGAAGGATGATTGCTATGATGACTGTTATGATCCCGTTGATTCTTTTAAAATATCCCTTTTTGATGATGCTTGCTATGCTTGTGGCAAAGATGCCAATATGAATTATGCTCATGTAGATGAACTTGCTATAGTTCTTTATGTTAAACATGAAATTTTTGCTATTGCACCCACGCATGATGGTCCTATTTTCCTTTTGAATTCTCCAAACTACACTATATCGGAGAAGTTTGTGCTTATTATGGATTATATTGATGGGTTGCCTTTTACCGTTGCACATGATGATTTTGATAGATATAATATTCATGTGCTTTCTGCTCCTACTTGCAATTATTATGAGAGAGGAACTATATCTCCACCTCTCTATGTTTCCCACATGATAAAATTGCAAGAAACTGTTTATACTATGCATTGGCCTTTACTATGTGTGCATGAATTGTTCTTTTATGACATGCCGATGCATAGGAAGAGAGTTAGACTTCGTCATTGCTTGATATATGTTGCTTTGTGCTCACCACTAAATGCCAAATCAATGTTAATTAAAATTATCTTTGATATACCTTGGGATCCGGGTGGATCCATTACTTGAGCACTATATGCCCAGCTTAATGGCTTTAAAGAAAGCGCTGCCAGGGAGACAACCCGGAAGTTTTAGAGTGTCATTTATTGCTGTTGAGTGCTTTTATATAGTTTATAAACAAAAAATAAATAAAGAGGGGAACCCAAAACTTTTCAAAAAGGAAAGTGAAAGTGAAAGAGAGACAAGCATTGTCGAAGTGGGGGAGCTCCTTGAACTTTGTTCATGCTCACGGAAACTTTGTGAATCTTAATTACAGAAACTTTTCAATAAAAATAATTATCCCCTTGTACAATTCCATTGTATTATAAAAATAATGTGCCAAGGTTTGCCTTTAGTATGTTTACAATGCTTGTTGGTTTGTGCGGTGCGGGACAGACACTTTGGCTGTAGTGTGCGGTTTTACATTTTTTTACTGGAACGTCAAACAGTTATGATTCCTTTTGCACTGTCTTTCTATACAATTTTTTTTATTTTTCCTAATTTTGGCAGAATTTGTGAAGTACCATAAGTATGGTTAATGTTCAGATTGTTACAGACTGTTCTGTTTTAGACAGATTGTGTTTTTGATGCATAGTTTGCTTGTTTTGATGAAACTATCGATTTCTATCAGTGGATTAAGCCATGAAAAAGTTATATTACAGTAGCTAAAATGCAAAAACAAAATATGAATTGGTTTGCAACAGTACTTAGAGTAGTGCTTTTCTTTATTATACTAACGGATCTTACCGAGTTTTCCGTTGAACTTTTGTGTGGATGAAGTGTTCGATGATATAGAAGGTCTCGATATGAGGAAAAGGAGGAGAGGAAAGAGCTTAAGCTTGGGGATGCCCAAGGCACCCCAAGTAAATATTCAAGGAGACTCAAGCGTCTAAGCTTGGGGATGTAACCGGAAGGCATCCCATCTTTCTTCAACAAGTATCGGTATGTTTTCGGATTCGTTTCATTCATGCGATATGTGCAAATCTTGGAGCGCCTCTTGCATTTTGTTTTCACTTTTATTTTATGCACCATGTTGGTATGATATAGTCCTTGGTTGATTTATAGAATGCTCATTGCACTTCACTTAAATCTTTTGAGTATGGCTTTATAGAATGTTTCATGTGCTTCACTTATATCATTTGAAGTTTGGAATGCCTGTTTCTCTTCACATAGAAAACCGCCATTTGTAGAATGCTCTTTTGCTTCACTTATATTTGTTAGAGCATGGGCGTATCTTTTCTAGAAAGAATTAAAGTCTCTTGCTTCACTTATATCTATTTAGAGAGATGACAGGAACTGGTCATTCACATGGTTAGTCATAAAATCCTGCATAAAACTTGTAGATCACTGAATATTATATGTTTGATTCCTTGCAATAGTTTTGCGATATAAAGGTGGTGATATTAGAGTCGCACTAGTTGAGTAATTGTGAAATTGAGAAATAATTGTGTTGAGGTTTGCAAGTCCCGTAGCATGCACGTATGGTGAACCGTTATGTAATGAAGTTGGAGCATGATGTATTTATTGATTGTCTTCCTTATGAGTGGCGGTCGGGGACGAGCTAGCGATGGTCTTTTCCTACCAATCTATCCCCCTAGGGGCATGCGTAGTAGTACTTTGCTTCAAGGGCTAATAAACTTTTGCAATAATTATATGAGTTCTTTATGACTAATGTGAGTCCATGGATTATACGCACTCTCACCCTTCCATCATTGCTAGCCTCTTCGGTACAGTGCATTGCCATTTCTCACCTCGAGAGTTGGTGCGAACTTCACCGGTGCATCCAAACCCCGTGATACGATATGCTCTATCACACATAAACCTCCTTATATCTTCCTGAAAACAGCCACCATACCTACCTATCATGGCATTTCCATAGCCATTCCGAGATATATTTGCCATGCAACTTCCATCATCATCATATACATGACTTGAGCATTTATTGTCATATTGCTTTGCATGATCTTAAGATAGCTAGCATGATGTTTATCTTTGCTATGCTAGATCATTGCACATCCCGGTACACCGCCGGAGGCATTCATATAGAGTCATATCTTTCTTCTAGTATCGAGTTGTAATATTGAGTTGTAAGTAAATAAAAGTGTGATGATCATCATTATTAGAGCATTGCCCCAGTGAGGAAAGGATGATGGAGACTATGATTCCCCCACAAGTCGGGATGAGGCTCCGGACAAAAAAATAAAAAAAATAAGAAAAAGAGAAAGGCCAAAAAAAGAGAAGGCCCAAAAAGAGAAAGAAAAAGAAAAAAAGAAAAAAAAGAGAGAAAAGGAGAGAAGGGGCAATGTTACTATCCTTTTACCACACTTGTCCTTTAGAGTAGCACCATGTTCTTCATATAGAGAGTCTCTTGAGTTATCACCTTCATATACTAGTGGGAATTTTCATTATAGAACTTGGCTTGTATATTCCAACGATGGGCTTCCTCAAATGCCCTAGGTCTTCATGACCAAGAAAGTTGGATCACACCCACTTAGTTTCAGTTTGAGCTTTCATATACTTATAGCTCTAGTGCATCTGTTCCATGGCAATCGCTACTCCTCACATTGCCATCAATTGATGGGCATCTCCATAGCCCGTTGATTAGCTGCGTCGATGTGAGACTTTCTCATTTTTTGTCTTCTCACACAAACCCCCATCATCATATTCTATTCCACCCATAGTGATATGTCCATGGCTTGCGCTCATGTATTGCGTGAGGGTTGAAAAGGCTAAAACACGTTAAAAAGTATGAAGCAATTGCTCGGCTTGTCATCGGGGTTGTGCATGATTTGAATGCTTTGTGTGGTGAAGATGGAGCATAGCCAGACTATATGATTTTGTAGGGATGAGCTTTCTTTGGCTACGTTATTTTGATAAGACATAATTGCTTGGTTAGTATGCTTGAAGTATGATTGTCTTAATGTCAAATGATAGACTATTGCTTTGAATCACTCGTGTCTTAATATTCATGCCATGATTAGATTATGTGATCAAGATTATGCTAGGTAGCATTCCACATCAAAAATTATCTTTTTTATCATTTACCTACTCGAGGACGAGCATGAATTAAGCTTGGGGATGCTGATACGTCTCCGTTGTATCTATAATTTTTTATCGTTCCATGCCAATATTCTACAACTTTCACATACTTTTGTCAACTTTTTATACTATTTTTGGGACTAACATATTGATCCAGTGCCCAGTGCCAGTTCCTATTTGTTGCATGTTTTTGTTAAACAAAAAATCCATATCAAACGGAGTCCAAACGGGATAAAAACTGACAGAGATTTTTTTTGTGATTTTTGGGATTTTTGGGAAGAAGAATCAACGCGATACGATGCCCGAGGGGGCCACGAGGCAGGGGGGCGCACCCCAGGGGGTCAGGCGCGCCCTGGACCCTCGTGTCCACCCCGTAAGGCGGTTGGAGCCCTTCTTTCGCTGCAAGAAAGCTAATTTCTGGATAGAGATCGTGTCCAAAGTTCAGCCCAATCGGAGTTACGGATCTCCGGTTATAAAAGAAACGGTGAAAGGGTAGAATCTAGAACGCAGAAACAGAGAGAGACGCAGAAAGAGAGAAAGACAGAGAGACAGATCCAATCTCGGAGGGGCTCTCGCCCCTCCCATGCCATGGAGACCAAGGACCAGAGGGGAAAACCTTCTCCTATCTAGGGAGGAGGTCAAGGAAGAAGAAGAAGGAGCGGGGCTCTCTCCCCCTCGCTTCCGGTGGCGCCGGATTGCCACCGGGGGCCATCATCATCACCACAATCTTCACCAACAACTTCACCGCCATCATCACCAACTCTTCCCCCTCTATGCAGCAGTGTAACCCCTCTTATACCCGCTGTAATCTCTACTTAAACATGGTGCTCAATGCTATATATTATTTCCCTATGATGTATGGCTATCCGATGATGTTTGAGTAGATCCGTTTTGTCCTATGGGTTAATTGACGATTGTGATTGGTTTGAGTTGCATGTTTTATTATTGGTGTTGTCCTATGGTGCTCTCCGTGTCGCACAAGCGTGAGGGATCCCCGCTGTAGTGTTTGCAATATGTTCATGATTTGCTTATGGTGGGTGGGATGAGTGACAGAAGCACATACCCTTGTAAGTAGGTTGTTTGCGTATGGGAATAAACAGGACTTGATAATTTAATGCTATGGTTGGGTTTTACCTTAATGAGCTTTAGTAGTTGCAGACGCTTGCTAGAGTTCCAATCATAAGTGCATATGATCCAAGTAGAGAAAGTATGTTAGCTTATGCCTCTCCCTCATATAAAATTGCAATAACGGTCTAGTTATCGATTGCCTAGGGACAAATAACTTTCTCGTGACAAAAAGCTCTTTACTAAAACTAATTAAGTTGTGTCTATCTGAACAGCCCCTACGTTTTATTTACGTGCTCTTTATATTCTTGCAAACCTATCCAAAAACACTTACAAGTACTTCTGGTTTCATACTTGTTCTAGGTAAAGCGAGCGTCAAGCATGCGCAGAGTTGTATCGGTGGTCGATAGAACTTGAGGGAATATTGGTTCTACCTTTAGCTCCTCGTTGGGTTCGACACTCTTACTTATCGAAAGAGGCTACAATTGATCCCCTATACTTGTGGGTTATGAGAGGTCATCGATACTCAGCGTGAACATTGAATAGATCTCCATGGTTTCTCCATGGGTCGGCCTTCTCGAGCCATCGTCGATGCCCCATGTACACGATTTTCCCAGACCGGCCATCTTTCCTTGACGTTAGCTGCTGAGACGTTGTATCATCCATGCACCGCATGCATCCGCAATATCCATGGCACACCTAGCCTACGGCATATCCGTAACCGAGATAGTCATGCGCTGTCGTGATTAGCGCGGCTCTCATGTAGAAATACTCGCCTTTGCTGGCGTCCCATGTCTTGGCCGGTTTTTTCCATAACGTGTCTAACTCCTCTTAAAGTAGCCCCAGATACAGATTAATATTATTTCCTGGTTGCTTCGGCCCTTGAATCAGCATGCTCACGTGAATGTACTTCGACTACATGCACAACTAGGGGGAGGTTGTACATCCATACAAACACGGGCCATGTGCTATGGTTGGTGTTCTAGTTGCCAAATGGATTCATGCCATCGGTACACGCACCGAGCACGATGTTCCTTGCGTCACATTTGAAATACTGATAGAAGCCGTTCAACGCTTTCCACTGGCTTCCATCCTTGACGTGTCTCAGCTTCGGATTATCTCCATCGTCGGGCTTCTTCCTCTCCGCGTGCCAGCGCATGAGCTTTTCTTCCTTGGGATCTACGAAATACTACTGGAGACAGGGAGTGATCGGTAAGTACCATACAACTTTTTGTTGAGATATCTTCCCGGCCTTCTTGTATCGAGAAGCATTGCACACCGGACAGCTTGTTTTTTCCGCGTGCTCCTTCCGGTAAATTATGCAATCATTGATGCATGCATGGTATCTAACGTGCGACAGATCAAGAGGGCACACGATCTTCTTGGCCTCATCCACACTAGTAGGACATAGATTCCCCGCAGGAAGAACATCCTTTAGGTACTTGAGATGCACATCGAGGCTAGTGTCGGTCCATTTGTTTGTAGCCTTCGTCTTCAGGAGTTGGAGCGTGAAACTCAAGCGGGTAACATCAGGATTGCAACCATCATACAATGGAGTGTTCGAGTCTACCACCAGTTGCTGCAGCTTAGCCTCCTCTCTAGAAGCAGATCTCTTAGTACTCGTCTCCTTGCGAAGCAGTGCTTGAACATGAGGGTCCCGTACGATTGAACTTAGTACCGACGAACTTTGCGGCGTGGAGTCCACGTTCTCTCCGACCCCATGTCCGGCCCCTTATCCACCACCATGTCTGGCACCTTCTCCTCTCCCATGTCCGGCCCCTTCTCCGCCGCCATGTCCGGCCTCTTCCCCGCCGTCATTGTCGATCATCTCTTCGTCTTGCCCCGTGTCGTCATTGCCTGCCCCATCGGCGTCCTCAACATCTTCATCCTCATCTTCAATTATCCATCGAGTATAGCCATCCATGAAACCAGTCATGAGCAAGTGCGCCATCGCATCATAGGGGTCGAGCCAAACTCCGACTTTGCATCTTTGACACAAACATAAAACATGTATCAGGTTATTTTCTTTCATGTCCTGCACCGCCGACCGCAACCACCTGTCCACCATCATTCCACTGACCATCATGAACGCCTGCACGGTAATAATAAAAAAATTGATTATAAAAATGCGTGCATGCACCAAAGTCATAGAAAATTTCGGCATGACCTTCCCTAAAAATAGGACATGTAGAGTTTGCCCGAAATTCGCCAAAACGGAAATAAATCGACATTTCGGCAAAACATAGGCAACTCAAGGACAATTCGGCGGCAACTCAAGCCACACACACAATTTCCATCATATCACGCGATTATGTCATATCGCACACATAAACATATTTCCATTCTTGAAAAAATCACCTATCTCAAGATCGAGCACGGTGATGATGATGTCGATCGGTGTCACCACACACCTAGGGAATGATCAAAAGTGGACAAAGCTGACTTCTTGAGATGGCTAGATCTAGTTAGGGAGGTACATAGCGCACTTCATTAAATGGGTAGATCTACCAAGCTAGTTGGGGAAGGATATGACTATCTAGTGGAGGGAGAGGAAAAAGAGAAAGGAGATGCATTAATGGATCGGAGGTGGTGTAAGTTAGCTAGGAGCAATAAAGAGAGAGAAAGGTAGGTAGAAGGAGACTAATGGGGGAGAAGTAGTGAGGAAGAAGCAAAGTGAGGGAGAGAGGAGGTGGGAGGTAGGGGAAAGTGAGGAAGAGAGGATGGGGGAGGGGGAGGGGAAGGGAAAAAGGTGGCATATGCTGCGGCTTAGCAGTAGCACTGGTCATAAATTGCGCTACTGCTATAAACGTAGCAGCAGCGCCCTTATGACACACGCGCTACTGCTAAGTGGGTCCCGCCATGTGGCCAGTTTCAAAAAAAGCACCAATTAGCAGTAGCGCGTACGGAAAAAAGCGCACTATTGCTATTACTTTATCAACATCGCACTTACATAGACCGCGCTACTTCTAAATCTAGGTTGGTGGGAACTGTCGGTCGACTTTAGTAGCAACTTGGTTCTGCCAAACCGCGCTACTGCTAAGTCAGTAGTAGTAGCGCCTGTTTCTTTGCCTCACTGCTGCAAATTAGCAGTAGCGCCTCCCCTTGAACCGCGCTAGTGCTAAGATTCTGTGTATAAGGTTTTCCCTAGTAGTGTAGGGCGATACGGCACTAGCTCCTGTTCATAAATACAATGTAGGCATGTATTCCATAAATATTCATATGTGCTTATGGAAAGAACTTGCATGACATCTTTTGTCCTACCCTCCCATGGCAGCGGGGTCCTATTGGAAACTAAGGAATATTAAGGCCTCCTTTTAACAGAGAACCGGAACACAACATTAACACATGGTGAATACATGAACTCCTCAAACTACGATCATCACCGGGAAGTGTCCCGACTATTGTTACTCCGGGGTTGCCGAATCATAACATGAAGTAGGTGACTATAACTTGCATGATCGGATCTAGAACATAGATATAATGGTGATAACATAAACAATTCAAATCTGAAATCATGGCACCCGGGCCCCAAAGTGACAAGCATTAAGCATGGCGAAGTCATAGCCATATCAATATCAGAACATAATGGATACGAGGGATCAAGCCCTAACAAAACTAACTCGATTACATGATGAATCTCATCCAACTCCTCACCGACTAGCGAGCCTACGAAGGAATTACTCACTCCCGGTGGGAAGCATCATGGAATTGGCGATGGAGTAGGGTTGGTGATGACGGAGATCAAAGATCCCCCTCTCCGGAGCCCCAAACGGACTCCAGATATGGCCTCCCGATGAAGAACAAGAGACGGAGGCGGCTCCATCTCGTGGAACATGATAATTCTTTCTCCCTGGGTTTTTCTAGGCTCCCCTGGAGGGTATGGCGCGCCCTGGTGGGTTGTGCCCACGTAGGTGCCCCCTCCGGTGGTTCTTGGCTCCATAAATTATCTTTATTCATATAAAAATTCCTCGTAAAGTTTTGTTCCAATGCGAGAACTTTTATTTCTACACAAAAACAACACCATGGTAGTTCTGCTGAAAACAACATCTGCCCGGGTTAGTTTCATTCAAATCATGCAAATTAGAGTCCAAAACAAGAGGAAAAGCGTTAGGAAAAGTATATACGATGAAGACGTACCACTATCTATAAAGCTCGACTCATCGCAAAAGGTTTTCGACAAGTTCAAAAGAGTTGACTACGATGAGACTTTCTCACCTGTAGCGATGCTTAAGTCTGTCCGAATCATATGTGTTAGCAATTGCCGCATTTTATGGTTATGAAATCTGGCAAATGGACGTTAAAACTGCATTCCTTAATGGATTTCTTGAAGAAGAGTTGTATATGATGCAACCAGAAGGATTTGTCGATCCTAAAGGTGCTAAACAACATGTGCAAGCTCCAGCGATCCATCTATGGACTGGTGCATGCATCTCGGAGTTGGAATATATGTTTTGATGAGGTGATCAAAATATATGGTTTTATACAGACTTATGGTGAAGCCTGTATTTACAAGAAAGTGAGTGGGAGCTCTATAGCATTTCTGATATTATATGTGGGTGACATATTATTGATTGGAAATGATATAAAATTTCTGGATAGCATAAAAGTATACTTGAATAAGAATTTTTCAATGAAAGACCTCAGTGAAGCTGCTTACATATTAGGCATAAAGATCTATAGATATAGATCAAGAAGCTTGATAAGACTTCCAATGAGTACATACCTTAAGAAGATTTTGAATGAGTTCAAAATGGATCAGTCAAAGAAGGAGTTCTACCTTGTATTGTAAGGTGTGAAATTGAGTAGGACTCAAAGCCTCTGCCATAGGTTCTATAAAGCATGCGATGCTATGTACCATATCTATTGTGTACCTTGCCATGAGTTTTGCAAGAGGGTACAATAGTGATTCAGGAGTAGATCGCTGGACAGTGGTCAAAATTTATCTTTAGTTACCTAAGAGGACTAAGGAAATATTTCTCCGTCATGGAGGTGATAAAGAGTTCGTCGTAAAGGGTTACGCCGATACAAGCTCTGACACCAATTTGGATGACTCAGAGTCTCAATCTGGATACATATTGATAGTTGGAGCAATTAGCTAGAGTAGCACCATGTAGAGCATTGTAGACATAGAAATTTGCAAATATACATACGAATCTGAATGTGACAGACCCATTGACTAAACTTATCTCACAAGCAAAACATGATCACACCTTAGTACTCTATGGGTGTTAATCAAATGGCAATGCGGACTAGATTATTGACTCTAGTAAACCATTTGGGTGTTGGTCACAAGGCGATGTTAACTATGGGTATTAATCACATGATGATGTGAACTATTGGTGTTAAATCACATGGCGATGTGAACTAGATTATTGACTCTAGTGCAAGTGGGAGACTGAAGGAAATATGCCCTAGAGGCAATAATAAAGTTGTTATTTTATATTTCCTTATTCATGATAAAGGTTTATTATTCATGCTAGATTTGTATTGATCGGAAACCTAGATACATGTGTGGATACATAAACAAACACCGTGTCCCTAGTGATCCTCTACTTGACTAGCTTATTGATCAACGATGGTTAAGGTTTCCTAACCATGGACATGAGTTGTCATTTGATAACGGGATCACATCATTAGGAGAATTATGTGATGGAAGCGTCCCATCCGTTAGCTTAGCGTAATGATCGTTCAGTTTTATTGCTATTGCTTTCCTCATGTCAAATACATATTCCTTCAACTATGAGATTATGCAACTCCCGTATACCGGAGGAATGCCTTGTGTGCTATCACACGTCACAATGTAACTGGGTGATTATAGAGATGCTCTACAGGTATCTTCGAAGGGGTTTGTTGAGTTGGCATAGATCGAGATTAGGATTTGTCACTCAGAGTATCGGAGAGGTATCTCTGGGCCCTCTCGGTAATACACATCATAAGCTTGAAAGCAAATGACTAAGGAGTTAGTCATGAGGTGATGTATTACAAAACGAGTAAAGAGACTTGCCGGTAACGAGATTGAACTAGGTATGAATATACCGATGATCGAATCTCGGGCAAGTAACATAGCGATGGACAAAGGGAATTACGTATGTTGTCATAACGGTTTGACCAATAAAGATCTTCGTAGAATATGTAGGAGCCAATATGGGCATCCAGGTTCCGCTATTGGTTATTGACCGGAGAGGTGTCTTGGTCATATCTACATAGTTCTCGAACCCGTAGGGTCCACACGCCTAACGTTCGATGACGATATACTATTATATGAATTATGTGATTTGGTGACCGAATGTTGTTTGGAGTCCCGAATGAGATCATGACGAGGAGTCTCGAAATGGTCGAGAGGTAAAGATTGATATATAGGACGATGGTATTCTAACAACAGAAGTGTTCTTTAGGGTACCGGGTACTTATCGGGTCACCAGAAAGGAGTTTCGGGCACCCCCGGCAAAGATATGGGCCTTATGGGCCAAGTGAGGGAACACACCAGCCCTGGTGCACAGAGGCCAGCCCTATGAGGAGGAGAAGGAAAGAGGGGAGGGCAAGGAAAGTGTGGATTAGGATTCCTACTTCCTCCCTCTCCCCCCTCTTTCCTTGCACCTCGCTTATATATGGCAGGGGGGCATGTGGCTTGGGAGGGACTCGAAGTAGGATTCCTCCTACTTGGGCACCTCCTATGGCTGCTCCTCCCTCCCTACCACCTATATATATGAGGAGGGGGGCGCCTAGCACATAACAGGCAATTGCCTAGCCGTGTGCGGCGCCCCCTCCACAGTTTACACCCTCAGTCATATCTTCGTGGTGCTTAGGCGAAGCCTTGCGAGGATCAGTTCACCATCACCGTCACCACACCGTCGCGCTAATGGAACTTATCTACTACCTCGACGTCTTGCTAGATCAAGAAGGCGAGGGACGTCACCGAGCTGAACGTGTGCAGAACTTGGAGGTGCCATGCGTTCGGTACTTGATCGGTGGGAGCTAGAAGAAGTTCGACTACATCAGTCGCGTTCTCAAACGCTTCCGCATTCGGTCTACGAAGGTACGTAGACACACTCTCCCCCTCGTTGCTATGCATCTCCATGGATAGATCTTGCGTGAGCGTAGGAATTTTTTTGAAATTGCATGCTATGTTTCTCAACAAAGGCGTTCCAATGATTCAGAGTTTTTAGATCTTGCTGGAAAAATTGATAAAAGTGGGATTGGAGAGGTCAAGAATTTAAGTAGAAATGAACCCATTCTTTTGGATTTCAAGGAATTTGATTATGATACTAGTTCTTTAATAGATTGTATTTCCTTGTTGCAATCCATGTTGAATTTTCCTCATGCTTATAATCAAAATAAAGCTTTTACTAAACATATCGTTGATGCTATGATGAAATCTTTTGAAGAAAAACGTGAATTGGAAGTTTCTATTCCTAGAAAACTTTATGATGAGTGGGAAACTACTATTAAGATTAAGATTAAAGATTATGAGTGCTATACTTTGTGTGATCTGGGTGCTAGTGTTTCCATGATTCCAAGAACTTTATGTGATGTGCTAGGTTTCCGTGAATTTGATGATTGTTCTTTAAATTTGCATCTTGCGGATTCCACTATTAAGAAACCTATGGGAAGAATTAATGATGTTCTTATTGTTGCAAATAGGAATTATGTGCCCATAGATTTCATTGTTCTTGATATAGATTGCAATCCTACATGTCCTATTATTCTTGGTAGACCTTTCCTTAGAACGATTGGTGCTATTATTGAGGAAACATTAGATTTCAATTTCCGTTAAGGAAGGGTATGGAACACTTTTCTAGAAAGAAAATTAAGTTGCCATATGGAACTATTATGAGAGCCATTTATGAATTGCATATCAAAGATGACAATACTTAGATCTATGTTTATGCCTAGCTAAGGGCGTTAAACAATAACGCTTCTTGGGAGGCAACCCAATTTATTTTTGTTTTTGCTTTTCTAGGTTTTGTTTTGCAATAAATAATTCATCTGGCCTCTGGTTAGATGTGTTTTTGTGTTTTAATTAGTGTTTGTGCCAAGTAAGACCTTTGGGATAGCTTACGGTGATAGTTGATTTGATCTTGCTGAAAAGCAGAAACTTTTGTGCTCAGTCCCAGAATTGTTAAAAATCACAGCGCGATAAAATACTCATTATTTTTGCAGAAGATTGATATACAAATTGCCTCTGTTGTCCTAATGTTTCAGAATTTTTGGAGTAACAGAAGTATTCTATGTTTACAGATTGCTACAGACTATTCTGTTTTTATCAGATTCTGTTTTCTATGTGTTGTTTCCTTGTTTTGATGAATCTATGGCTAGTATCAGAGGGTATGAACCATGGAGAAGTTGGAATACAGTAGATATTACACCAATATAAATAAAGAATGAGTTCACAACAGTAAAAAAACTGGTGATTTATTTTCTTATACTAACGGATCTCATGAGATTTTTTGTTGATTTTTGTGTTGTGAAGATTTCAAGTTTTGGGTAAGGATTTGATGGACTAAGGAATAAGGAGTGGCAAGAGCCTAAGCTTGGAGGCCCAAGGAACCCAAAGGTAATATTCAAGGACAACCAAGAGCCTAAGCTTGGGGATGCCCCAAAAGGCATCCCCTCTTTCGTCTTCGTCTATCGGTAACTTCACTTGAGGCTATATTTTTATTCACCACATGATATGTGTTTTGCTTGGAGCGTCTTGTATGATATGAGTCTTTTCTTTTTAGATTGCCACAATCCTTGCTGTACACACCTTTTGAAAGGGACACGCATGAATCATAATTTATTAGAATACTCTATGTGCTTCACTTATATCTTTTGAGCTAGGCAATTTTGCTCTAGTGCTTCACTTATATCTTTTTAAGAGCACGGCGGTGATTTTATTTTACAGAAATTGTTGAACTCTCATGCTTCATGATAACCCACAAGTACAAGGGATCGCAACAGTTTTCGAGGTAGAGTATTCAACCCAAATTTATTGATTCAACACAAGGGGAGCGAAAGAATATTCTCAAGTATTAGCAGCTGAGTTGTCAATTCAACCACACCTAAAAGACTTAATATCTGCAGCAAAATATTTAGTAGCAAAGTAGTATGGAAGTAATGGTAACAGTGGCAAAAGTAACAGTAGCAGTTTCGTAGCAATCGTAATAGTGGCAATGGATAAGTAACTTAGCAAAGATCAATATGTGAAAAGCTCATAGGCAATGCATCAATGATGGATAATTATGTCAGATGGCATTCACCATGCAACAATTATAACATAGGGTGACACAGAACTAGCTCCAATTCATCAATATAGTATAGGCATGTATTACGAATATAGTCATGCGTGCTTATGGAAAAGAACTTGCATGACATCTTTTGTCCTACCCTCCGGTGGCAGCGGGGTCCTATTGGAAACTAAGGGATATTAAGGCCTCCTTTTAATAGAGTACCAGACCAAAGCATTAGCCCTTAGTGAATACATGAATTCCTCAAACTACGGTCATCATCGGGAAGAGTCCCGACTATTGTCACTCCGGGTTGCCGGATCATAACACGTAGTAGGTGACTATATATAACTTGCAAGATAGGATCAAGAATACAAATATATTCATGGAAACATAATAGGTTCAGATCTGAAATCATGGCACTCGGGCCCTAGTGACAAGCATTAAGCATAGCAAAGTCATAGCAACATCAATCTTAGAACCTAGTGGATACTAGGGATCAAACCCTAACAAAACTAACTCGATTACATGGTAAATCTAATTCAACTCATCACCGTCCAGCAAGCCTACGATGGAATTACTCACGCACGGCGGTGAGCATCGTGAAATTGGTGTTGGAGGATGGTTGATGATGACGATGGCGACAATTTCCCCTCTCCGGAGCCCAAAACGGACTCCAGATCTGCCCGCCCGAGGAAGAACAGGAGGTGGCGGCGGCTCCGTATGTTAAAAAATGCGATGAATCCTTCTTCCTGAATTTTTTCTCCCTGAACGTGAATATGTGGAGTTGGAGTTGAGGTCGGTGGAGGTCTATGGGATCCACAAGGCCAAAGGGCGCGCCCTAGGGGGGTGGGCGCGCCCTCCACCCTTGTGGTCAGGGTGTGGGTCCCCTTCGGTTCATTCTTTCGCCAATATTTTTTATTTATTCCAAAAATAATCTGCGTGAAGTTTCAGGTCATTACGAGAACTTTTATTTCTGCACAAAAATAACACCATGGCAATTCTGCTGAAAACAGGGTCAGTCCGGGTAAGTTCCATGAAAATCATGCAAATTAGAGTACAAAACAAGGGCAAAAGAGTTTGGAAAAGTAGATACGATGGAGATGTATCAACTCCCCCAAGCTTAACCCATTGCTTGTCCTCAAGCAGTTCAGTTGACAAACTGAAAGTGATAAAGAAAAACTTCTACAAATTCTGTTTGATCTTGTTGTTGCAAATATGTAAAGCCAACATTCAAGTTTTCAGCAAAGATTATGAACTATCCATATTCACAATAACATTTAGGTCTCACATTTACTCATATCAATGGCATAATCAACTAGCGAGCGATAATAATGAATCTTGGACGGCAACACTTTTTAAAAACAATCATGATATGATATAACAAGATGGTATCCTCGCTAGCCCTTTCTGAGACCGCAAAACATAAATGCAGAGCACCCTTGAAGATGAAGGACTGACTAGACATTGTAATTCATGGTAAAAGAGATCTAGACACAGTCATACTTAATATCAATTAATAACAATGCATACGAATGACAGTGGTGCTCTCTAACTGGTGCATTTTATAAGAGGATGATGACTCAGCAATAAAAGTAAATAGATAGGCCCTTCGTAGAGGGAAGCAGGGATTTGCAGAGGTGCCAGAGCTCGATCTTTTGAAATAGAGATAAATAACATTTTGAGCGGTATGCTTTCATTGTCAACATAACAACCAAGAGATCTTAGTATCTTCCATACTAGATACATTATAGGCGGCTCCCGAACAGAATGGTAAAGTTTATACTCCCTACCACCCACAAGCACATTCCACGGCTGGTCCGAAACAACGGGTACCGTCCAACTCAAAACAGTCCTGGGGGAGTTTTGTTTGCAATTATATTTTGATTTGATTTGAGCATGGGACTGGCATACCCGTTACCAGCCATTTTCTCGTGAATGATGAGCGGAGTCCACTCATCGTGAGAATAATCCACTTAGCATGGAAGATACTGACAGCCCCCAGTCGCTAAATGAGCGATTCGGGCATACAAAACAGATTATCATTTGAAGGTTTAGAGTTTGGCACATGCAAATTTACTTGGAACAACAGGTAAATATCGCATACAGGTAGGTATGGTGGACTCATATGGGACACCTTTGGGTTTATGGAAGTGGATGCACAAGCAGTATTCCCGCTTAGTACAAGTGAAGGCTAAAAAAGAATGGGGAGCGACCAACTAGAGAGCGACAACAGCCATAAACATGCATTGAGAGTAACCAACATTGAGGGCAAGCATGAGTAGGATATAAATCACCATGAACATAAATATCGTGGAGGCTGTGTTGATTTTGTTTCAACTACATGCGTGAACATGTGTCAAGTCAAGCCACTCGAATCATTCAAAGGAGGATACCATCCTATCATACTACATCACAACCATTTTGAAAGCATGTTGGCACGCAAGGTAAACCATTATAAAATCCTAGCTAATTAAGCATGTCATGAGTAACTATAATCTCTAATTTTCATTGCAAACATGTTTCATTCATAATAGGCTGAATCAGGAACGATGAGCTAATCATATTTACAAAAACAGGATAGGTCGAGTTCATACCAGCTTTGTTGGTTTTTCTTAAGGTTTTTCAAACACACAAGAAGAAAGCGAGAAAAATAAATAAACTAACGTGGATAATACAATGAAAAAGTATGAACACCGACAACTAGAATGAGTGTGTGAACATGAATGTAATGTCGGTGAGAAATACATACTCCCCCAAACTTAGGCTTTGGCCTAAGTTGGTCTAAGGCCATCACTGGCCTGGATGATATCGGAAATCATAGTTGGGGTTGTACTGTGCTGCTGCAGGTACTGCTTGGCGAGCTGCTTCTTGGAGGCGAGCGGCTTCCGCTATTCTCTCATACTCATTTGCCTCCTCTCTAGTTATAAAATATCTCCCATTTACCTGACAGTTAAAGAAGGCAGGAGCAGGAAGGGTAATATGGACAGCCTGCCGTCTGTCAAAGATTAGTCTGTACTAGAGGGACTATTCGTTCCTCTCAAGAAACTGGTAGCGTACCATAGCATTATAATCTAGAAAAGCGGGTGGCAACACAATGTCATTCCCTCTTTTAGATACACCAAGATAATTAGTTCAATAAATCCCACCAAATAAATCTCCCTCTCTCGCATTAAGATGTAACCTCCTCGCAATAATAGCCCCCAAGTTATATCGCTTATCACCTAACACCGCTCACTTGAGCACACTAAGATCCAGAACGCAAAGGTGGCAATGATCTTGTTTACCGTTAATGCACCTACCTATAAAGAGAGCAAAGTAATGTATGGAAGGAAAGCGAATGCTCCCTATGGTAGCTTGTGTGATATTTCTAGTTTCTCCCACAATGATGCTAGCAAGGAAATCGTTGTATTCAGATTTTGTGAGGCTCACTGAATGCCCGCCTGTGGGATTTTGCCAACAGTATTAAAATCTTAAAGGTCCATGGTATATGATTCATCATAAAGATCAAATAAAACAGTATGGGTATTGCGCTTGGATGAAAATTCAAACCTCTGAACAAAGGAGTCGGTGAGGTAATAGTATTGTCGGCACTCATCTGGTACGAAGTCCTCAAGATCAGCATTCCGTACATATCCATTAAATTCATCCTTGAAGCCTGCATGAACCATAAATTCATCCCACGACCATTCTCAAGGCCGCACTTGAGCTTCCCTTGGTGGTTCAAGGTCCGGCTCACGTATCGCAAGCCTCGGTGCTTGCTTCCTCGAAGAACCACCTTCGTACATTCTCCTAGACATTTTTCTTCACTGATTTTTTTTTTAAATTTTTAGTGACTCAAAATAAAAGTGAGCCAAACTCAACAAGATTGATGGAAACTACTCCTACAAGTGTCTAGAGGCTATATCATGCATCAAAACTACTTTGGACCATATAAATTTGACATGCAAGCTCAATAACAAGGTCACCACAGCAGCAAAAATTTGCAATAAATAAAGCACTAGAACAAAAACTAATTGGATCATTGGAGGAGTCACATACCGAAGAACAATCCCCCAAAGCAGTTTTGTGAATGGAGCTTTGAGCAAGGAGATCGAAAATGGCAGTAAAATGAGCAAGAACACCGGTTTGAGCTATGGGATGATTTTTTGGAGGAAGATTAAGTGTATGGGTGCTGGAATAAGTGGAGGGGACCCACGTGGGACCCATAAGATAGGGGGCGCGCCCAGGGGGTAGGGTGCGCCCTCCACCCTTGTACACCAGTGGTGCATCCCCTTGGTGTGTTCTCAGTGCCAGAAATTCTCAAATATTCTATAAAAAATCATACTGAATTTTCAGGGCATTTGGAGAACTTTTTTTTGGGAATTTTTTATTGCACGGATAATTCAGAAAATAGACAGAAAATACTATTTTTGCTTTATTTATTCTAAATAACAGAAATTAAAAGGTGGGTACAGAGAGTTGTTCTTTCTAAATTCATCCATCTCATGCTCATCAAAAGGAATCCATTAACAAGGTTGATCATGTCTTATTAACAAACTTCTTCCGAATGACATGAAATAGAAGAATTTTCGAATAACACTAGGTTACCTCAACGGGGTTATGCATGTCCCCAACAGTAATAATATCATATTTCTTTTTGACAGTAGCAAGGAGAAATTCAAAACCTCCAATAGTATTAGTTGAGATTTTTCCAATAGAGTTGATACTATGAACTTGAGGTTGTTTCTTCGGAAAGTGTCATGTATGCTCATTCCCTTTAACATGAAAAGTGGCATTGCCTTTGTTTCAATCAATAAGAGCCCCTGCAGTATTCAAAAAGGGTCTACCAAGGATGGTCGACATACTGTCGTCCTCGGGAATATCAAGAATAACAAAATCCGTTAAGATAGTAACGTTTGCAACCACAACAGGTACATCCTCACAAATACCGATGGGTATAGCAGTTGATTTATTATTATCCATTTGCAAAGAAATTTCAATACGTGTCAACTTATTCAATTCAAGTCTACGATATAAATAGAAAGACAAAACACTAACACCGGCTCCAAGCTCACATAAAGCAGTTTTAACATAGTTTCTTTCAATGGAGCATGTTATAGTTGGTACTCCTGGGTCTCCAAGTTTCTTTGGTATTCCACCCTTAAAAGTATAATATCAAGCATGGTGTAAATTTCAGCTTCCCATACCTTTCGTTTATTAGTAACAATATCTTTCATATACTTAGCATAAGGAGGCATTTTAAGCATATGTGTCAAACGCATACGCAAAAAGATATGTCTAATCATTTCAGCAAAGCGCTTCAAAATTCTCATCATCCTTTTTCTTTGATGGATTAGGAGGAAAGGGCATGGGTTTCTAAACCCATGGTTCTCTTTCTCTACCTTGTTTCCTAGCAACGAAGTCTCTCTTTTCATAACGTTGATTCTTTGATTGTGGGTTATCAAGATCAACAGCAGGTTCTATCTCTACCACATTATCATTACTAGGTTGAGCGTCAACATGAACATCATTATTAACATTATCACTAGGTTCATGTTCATCACGAGATTGTGTCTCAGCATCAGAAATAGAAATATCATTGGGATTCTCAGGTGTTTCTGTAACAAGTTTACTAGAAGCATGCAAAGTCCTATCAGTTTTCTTTTTCTTTTTATTAGAAGGACTAGGTGCATCAGTATCAATTCTCTGAGAATCTTGCTCAACTCTCTTAGGATGGCCCTCAGGATACAAAGGTTCCTGAGTCATTTTATCACCTCAAGTCATAACCCTAACAACATTATCATTGTTCTTACTATTCAACTTATTAAGCAAATCATCATGTGCCTTAAGTACTTGTTCTACTTGAGTTCTAACCATGGAAGCATGTTTACTAATAAGCTTAAGATCATTAACAGTTCTACTCATATAATCACCCAAGTATTCAAGCATGTGAGCATTACGTTTCAATTGTCTACTAACATAAGCATTGAAGTTTTCTTGTTTAACAATAAAATTATCAAACTCATCCAAGCATTGACTAGCAGACTTATTATGAGGAATATCACCTTCATCAAATCTATAGAGAGAGTTTACGTCTACTACCCGTGTCGGTTATCAAGACCATGTATTTCTTCAATAGGTGGTCACTGGTGCGCGTCGGTCCTAAACAAATGGTTTTTAACCCCTTTCCGTGACGGCATATGGAACCGTCTCCAAGTGAGTGTGGGCGAGCGCTCAAATATGGAAATACGTACAATAGAGCAAAAAAAATACAATTATACAACAAAATTGTTTCCGGTCGCAAGTACATCCCACACAGTCAGTCCCCGCTAAACGTTTCCGTTCGTATGCACATCCCACATAGTCGCTGCAATGAAAATGTTTCCGTTCACAGGTACATCACACATAATTTTTCCCGTTAAATCGTTTGCGTTATTGAATGTATCACACACGGTCCGTAGAAGAAACTGCCTGGCAAAGGCTGTCCATCACACACAGTTTTTATCTGGTAAACATTTGTGCAAGGTGGCCTAATGCAAACAGTTTTCAAGAGAAAGTCGTCTGTGATTTTTCATTGATCCAACACAGTTTATTCCTAGAAACTGTGTGCGTTGCCTGAGGTCATCGCTGTCAGTGTCAAAACCGGCGGATCTCGGGTAGGGGGTCCCGAACTGTGTGTCTAAGGTCGATCACAGCAGGAGACAGGGGACACGATGTTTACCCAGGTTCGGGCCCTCTTGATGGAGGTACTACCCTACTTTCTGCTTGATTGATCTTGATGAATATGAGGGTTACAAGAGTTGATCTACCACGAGATCGTAATGGCTAAACCCTAGAAGTCTAGCTTGTATGCTTATGATTGCCTCTACGGACTAAACCCTCCGGTTTATATAGACACCGGAGGGACATGGGGTTGTACAGAGTCGGTTTACAAAGGAAGGAATCAACATATCCGAACGCCAAGCTTGCCATCCACGCAAAGGAGAGTCCCATCCGGACACGGGAGGAAGTCTTCTGTCTTTTATCTTCACGGCCCATTAGTCCGGCCCACACCACAGAGCTCAGACGTCCGAGGACCCCTTAATCCAGGACTCCCTCAGTATCCCCCAAACCAGTCTTCAATGACGATGTGTCCGGCGTGCTGATCGTCTTTGGCATTGCAAGGCTGGTTCCTTCTCCGATATCTTCAAAGTACCTGACCAGAAAAGCTGTATTCGGCTTCCTGATTTAATGTCACACTCTTTGGCTTCTGTGCCTTCATTACTACTACTTCCACATGTCGAGCGAATACGAGAGGTCAGGGTATTTTTTGCACATAACACCCCGGCCATGCAAGAAAGGCATCTATTTAAAGAGACTGGATCTCAGATCCCATTCCACATCAAGCGGAAAATCCTTAGAGCTTGCTAGGAGAAACCATTCCAACATGGCTAGCATTCCCAGTTCTTCCTCCCGCCCCCACGGCTCTGAAAAAGGGGATTGGGAGAGATGTTCCGTATCCCATGATCAGCTGGTTAAGCTTCAGACGCAGGGTTTGCCCCCCCCCCCCCCCCCGGATTTAGTCCCTGTTCGGGCAGGATTAACGTCCTTTAATGACGAAGCCCAGGCGGAGAATTTCCCCAATCCATCCAGGGGGAACGAGTGTGCTTCATTTCCTACTTGTTAAGAGGCGTTGGATTCCCAATCCACCCTTTCCTCCGAGTACTCCTAGAGTATTATGGCCTCCAACAGCACAACCTCACGCCGGCCTCCATCCTGCACATCGCGGGTTTTGTCGCTCTTTGCGAGCTATTCCTGAGCTGTGAGGTCCACTTTGATTTATGGACGAAACATTTCTACCTCGTCCGTCGCAGCCAAAAGGGATCTGTATTTGAGGTGGGTGGTGAGGGAGTCCTGGATTAGGGGGTATCCGGACAACCAGACTGTGTACAACGTCCGGACTATTGAAGCGTGAAGATACAAGACTCAAGACTTCGGCCCGTGTCCGGATGGGACTTTCCTTGGCGTGGAAGGCAAGCTTGGCGATCTGGATATTATATTTCCTTCCTTGTAACCGACTCCATGTAAACCCTAGCCCTCTCCGGTGCCTATATAAACTGGAGAGGTTGGTCCTTAGAAGGCCGATCACAATTACATCCGTACCATCATAGGCTAGCGCTTAGGGCTTAGCCTCTACGATCTCGTGGTAGATCTACTCTTGTACTACCCATATCATCAATATTAATCAAGCAGGAAGTAGGGTTTTACCTCCATCGAGAGGGCCCGAACCTGGGTAAACATCTGTGTCCCTTGCTTCCTGTTACCATCAGCCTTGACGCACATATCGGGACCCCCTACCCGAGATCCGCCGGTTTTGACACCGACAGGTGGCGTCGAGTTATGGCGCATAGCCGGGACCGGATACCTATCTGGTACGGTGAAGAAGGCATCCAAAGAGTGGCCCTCGGAGTGGTTTTATATTGAAGATATCGCTCTCCCCGACCCAGTCTGGATGGGCCTTCCCGAGTTTTCCAGCGCTCCATTGTGGAAACGCCACAGCTGGCGCCCTCGGAGCCTCGAGGAGGAAGACATCACAGAAGTTCGGCAATTTATGGGTAAGATAAGGATACTTCCCCAGTCCGGATTATCAATAATCAAGGTAATGGCAACCTCCATAGCGCGAGGCATTCAGCCGCTCCAATTCAGGGGGCTCCCTATGTGGCACAACAATGGGGATGATGACGCCTCACGTAGCGGATGAAAGGGTCCGGATTCCCTCACTGCCCTGGCCACAATATTGGCCGATCTGTATAAAGGGGAGAAAGAGGAATTCACTCGCCGTACAAGCCGAGAGGGATTTTCGATGTACAATCCATACCTATACTAATTCTAGACTTCCCAGAAATTACCACGTTAATTAGATTTTACGAGCCGTTCATCTGGTGGGACCGAAATATTACGGTGTAGATTCAATTATGAAATCCTCAGGCAAAAAAATCCCTAAAAAATCTATCTATCAATCTTATGTTTTACGTGCCTCAACGTTAATCCTAGAGAATGTAAAAAACTGTCCGATGGATGTGCTAATTAAACATCTACGGCCGACAGATGAAAGATGAAGTGCCTCAAGAGTCCACATCATCTATCCCACCTACAAGACTCCCCCTTCGCAAAAATATCTTTGGCAGCCTCTCTAACGATCTTTGTAGCAAACCTTGGCCCTCAATACTCCCTTCGAAAAAATATCTATAGGAGCCTCTCTACCGATCTCTCTCGCAAACCTCTGCCCTCAGCCCCCATATTCTCGCCTCCCGATCACAAATGCCCATATGAGATCAGGCGCTCTCCGTTGTCGCCTCTCTGTCATCGTGTCTTCCCGTTTGTGAACAGCCGCTCTCCTTGGAAGCTTTCTCGTGTCAATACCACCTGTGTATGCACGACAACCTGCTTCCATTCTCCATGCACGCAAAGCAATCTCAACTGAAGAAATAAGAGAGGAAGGATTGGAATAGAAGCAAGGGCTATAGTCCTCGGTGTTGATGCTGATATAGGAGGTTCCATCTGGTACGTATAATAAACCTAATTTTTTCTTTGTGTGAAGACCTCCCAGTCTAGGCTGGCGACGTCCATCTATACGGGACCTCTTCCTTGGTTGGCTGGCCCTATGATCCAATTCCAGTAACAGATGCCGGCTACAACACAATGATGAAAGCAATCAAGCCCTCTGTTGTCCCGTAATGCTAGTGAGTCAGTTCCTGTCCTCATCGTTGGTCCCTTTAAATAAGGTCTAGGATGCTCATGTCTCAATCGGAGGAAGGGGGAAATATACATATATGTGGGTAAAAGCCTCTGATATACTTACCTCTTAAATTTATGATTTTTTCTTCGTAAAATTAGTTGTTGCTTTGTACAAATTATTCATCTGATAATTATTCCCTGTGTAATATGAAGATATGGAAGCATAAATATATATTTATTATTGCCACATCTTTATGACTATCAATCTAGTACTGCACATGCTACACCCACAATATGTATGTGGGCCCGGATGTATTGCCACGTGGACTTTGAATCTAAGCAGAAGTAGTTTTTTTCCTTTTTAAAGGTTGGTTTATGGATTTATCTTTTCCAGATTGCTGCTTCTCCTTTGGAAATGAACATTACCCTCATGTTCTATTATAGCCAGTTGATTATTATGTACAACTATGACATCACGTTGAATGATAAATAGTTTAACCACTATTTTAAAGTAAGTTACATGCTTTACCTTGCTTTCCGAAATAATATAGGTGCTTCTACTGAATTTTTGATTTGATATATTGTTACCTATGCAAATTCTATTACATATTCATATGCTCTTTTGGACCAAATTATGCAGAATCGTATTTCCATTTTTTACTGCCTTTTTGGAGACATCGTTTCGACATATATCCTTCTTAAATGGTGTTTCATGTGAAAGATTTCAATATTAGAAGTTTGCCTTTGCAATTTAAAAGGATATCGATATTGCAATTATCATGAGTTCATGATATGTTGCTTCTGCATACATGTTTCTTCAGGCACTTTGACCCAATGAAAAGTCAGGAACGAGCTGTATTTTGCCTATCAAGAATGAAAGTAGGAAATAACAAAGAGTTTTTTCATGCAAATTCTGTCAGGAAAAGGGAATGCACAAACTAGATACAAAGATTTACCTGTCTACTACTATTTTTTCAGTAAGATGAGACTGTATTCATGAACTGCATGGCAAGCAAATATGCGCCGACAAGTTATCTATATAAGATACCCTTTTAACAAATTCGAATACCATGTTAAATAGGTTTTACGAGCCGTTTATCTGGTGGGACCGAATTATTAATGTGTAGATTCAATTATGAAATCCTCAGGCAAAAAAATCCCTAAAAAATCTATTTATCAATCTTATGTTTTATGTGCCTCGACATTAATCCTATAGAAGGTCAAAACCTGTCCAATGGGTGTGCAAATTAAACATCTACGGCCGACAGATGAAGTGCCTCAAGAGTCCACATCATCTATCCCACCTACAAGACTCCCCCTTCGCAAAAATATCTTAGGGAGCCTTTCTAACGATCTCTGTAGCAAACCTCGGCCCTCAGCCCTCCCTTCGAAAAAATATCTATAGGAGCCTCCCTAACAATCTCTTTCGCAAACCTTTGCCCTCAGCCCCCATATTCTCGTCTCCCGATGACAAATGCCCATTTGAGATCAGGCGCTCTCTGTTGTCGCCTCTCTGTCATCGTGTCTTCCCATTTGTGAACAGCCGCTCTCCTTGGAAGCTTGCTCATGTCAATACCACATGTGTATGCACGGCAGCCTGCTTCCATTCTCCATGCACGCAAAGCAATCCCAACTGAAGAAATAAGAGAGGAAGGATTGGAATAGAAGCAAGGGCTGTAGTCCTCGGTGTTGATGCTGATATCGGAGGTTCCATCTGGTACGTATAATAAACCTAATTTTCTCTTTGTGTGAAGACCTCCCAGTCTAGGCTGGCGCCGTCCATCTATACGGGACCTCTTCCTTGGTTGGCTGGCCCTATGATCCAATTCCAGTAATAGATGCCGGCTACAACACAATGATGAAAGCAATCAAGCCCTCTGTTGTCCCGTAATGCTAGTGAGTCAGTTCCTGTCCTCATCGTTGGTCCCTTCAAATAAGGTCTAGGATGCTCATGTCTCAATCGGAGGAAGGGGAAAATATACATATATGTGGGTAAAAACCTCTGATATACTTACCTCTTAAATTTATAATTTTTTTCTTCTTAGAATTTGTTGTTGCTTTGTACAAATTATTCATCTGATAATTATTCCCTGTGTAATATGAAGATATGGAAGCATAAATATATATTTATTATTGCCACATCTTTATGAATATCAATCTAGTACTGCACATGCTACACCCACAATATGTATGTGGGCCCGGATGTATTGCCACGTGGACTTTGAATCTAAGCAGAAGTAATTTTTTTTCCTTTTTAAAGGTTGGTTTATGGATATATCTTTTCCAGATTGCTGCTTCTCCCTTTGGAAATGAATATTACCCTTGAATGATAAATAGTTTAACCACTATTTTAAAGTAAGTTACATGCTTTACCTTGCTTTCCAAAATAATATAGGTACTTCTACTGAATTTTTGAGTTGATATATTGTTACCTATGCAAATTCTATTATATATTCATATGCGCTTTTGGACCAAATTATGCACAATCGTATTTCCCTTTTTACTGCCTTTTTGGAGACATCGTTTCGACATATATCCTTCTTAAATGGTGTTTCATGTGAAAGATTTCAATATTAGAAGTTTGCATGTGCAATTTAAAAGGATATCGATATTGCAATTATCATCAGTTCATGATATGTTGCTTCTACATACATGTTTCTTCAGGCACTTTTACCCACTGAAAAGTCAGGAACGAGCTGTATTTTTCCTATCAAGAATGAAAGTAGGAAATAACAAAGAGTTTTTTCATGCAAATTCTGTCAGGAAAAGGGAATGCACAAACTAGATACAAAGATTTACCTGTCTACTACTATTTTTCAGTAAGATGAGTCTGTATTCTTGAACTGCATGGCAAGCAAATATGCGCCGACAAGTTATCTATATAAGATACCCTTTTAACAATTCGAATACCATGTTAAATAGGTTTTACGAGCCGTTTATCTGGTGGGGACCGAATTATTAATGTGTAGATTCAATTATGAAATCCTTAGGCAAAAAAAATCCCTAAAAATCTATTTATCAATCTTATGTTTTATGTGCCTCGATGTTAATCCTATAGATGGTCAAAACCTGTCCAATGGATGTGCAAATTAAACATCTACGGCCGACAGATGAAGTGCCTCAAGAGTCCACATCATCTATCCCACCTACAAGACTCCCCCATCGCAAAAATATCTTAGGGAGCCTCTCTAACGATCTCTGTAGCAAACCTCGGCCCTCAGCCCTCCCTTCGCAAAAATATCTATAGGAGCCTCTCTAAAAATCGCTTACGCAAACCTTTGCCCTCAGCCCCCATATTCTCGTCTCCCGATGATAAATGCCCATTTGAGATCAGGCGCTCTCTGTTGTCGCCTCTCTGTCATCATGTCTTCCCATTTGTGAACAACCGCTCTCCTTGGAAGCTTGCTCATGTCAATACCACCTGTGTATGCACGGCAGCCTGCTTCCATTCTCCATGCACGCAAAGCAATCCCAACTGAAGAAATAAGAGAGGAAGGATTGGAATAGAAGCAAGGGTTGTAGTCCTCAGTGTTGATGCTGATATAGGAGGTTCCACTGGTACGTATAATAAACCTAATTTTTATTTGTGTGAAGACCTCCCAGTCTAGGCTGGCGCCATCCATCTATACGGGACCTCTTCCTTGGTTGGCTGGACCTATGATCCAATTCCAGTAACAGATGCCGGCTACAACACAATGATGAAAGCAATTAAGCCCTCTCTTGTCCCGTAATGCTAGTGAGTCAGTTCCTGTCCTCATCGTTGGTCCCTTTAAATAAGGTCTAGGATGCTCATGTCTCAATCGGAGGAAGGGGAAAATATACATATATGTGGGTAAAAGCCTATGATATACTTACCTCTTAAATTTATGATTTTTTTCTTATTAAAATTAGTTGTTGCTTTGTACAAATTATTCATCTAATAATTATTCCCTGTGTAATATGAAGATATGGAAGCATAAATATATATTTATTATTGCCACATCTTTATGACTATCAATTTAGTATTGCACATGCTGCACCGACAATATGTATGGGGGCCCGGATGTATTGCCACGTGGACTTTGAATCTAAGCAGAAGTAGTTTTTTTTTCCTTTTTAAAGGTTGGTTTATGGATTTATCTTTTCCAGACTGCTGCTTCTCCCTTTGGAAATGAACATTACCATCATGTTCTATTATAGCCAGTTCATAATTATATACAACTATGACATCACGTAGAATGATAAATAGTTTTACCACTATTTTAAAGTAAGTTACATGCTTTACCTTGCTTTCCGAAATAGTATAGGTATTTCTATTGAATTTTTGAGTTCATATATTGTTACCTATGCAAATTTTATTATATATTCATATGCACTTTTGGACCTAATTATGCAGAATCGTATTTCCCTTTTTACTGCCTTTTTGGAGACATCGTTTCGACATATATC
The DNA here is from genome assembly GCA_021605145.1 of Aegilops bicornis. Classification (NCBI taxonomy): domain Eukaryota; kingdom Viridiplantae; phylum Streptophyta; class Magnoliopsida; order Poales; family Poaceae; genus Aegilops; species Aegilops bicornis. The sequence goes on from CM038673.1 coordinate 72,787,925, forward strand.
CTTCTTAAATGGTGTTTCATGTGAAAGATTTCAATGTTAGAAGTTTGCCTTTGCAATTTAAAAGGATATCGATATTGCAATTATCATGAGTTCATGACATGTTGCTTCTGCATACATGTTTCTTCACGCACTTTTACCCACTGAAAAGTCAGGAACGAGCTGTATTTTGACTATCAAGAATGAAAGTAGGAAATAACAAATAGTTTTTTCATGCAAATTCTGTCTAGAAAAGGGAATGAACAAACTAGATACAATGATTTACCTGTGTACTACTATGTTTTCAGTAAGATGAGACTGTATTCATGAACTGCAAGGCAAGCAAATATGTGCCGGCAAGTTATCTATATAAGATACCCTTTTAACAATTCAAATACCACGTTAAATAGGTTTTACGAGCCGTTCATCTGGTGGGACCGAATTATTAATGTGTAGATTCAATTATGAAATCCTCAAGCAAAAAAAATCCCTAAAAATATATTTATCAATCTTATGTTTTACGTGCCTCGACGTTAATCCTAGAGAAGGTAAAAACCTGTCCAATGGATGTGCTAATTAAACATCTACGGCCGACAGATGAAGTGCCTCAAGAGTCCACATCATCTATCCCACCTACAAGACTCCCCCTTCGCAAAAATATCTTAGGGAGCCTCTCTAACGATCTCTGTAGCAAACCGCGGCCCTCAGCCCTCCCTTTGCAAAAAGATCTATAGGAGACTCTCTAACGATCTCTTTCGCAAACCTTTGCCCTCAGCCCCCATATTCTCGTCTCCCGATGACAAATGCCCATTTGAGATCAGGCGCTCTCCGTTGTCGCCTCTCTGTCATCGTGTCTTCCCGTTTGTGAACAGCCGCTCTCCTTGGAAGCTAGCTCATGTCAATACCACCTGTGTATGCACGGCAGCCTGCTTCCTTTCTCCATGCACGCAAAGCAATCCCAATTGACGAAATAAGAGAGTAAGGATGGGAATAGAAGCACGGGATGTAGTCCTCGGTGTTGATGCTGATATAGGAGGTTCCATCTGGTACGTATAATCAACCTAATTTTTTCTTTGTGTGAAGACCTCCCAGTCTGGGCTGGCGCCGTCCTTCTATACAGGATCTCTTCCTTGGATGGCTGGCCCTATGATCCAATTCCAGTAACAGATGCTGGCTACGACACAATGATGAAAGCAATCAAGCCCTCTGGTGTCCAGTCATGCTGGTGAGGAAGTTCCTATCCTCATCGTTGGTCCCTTTAAATAAGGTCTAGGATGCTCATGTCTCAATCGGAGGAAGGGGAAAATATACATATATATGGGTAAAAGCCTATGATATACTTACCTCTTAAATTTATGATTTTTTTCTTAAAATTAGTTGTTGCTTTGTACAAATTATTCATCTGATAATTATTCCCTGTGTAATATGAAGATATGGAAGCATAAATATATATTTATTGTTGCCACATCTTTATGACTATTAATTTAGTACTGCACATGCTACACCGACAATATGTATGTGGGCCCGGATGTATTGCCACGTGGACTTTGAATCTAAGCATAAGTAGTTTTTTTCGTTTTTAAAGGTTGGTTTATGGATTTATCTTTTCTAGATTGCTTCTTCTCCCTTTGGAAATAAACATTACCCTCATGTTCTATTATAGCCAGTTCATTATTATGTACAACTATGACATCACGTAGAATGATAAATAGTTTAATCACTATTTTAAAGTAAGTTACATGCTTTACCTTGCTTTCCGAAATAATATAGGTATTTCTATTGAATTTTGGAGTTGATATATTGTTACCTCGGTAAGCCCAACGCAAATTCTATTATATATTCATCTGCGCTTTTGGACCAAATTAAGCAGAATCGTATTTCCCTTTTTACTGCCTTTTTATAGACATCGTTTCGACATATATCCTTCTTCAATTGTGTTTCATGTGAAAGATTTCAATATTAGAAGTTTGCCTTTGCAATTTAAAAGGATATCAATATTGCAATTAACATGAGTTCATGACACGTTGCTTCTGCATACTTGTTTCTTTAGGTACTTTTACCCACTGAAAAGTCAGGAACGAGCCGTATTTTACCTATCAAGAATGAAAGTAGGAAATAACAAAGAGTTTTGTCATGCAAATTCTGTCTAGAAAAGGGAATGAACAAACTAGATACAAAGATTGACCTGTCTACTACTATTTTTTTCAGTACGATGAGACTGTATTCATTTACTGCACAGCAAGAAAATATGCGCCGACAAGTTATCTATATAAGATACCCTTTTAACAATTCGAATACCACGTTAATTAGATTTTACGAGCCATTCATCTGGTGGGACCAAATAATTATGGTGTAGATTCAATTATGAAATCCTCCGACAAAAAAATCCCTAAAAAATCTATCTATCAATCTTATGTTAGACGTGCCTCGACGTTAATCCTAGAGAAGGTAAAAAACTGTCCGATGGATGTGCTAATTAAACATCTACGGCCGACAGATGAAGTGCCTCAGGAGTCCACATCATCTATCCCACCTACAAGGCTCCGCCTTCGCAAAAATATCTTAGGGAGCCTCTCTAACGATCTCTGTAGCAAACTTCGGCCCTCAGCCCTCCCTTCGCAAAAATATTTATAGGAGCCTCTCTAATGATCTCTCTCGCAAACCTCTGCCCTCAGCCCCCATATTCTCGCCTCCCGATCACAAATGCCGATATGAGATCAGGCGCTCTCCGTTGTCGCCTCTCTGTCATCGTGTCTTCCCGTTTGTGAACAGCCGCTCTCCTTGGAAGCTTGCTCATGTCAATAGCACCTGTGTATGCACAGCAGCCTACTTCCTTTCTCCATGCACGCAAAGCAATCCCAATTGAAGAAATAAGAGAGGAAGGATGGGAATAGAAGCCAGGGCTGTAGTCCTCGGTGTTGATGCTGATATAGCAGGTTCCATCTGGTACGTATATTAAACCTTATTTTTTCTTTGTGTGGAGATCTCCCAGTCTAGGCTGGCGCCGTCCTTCTATAGGGGACCTCTTCCTTGGTTGGCTGGCCCTATGATCCAATTCCAGTAACAGATGCCGGCTACAACACAATGATGAAAGCAATCAAGCCCTCTGTTGTCCACTAATGCTGGTGAGTCAGTTCCTATCCTCATCGTTGGTCCCTTTAAATAAGGTCTAGGATGCTCATGTCTCTATCAGAGGAAGGGGAAAATATACATATATGGGTAAAAGCCTCTGATATACTTACCTCTTAAATTTATGATTTTTTCTTCATAAAATTAGTTGTTTCTTTGTACAAATTATTCATCTGATAATTATTCCCTGTGTAATATGAAGATATGGAAGCATAAATATATATTTATTGTTGCCACATCTTTATGACTATCAATTTAGTACTGCACATGCTGCACCGACAATATGTATGTGGGCCCGGATGTATTGCCACGTGGACTTTGAATCTAAGCAGAAGTAGTTTTTTTTCCTTTTTAAAGGTTGGTTTATGGATTTATCTTTTCCAGATTGCTGCTTCTCCCTTTGGAAATGAACATTACCCTCATGTTCTATTATAGCCAGTTCATTATAATGTACAACTATGACATCACGTAGAATGATAAATAGTTTAACCACTATTTTAAAGTAAGTTACATGCTTTACCTTGCTTTCCGAAATAATATAGGTATTTCTATTGAATTTTTGAGTTCATATATTGTTACCTATGCAAATTCTATTATATATTCATATGAGCTTTTGGACCAAATTATGCAGAATCGTATTTCCCTTTTTACTGCCTTTTTGGAGACATCGTTTCGACATATATCCTTCTTAAATGGTGTTTCATGTGAAAGATTTCAATGTTAGAAGTTTGCCTTTGCAATTTAAAAGGATATCGATATTGCAATTATCATGAGTTCATGACATGTTGCTTCTGCATACATGTTTCTTCACGCACTTTTACCCACTGAAAAGTCAGGAACGAGCTGTATTTTGCCTATCAAGAATGAAAGTAAGAAATAACAAAGAGTTTTTTCATGCAAATTCTGTCTGGAAAAGGGAATGAACAAACTAGATACAAAGATTTACCTGTGTACTACTATTTTTTCAGTAAGATGAGACTGTATTCATGAACTACAAGGCAAGCAAATATGCGCCGACAAGTTATCTATATAAGATACCATTTTAACAATTCAAATACCACGTTAAATAGGTTTTACGAGCCGTTCATCTGGTGGGACCGAATTATTAATGTGTAGATTCAATTATGAAATCCTCAGGCAAAAAAAATCCCTAAAAATATATTTATCAATCTTATGTTTTACGTGCCTCGACGTTAATCCTAGAGAAGGTAAAAACCTGTCCAATGGATGTGCTAATTAAACATCTACGGCCGACAGATGAAGTGCCTCAAGAATCCACATCATCTATCCCACCTACAAGACTCCCCCTTCGCAAAAATATCTTAGGGAGCCTCTCTAACAATATCTGTAGCAAACCTCGACCCTCAGCCCTCCCTTTGCAAAAAGATCTATAGGAGACTCTCTAACGATCTCTTTTCGCAAACCTTTGCCCTCAGCCCCCACCTGCTTTACAAGGGTTTCATGCCACACTATAATGTTTGGATGAGGCACGGAGAAATAGGGGTTATGATGGAAGACGGCGAAGAAGAAGAGTACGATGACAACTATGTGCCCCCTGAATACGGTGATGCTACCGAACATGAAGAGGAACCAGATGATGTGCACGATGATGCTGCAACGGGCGAAGCTGCTGAAGATCAAGAGGAACCAGACGATGTGCCCGATGACGATGATCTCCGCCGGGTCATTGTCGATGCAAGGACGCAATGCCAAAGTCAAAAGGAGAAGCTGAAGTTCGATCGCATGTTAGAGGACCACAAAAAAGGGTTGTACCCCAATTGCGAAGATGGCAACACAAAGCTCGGTACCGTACTATTATGATGATACCATGCCAAATTTGTAACTGACGAGTATGATACCATTGTCCGTTTTGTACATGCACATGATATGTGGGTCAATTTATGATACCATGCCAACTTTCAACTTTTTCAGAGTTCATTTGAAATGCTTTAATGTCTTATGGTTCGGCCCTCGTAATAATTAAAAATAGCAACAATAAGTATTTTGTTGTAAGTAGAAACAAAAAAAAAAAAAATAAAGCAAAAAACATAAAAAGTGTTTTCAAATTTGAAAACTAATGGCACTAATAGAAAGTTTATAATTTTCATAAAACTAAAAGCAAAAAGAATTAAAAATAAAGCAAAAAACAAAAGAAAATAAATAATGCAGAAAACAAAACAAGAAAACTAGAAAAAAATAAAATAGCAAAAATAAGTAAAGAAAACAAAAAAAATGCCTCCTACTGAAAACTAATGGCACTAGTAAGAAAGTTTATAATTTTTGTAAAACTAAAAGCAAAAAGAATTAAAAAATAAAGCAAAAAATAAAAGAAAATAAATAATGCAGAAACAAAACACAAAAACTGGAAAAATAAAATAGCAAAAATAAGTAAAGAAAACAAAAAAAATGCCTCCTCATCAAAACTAATGGCACTAACAGAAAGTTCATAATTTTAAGTAAAACTAAAAGCAAAAAGAATTAAAAATAAAGCAAAAACAAAAGAAAATAAATAATGTAGAAAACAAAACAAAAAAACTGGAAAAAAATAAAATAGCAAAAATAAGTAAAGAAAACAAAAAAATGCCTCCTACTGGGCCCCCACGGCCTGAATACGACTAGAAACCCTACAATGGGCCAGGATTCAGGCCCGCAGTAGGCCCAGAAGGCCCACCGGGCAAAGCATAGCAAGTAGGCCCGAAAGCCTGCGGTGGAGAGGAGCTCGAGATGGGTGCGGTAGTGGGGCTTATAAACCACTTCACGCCCCTCTCAACTAGCGAGGTGGGACTAAACTTTGGCAGTGACGCGGGCAGCACAGGGGCCTTTGGTCCCGGTTGGTGGCACCAACCGACTAAAGGGGGAACATTGGTACCGGTTCATGGCACCAACCGGTACCAAAGGCGCCGCTTCCGCCTTTGGGCTGCCGAAAAGGAGGCCTTTGGTCCGGGTTGGAGGCACCAACCGGGACTAAAGGGTGCATTAGTCCCGGTTGGTTTCACGAACCGGGACCAATGCCTTTGCTATATAAGCAAACACTTTGCAAAATTTCAGAATCCCATCGCCAGTTGCCCCCGACGACGCCGACCCTCCTCGACGCCGCCAGGCTGCTCCACCTCGCCCGTCGCCGCCGCCCGCCGCCGCCGCCCGGCCGTCGCCTCACCGAGCCAGCGCCGTCCTCGTCCCGGCCTCCCGAGCCTGCCCGTCCGCCCTGCGCGCCGCCGCCTGAGCCCCTGCCCGTCCGCCCCGCCGCCTCGCCCCGCCCCACTGTCGCCATCGTCATCTCGCCGCCCCCACCGTCGCTGTGAGCCGCCGCGCCGCACCGGCTCTGGTTTTTTCATTTTTATTAGTTTAATTAGTTTTTTGTTCATATATATATATATATATATAATGTATATGTGTATGTATGTGTATGTAGATGTTCAAAAATTGTTCAGAGCATGTTTTTGTTCATATATGTATTTTTTGTTCATATGTGTATTAATGTTTTCATATATGCAAAAGATAGATTTTTAGAAAAGTTAGGTTTTTTCTGTTCATAGATTTTTTTTGGTGATATTAATTATTGTAGAAATGCAAATGTTTGTATATTCATATGAACAATGCATTAGGCAAAACCTTTGTTTTTTCCGAAATTTTCTATTTGAACATTTTTAAAAAAAAAGCAATACTAAAAGAATGAGAGGAAAAAGGAAAATAAGAAGAGGAAGAAAGGAGAAGAAGAGGAGAGGAAGAAGAGGAGAAATAAATAAGAAGAGGAAAAAACAAGAGGAGAAGAAGAAAAATAGAAAGAAATTTTCTATTTTTCTTCTTCTCCTCTATTCCTTTCTTCTTCTCCTCTTTTTTTTCTTCTTTTTTTTCTTCTTCCTCTTTTCTTCCTTTTCCTTATTTTCTTTTCTCATGAGAAGAAGAAAAAGAAGAGTAGAAGAAGAAGAAAGGAATAGAGGAGAAAGAAGAAACTTCCAACACGAGGGGGGTGCGATACCCCCTCCCCGATAACATTATTTTCCCATGTATATGTATGTCGCGTCATTGTCGATATAACCCCCTCGAGATAACTTCGAAATGAGGGGCGGTCGATATATATACCCCCTCTCGACCATTGGTAATAAATGAACACAAGGATATAATACTCTTTCCTTACAACTTCAAGTGAGTGTTACTGTCTTGTGGCATATTCGGTTTCCCTTATTAGTCCAGGTTATTGTAATGTAATATTGATGAGTTATGCATGCATGCGCAGGTACCACTATATTCTCCTAGAGATTAAGCTTGAGCAGGGAGTAGTAACTGTCTTAGAATCGAGACGAAAAGATCCCAAGGAGTATGCGGACATGACTGAAATGCTCGAGAAGTAAGTTAAATCGATCATTATCCACCATATCAGCAACTTTGTTCATTTCTGATATCAAGTAATTGTTTTCTTTGTATGGCAGGGTTTGGAGAAAATTCACCAAAAAAGCTCCGGGACTGCCGAAGAAGCCGCAATTTAGACACCCGAAGTAAGTACTATAGTAGCATATTCCACGCATCTCCTAGTGATTCAAGCGCTAGTTTCATCAATACCATTTAACATGCTTGCTAATTATCAGTTTGATTGACCTCTATTTCTTGTAAAGTGGTTGTGGCAGGAACAAGGGAATGATTTACGTGGATACTACATTTGCGAGTCCATCCGCCACCACGACCTTTGAGCGGGCTACTCGACAAACAATATGAAGTGCGTAAATAATAATATTCACAATTTTATTTTATTACCATCATTTGTGTTGAGTTTCATTCATTCATATATATATATGTATTGACCCCTTCTTAAAATTAGATGTTTCGGATGCGGGATGAACTACTAGCACCAGATCGCATGCGAGCAATTCAAGAGGAATTGGCGGCATTCTTTCTTGACCACGTGATCGCTGAAGACGGAGAATACTATGTGGACCACGCGTCCGTATGTTAGGAGATTATTTTTGTAAAAGATAATTATTGTATATATGTAGCCGGTAGTGTTGGATAGATATACGAGAACTTGTTGTTCGACCAATCTCTCGGAGAAGGAGAGGTGGTCGATATCATCACTTCCCTCTGTATGCATATATGCTCATGACGATCTTCTGTTTCCTTCGTTTGCTTACTAGCTAGCTAGCGTGTCTAGCTAGTCCTCTCTATCATTATGTATAGTACGTGGCGTCGACAAAGCACGTACAAAAGAGAGGAAACTTCTCTCTTTTAATTATCTAGCTAACACAATATATGAAACACCTAAATTAACCCCCCAAAACCCCCAAACCCCCCCCCCCCCTTAAAAAAACAAAAACCCCAGCCACAGAAAAGCTGACGCGTGGATAACTATTGGTCCCGGTTGGTGCTACCAATCGGGACCAAAACCTACTGGGCTCGGCGCACCGGCCAAGTGGAGGACCATCTGTCCCGGTTCGTGTTAGAACCGGGACTAAAGGGAGGAGGTATTAGTAACGACCCATTAGTCCCGGTTCATGAACCGGGACTAAAGGCCCTTACGAACCGGGACTAATAGGTGTTTTTCTACTAGTGTAGGCGGGCCGGACGCAGCTGCATGGCATTCTTTGGGCCGTCCATGACGGAAAAACGATGGTAGAAGCGAGGGCGAGGAAAATATCGGGGTGTTCCCAGTTACGGTGGGTGGTCGGGGCCGAGCGATGCGCATTTCTCTCGTACACGCACGCGCATGGGTGCGAGGCGTTGGGATCTAACTGAACTCGAGCGAGGCGTTGGGCTCTAACTGAGCCCGTGCGATTAAACTGCAGGCTACGCATTACTGAACCCGAGCGATCGATCGATGGCTGTTAACTGAACCCGATCGAGCGATTCGCCGCTTCTGTTGCTAGCTGAAGCCGATCGATGCTGCCTCTGGATGAGCGATGGCGTTCTTTGGGGGGGTTGGATGAAGAGTTCCCGCTGGGGGTGGATGAACAGGACCCCGTGGTGTTGCCTCTGGATGAACAGGACCCCGATCGATCGAGCTGGTTGGGGCTGGATGAACAGGACCCCGAGGAGGGAAGGATGAACAGGACCACCCCGTGGAGGGCAGGATGAACAGTAGACGGTGGAGGGCTGGATGAGAAGTAGCCCGTGGAAAGGGCTGGTTGAACAGTAGCCCATGGATTAGCGCGCAATGGAGGCTGGATGAATAGGAGCCCGTGAATGAACAGTCACAAGTGGAGGCTGGAGGAGGTCGACGGTGGATGAACAATAGCCCGTGGAGGCTGGGTGGGGGGGTCGACGGTGGAGATGAACAGTATCCCGTGGAGTCCCGTTTTGCGGTACGCCACACCCCTCCCAATGAACAGGATCCCCCGTTTCGACTATAGCGCTCCAACACAAGTCCGTTTCCACCGTTTTGCGTTACGCCACACCCCTCCCGATCAACAGAACCCCCGTTTCGACCATAGGAGGTCCGTTTCCTCCGTTTTGCGGTACGCCGGACCCCTCCCGATGAACAGGATCCCGTTTCGAACGTGGCCGGTCGAACACAAGGTCGTTTCCTCCGTTCTGCGGTACGCCAGGCCTCGTTTCCATTGGCTGTTCCGTCCAAGCCCTCTCGATGAACACGACGACGCATTCCGTTCCGACCCAGCCGGTTGGCTCCCCATGAACACGAGATGACGCAGTTTCTCCGTTCCGACCCAGCCATGTACACGAGCTCTGGCCGTACGTATGCGCGAGTAGGCTCTCGAGACCCTGCCCGTATGTACGTACGTGGCTGTATTTTTCTTTCTTGCACACTTGCCGCTGTAAGTACGTGTACATGCTACATGCGCGCCTCTACTACGACACGTGCGCGGCTCTACATCGACCAGTAAGTACGTACACGTTCGCGACCAGAATGACAACGCTACGTACGCTTCGACCAGGTGGATCCCGACTGTCAAGCACTTCCTTGCCTGTGGAGATGTAGCTGGTGGCTGATACGTCCATTTTGCATCATGCTTTTATATCGATATTTATCGCATTATGGGTTGTTATTTCACGTTATGTCACAATACTTATGGCTATTCTCTCCTATTTTACAAGGTTTACATGAAGAGGAGAATGCGGCATGGAATTCTAAATTTGGAAAAGGTGTAAATATTGAAGGCCTATTCTGCGCAACTCCAAAAGCCCTGAACCTCCACGGAATACCTTAAAAAAAATAAAGAAAAATCGTCGCCAAAGATGAAGGCCAGGGGGCCCACACCCTGCTCACGAGGGTGGGGGCGCGCACTCCCCCCTGGGCGCGCCCCCCTACCTCGTGGGCCCCCTGGTGGCTCTCCGACGTCTATCTTCTCCTATATGAAGTCTTTTGATGAGAAAAAAATCATAAGCAACCTTTCGGGACGAGACTCCGCCGCCACGAGGCGGAACCTTGGCGAAACCAATCTAGGGCTCCGGCAGAGCTGTTCTGCCGGGGACACTTCCCTCCGGGAGGGGGAAATCATCGTCATCGTCATCACCAACGCTCCTCTCATCGGGAGAGGGCAATCTCCATCAACATCTTCACCAGCACCATCTCATCTCCAAACCCTAGTTCATCTCTTGTTTCCAATTCTTGTCTCCAAGTCCGGGATTGGTGCTAGTAGGTTGCTAGTAGTGTTGATTACTCCTTGTAGTTGATGCTAGTTGGTTTACTTTGTGGAAGATCATATGTTCAGATCCTTTATGCACATTATTACACCTCTGATTATGAACATGAATATGCTTTGTGAGTAGTTACGTTTGTTCCCGGGGACAAGGGAGAAGTCTTGCTATTAGTAGTCATGTGAATTTGGTATTCGTTCGATATTTTGATAAGATGTATGTTGTCTAACCTCTTGTGGTGTTATGTGAACATCGACTACATAACACTTCACCATTATTTGGGCCTAGAGGAAGGCATTGGGAAGTAATAAGTAGATGATGGGTTGCTAGAGTGATGAAGCTTAAACCCTAGTTTATGCGTTGCTTCGTAAGGGGCTGATTTGGATCCATATGTTTCATGCTATGGTTAGGTTTACCTTAATCCTTTTGTTGTAGTTGCGGATGCTTGCAATAGAGGTTAATCATAAGTGGGATGCTCGTTCAATTAAGAACAGCACCCAAGCACCGGTCCACCCACATATCAAATTATCAAAGTACCGAACGCGAATCATATGAGCGTGATGAAAACTAGCTTGACGATATTCCCATGTGTCCTCGGGAGCGCTTTTCCTATTATAAGAGTTTGTTCCGGCTTGTCCTTTGCTACAAAAAGGATTGGGCCACCTTGCTGCACCTTATTTACTTTTGTTACTTGTTGCTCGTTACAATTCACCTTATCACAAAACTATCTGTTATCACTTATTTCAGTACTTGCAGAGAATACCTTGCTGAAAACCGCTTATCATTTCCTTCTGCTCCTCGTTGAGTTCGACACTCTTACTTATCAAAAGGACTACGATAGATCCCCTATACTTGTGGGTCATCAGTGGCTCCCAGTAGTCAGGGGGCGAATCATTTTTTTTGCCCGGACGCACTTCCTTGCGTGCTTGCTGGTGGGTCCCAGCAGTCGGGGGGAAACGTTTTTTCATGAAATACGGTGGCCCGTCCGGTGGGTCCCTGCTATCAGGTGGAGGAATAATTATTTTGCGCGTAATAAGGAGGCATTTCCTTGTTGCGGCCGTGGACCCAGCTGTCATCCTCTCCACGTACAGTCCACGTCCGATTATGCTCTCCGGTTTATATAGACACCGGAGAGATCTAGGGTTATGAGGTCGGTTACATAAGAGGGAATCTTCTTAGTCGGTCGCCTAGCTTGCCTTCCACGCCAAGGAGAGTTCAATCCGGACACGAGTATAGTCTTCGGTCTTCCTGTCTTCACAGCCCATCAGTCCGGCCCATGGATAACAGGTCGGATGCCCGAGGACCCTTTAGTCCAGGACTCCCTCAGTAGCCCCCGAACCAGGCTTCAATGACGAGGTGTTCGGTGTTCGGATGGTCTTCGGCATTGCAAGGCGGGTTCCCTTCTCCAAGTAATGTATTCAGTTGTTGACTCAATATTGTTCCCCTCGGTTTCTGTGCGCTAATAACTTCGTCATCCTGGTGTCGAGCGAATGTGGAAAGTCGGGGAATTTTTGCAAATAACACCTCGTCCACACAAGGCAGAACGCCTGTTTAATGAAATTGGATCTTAGATCCAGGCGATACCGTGCTGAGAAACTCCCCGGAGACTGCTAGGAGAAACCATTCCAACATGGCTAGCATTACCGGCTCCTCCTCCCGTTCCAGCTCAAAGAGAAGCGAGTGGGAGAAGTGTTCTGTGACTAATAGTCATCTAGCAAAGCTACAAACGCAGGGATTTCTTCCTCCCGCGAATCTGGTCCCTGCCCGAGTAGGGTCGGTCTTCTTCAATGGCGTGACCCAGGTGGAGGACTTCCCCAATCCATCCGGAAGGGAGCGAGTGTGCTTCGTCCCCTATCTGCTGAGGGGCGTAGGATTTCCAGTCCATCCATTCCTCTGAGGGCTTTTGGAATATTACGGCCTCCAGCTGCACAACTTCACTCCCGCCTCTATCCTGCACATCGCAGGTTATGTTGCTTTGTGCGAGCTATTTCTGGGTGTTGAAGCCAATTTCGAGCTGTGGACAAAATTGTTCTGTCTTGTCCTGCGTAACCATGAGGGGTCAATATTTGAAGTGGGCGGAGCCGAAGTTTGGCGAATCGCCGACACCGGATACCCGTCTGGCACACCAAGGAAGGCATCTAAAGAATGGCTTTGCGAGTGGTTCTACATCGAGGACGTTGTGCTTCCCGACCCAGTTGAAAGGGTCTCCCTGAATTTGCAAGCGTTCCGCTAAAGAAATGCCACAGTTGGCGCCCCCGGAGCCTTGAGGAGGATGACAGTGCGGAGGTTCGTCAGCTCTTGGGCGAGATAAAGATGCTCACCCAGTCCGGATTAACAATGGTTCAGGTAATGGCGACCTCCATAACGCGAGGGGTTCAGCCGCTTCAATACAGAGGGCTCCCAATGTGGCACTACAACGGGGAGGACGACGCCTCCCGCTGTGGTCGAAAAGGTCCGGGCAACCCTGCCGCTCTGGCCAAAATACTGGCCGAGCTGTTCAAAGGGGAGGAAGAGGAATTTCTTCGAATCAATCGCACAGATGGATATTCTATGTATAATCCTCCCATTTGGGTAAGCCCCAATCCTTCTGCTTTACTCATTTTGCTTCCTAGATAACCTTTGACAAATTTCTAATCCGCTTATGACAGCATTGGCGGAGAATCACTTAGGGGTTTTACAGCCCCGCCCCATAGCCTGAGGACCACAACCCGGAGTTGGATCCCGGATATGAAGAAGATCTGGATATATCCGTGGTACACGCGGAAGGGGTGTTTTACCAGGCGAGCTACGATGGCACAGAAGTGGCCATTATCGCCGATTACCCTGGTCTTCTTCCTGCTTCCCACGTAAGTTGTTGAGAAAAAACCTCTCTCGAAAGAGCTTCCTCGCACCGCCTCACCCATCGCACTGTCTCGTGCTTCACATGGGAGACGTTCGGTGCGTCACACAACTCCAGGGGTGGCTCCAAACAGAGCGGCTCCGGCGCCGAGCAAGGCTTCTAAAAGGAAGGTCGCGAAGTCACGACCGGTCCCTCGTCAAAGAGGTAAGGATTTAAAGCTATACTTTAACAGTCACATCCAACTGTAACTTGTACGCTTGTTTGACACCAGGAAAAAGGTTCACCGGACTAAATCTGAGGGTCCGGCCGGCCGTACTCCCTGCACCTGGGATTTAGACCCCGTTGGAAAGGCGGAAGCCAACATAGGAACAGTGTCGGACTGTCCTTCGGCCGATGGTTCGGACAATATGTCTGTTACCAACTCGGAAATGGAGAGCGCCATTGATCATCGGCGCTGCAGGGCTGTTTTATGAGACCCTGGGTTTTTGGAAGAGGCATTCAATGCCTTCATCTCGGCCGATGCGTATATCCGAACTGCTCGAAACAGGCTTAGTAGAGCCACGAAGCAGTATTTAACAGATGTGTGGGTAAGTTTTCTTTGTCCGAATAGGATAACCAAATGCTAGTAGCCCCCGGGACTGAAAGTAGTTGGTACAACTGACTTAAGGACCATTGTATGGCCAGGTTCTTACAGAGAAGGACAACCTGCAATCCCAAGAGCTAGAAAAATGTCGGATACAGTTAAATGCTGCTACCGCCAAACTGGAAAATTTGAAGAAGTTGTCCACTGGTAAAGTTCCCCTCTAGTGAGGAATAGTGAATGTATACCAACTGTGCTAATACTGCCACTGATCTCATAATAGGATCGCCTGATCAATTCGAGAAGGAGTTGAAGACCGCCCAAGCGGGAGAAAAAGAGGCGAAGAGGCAACACGCCGCGGGCGAACATGTGCTGACCCGCGTCAGGGATGAGAAAAACAAGCTGCAAGACTCCAACACTAAGTTGGGTGAATAATTGAAGGATGTGCGGGCCCAGCTATCTGACTCGGTAAAGGAGAACAAGAAACTGCGGGGCGGCATGTTCAGTATGTTTCTGAACTTGTTTGTTTTTAGTAGTTCGGAGAGAGATGAAACTGATATAGCCATGCTTGCAGGTGTATTGTCGGGCCGTCCTGAAGAGGAGGTGTCCGGATCATCGAGCGATCTGCTGCGTAAGCTGTCGAAAGTGCACGGACAGGCGAGGCTGGCGATGCGGAGTGTTGCCAAGGCTCTATGGCCCTCCGCCTCCCCTCCAGGAAGTATGGAGGAGCTTGTAGAGCAGTTCAAAGGAGCGCGGTAGCGTATCCGGCTATGGAAGATATCGGCATGTCGAGAGGGTGCGCGAGAGGCTTGGGCCATGTTGAAGACTCGGTATACCAAGCTTGATCCTAATCGCATGGCGCGTGTCAGAACGGTAGGGCCGAATGGGGAAGAAATTCCCGTTAGTTTAGGGTATGACCAAGTAGAGGTGGCCGCCAAATATTCCCAACAGGATTGTAAGTTAGATCGCCTGTCGGTTGGTATAGAGGAGGAAGTGTTCGAGTCCAAGTGACTATGTACTTTCCTCACCGTGTGGAATTCTAGCTGAATTGTATATCATTTGTCATGGCAGACCTTTTCGCTTGAACCTCCGGACTCAAGGGTACGGAGTGTTTCCGGATTCCCTCACGGCCGAATATGTCGGGGTATGCCCAGAAAACTAGGCGTAGGGGTCATAATTGCTTGAACAGACAAGTTGTATTCTGCTAGTTATGTTATATTACCTTTTAGTCGTAAAAAACATCTTCCAGAGATAATAGTTCTGTTAAGGGTTCCTTTCCCTGGGTGTGCATGCATTAGTAGACATGTCCAAATTGTGATGTGAAAATCACAGTATGTATAGCTTCTGGGGGTTCAAAATAGAGTGAGTGCAAAAAAGATTTTTCATCCACTGACCAAATATTCCCTTAAGAACGCTAGCTTTCGGCTTCACCCAGTCTGAGGTACACATCCGGATGACCAGGCAGTAACAATCGCAGAGGTGCTCCCTTTACCACCTAGCCGAACAATCGGGAACGTAGGGGTAAGCACAGGAGCCAGGCAACCCAGCTTGGCCAAAACTCAAGTCATATCGATGCATATAATGGCGAAGAAAAAGACATGTGGGAAAGCGTGCATGTGTGATGAGCTTAATGCTTTGCAGGTAATATTAACAAGCTTCTGTTTAAAAGAAGCCCCAGGTATAATGGGCGTACGTTTGTAAGAATGTGTACGTCAGCAGTATTCGGTCGAGCCAAATGAGAGCTTCAAAGCGAAAAATTGTGTAAAAAGAAAAGGGGAAAGAGTTATGGAAATTGTGGGGGAGAAGGAGACTAACAAAGGGTTTGGTGCTAGGCATAGAACCTTCGGAGTCTGGCCGCGTTCCAGGGGTTCGGCTCTAGGCAATTGTCTGATGCGTCACGAAGGCGGTACGCTCCTCCGGTAAGAACTTCGTCAATTATGAAGGGACCCTCCCATTTGGGCTTGAGTTTGTCCTTTTTCTTATCCGGCAAGCGTAGAACGATTTCGCCAACGTTGTAAGTCTTGGCCCGTACTTCTCTACTTTGATATCTTCGAGCCTGCTGTTGATAAAATGCTGAACGGGCTTTGGCGACGTCGCGCTCCTCCTCCAGAGCATCTAGGTTGTCCTACCGATCCAACTCGGCCTCTTTCTCCTCGTACATACGGACTCGAGGTGAGTCGTGTATAATATCGCAGGGCAACACAGCCTCTGCACCGTACACCATGAAGAAAGGTGTGTATCCGGTAGTACGGTTGGGCGTGGTCCGCAGTCCCCATAGTACGGAGTCGAGCTCCTCGACCCAGTGTTGGTCTAATTCTTTCAAAGAACGCACTAGTCTGGGTTTGATGCCGCTCATAATAAGACCATTCGCTCGCTAGACTTGACCGTTTGTTTGCGGGTGGTAGACAGACGCGTAATCGAGCTTGATGCCCAGATTAGCGCACCAGGTTTTCACCTCATCGGCTGTGAAATTCGAACCGCTGTCGATGATGTTGTGCGGTACACCATAACGGTGTACCACATCGGATACAAATGCAATCACCAGTACGGACTCGGCCGTTTTAACCGGTCTAGCCTCTATCCAGTTGGTGAATTTGTCCACCAAGACCAACACATATTTTTTCTTATGGCTTTCCCCTTTAAGGGGTCCGACCATGTCCAAGCCCCAGACCGCAAAGGGCCATGTAATGGGGATTGTTTGTAGAGCGGTTGGGGGCATATGGCTTTGGTTGGCGAAGAGTTGGCATCCGACAAAATGTTGGACGAGGTCATGTGCGTCTGCCCAGGACGTAGGCCAGTAAAACCTGTATGGAAGGCCTTGCTGACAAGTGCCCGGGCTGCGTCGTGGTGTCCGCCGAGACCGGCGTGAATTTCTGCCAAGAGTTGCCGCCCCTCCTCCTCGGAGATACACCTTTGAAGGACTCCAGTAGTGCTTTTCTTGTAGATCTCTCCTTCACGAACTTTATAGGCCTTCGAACGCCGGACTATGCGGCGAGCCTCTTTTTGATCTTCTGAGAGCTCCTTCCTATTAAAGTAGGCCAAGAATGGTTCGGTCCACGGGGCAATTACTGCCATGATGAGGTGGGCCGATGGTGTTACTTCGGTGGTTGAGCCTCCGATGATATCGACGTGTTCGTTATCCGAGTTTGTGTTCGGAATGGGACTGTCGTTGCTATCTCCCCCTTGCCATATCATGGATGGCTTGAAGAGCCTTTCAAGAAAGATGGATGGGGTCGCTCTTAGCACCGATGCGAGCAAGGACGTCTGCCGCATGGTTACTTTCGCGGGCGATGTGATGAAATTCGAGTCCCTCGAACCGAGCCGACATCTTCAAAATGGCATTGCGATAATCTGCCATCTCTGGATCTTTGGCATCAAAATCTCCATCGATTTGGGATATTGCGAGGTTTGAGTCCCAGCATACTCCCAAGCATTGTATGCCCATTGATACGCCCATCCGGAGGCCATGTAGCAAGGCCTCGTATTCGGCGGCGTTGTTAGAGTCGGTGTATAATATTTGGAGTACGTACTAGACGATGTCTCCTATGGGGGACGTTAATACGATGCCCGCCCCTAGCCCTGCCAACATCTTGGAGCCGTCAAAATGCATCACCCAGTTGGAATATACGCCGTACTCTTTAGGGAGTTCGGCTTCTATCCATTCGGTGACAAAGTCGGCCAGTACCTGGGATTTGATGGCTCTTCGTGGTTTGTACATGATGTCGAATGGCAGGAGCTCAATGGCCCATTTGGCAATCCGGCGCGTTGCATCCCGGTTGTTAATTATATCATTGAGGGGCACTTCGGAGGCCACCGTGATAGAGCACTCCTGAAAGTAGTGTCGCAATTTTCGGGATGCCATGAAGACTGCATATGCTCTTTTTTGATAATGAGGGTACTGGGATTTGCATGGTGTGAGGACGGTGGATACGTAGTATACCGGCTTCTAGAGCGGAAATTTGTGTCCGTCCTGTTCTCGTTTGACGACGAGTACGGAGCTCACCACCTGGTGTGTTGCTGATATGTATAAGAGCATTGGCTCGCCGGCCTTTGGCGCGGCAAGGATTGGGATGCTCGCCAGAAGGGCTTTTATTTCTTCCAGTCCGGCCGTCGCCGCATCTGTCCACTCGAAGTTGTCGGTGCGCCGTAGAAGGCGACAGAGCGGCAGCGCCTTTTCTGCCAACCTAGAGATGAAGCGGCTTAAAGCTGCCACGCACCTAGCGAGTTTTTGGACCTGCTTGAGTTCGGTCGGCGTGGCCAGTTGTGACAGAGCTCGGATTTTGGCTGGATTTGCTTCAATTCCTCTATTGGAAATGATGAAGCCCAATAGTTTACCGGCGGGGACGCCGAAGAAGCACTTTTCCGGGTTAAGCTTGATGTCGTATGTGCGGAGGTTGTCAAATGTGAGATGAAAGTTGTCTATTAGTGTTTCGACGTGTCTGGTTTTGATAACGATGTCGTTCACGTAGGCCTCCACTGTTTTACCGATCTGTTTCTCGAGACATGTTTGGATCAAACGCTGGTAGGTGGCGTCGGTGTTCTCGAGCCCGAAAGGCATGGTGTTGAAGCAAAACGGCCCGTATGGTGTAATGAATGTTGTTGTGGCTTGATCAGACTCCTTCATTTTGATTTGTTGATATCCGGAATATGCATCAAGGAAGCATAGCGAGTCGTGACCTGCGGTGGCGTCAATGATTTGATCAATGCGGGGGAGGGGGAAGGGATCCGTAGGGCAGGCCTTGTTAAGGTCTTTGAAATCGACGCATAGACGCCAGGATTTATCCTTCTTTGGTACCATTACCAAGTTTGCCAGCCAGTCCGAATGTTTAATGTCTTTGATGAATCCGGCCTTGATGAGTTTGGCTAGCTCCTCCCCCATAGCTTGTCGTTTGGGTTCGGAAAAGCGCCGTAGAGTTTGCTTGACCGGCTTATATCCCTTTAGTATGTTGAGGCTATGTTCGGCCAACTCGCGGGGGATTACTGGCATATCGGAAGGATGCCAGGCGAATATATCCCAGTTTTCGCGCAGGAAGTCTCGTAGTGCGGCATCGACTGCAGGGCTGAGCTGTGCTTCGATAGATGCTGTCTTCTTCGGGTCTGTTGGATGGACCTTAAATTTGACTATTTCTTCTGCTGGCTTGAAGGAAGTGGATTTGGGCCGTTTGTCCAGGATCACATCGTCCTTATCCATGGTGGAGCGTAGTGCGCTTAGTTCTTCGGCCGCAAGGGCCTCAGACAATTCCTCGAGGGCCAAGGATGCGGTTTTATTCTCGGCACGGAGGGCTATGTCCGGATCGCTGACGAGGGTGATTATTCGATTAGGCCCAGGCATTTTTAGCTTCTTATACCCATAATGAGGTATGGCTTGAAAGCGCATGAAGGCCTCTCGCCCGAACAGGGTGTGGTACCCACTGTTGAAAGGGGCCACCTGGAAAGTTATTTCTTCGGACATATAGTTCTCCGACGTGCCGAACACCACATCAAGTGTAATTTTTCCTGCACACCGAGCTTCCCGGCTGGGAATGATACCACGAAAGGTTGTGCTTCTTTTCTCGATACAGCTCTCGTCTATTTTCATCTTGTGGAGCGTTTCCTCGTAAATGAGGTTTAGTCCGCTGCCGCCGTCCATGAGGACTTTTGTAAGTCGAAAGCCATCCATGATGGGACTGAGGACTAGGGCAGCTGGCGCTCGGACTGTTCTGTATTTAGGTTCGTCACTGGCGTTGAAGGTTATGGCCGTGTCGTTCCAGGGGTCAATTGCAGCGACCTGGCAAACTTCGGCGAGAACGCGCAGGGCCCTTTTACGCTTGTTCTTTGAAGCGAATGTCTCGAAGACTGCCAATACTCTATTGTCGTCGTTAGCTGGAGGGTGTTGTTCTGGGGTGTCCTTGATAGGGATGTCTTTGCCGCTCTTGGCTACCTGCCGAAGTATCCAACATGCTCTAAGGCTGTGGGTTGCCACGGTATCCGGCGTCGTGTGTATTTTGCATGGGCCATTGAGCCATCCCTCCAGAACGGTGCTTCACAGCGTAATAGGTTTATGTATTTTGACTGTTCGGCTGGGCGCGCCGCGGCGGCGCGTCCTTTTCCCCTATAAGGGGAGCCGGGATGGTTCCCAGCCAGCTGCCTGAGTTTTCCAGGCGCTTTCCACCGCACTGTACTTTTGTATGACGGTTGCTAGGTCAGCGAACCTTAGTATGCGGCGGTGATTGATGGCGTTAAGGATACCTTCGTCCGCGCAGTTGTTGCAGAATGCTGCGATCGCGTCTTCGTCGCGGCAGTCTTTTACCTTGTTTTTGACAAGGAGTAATCTGCCCCAGAAGTGGTGGACCGTTTCCTGAGGCTGTTGTTTGATGCTTCTGAGAGCATATGTCTGGGTGGGTGGGTGGAATTGAATCCGAACCCTGACCTGGTTTTGGATCCGGGGCTTGGAGGTCTATCAGGCCGGATAGTTCGGGCTCCGGGATATCGATTGATTTTTTAGGCTCGTCATCCGACTTTATGTTTGAAGGAAGAGACATGACCTTCTGCAGGAAAGTATCCGGCTCTTCAAGATCGGCGATCCGAACATAGTTTGTCTTCAATATAGTGGAAGATTTGCTCCGCTCCTTGACTACTGCTACCTGATGGGTGATCGGTGGAGTTTTAATTTCTCTCTGGTTGGGTTTAAGCCCGACCCGATCGTAGTCTGTAGCGACCCCCAAGGCGGCCATGCGATCCAGGAGTTCGTTCAATGACGACAACTCCACTGGATCCATGCGGGCGGAGTATTTGGGATCTACGCGGAGGTGATTTTTGATGACTTGAGAGGTCATCATCGGCTTAAGGGCCGAGCTGGCGGTCATGACGAAGCCGCCGAGACGGAGGGTCTGACTTGGGGCCAGGGCTCCTCCGGAAGTGATATCATCCTTGACAACAAGGCGAGCCATCAAGCCTCTTAGCGACGACACAGTTCATCTCTCAATGAAAGAACCAATGTCGGTGTCAAAACCAGCGTATCTCGGGTAGGGGGTCCCGAACTGTGCGTCTAGGATCGATGGTAATAGGAGACGGGGGACACGATGTTTACCCAGGTTCGGGCCCTCTCTATGGAGGTAATACCCTACTTCCTGCTTGATTGATCTTGATGAATATGAGTGTTACAAGAGTTGATCTACCACGAGATCGTAATGGCTAAACCCTAGAAGTCTAGTCTATGAGTATATGGTAATGAATTTGTCTTATCTGGACTATGCTCTTCGGTTTATATAGACACCGGAGAGATCTAGGGTTACATGAGTTCGTTTACATAAGAGGGAATCTTCATAGTCGGTCGCCTAGCTTGCCTTCCACGCCAAGGAGAGTCCAATCCGGACACGGGTATAGTCTTCGGTCTTCGTGTCTTCACAGCCCATCAGTCCGCCCATGGATAACAGGCCGGACACCTGAGGACCCCTTAGTCCAGGACTCCCTGCAGGCCTAGGAAGGGGACGATGCGGAGCCGGGGAAGACGCGGCAGTGCATGCCCACGCGTAGAGGAGTATGAGGGTTCACTGGTTCGCTGCGGTGTGAGGCTGCCGTCGCCCATGAGAATAACGAGGGGTGTGGGAGAGTAGAGGGATGGCCTGGCCGGTGGTGGGAGTAGTAGGGGCGGTGAGGCCTCCGCCATCGCAGCCCGGCCACGGAGGCAGGAGCACGAGGCACGACCGGCCTTTGGTTTGGGCGGCCGGAGCAAGAAGGCGGAGGTTGAAGAAACACTACGGTCGTTAGATGGACATTGTCACAGTCCTTTGGAGCTAGAATCATGCATATTGACTAAGTTGACAAAGCCCTCCGTCCCCGTCAACTTAGTAGCCCCAAATGTCATCCTGCCACTATACTGAGTCCCAGCCAACAGGGGGAGTATTCATTTTTTTGTGCGTAATAAGGAGGCACTTCCTTGCATGCGAAGATATAGCTGGTGGGTCCAAGCTGTCAGCGGCGGTAACATTTTTTCGCGAAATACAGAGGCCCTTTCGGTGGGTCCCAGATGTCGGTGGAGGAATCATTATTTTTGGCGTAATAAGGTGGCATTTCCTTGCGTGCGGCCGTGGACCCAGCTGTCGACCTCTCCACGTACACTCCACTTCAGATGCATTTGATGCGTTGACCATGTTGACCGAGCAGCGCGGTGAGCACCGTGGCGGTGGGCGGCGGTGAGGCCTAGGAAGGGAGCGACGGAGGCAGGGAAGACTTCGGCAGTTGTTTCCCACGCGGAGGAATGCGACTATATGAGGGTTTCTTGGTTAAATGCGCCTCGCCGGAGAATAACAGCATGTGTAGGTGAGTAGAGGGGTGGCTAGGCCAGCTATGGGAGTACGGTGGGCGGTGAGCCCTGCGCGGCAGCACAGCCAGCCGCGGGGAGGAGGGACCAGGCAGTCCTGTCGGCGCTTGTTTGAGCGGATGGAGTAGGAAGAGCAGAGATTGAAGAAGCACGACGGCCGTTGGATGGACATCCAACAGTTACTGCTTGTGCGTCAACCTTTTTTTAGGAAAGCCTCAAATATGTGGAAAACATCATAGAGCCCATCTGCCATTATTTCTAATAATTTACAGCCCATTTGCTAATTCTTAAGGTTTTTTTGGAGCTCATATTCTTTTTGTTAACATTACAGCCCATATTGTGGCCATGGTTAAAAAATTATACGAAATTTTGCATATTTCGGTACGGTCCGAACTGTTTTTAATCCCGAAATTTCGAGTCACATTCAAATTGATTTTAAAATTAAATGTATATCAATATAAAATCCAAGGAATTGTCCACGCATAAAAATCAATGCAATTTAAAATCTCGAAATGAAAAAAAGAAATTTGAAACTAAATGCCTGTTTGATTTGTTTTAAAAATGTACAGCCCATTTCTCATTACTGATAGGCCATTTTCTCGGCCAGCCGAATGAAGCTCTCCTTGTCTTGAAACATTTGCAGCCCAACACGCCTGACAAAGCGACTTACTTGGCAAATCACAAAAAACTGGGCTGTGGTCGTGGATCCAGCTGTCAGCCTCTCCACGTACAGTACTCTTTTGATGGAAGTCGGTCGTTGACCACATTGACCACACCGCGCCGAGAGCACCAAGGCGGTGGACGACGACGAGGCCTAGGAAGGGGACGATGCGGAGCCGTGGAAGACTCGATAGAGGATGCCCGCGCGGAGAGGAGTACGAGGGTTCACTGGTTCGGCCGTGGTGTGAGGCTGCCGTCGCCGCAGAATAACAGGGGGTGTGGGTGAGTTAAGGGATGGCCTGGCCAGCGGTGGGAGTAGTATGGGGGTGGTGAGGCCTCCGCGGCAGCACAACCGTCCACGGGAGGCAATGTCGGTGTCAAAACCGGCGGATCTCGGGTAGGGGGTCCCGAACTGTGTGTCTAGGATCGATGGTAACAAGAGACGGGGGACACGCTGTTTACCCAGGTTCGGGCCCTCTCTATTGAGGTAATACCCTACTTCCTGCTTGATTGATCTTCATGAATATGAGTGTTACAAGAGTTGATCTACCACGAGAGCGTAATGGCTAAACCCTAGAAGTCTAGCCTATGAGTATATGGTAATGAATCTGTCCTATCCGGACTATGCTCTCCGGTTTATATAGACATCGAAGAGATCTAGGGTTACATGAGGTCGGTTACATAGGAGGGAATCTTCATAATAGGTCGCCTAGCTTGCCTTCCACGCCTAGTAGAGTCCAATCCGGACACGGGTATAGTCTTTGGTCTCTGTGTCTTCATAGCCCATCAGTCCGGCCCATGGATAACAGGCCGGATGCCCGAGGACCCCTTAGTCCAGGACTCCCTCAGTAGCCCCCAAACCAGGCTTCAATGATGAGGTGTTCGGCGTTCAGATGGTCTTCGACATTTCAAGGCGGGTTCCCTTCTCCAAGTAACTAGTAAACATACACATGCAACGCACGTCTCGATCAAAGCATCCTATGAAATTCGTGTGGGTACTGAATTCTGAATTCATACTGAGATTAATTAACTTCCATGTAAATGAAGCTTACTTTATACTACTCCCTCCGTTGACAACAACACATGAAAAATAGTAATAAATCCATGTAATAGCAGCATCTATGACGGCCATATAGAGATTTAAATAATAAAAATGAATGATAAAAAGGGTCTGCATGAAGCAATACAGTGCTATACGATATTGAACCACATTAAACATATTTGCAATCTTTAAATCTTTCTCTATATTCTTTGCCTCTCGAGCTATCCCCCCATCTAGCTCTGCCACTGTTATTAGTTAATTAAAATGATTTAGTGAAAAAGGCATTTGGGTGTTGCATCCACCCAATTGGTTCTTTGTTATGCTGCCGGAAGAAATCCTTTCTTGTTGGCCCTTCAACATAAAAATGTTTGGCAACGTTATCATTTTATATTTTAAGATGGTGCCCAACCTTGGCACAAACCACAAGAATAGTTTTTTCCAACAAATTGTTATATACTCATGGTCAGTGATAACACAACATAAGTACACGAATGACTCACAAAACAACCGTTCTTTTAAAAATATATGGTAAGGCAAGATGGAATTTGGAAAGATATACAGAGATACAGTATATACACAAACGCTTGCATGTGGATATGAACCCTCCATGCCCAATCCTTTTATAATATACAACTAAAAATAATATATATATATTTAAAAAGTGAAAATAAAAGGAAAATTCCCTTTTCAGATGACACAAACAGGTCAGGTCAGACTACCTTACAGTGAGAGAGAAAAATTGATAGCATGAATAGAGTGGTATCAGCTGACCAAAAATGGTAGTTTAGGGCCAATAGAAGATATGAACTCAAGGGGCCATGCACAAAAGACTAACATTAAAGGTGAATCACAATACATGATAGAAAGTGCTACTAAAGCTTAGGTGAAGCAAATTACCCAAGAGAAAATATGTATCGACTATCCAAAGAGTGTGACCAGCAGCAGACTTCAGAGGGAAGTTGATTTTACCCCTAAATAAGATGATCCATTTGACATGCTGTAAATGGACTAATGAAATAATGTAGAACTCCTCTGCAGACTGTACAAAGTGTCAAATATGTGTTTAAGTAAAATGTAGAACAATGGAAGTAAAAGTTATACACCTGAATAAAGCATAACCTACAAGAATCACAAGGGCTAAAAATTCAGAACGCAGAAAATTTACATATGCCAAGAAGGTCACTGACCAATAACCATGTGTACTTCGATATTATGCAAACAAGGGATAAAAGTTGTTTGATCTGGAGTTAATAACCTAAGCATTGGTTTAACACAGTGGTGCTACTTTTCTTTTTTTGTCCAAAATGGAACCATCATGTCTTGAGTTTCCTAAACAACAGTAGACATGCATAAGAATCCTAGTACTCCTGTTAGAAAAAAAGAATCCTAGTACTAATGTGCATCCAGTTATAACCAAATATACAGCTCATTAGATAACCAAATATACACAAAAGCAAATATGCTAAAAAAGTCCTTTTGAAGCACAATAAAAACTTTGTATTCTACTTCTTGACCAAATATAAAAATAATAATGTGTATCCAATGATTTTTTTACCCAATGCATGAATATAGATAATGCCACGTTACTCAATGACTATGTAAATGCCTGATGATACATGGTACTACAAACATGTAAATGCCTGATGATACATGGTACTACAAACATGATTAGAACATAACAGAAGGCTACTGCAATGCTATTGTCATTGTTTTCTCCGATGATAGCTGTGAACAGGAAAAATAATACAATACTTGAATGTGATTCCATGTGGTTCTGAAGCCATTAAGGAAAAGGTTCATGACATAAAACCACTTTACCCTAGTCCTTGAAGATGATGTTTCACCAACTTACGTTCGATTCCTTGCAGCACTTCCTTCGGATTCTGGACCAAATTTTGTATGACTAAAGAAAATCACTTCCTATCCCAAACTAAAAATCTCAAGCATTTCCGTACTAAAAATCATAACTGGACTAGATTATTTTTAAATTTATCCAAGATTTGTTGCGCGCGATTGATATGTCCACCGACAGATTTTTGGTTTAGGGTCAGTGCTTTCAATTGGAGTAAGTCAGACATAAGACTAAGTATCAAATTTATGCCACCAATGTGTTTACAACATGGATAAATTAATCTTTATTGAACACAATTAAGAAAAAGCGATGCCAACTATATATTAGTTTATACCCGGAAAGTTACAATCGAACACAATTGAAGAAAAACCTATGCCAACTACAGATAGTCTATACCGGAAAGTTACAGTTATTTTATACCTATAAAGAACTATTGTCCAATATGAACATTACAAATCGTGGATAAATTGACAGGTTGATGGCATAGCAACAGAATTACAACTATATGCATGTATCACTCCATTTTTTTACAAATTGTCAAACTTCAGAATCATCAGAAATATGTTATGATGCGCACCTCCAGATTTCCTCAAACATTTTCATTTCCACTAATATGAGAAACATGTGACATAACAGATCATGTGTCCACTCAAATCTTTTTGCAATGAACCAACAAAATCTGAAGTGCAGGCATTTTGAAATTCAGTAAGACTGGGGCAAGAGAGCACTGATCGGCGGTATCTTTGGCGGCAGAGGACTCTGCACCACCACTGGTAATCTTGCACTCACGCCTGACGTTGTTAAATCGGCGGCCACCCCGCATACGTCCACGTTCCCTGCTGAAAAGTTCAAAAAAGTCATTAGCCCTGACCATACAAATTCTTTTAAGATCACACAAATAACACGAGAAAATCACGTATTATGCGCAGCGATTGTAGGCACTCAAGCAGGGATGTTTTTCCTTCATCGAGAAGAGAGCTTCTTTCTGATAGGATTTCAAATAGAAAACAAGAGTACGTGGTGATCTGCTTCCTATTTTACATAGCATACCAAATATTCAAAATGGTAAATTAGTTTTCGTGCAATAGGATAGTCTGAGTAAGAGTGGAAATAGAAGGGCACTACTTCTGTTACCTTCATATCATAATATGTGGAGAATACTCCCACCTGGTTCCCATATATAGCAAATCTGTGTAAAGAGTAAGAAGGTTTTTCCCTGCTACTTGAATCAGTGAAAGACAAAGAAGAATGTCTTTACCTTGACTTTACCTTCATAGGGTTTCAGAAAGAAGCATGTTTCAAATAGAGTCCGAGAGATACAAAGTGTCGCAATTGAGCAGAAATTATGATTAAACGTGTAAGCTGTCCACCATTGCACGGTCGCGTGGATTTGTACTGTAGTCACCAAACAAATTGGAAAAAAAGTTTAAAATGATCATGATTGATGTTCAATCCTTTCATTGTCACAAAAACATTTTGGAAAATAGCAGTATACGAAATTACAAATGCAACCACAACACCGCCCTGAATACTCGTCTAGAAATATACTTTTTCTGCAAAATTGACTGATCTTCACCACTGTCTATTACAGCTACAAACATAATGCATACAATCATAACCACAAGCATCAAATTCTATTGTGTATGGAACATAAACTGGATCATATCTTTGGGCAGCAGAGGCAGACCGGTGGGCATGGCGTTCTTGGGGCAGCAGAGGAGGACCAGCGTGGGTGGTGGTGGCTGCTCACGGTTGCATGAGGACCGGCCCGGCGGCGGTTGAACCAGCCTTGAGGCGGGGCAGCGAGGTAGGGGAGGCGTGGCCGGCAGGGTTGGGGAGGCGATCAAGGGATGGCAGACCGGCGAGGTAGGGGAGGCGTGCAGTTGGCGCAGGCAGGCAGCGAGGAGGGAAGGCGTCTGTGGGCAGGATGGGAGGCGGGCGGCCGAGAGGCAGGAGGAGGCGTCACGAGAGGTCGTGCGTGGAGTTGTGCGCAGCGGTTTTTTTCTCTCGAAAGGGTGGGCAGGGTTAGTGGCTTAAACGTGGCTTGTAGTGTTAAACACCAAAAGATTAAGAGCCATTAGATTTTGATGATGGATGGTTGTGATTGTTTGGATCTGCCCCTCTCTTTCTTTTATAGTGGTAGTAGATAGTAGATAGTAGATAGTAGATAGTAGATAGTAGATAGTAGATGTATTCGATTGTTGACTCAATATTGGTCCCCTCGGCTTCTGCGCGCTAATAACTTTGTCTTCCACGTGTCGAGCGAATGCGGAAAGTCAGGGCATTTTTGCAAATAACACCCCATCCACACAAGGCAGAACGCCTATTTAATGAAATTGGATCTTAGATCCAGGCGATACCATGCCGAGAAAATCCGCAAGAACTGCAAGGAGAAGCCATTCCAACATGGGTAGCATTCCCAGTTCTTCCTCCCACTCCAGCCCAAAGAGAAGCGAGTGGGAGAAGTGTTCTGTGACTAATAATCAGCTAGTAAAGCTGCAAACGCAGGGATTTCTCCTCCCGCGGATCTGGTCCCTGTCCGAGCAGGGTCGGTCTCCTTCAATGGCGTGACTCACGCGGAGGACTTCCCTAATCCATTCGGAAGGGAGCGAGTGTGCTTCGTCCCCTATCTGCTGAGGGGCGTCAGATTTCCAGTCCATCCATTCCCCCAGGGCTTTTGGAATATTATGGCCTCCAGCTGCACAACTTCAGTCCCGCTTCTGTCCTGCACATCGCCGGTTATGTTGCTTTATGCGAGCTATTCCTGGGTGTTGAAGCCTATTTCGAACTGTGGAGAAAATTGTTCTGTCTTGTCCCGCGTAACCATGAGGGGTCAATATTTGAAGTGGGCGGAGCCGAAGTGTGGCGCATCGCCGACACCGGATACCCATCTGGCACACCAAGGAGGCATCTAAAGAAGGCTTTCCGAGTGGTTCTACATCGAGGAGGTTGCGCTTCTCGACCCAGTTCGGAAGGGTCTCCCTGAATTTTCAAGCGTTCCGCTAAAGAAACGCCACAATTGGCGCCCCGGAGCCTTGAGGAGGATGAGAGTGCGGAGGTTCGTCAGCTCTTGGGCGAGATAAAGACGCTCGCCCAGTCCGGATTACCAATGGTTGAGGTAATGGCGACCTCCATAATGCGAGGGGTTCAGCTTATGGAGGGGTTCAGCCGCTTCAGTATAGAGGGCTCCCAATGTGGCACTACAATGGGGAGGACGACGCCTCCCGTTGTGGCCGAAAAGGTCCGCGCACCCCCGCCGCTCTGGCCAAAATACTGATCGAGCTATTCAAACGGGAGGAAGAGGAATTTCTTCGAATCAATCGCAGAGATAGATATTCTATGTATAATCCTCCCAGTTGGGTAAGCCCCAATCCTTCTGCTTTACTCATTTTGCTTCCTAGATAACCTTTGACAAATTTCTAATCCGCTTATGACAGCATTGGTGAAGAATCACCGAGGGGTTTTACAGCCCCGCCGCATAGCCCCGGATATGAAGAAGATCCGGATATATCCTTGGTACTCGCAGAAGGGGTGTTTTACCAGGCGAGCTACGATGGCACAGAAGTGGCCATTATCGCCGGTTACCCTGGTCTTCTTCCTTCTTCCCACGTAAGTCATTAAGAAAAAACCTCTCTCGAAAGAGCTTCCTCGCACTGCCTCACCCATCGCATTGTCTCGTGCTTCACAAGGGAGACGTTCGGTGCGTCACACTACTCAGGGGCGGCTCCAAAGAGAGCGGCTCCGGCGCCGAGCAAGGCTTCTAAAAGGAAGGTCGGTGAAGTCACGACCAGTCCCTCATCAAAGAGGTAAGGATTTAAAGGTATAATTTAACAGTCACATCCAACTGTAACTTGTACACTTGTTTGACACCAGGAAAAAGGTTCACTAGACTAAATCTGAGGGTTCGGCCAGCCGTACTCCCTGCACCCGGGATTTAGACCCCGTTGGAAAGGCGGTAGCCAACATAGGAACAGTGTCGGACTGTCCTTCGGCCGATGGTTCGAACAATATGTCCGTTACCAACTCAGAAACGGAGGGCTATTTTAGGAGACACTGAGTTTTCAGAAGAGGCATTCAATGGCTTTAGCTCAGCCGATGCGTATATCCGAACTGCTCGAAACGGGCTTAGTAGGGTCATGAAGCAATATTTAACAGATGTGCGGGTAAGTTTTCTTTGTCCGAATAGGATAACCATATGCCAGTAGCCCCCGGGACTGAAAGGAGTTGGTACAACTGACTTAAGGACTGTTGTATGGCCAGGTTCTTACAGAGAAGAACAACCTGCTATCCCAAGAGCTGGAACAATGTCGGACGCAGATAAATGCTGCTACCGCCGAACTGGAAAATTTAAAGAAGTTGTCCACTGGTAACGTTCCCCTCTAGTGAGGAATAGTGAATGTATACCAACTGTGCTAATACTGCCACTGATCGGATAATAGGGTCGCCTGATCAATTCGAGAAGGAGTTGAAGACCGCCCAAGCGGGAGAAAAAGAGGCGAAGAGGCAACACGCCGCGGGTGAACGTGTGCTGACCCGTGTCAGGGACGAGAAAAACAAGCTGCAGGACTCCAACACTAAGTTGGGTGAAGAATTGAAGGATGTGCGGGCCCAGCTATCCGACTCCGTAAAGGAGAACAAGAAACTGCGGGGCGGCATGTTCAGTATGTTTCCGAACTTGTTTGTTTTTAGTAGTTCGGAGAGAAATGAAACTGATATAGCCATGCTTGCGGGTATGTAGACGGGCCGTCCTGAAGAGGAGGTGTCCGGATCATCGAGTGATCTTCTGCGTAAGCTGTCGCAAGTGCACGAACAGGTGAGGCTGGCGATGCGGAGTGTTGCCAAGGCTCTATGGCCCTCCGCCTACCCTCCAGGAACTATGGTGGAGCTTGTAGAGCGGTTTAAAGGAGCGCGGCGGCATATCCGGCTATGGAAGATATTGGTCTGTAGAGAAGGTGCGCGAGAGGCTTGGGCCATGGTGAAGACTCGGTATACCAACCTTCATCCTAATAACATGGCGCGTGTCGGACCGCTAGGGCCGAATGGGGAAGAAATTCCTTTTAGTTTAGTGTATGACCAAGTAGAGGTGGCCGCCAAATATTCCCACAGGATTGTAAGTTAGATCGCCTATTGGACGGTATAGAGGAGGAAGTGTTTGAGTCCAAGTGACTATGTACTTTCCCCACCGTGTGGAATTCCAGCTGAATTGTATATCATTAATCATGGCAGACCTTTTCGCTTCAACCTCCGGACTCAAGGGTACAGAGTGTTTCTGGATACCCTCACGGCCGAATAGGCCGGGGCATGTCTCGAACACTAGGCGTAGGGGTCTTAATTGCTTGAAAAGACAAGTTGTATTATGCTAGTTATGTTATATTACGTTTGATTCGTAAGAAACATTTTCCAGAGAGAATAGTTTCGTTAAGGGTTCCTTACCCTGGGTGTGCATGCATTAGTAGACATGTCTGAATTGTGATGTGAAAATCACAGTATGTATAGCTTCTGGGGGTTCACAATAGAGTGAGTGCAAAAAGAGACTTTTCATCCACTGATTGAATATTCCCTTAAGAATGGTAGCTTTGGCTTCACCCAGTCTAAGGTACACATCCGGATGACCCGGCAGTAACAATCGCAGAGGTGCTCCCTTTACCACCTAGCCGAACAATCGGGAACGTAGGGGTAAGCACAGGAGCCAAGCTACCTAGCTTGGCCAAAACTTAAGTCATATCGATGCATAAAATGGTGAAGAAAAGACATGCGGGAAAAGGCGCATGTGTGATGAGCTTGATGCTTGGAAAATAATATTAACAAGCTTCTGTTAGAGAAGCCCCCAGGTATAATGGGCGTACATATGTAAAGATGTGTACGTCAGCAATATTTGGTGAAGCCGAATGATTGCTTTAAAGCGAAAAAAATTGAGTAAATGGGAGAAAGAGTAATGGAAACTATAGGGGAGAGGGAGACTAACAAAGAGTTCGGCGCTAGGCATAGAATCTTTGGAGTCTGGCCGCGTTCCAGGGGTTCGGCTCTAGGCGATTGTCTGATGCATCACGAAGACGGTACGCTCCTCCGGTGAGAACTTCGTCGATTAGGAAGGGACCCTCCCATTTGGGCTTGAGTTTGTCCTTTTTCTTCTCCGGTAAGCATAGAACGAGTTCACCAACATTGTAAGTCTTGGCCTGTACCTCTCTGCTTTGATATCTTCGAGCCTGCTGTTGATAAAATGCTGAACGGGCTTTGCTGACGTCGCGCTCTTCCTCCAAGGCGACTAGGCTGTCCTGCCGATCCAACTCGGCCTCTTTCTCCTTGTACATACGCACTCGAGGTGAGTCGTGTATAATATCGCAGGGCAACACGGTCTCTGTGCCGTACACCATGAAAAAAGGTGTGTATCCAGTTGTACGGTTGGGCTCCTCGACCCAGTGTTTGTCTGATTCTTTTAAAGAACGCACTAGTCTGGGTTTGATGCCACTCATAATAAGACCATTGGCTTGCTCAACTTGACCGTTTGTTTGCGGGTGGTAGACAGAGCCGTAATCGAGCTTAATGCCCAGATTAGCACACCAGGTTTTCACCTCATCGGCTGTGAAATTCGAACCATTATCGGTGATGATGCGGTGCGGTACACCGTAACGGTGTACCACATCGGATATAAATGCAATCACCGGTCCGGACTCGGCCGTTTTAACCAGTCTAGTCTCTATCCACTTGGTGAATTTGTCCACCATGACCAACATATATTTTTTCTTATGGCTTCCCCCTTTAAGGGGTCCGACCATGTCCAAGCCCCAGACCGCAAAGGGCCATGTAATGGGGATTGTTTGTAGAGCGGTTGGGGGCATATGTCTTTGGTTGGCGAAGAGTTGGCATCCGACACAACGATGGACGAGGTCCTGTCCGTCTGCCCGTTCCGTGGGCCCGTAAAATCCTGTACGGAAGGCATTGCTGATAAGTGCCCGGGCTGTAGCGTGGTGTCTGCCGAGACCGGCATGAATTTCTGCCAAAAGTTGCCGCCCCTCCTCCTCGGAGATACACCTTTGAAGGACTCCGGTAGTGCTTTTCTTGTAGAGCTCTCCTTCGTGAACTTTATAAGCCTTCGAACACCGTACTATGCGGCGAGCCTCGTTCTGATCTTTTGGGAACTCTTTCCTACTAAAGTAGGCCAAGAATGGTTCGGTCCACGGGGCAATTATTGCCATGATGAGGTGGGCCGATGGTGTTACATCGGTGGTTGAGCCTCCGATGATATCGGTGTGTTCGTTATCTTTGTTTGTGTTCGGAACGGGACTGTCATTGCTATCTCCCCCTTGCCAGACCCCGGACGGCTTAAAGAGCCTTTCGAGGAAGATGTTAGGTGGGACGGGGTCGCGTTTAGCACCGATGCGAGCAAGAACATCTCCCGCCTGGTTACTTTCATGGGCGATGTGATGAAATTCGAGTCCCTCGAACCGAGACGACATCTTTAAAATGACATTGCGATAAGCTGCCATCTTTGGCTCTTTGGCATCAAAGTCTCCATTGATTTGGGATATTGTGAGGTTTGAGTCCCTGCGCACCTCCAGGCGTTGTATGCCCATTGATATGGCCATCCGGAGGCCATGTAGCAAGGCCTCATATTCGGCTGCGTTGTTGGAGTCTCTGTATAAAATTTGGAGTACGTACTGGACGATGTCTCCTGTGGGGGACGTTAATACGACGCCCGCCCTAGCCCTGCCAACATCTTGGAGCCGTCAAAATGCATCACCCAGTTGGAATATACTCCGTACTCTTTAGGGAGTTCGGCTTCTGTCCATTCGACGATGAAGTCGGCCAGTACCTGGGATTTGATGGTTCTTCGTGGTTTGTACGTGATGTCGAATGGCAGGAGCTCAATAGCCCATTTGGCATCCGGCGCGTTGCATCCCGGTTGTTAATTATATCATTGTGGGGCACTTCAGAGGCCACCGTGATAGAGCACTCCTGAAAGTAGTGTCGCAATTTTCGGGATGCCATGAAGACTGCATATGCTATTTTTTGATAATGAGGGTACCGGGATTTGCATGGTGTGAGGACGGTGGATACGTAGTATACCGGCTTCTGGAGCGGAAATTTGTGTCCGTTCTGTTCTCGTTCGACAACGAGTACGGCGCTCACCACCTGGAGTGTTGCTGATATGTATAAGAGCATTGGCTCGCCGACGTTTGGCACGGCCAGGATTGGGTTGCTCGGCAGAAGAGCTTTTATT
Source organism: Aegilops bicornis (assembly GCA_021605145.1). Classification (NCBI taxonomy): domain Eukaryota; kingdom Viridiplantae; phylum Streptophyta; class Magnoliopsida; order Poales; family Poaceae; genus Aegilops; species Aegilops bicornis. The sequence goes on from CM038673.1 coordinate 72,822,113, forward strand.
TCTTCCAGTCCGGCCGTTGCCGCATCTGTCCACTCGAACTTGTCAGTGCGCCGTAGAAGGCGATAGAGCGGCAGCGCCTTTTCTCCCAACCTGGAGATGAAGCGGCTTAAAGATGCCACGTACCCAACAAGTTTTTGGACCTACTTGAGTTCGGTCGGCGTGGCCAGTTGTGACAGAGCTCGGACTTTGTCTGGATTTGCTTCAATTCCTCTACTGGATACGATGAAGCCCAATAGTTTACCGACTGGGACGCCGAAGACGCACTTTTCCAGGTTAAGCTTGATGTCGTTTGTGCGGAGGTTGTCGAATATGAGACGCAAGTCCTCTATTAGTGTTTTGATGTGTCTGGTTTTGATGACGACGTCGTCCACGTAGGCCTCCACTGTTTTACCGATCTGTTTCTCGAGGCATGTTTGGATCATGCGCTGGTAGGTGGCACCGGCGTTCTTGAGCCCGAAAGGCATGGTGTTGAAGCAAAACGGCCCGTATGGTGTAATGAATGCTGTTGCGGCTTGATCAGACTCCTTCATTTTGATTTGATGATATCCGGAATATGCATCAAGGAAGCATAGCGAGTCGTGACCCGCGGTGGCGTCAATGATTCGATCAATGCGGGGGAGGGGGAAGGGATCCTTAGGGCAGGCCTTGTTAAATTCTTTGAAATCGACACATAGGCGCCAGGATTTGTCCTTCTTTGGTACCATTACCAAGTTTGCCAGCCAGTCTGGATGTTTAGTGTCTTTGATGAATCCGGCCTGGATGAGTTTGTCTAGCTCCTCCCTCATAGCTTGTCGTTTGAGTTCGGAAAAGCTCCATAGAGTTTGATAGACCGGCTTGTATCTCTTTAATATGTTCAGCCTATGTTCGGCCAACTCGCGCGGGATTCCTGGCATATCGGAAGGATGCCAGGCGAATATATCCCAGTTTTCGTGCAGGAAGTCTCGCAGTGTGGCATCGACAGCAGGGCTGAGCTGTGCTCCGATAGATGCTGTCTTCTTCGGGTCTATTGGATGAAATTTGACTATTTCTTCTGCTGGCTTGAAGATAGTGGATTTGGGTCGTTTGTCCAGGATCACATCGTCCTTATCCACGATGGAGCATAGTGCGCTTAGTTCTTCGGCCGCACGGACCTCAGACGATGCCTCGAGGGCCAAGGATGCGGTTTTATTCTCAGCGCGGAGGGCTATGTCCGGATCACTGACGAGGGTGATTATTCCATTAGGCCCAAGCATTTTTAGCTTCATATACCCATAATGAGGTATGGATTGAAAGTGCATGACGGCCTCTCGCCGTAACAGGGCGTGGTACCCACTGTTGAAAGGGGCCACCTGGAAAGTTATTTCTTCTGACCGGTAATTCTCCGGCGTGCCGAACACCACATCAAGTGTAATTTTTCCTGCACACCGAGCTTCCCGGCTAGGAATGATACCTCGAAAGGTTGTGTTGCTTTTCTTGATGCGGCTCCTGTCTATTTTCTTCTTGTGGAGCGTGTCCTCGTAAATGAGGTTTAGTCCACTGCCGCCGTCCATGACGACTTTTGTAAGTCGAAAGCTATCCATGATGGGACTGAGGACTAGGGAAGCTCGCGCTCAGACTGTTCTGTATTTAGGTTCGTCACTGGCGTTGAAGGTTATGGCCGTGTCGTTCCAGGGGTCAATTGCAGCGACCTGGCAAACTTCGGCGAGATTGCGCAGGGCCCTTTTAGGCTTGTTGTTTGAAGCGAATGTCTCGAAGACTACCAATACTCTATTGTCGTCGTTTGCCGGAGGGTCTTGTTCTGGGGTGTCTTTGATAAGGATGTGTTCGCCGCTCTTGGCTACCTGCCGAAGTATCCAACATGCTCTAAGGCTGTGGGTTGCCACGGTATCCGGCGTCATGTGTATTTTGCATGGGTCATTGAGCCATCCCTCCAAAACGGTGCCGTGAAGCGTAATAGGTTTATGTTTTTTGACTGTTAATTTGGGCGTGCCGCGAAGCGCGTCCTTTTACGCTGTAAGGGGGCAGGATGGTTCCAACCAGCTGCACGAAGTTTTCGAGCGCTTTTCATCACGCTATACTTTTGTGCGATGGTTGCTAGGTTAGCAAACTATAGTATGCGGCGGCGATTGATGGCGTTAAGGATACCTTCGTCCGCGCAGTTGTTGCAGAATGCTGCTATCACGTCTTCGTCGTGGCAGCCTTTTACCTTGTTTTTTACAAGGAGGAATCTGCCCCAGAAGTGGTGGACCATTTCCTGAGGCTGTTGTTTTAAACTTCTGAGAGCATCTATGTCCGGGTGGGTGGGTGGAATTGAATCCGAACCCTGACCTGGTTTTGGACCCGGAGTTTGGAGGTCTACCGGGCCAGATAGTTTGGGCTCCGGGATATCAACCGACTTTTTAGGCTTGTCATCCAACTTTATGCTCGGAGGAAGAGACATGACTTTCTGCCGGAAAGTATCCGACTCTTCAAGATCGGTGATCCGAACATAGTTCATCTTCAGTATAGTGGAAGAGTTGCTCCGCTCCTCGACTACCGCTATCTAATGGGTGAACGGTGGAGTTTTAATTTCTCTCTGGTCAGGTTTAAGCCCGACCGGATCGTAGTCTGTAGCGACTCCCAAGGCGGCCATGCGATCCCGGAGTCCGTTCAACGATGACAACTCCACTGGATCCATGCGGGCGGAGTATTCGGGATAAACGCGAAGGTGATTGTTGATGACCTGATCATCGGCTTAAGGGCCGAGCCGGCGGTCATGACGAAACCGCTGAGACGGAGGGTCTGACCTGGGGCCAGGGCTTCTCCATAGATGATATTATCCTTGACAACAAGGCGAGCCAGCAACCCTCTTAGCGACGGAACAGAGGATCTCTCAGGTAGGGGGTCCCGAGCTGTGCGTCTAGGATCGATGGTAACAGGAGACGGGGGACACGATATTTACCTAGGTTCGGGCCCTCTCTATGGAGGTAATACCCTACTTCCTGCTTGATTGATCTTGATGAATATGAGTGTTACAAGAGTTGAACTACCACGAGATCGTAATGGCTAAACCCTAGAAGTCTAGCCTATGAGTATATGGTAATGAATCTGTCCTATCCGGACTATGCTCTCCGGTTTATATAGACACCGGAGAGATCTAGGGTTACATGAGGTTGGTTACATAGGAGGGAATCTTCATAATAGGTCGCCTAGCTTGCCTTCCACGCCAAGTAGAGTCCAATCCGGACACGGGTATAGTCTTTGCTCTCTGTGTCTTCATAGCCCATCAGTCCGGCGCATGGATAACAGGTCGGATGCCCAAGGGCCCCTTAGTTCGGGACTCCCTCAGGCAGGAGCAGGCGGCACGACCGGCGCTGCTTTGGGCGGCTGGAGCAAGAAGACCAGAGGTTGAAGAAGCACTAAGGCTGTTGGATAGACATCGTACGGTCACTGGAGCTAGAATCGTTCATATTGACTAAGTTGACAAAGCCCTCCGTCCCCGTCAACTTAGTAGGCCCACAAGTCAGCCTCCCACACCGGTGGCTCCCGGTGGCAGGGGTATTCATTTTTGTCTTGCAATAAGGAGGCACTTCCTTGCGTGCAAAGATATAGTTGGTGGGTCCGACCTGTCAGCGGAGGGAAAGTTTTTTTCGTGAAATACAGAGGCCCTTCTGGCGGGTCCCAGATGTTAGGTGGAGGAATCATTATTTTGCACGTAATAAGGAGGCATTTCCTTGTGTGCGGCCGTGCACCCAGCTGTCAGCCTCTCCACGTACAGTCCACTTCTGATGGATGTCGTTCGTTGACCATGTTGACCACGCCGCGCCGAGAGCACCCGGGCGGTGGACGACGGCGAGGCCTACGAAGGGAACGACACGGAGCCTGGGAAGACATGGCAGTGGCTTCCCACGCCGTGGAGAGTACGAGGTTGACTGGTTCGCCGCCGTCGCCGGAAAATGACAGGAGGTGTGGTGAGTAGAGGATAGACAGGCCGAGGATGCGAGTATATGGCCAGGGCTGCGAGGCCTCCCGGCAGCCTGACCCGCCACGGAGGCAGGAAAAGGTGGTTCGACAAGCTGGTTTGGTAATTTGGGCGGGAAGATCGAGACCGAAGAAGACGATTGCCGTTAGATTGACATCTAACGGTCTGACGCTGGTAGAGTCGATTGTTGACTAAGTTTCTTTTTTGATAAACCTTGTGTACGCATGAACTTAGTAGGCCCACAAGTCAGCCTCCAAATCTGTGGCAGACAACATAGACCCTATTTGCTATTTTTTTATAATTTGCAGCCCATTTGCTAATTCTTAAGTAATTTATTACAGCCCATTTTCTGCCCAGGACCACGGTCAAAAAGTTCAACCATATTTTGCATATTTCGGTGGAGTCTGATCTTTTGTAATCTCGAAATGATAAACATTTTTTTAAGAACTTATTGATTTGGCAAAAAAATTTGTTTTCTTTTTGTAAGCAAACTAGACGTGATACAATTGAGTTAGTTTAAGGGAAAACCAGTGGTAAAAAAATCAGCGCTGGGAGGGAAAACAACAACAAAAATAAGGATGTAAATATGAAAAGTGAATTTTATGTATTTTCAATATAATGATACGTGTATATGAACTTATAAAACTATAGGTAGAGATTAGAAAACGGATGTAGGACATGCGTTTCAAGAGGAAAATAGAATTGGGCTGTGTGTTTGATTCAGTAAAAAAAGTGCCTGCGGATGTTGTAAGACAAAATATAACTAACACTGGCGGGCTAGAGGCTAGTAGATACCTGCTGGATCTTTGTGCCCCGTTGTCGTCATGGGATGGGCCTGTTAAAAACAAAACCAAGCCTGGGCAGTCTACAGCCAAGTTGAAACTTGCTCGACTTGAAAAAACAATATACGTGCTCAATAAACAAGAGAATCCTGCAAGTACAGACTGATAATGGGATGCAGCAGGGATATTGTTTTATCATCATGATAATAAGAGCATTTACTTGTTTCGAAAAATTTGGAGAACTGGGAATTCAAACGGCAGGTGCTTATGCTACCCATCAATTAAAAATCAGGTGCCTGAAAATTCGTTTCAAAACAAATGATTCAGCTTTATATCCACGTAGACCCTCGGCATGATGGTTGGAAGCAAATGTCAAGTTCATACCAAAAGATCGTTAACAACAATACCAAGTTGCGGACGACAAGGTATTACAAGTACCAATACCAAACTAACTTATAATCTTTTTACACCTGGCCCTATTGTTTGTCTGGTAGAAAATCTTGCCGAGGACCAGCTCCCGCTCCTTCTCTTGCTCTAGGTCCTCGAGGTGGTACTGGCGCATCACCCAGTTGGTCCTCTGCTGGTCAAAGTTCTTGTTGGTGTGCAGCACCAGAACCTTTTTGCTGCCCGTCTGCCGGTTGTTGACCATCACCGGAAAGGTATTGCCGGTGTTGTGTACATCGTGTGCATGCTGCACTCTGACTGTATCTTGCGACGCATCCACGTGCCCCTTTTGAATGCCCAGGAATTGCGCTGGAAGAAATGCTTGCTTAGGCCACTCAGTGTGATACCTGCAGTATTGTCGAATACAGGTTTTAGGTTTTAGTGTACGTAGTTGGCATTTTCATAACATCTTTGGCATGTTGCAGTCACTTGTTTCACTTTTTATTAACTTTCAAATTGTAATTGCTTCACCAGGTCTATGTCCAAAAAGAAAAATAGAGCTATAAACAAAGGAATATGTTTGTGCAAGTAGATGGCGGATCGGTGTCTTACCTGGAAGTTTCTCAGGATGGGTGTAGCATATGCCATGCTCGTTGTCGATGGTTGGTATGAACAAATCGATGAGAGGTTGAGATCTCGCGCTATCAACACTCACTTTGGCCTCAAGGTGCTCGTTTAGCTCCTGATCCGTGTAATTGAACTTGACGCCAGCCGGCAGCACCGGCCAATCCTTCTTTGACTTGCATGAGTTAATTCCAGTTATATGGTACTCAATGTATGATCAATTGACTGTTTTAAGTGAATGATGAATGATTTCGACAGATAAGTTGTACTCCAAATCTGAAGTCCAGAACACCCGAACACGCCGCCGGGATTCTTGTGTCACCTCACATGCAGCGTGTTGTCACGTCAATTCAATGTGTGGACATGATGAATAATTTGACCGGCGTATACTAGTACAGCTACTGTACTACTTACTATGTCATATTTAGTGTCACATTTTAACCATTGGTTTAACTAACAAGTACGCACTTGAAGCCTCAGTGATATATATATATATATATATATATATATATATATATATATATATATATATAGATACTGCACAACATCTCCAGCATCATTATCAGTACATCCTGCGCAGGTGAGTTAGGATGCACTTGATCCCAGAAAGGTATGTATCCTTCAAACCAGAGGAGTGCTTCAAACTAACAACAATACATAATATCCAACAAAAGAGGGTCATGCTACCGCAGCAGAATACATGGCTCAATCTACATATCAGTACGAATCAAGTTGTGCATATTTGCTGTTGGCATGAACCACATCGCCGCATGTCGGGTTTCCAAAAGCCATCCATCGCATGGAAGCTTGATGCCTTTCACACACTAAAGATTATCTCGCAACAAGCTGTGTCGACAAATCTCTGGATATGGTGATTCATGAAACCCTTTGTATGATGTGTAAACACAATCCTCCCTGGCGAATGGAAGTTGCGTAGCACGGTAATCATCACAGGTGATATGATCGATGATTGGTTGGATGATCGTATAATTGAGCCTGAGGAAAATGGAGTGGTTGCCGAGGCTGTAAACCCGCGTCCAGTTGAATACGCCTGGCCCAATGGAGCTGCGATCTTTCTCGAACACGAAGCGGCCATAGCCATCAATGTCACGAATGCCCCAGGCATTGTACTTCATGTGGTTTGATGAAATGGTTTGGTCAATTTGGTACGTGCAAATGAGCATCAAATGACCACCGTCAGCTGAACGAGCGATAAACCACCACCCATCGGCTGGTATGATTCCAGGTCCTGGAATAATGAACACCGGCGCATTTGCGTCTGCTGCAACAATTCAAATTGGAGACCAAAAGGACAAAAATAAACAATCATGTTCCGAGTATGTGTGGAATTAAGATTATTTTAACAGTGACACATATCATAGACAGAGAATTGCAATGCCGTGGTCATAATCATACCCCAAGTTTAAAAAAATAAGCCAATGGCTTTCATATTCTAGCAATATATCATGGTTCAAATATCATGTAACAATGAGAGTAACATATAGCAATCATGAGGTTATACTCATAATATCTATTCTAAAATTCATTAAATACCAATTGTTCTCATATCAACTCTAACAATAACATGTGTGGTCATAAAAATCTAGGAAATGAGAGGAACATATAGCAATGATGTGGTTATAAACATACTGTATATTCTAAATTTGTAACAATGAACAGACAGTCGTATTCTTGAGGTAAAGATCAGATGAGATAGAACAATTACACGACGATAGATTCCACTAGTATATGCTAGCCAATCTGTGCGTCGACCGATAAACGATGACATCATGCACGATAGCATCAGTCAGAAGTGTTTGGGTAAAGAGGATCGCCGATGAGCCATAACCATGTATGGTGACCGGATTTCAGATAGACTAATCCCATGTTGAACACGGCAATGAGCTTGTAATTCATGTAGTCTTCTGATGGTGTGGGCACTTCACAGATTACAACCTTCAGCAAACAGAGGTCGAGCCAAAAGATCGACGCATCTCGTGTGTAGTAGGCAGGAGTGTCCGGCGGGCCGCGAGGCTCGATGGCGGCGGTATCCAAAGATGGAAGGGTGATCTCTCGCTGGGTGTAGATATCCACGAGATGCCACGGACTACCAGATTGGTGGATGAGGACGATCCAGTTGGCCTTCATGCCCGCCCAGTAGTGGCCGCGCATGAAGGACAGGTGGACGGTAGTGGTAGCATGTCGAGGGGCACCATGAAAACCTACGTAGGATCTTCAAGTCGGTGTCTGGGCCACCTGCGAGGATCGGGCATCAGCAAGCTGGGTGTCTTGAAAAGAGTCGGCCGGTTGCAGACGAGTAGACGGACGGTGCTGAGTTGGTCCATACGATTATAGATCTGCTCCAAGAGAACATCAGGGAGGGAATTCCAATCGCGGCTCTGCGTGTCAGTCGGTTCTGCCATTGGGGTTTCCGGTGCCTGCGAGCCAGCGGGGAAGTGGATTCGGGCGGGCGAGCGAAGAAGCTTCTCCTCGTGTGGCGAGCAAAGGTGGCTGGGATATGGTACGCGCGAGCTACCAAGGAAGATAGCGCGGGCGGGTGAGCAGAGAGCGGGGCGAAATGGTGTGTGGCCGACGATGGGGAAGAGAGGAGGAATAAGAAGAGAGGAGGAAGAAGAGTGGAAGACGGGGAAGAAAGTGCATTAAACCTCAATTCTACTACTACCAGGATATATCGTCCTTCGGAGTGTAAATAGTTGCACCGATGACATATGTGTCTACCACAAGAGGGCTCATATGTCATTTAATGGAGGACAGAAGCATCCTCTACTGGCAAACATGATGGCAGTACTGGGTAAGGATGATTTAGTAACACCAACACGCTGGTTCAGCTCATTAATTATGTGTCCCATCTGCTACAGCGTGTATTGTCACTTCACTGCGAAGACTAGTTGAATAGTTCTCTCTGACTGGGATGGGGAATAATGGTTCGCGAAGACTTCCTTTCTACATTATCCCTATGCCTTTATGCTCGCTTCACTCATTTTGCTCCGTACGTGTAGTCACTTGTTGAAATCCCTAGAAAGACAAATACTCCGTATTTGGGAACAGAGGGAGGATTTTACTCCGTATTTGGGAACAGAGGGAGGATTTTACTCTGTATTCCGAAATAGAGGGAGTATCACCATATGGAGGGAACAGAGGAAGCTTGAAATATGAACATGTCAATGGGAGGGAGTAAGCCCCATGCATGCATGCATGCAACACTCACACGTACACATGGACGCACGCAACACTCACGCACCCATGCGGCACACAGCACACGACGCAACACACACGCTCATGCTCAAGTGCTCAACCTACTCCCTACGTCCGTGAAAGACTGTACATTTAGAGATTTACACATTGACGAGGGCGTAATTAACGCCCAAAAGTAGCAGACTTATGTGTGCATGCGACCATTGAGAGAAGAAGATTAAATGAAGGTCGTTGCATGCTCTAATTAAGGATAGACATGTAGCCTATACCTAGAGCACAAGTTGGTGCATTAGTCAATCAATATCGATTTAGATTAAAGGCTAAGTGCATTGGAAGTGTAGATGTACTACACTCTTTGTTTTTTAGCTGATTTCTTTACTCTGCCAACTGACAGGAGGGATCAAAAAACCAGGTGACAATTTAACCAGTCAACAAAGTGCCACTTCGACTATTTGGCCGGTCAGTAGGGTGCAATACGGTGCTCTACGATGAGCTAGTGATCGTATAATCACCGCAAAATTATATACAGTGACCGTAAAGAGCGTATTGTTACATACGTTGACCACCAGTGTATTTTTCTTGTTTCAAATTAATACATATTAACCGAAAAGGATGTAGTATGGACGAGTACTAGTACTGCTTTGATGTGTCCCGTCAACTCGCCGAACGAGGAGAAGCTTGCTTACTACGCCTCTCCCTCGCCCACACGCGCGGTGGTTCACAGGACGAGGAGAGGGTTTTGACTACAGTGCCCTCTCCCTCTCCCTCGCCCTTGCCCTCGCGGTGGAAGTGCAGAAGTTCAATCGGTCTCAGATTGCCAGAAGCATAATGTGTACTATAGTATCATCATTGTTGGACCTTCCGAAGAGGCGAAGAGCCAAGTGCAAGGTTCACACGAGTACGAACTGTTGAACCTCTCGAAGAGGCAAAGAGCCAAGCGCAAGGTTTTATAGGAGTTGTCGTCCTAGTAGGAGCGTACTACAACTATAGCGAACGATGCTACTGTATGATGCTGCCACGTCATGTATATCCAAAGCTGTGCCACCTTTTATTTCTCAATGAGCGTATTGGAGCCCGTGCAACAACCACACAAGTTGCACGTACACATAACACATTTATTGGTAATAAATTCTAAAGGGCAAATGTCAGTATGCCACACAAGTTCATCTCCAATTCATGTGATAAATTTGTGCTCGACTAGTCTACATATATTCACAGCGCTACCGTTCACAATTTACAGTACTCCACATACACGTTATAGATGGGCTACATGTCCTCCTCCAGGTTCCAGTCCCAGGTGTTCTTCGTGGATGGCATGATCCATAGCGGTGGGCAACGGGAATCATCGTCGCAGCTTTCTAGTCCAGTTCCACACGATGGAGACTCATCCAAGCTGAAGCGGCATAAATCAGGGATAGCGTGTCCCAGCATGTCTTTCATCCGGTGGTGCGCACTAAAGACACAACCATGCTTCAAGAACGGCAGGCCTTCCGTGTCGTGCACGGAAGGTGGCATCTGCTTCACAATGGGGTAGTTGTCCCCAATGAAAAGCGAGTACTCTCCAAGAGTGTTCCTCGGCACCCACGTAGCATCACGGGGGTCGAACTCGGCGCCGTTCATCTGGTACATGCGGCATCTCAGATCTATACACATGGTGACGTACATAGTCAAGGTCCATGCATAATAATGTTGTTCTCAAATATGGCGGTCAGTAATACTGTGCAGCAAATAGTACTACTCCGGTATAGAGGAAGTGAAATAACCGGCTTATTATATATAGCCACTCTTGGCTACACGGATGAGATAGTAAGACATGGAAAAACAAAAATTGTGGCAGCTAGTGGGTTCAAGTCTTCAAGGGCCTAGCTAGCTATACGCGTCCTCCAAGGAAAAAAGTATTCCTACTAGTATGTAAGTATAGTACTTGTACAACAATGAAAGAGAAGGCGAGAGGGTTAAAAAATGGAATACCTGGGTAGATGGTGATGGTCCGATCGTGGTAGATTGTGTGACCATGTTGCACATCAGTGGTACCATGGGTAACGACTGCTAAGATAGTTGATCCCAATATGCCAAAGTCAGCTACAAGGTTCCAGGTTAGACCGAATCGCGGATGCAAATGCACATCCAGGATCGGCAATCTTATTTTGATCACGGGATGACTGGTCCCTGCAAAATAGTGGAGTACCGTTAGGGATGCAAATGATGGTTTGTGCATTCCGTTTGTAATCTCCCGTACCGTAGGATGGCAACCAGATGAAACAAGTCCACTGGCTTGTCACCGCGAAGATGCGTCCTAGATGCCGCACGACGTCTTCGAACGTGTAGGGGTACAAATCTGCCGCCGCCAACATGCGCCAGCCTCTGCCGTTACTGCCTCTTGCATTGATGGCAATCCTTATGTCGAACACCGCGATGAGATAGTAATCGTCGTAGCCGCGTCGCTTTGTCGGTCGGTCTGCAATTGCTATCTTCTTCAATCTCATGTAGGCATCATCATACGTATTCAAGCCTAGCCAGTCCAGAAGGCCGACCCCAATGGTGGAGAAGGGGTCTACCGGAACGGCTGCACTGCTGTGGATGTTGTGCAAAATGATGGTGGTATCCGGCCGGAGGTATGCAAGCCAATCTTCGTTGGCACCGACCTGCACCTATATATAAGGCGGTGGGTAGCGGAGAAATTACGGATGGAAATGAAAAGTAATACATGATCAAACCTGAGCGACCCGACCTCGGATGGTCAAGTCTCGTGTTTCAAAGGTCATCCACTGGATCAAGAATGCTAACACACACGGTACTCAAGGATTTATAACGAGTAGCAATCACACACTTTTTACATCGAATGTCTCAAAAGAGAACTTATTACAATAATATGGCTTAAGGCCATCTAATGCGATAACAGCGGAAGGCTTGGAAGATAAAGTGAGTCCATCAACTCCAACGGCATGGCTGAGCTGCACGGCAACGACCTAACGATCCTTACTCCTTGTATGAAAAGTCTTCAACATAATATATTGCAGCCCGAGAACGGGTTAGCACATGGAATATGCTGGCAATATAACACAGTAGAGCAAGAACAGAATAATGCTATCACTACATGCATATTTGGCTGGTGGAAAGCTATATGGTTATAGTTTTGCGAAAAGCCAATTTTTTCCTACAACAAAGGAATAAATTTTATTTAACTATCATGGTGGTTGTTGAACATTGTGAATGGTTGACATCATTCTCAATCCCAATTAAAGCAGTTAACATCCCAACAATATTAATTTAAGAGTGATGAGATACATGTGAATACTCAGATACTAGATACTCAGAATTATCCATAACCGGGGACATGGCTAACCATGATTACATTGTACACTCTGCAGAGGTTTGCGCACTTTTCACCACAAGACTCGATCGCCTCCGTTGATTTCTCGCACTACATGGTGTTTGAGAAACGAATGACCGAGACACAGTGTCGGTGTCAAAACCGGCGGATCTCAGGTAGGGGGTCCCGAACTGTGCGTCTAGGCGGATGGTAACATGAGACAAGGGACACGATGTTTTTACCCAGGTTCGGGCCCTCTCGATGGAGGTAATACCCTACTCCTGCTTGATTAATATTGATGATATGGGTAGTACAAGAGTAGATCTACCACGAGATCAGAGAGGCTAAACCCTAGAAGCTAGCCTATGGTATGATTGTTGTTCATCTATCTACTAGCCTGGCCTCAGTTTATATAATGCACTAGAGGCCTAGGATAACAAGAGTCCTAACCCGAATCGCCGGTGGGGAGGAGTCCTTGTCTTGATCGCCAAGTCTTGTGGAATCTTCCATGTATCACGGCATTTATGCGGACTGGCCCATGAGTATCTGACCATGGGGTCCTCGGCCCAATCTAACAGATCAGGAGATGACGTGGTGAGCACCCCCTAATCCAGGACACCGTCAGTAGCCCCCTGAACCGGTCTTCAAGTTTAGGGACGCTCCTCGATTCTTCCGAACCGTTCTTCATCTTCAGTCGTCGGTCTTGAAAACTAGTTCAACAAATCTTCTCATCTTCGATCTTGAGGATCGCCGAAATGCATTCGACGGGTTTACACGTCGGGTATCCAAGGAGCCCCTTTAAGTTTCCGGCCTTTATCAATGCCTTGTTATTTTTATGCCACACCTCGGGTTTGAAGATGTTCCCGGGCGGCAGCGTCCTCTTGCGTCCGAGCTCCAACGCCGGACTGCATTCGAGGTATCTCTTGCAGCCGAGCACCAACGCCGGACTGCTTCCCAGCTCTAACGCCGGAATATATCTGACCTCCAACGCCGGACTATGTATCCAAGCTCCAACGCCGGACTATATCCGAGCTCCAACGCTGGACTATGTATCCGAGCTCCAACGCCCGAAATGCCCTCTATGGAGCCAGCCACTAGCGTCCGAGCTTTATGCCGGACTGCTTCCGAGGTGGTGCACCACCCCGAATGTGGGCCGATTTTTGTCAATATTTTTGATTGGTGCAATTTATTCTCTGCTGAGATACATAGCCAGTAGCCCACAAGGTGTGTATCGGTCTAAAACCGGAGATGCACCTGAAGGATGACGTAAGACCGCTGATCCCAGTAGCTGCTGAGACTCAGGTTGATTTGCAAAATCGGCCTCAGGATCAAGTCCTAGCTCGGCAGAATACTTCGGGACACAAAAAGCGGTGTGCTCAGTCCTCGAGACTCGGGTTGGGTGCGGCCGACCAACCTGAGGATCAAAATCTCCTCGAAATCAGATTGCACTTAATTTTTTTGCATAGAACAGGCAATGCAAGAGCCCCGAGACACCGGTCGGGTGACAACACCGGATCAGGGATTGATGTGCCCCTTTAATATTTGTAATAATAAGCCCGAAGCCCAGTAGCCCCCGAGCCTTAATGCGGGCACGGGTGGCCGAATTAAGGATCGATATCCATAGTAAAATCACAAATTATGTGTAATGACTCAATGTATCCAAGTACTTTATGTCATCAATGCTCGGATCCACATTGTAAAAAACTTTGTTGACCGACCATTGGCTTCAACCTCCTCGGCCGATGGCGAGGAGTGTTTGTCCTACTTTATAAAGCCTTTATGAGGGCAAAGATTTACGACAAACAAGGCAATCTGGCCATACGGTTTTATAAACAAAGGCACGCAGAGAGATATGTTATATTACTGTTTAACAGAAGAAATGTCTTCCAAAGAAAATAGTCCCGCTATCGGTTCCTTTCTTTGGGTTGTCATGCTAAGCATGATCATGAAACCTCAGCTCCAATGTAAGAGCAAAATATTGAGGATTTAGTTTGGGAGGCGATTACTAGCCCCGGTAGTGTTCGGCTGACAATCGAGGTCAAGCCGAAACACTTCACCAATTTTATGAATGGCCCGTCATTTAATATAGTCATCGAATTGTGACCAGTTTACACCTATTGTGACAGTCGGTTTCGGCTTTCTCCTTGAGGTGCTTGACCATGCGAGCTGGAAGCACAATCGCGATGGTTCTCCCTTTGCACACCTAGCCGAACAAAGCGGGCGTAGGAGGCAAGCGCTGGAGCCGCAACCCAACTATTGACCGAAGACACAATTCAAAACTGATGCATATATAGCAATATCCGAGAATGTTTTTGCGAATCTCTAAAGGTGTCCGCATTGCCTTTGCGAGACTTGTGCTGAAAACACACAAATAGTTAAAAGTGCCAAAAGCTTGAAACCAAAAAGCGTCGGTAAAAACATGACGTCCAAGAAGATCAAGTGTTCGGTGCCAATCCGAAAATTGGACTTTAGAAAAAAAAGTGCTTCTTCCGTGCTTTAACATGACACATCCTATCTCAAGACTTCAAGCGGGTCAGCCTACGGCTTGTCTCCCATCCCAAGGCGGAGTACTTCTCATTAGGCCAGTTTAGAAAACTAAACTCGAGCGGTTTTGAGGGAGAAATTAGGCTCCCGGCTAGTGACCGCTTTTTCGTGTAGAGAAAAGGAGTGATAAATAATAACAAAAAACTCTGCAACGACTAAGAAGAAAAACACTTATTATAAAACGGCTCAAATAAACATAAGAGACCCCAAGTGACTTGGGTAAAAGAATGATTCTATGTACCGAAGTACTTATATCATATCTATGTTCAACCGAACTTTAAACGCGTCTTAACCGACCGTCGGCTTCTCCCTCTTCGGTCAAGGACCGAAAAGTGTTATATACTCCATCATCGAGAATATCGACGGTGTTTCCAATAACCGAGCAATCAGGTCATAAGGCTGTAATAGACAAAGCGCGCTCGAGGAACTTATGCTATATTATCGATAAAGTATAAGAAGCATCTTGAAGAAAATAGTACCCCCACCGATACCTTTCTTCGGTGCTCATTGTTAATATGAGACTTGTGCAATAGATTTTTTGTACTCATGAGTTCCGTTGTGTGCCGACCATGATTGAAAACAATAAGAGTGCTAGCTTTCGGCTTCACCCAGTCTGAGGTCAGAGCTCGGAGGACCCGGTCGTGACAATCGCAGAGGTGCTCCCTTTACTCCCTAGCCGAACAATCGGGAACGTAGGGGTAAGCACAGGAGCCAGGCAACCCAGCTTGCAAATCGCTTAAGTCAATATGGTGCATATTGTGGCGTAATACACGAACAAGGAACGAAGCCGTACAAGTATAATCATGTGCAAGAGGAAAAAGCTTCATGAAGGAAGCCCCCATGTAAACGGGGTATTTGAATTTGCGCGTCACAAACAAAGTTTGGACAAGGAAATTTTTTACAAGCAACTTTTTCCCAAAAAAGTATAACGCTTGGTTGAGCCGAACACAAGTTAAAAATTTAAAACTTTGAGCATGAAGGCAACTTAGCTGGTTGATGTGTTCGGTATTGACGACGCGGTCCGAGCTTGATGCGGGACAAGGTTCCATCCCCCAAGCCGATCCCGAGGTGGCGGAGCAAAGAGCTCGACACTCCTAAGTGGTGACATAGCACGGTCAATGCAGGACGGCAGAGTGATGCCGAAGTCCCCTGCATGGGGTAATGAAGTGTTAACGAAGCCCCCCGTCCAGCCGATGTGATGCCAAAGGATATAGTCCGGCTGGATCATTTTCCTGTGCACAAAAAATAGTGCAGACCGGGGACAATAGTAATAATAGGAATTGAAAAAATCGTTGCATAATAAATAATTTATGCAAAGTGAGTAATAAATGAAATATGGCCTGGCGCCGAAGTCAATGTCGATGCAGCGCATCGGCGTCATGTGGTAAAGGTGTGGCAAAGCCTGAATTCACAGGTCGGTCCGAACTCCGGATGCGGCGTTCGCCGGACTATGTACGGAAACTGACCGAACCACCATGCGACTGTCGTTAATGCGGCCACCATTTGATAGACCTGTGTACATATGATGGACAAAGCAGAGTAATAATTCCTTGGGAAAAATGAACCCAAACAATCAAAAAATACAGGGATTAATAGCACCTGCTTTATTTGTTGTAGCAATCCGAAGGATGGTGAATCCCAAAATTGGGACTCGATCCGCGCACCCATTGCCTGATGGGCGATAAAACGATGGCATGGCAATGCTGGCAAAGGTTGGCTTGCCGAGGCAAAGCCCTCGGTCCAGCTAACGTGACGGAGCTGGTCGGCTAGTGACGCCGAAGTGTCCGGAGTAGGTTGATGAAGAGATGGAGGAGACCCCGGTCCAGCCGAGATGTCGAAGTAGGTCGGCGTGATGGACACCAGCTTGAAGAAGCAATAGTGCGGCCCTGCCGATGCAGGTCGTGACGTGGTCGATGCCGGCTTGATGACGCGACCGTGCGGCGATGCCGGTATGCCCGCTCCGTATAATCCGTGGGGCGGCGATGTTGGTGATGATTTATCCTTCGCGATGCCGGACTATTGTTCGGCTTGCCGAGATGATGATCCGAAGAAGTTGAGCTCGACTCAACAAAGTGACGACGTGTCTAGCGTAGGTCGGCAGCCGTGGAGCAATATTGCCGGACTGGTTTGACACCAGCATGATATTGAAGATAGTGGGATGTGTTCGGAAACAAAATACAACACCCATACAAAACTTCATTCAAGAAGGATGTCCGAAATCCCGTTCATAAAAATGACGAACTCGGGTCGGATTCGTTTTCGCGTAGAAAACAGATCCGAAAAGTGATGCACTAATCGGAAGGTTCCCGGAGTTTGGACGGTCGGATCGAGCTGAAATTTTGAGGGGTGGTAGATATAGGAATTCCGCAGCCGATCAACGGTTGGATCTTCCAAAGGAAGAACGAGCTAGAATCAGGACATCACGCCCTAAACTCGACCAGATACTCGTCCAGATTCAATGAGGCTCCGGTATACCGGAGATTGCCAGAGATTCCTCCATCGGAACTCGACGAAATTTTCCAGGGTTGTTGTAGACTCAATTCCGCACAATTCCACCGAAGAAATCGTTAAAACGACGCTTGAGGAGGCGGTGGCGGCGGACACAACTCCGATGTCCAGAAAAACAGTACGGTCGCCCGAGGGCAATGTTGACGTTGAGTCCCCGGGCTCCCTGGATGATTCCTCCATGATCTTGATAGAGATCGGAGTTGATGTTGATGAAGGCCCTCATCCGAACATGACGATCGGAGGTAGGCGCGATCCTTGGTCGAACCAAGGTGACCCGGTCGGCTGGTGACGAAGATGCCAAGTCGCGGTTGATCTACAAAGCGAACCATCGACCTTTTGCGACGACACAGAGGAACTCTCAATGAAAGCACCAATGTCGGTGTCAAAACCGGCGGATCTCAGGTAGGGGGTCCCGAACTGTGCGTCTAGGCGGATGGTAACAGGAGACAAGGGACACGATGTTTTTACCCAGGTTCGGGCCCTCTCGATGGAGGTAATACCCTACTCCTGCTTGATTAATATTCATGATATGGGTAGTACAAGAGTAGATCTACCACAAGATCAGAGAGGCTAAACCCTAGAAGCTAGCCTATGGTATGATTGTTGTTCATCTACCGACTAGCCTGGCCTTGGTTTATATAATGCACCAGAGGCCTAGGATAACAAGAGTACTAGACGAATACGCCGGTGGGGGAGGAGTCCTTGTCTTGATCGCCAAGTCTTGTGGAATCTCCCTTGTATGCGGCGGCTGTCCGGACTGGCCCATGAGTATACGGCCATGGGGGTCCTCGGCCCAATCTAACAGACCGGGAGATGACGTGGTGAGTACCCCCTAATCCAGGACATTGTCACACAGTCTTTCAGAAACATTAACTCTCTACTCCGGGTAGACCATACCAAACCTACAAAACCCACTACCTGTTGATCTACCTCTTCAAGAGCTTCACGTAACTTACTCAACTATGCTAGAGCCCATAATAGCTTGTGGCTGCACGCGGAAGTTTCTAGCATGAATAATCTCAGTTCCCTTTGATCCTGGGTTGCGGTCCATAGGAAGATCACACGGGTACCCCGGGATTTCTAAAAATAAAACAGACAACACTGGGTTCCCTAGGTGCCTCAATCCACCCAGATGTGTAATAAAGTTGCCACCTTAAAGTAAACCATTAATTAACAATCTCACATCTGTCATGGATGCACTCAATCCCAATCCACATCTACGAGCATAGCATAGCAATAATAGCAACACGTAGAAGTAACTCCCAAGGGTTTGATAGTAACAGGGCAATAGGTTCTACCTCAACTACTACTTCCCAACCCACAAGTTAATGACATCCTAATCATGCAATGTTTGAGGATTGGAACTAATGCATAAAAACTGGGTATGAAAAGAGTATGATCAATGTGTTACTTGCCTTGCTGACGATCCGTGAATCCTAGAGACTCGTAGTAACACGCTTCGCACTCTGGGAATTCTATCGCAAGCAAACAATAACATACATAAGCAACAAGAAAAGATGCACAGGTAAAACTCAACCAAAAGAGGTTGACCAGAAAGTTCAACTTAAGAACTCCAGTTCGCAAAAAAAATCAAACCAAACGAAGCAACAAAACTAAAACGGCGAAAGAAATAAGATCCGTTTACTAATCTGAACTAAGGTCAAATTTTACAGAGGCAAAAACTTGTTTGAGTTGATTATTCGGAAAGAGGGTTTCGTGATGAAACTCTAGGCGCTTGAATCGCCTGATTCCGATAAACGAGCGAAAAGTTATACTAGAACGAAAATCGAATCAGAAATCGCGATCAGAAAAATCGCAGAATAAATCCGGGAAAAGAAAAGCGACGAACAGCTTAACGAACGAACGTTCATTATCTGAACCTAAACGAAGAACGCGTTAGTTAAAACGAGCGAACGAGCGAACGCTCGCTAAATAAATAAACCGAAGAAAAACCGATCTATTTGAAAAAACGAGAACTAGGGTTTCGGAAAAGAAAATAAACCGAACGGTTTAAAAAAAAACCGGTGGTCTCGGATCCGGCGGATACCTCTGGCGAGAGGTCCGACGAGGCGGGCTCCGTGAAGCGGGTGGCGTGGCGGCGGCTCCGGCAACGACGGAGGCGGCGGGGCGACGACTCGAGGCGGCTCAGGCGGCTCGGGCGAGGCGGTGGTGGTGGTGGGTGGTGGTGGCGGCGAAGTGCGGTGCCTTGGGGAGGGGCTGGCGGTGGCGGGGTCCGAGCCGGACTCTGGCGGCGGCGCGGGAGGAAAGGCGGCGGCGGCTTGGGCCCAGCTGGCTAGGCTGACCCGGCCAGTCGGGTCTTGAGCGCTTGGATTTTTTTTAAATAGTTCCGCCGACAGAAAAATTCCTATAAAATAAAATAAAAAATCTAAAAATGCCAAGACAAATTTTCACCGTCTAAATGAAATATATAGAACGAGTTGAACATTTTCTTGGCCCTAAAATGCAATTTTCAAAAACGTGCAAATTTTTCTAATGCAAATAAAATTCAAAATAGACTCAAATAAAATCCAAATAATGATTCTAACATTTTTCCTCCAATATTTCAATTATTTTGGAGAAGTCATATTATCTCCTCTCATATATTTAATATGAAATATTTTCTGGAGAGAAAAATAATTAAAATAAAAAATCCTCGTTCTTAGTATTTGATAAAAATCAAAATATGAAAACCGGAAAATCCCCAACTCTCTCTGAGGGTCCTTGAGTTGCTTAGGATTTCGAGGATTGCGGAACGAAGATGCAATAAAATATGGTATGCATGGATGACCTATGTATAACATTCCAAATTGAAAATTTGGGATGTTACAAACCTACCCCCCTTAAGATGAATCTCGTCCTCGAGATTCGGGTTGGCTAGAAAATAGGTGCGGGTGGTCCTTGCGAATATCATCTTCTCGTTCCCAGGTGGCTTCCTCCTCGGTATGGTGGCTCCACTGAACCTTGTAAAACTTGATAACCTTGCTGGGCGTGACTCGGCTGTCAAAGCCAAGAATCTTCACTGACTTCTCTTCATTGGTCAAATTACTATCCAACTGAATCGCCTCCAGGGGAACTGTATCTCTTAACGGTATATCTGCCATCTCAGCATGACACTTCTTCAACTGTGATACGTGGAAAACATCGTGAACTCGACAATCCTTCGTAACTCCAGCTTGTAGGCAACTTCTCCCATCCGTTCCAAAACACGGTACGGTCCTACAAACCTTGGAGCTAACTTTCCCTTAACTCCAAAACGTTTCACTCCTCGCAAGGGCGATACGCGCAGATATGCTCTGTCTCCAATCTCATAGGTTACCTCCTTGCCTTTTGTGTCTGCATAACTCTTCTGCCTGCACTGAGCAATCTTCAGCCTATCACGGATCAGTTTAACCTTCTCTTCAGACTCCTTGATCAAGTCTGGTCCAAATAATTATCGGTCTCCTACCTCATCCCACATCAGAGGTGTACAACATCTGCGTCCATACAGAGCTTCGAACGGTGCCATCTTCACACTAGCTTGGTAGCTATTGTTGTATGAGAACTCTGCGTAAGGCAAATTGTCATCCCAACTAGACCCATAGTCTAGCGCACAGGCTCTCAACATGTCCTCCAAAATCTGGTTGACTCTCTCTGTCTGTCCATCTGTCTGCGGGTGGAATGCTGTACTGAACTCCAATCTTGTTCCCAAAGTCTGGTGTAGCTGATGCCAAAAATTTGAAGTAAATTGTGTTCTTCTATCTGATACGATGGTCCTCGGAACTCCATGCAAACATACGATTCTGGACATATATATCTTGGCTAACTTCGCACTTGTATACGTGGTTTTCACTGGGATGAAGTGAGCGACTTTGGTCAAGCAATCCACTACTACCCATATTGAGTCATATCCTGCTTTGGTTCTGGGCAATTCGGTGATAAAATCCCTAGCCGAACTATCATCTTTGGCCGGACTCCTAGACTATGAAGATACAAGATTGAAGACTTCGTCCCGTGTCCGGATAGAACTTTCCTTGGCATGGAAGGCAAGCTTGGAGATACGGATATGTAGATTTCCTACCATTGTAACCGACTCTGTGTAACCCTAACCCTATTCGGTGTCTATATAAATCGAAGGGTTTTAGTCCGTAGGACGAACAACAATCATACCATAGGCTAGCTTCTAGGGTTTAGCCTCTCTCGATCTCGTGGTAGATCTACTCTTGTACTACCCATATCATCAATATTAATCAAGCAGAGTAGGGTATTACCTCCATCGAGAGGGCCCGAACCTGGGTAAAAACATCGTGTCCCTTGTATCCTGTTACCATCCGCCTAGGCGCATGATTCGGGACCCCCTACCCGAGATCCGCCGGTTTTGACACCGACATTGGCGCTTTCATTGAGAGTTCCTCTGTGTCGTCATCTTTAGGCCCGATGGCTCCTTCAATCGTCAGCAACGACGCAGTCCAGGGTGAGACTTTTCTCCCCGGACAGATCTTCGTATTCGGCGGCTTTGCACTACGGGCCAATTCGCTAGGCCATCTGGAGCAGATCGAAAGCTACACCCCTGGCCATCAGGTCAGGTTTGGAAGTTTAAACTACACGGCCAACATCTGCAGAGACTTGATCTTCGACGGATTCGAGCCGCAGCCAAGCACGCCGCACTATCTGGATGGGCATGATCTAACTCTGCCGCCGAACAGTGTCCTGGAGGCCGCACTAGTGTCTGCTCCGACCATTGATTCGGAGCCGA
The DNA here is from genome assembly GCA_021605145.1 of Aegilops bicornis. Taxonomy (NCBI): domain Eukaryota; kingdom Viridiplantae; phylum Streptophyta; class Magnoliopsida; order Poales; family Poaceae; genus Aegilops; species Aegilops bicornis. Next base: position 72,844,156 of record CM038673.1, read on the forward strand.
TCTCGCCGATCGAGGATGGTTGGTTGGACACCACCTGGGGGGCTGAAATCTCTACGGCGATTGAGCCAAACTCCATCCCTGTCCTTTGCGAAGACCGTGACTCCAAGGTGCCGGACTCCTCTCCGGACTCCGGACCCTCCGCGCCCCTGCCAATCGAGTCCGATTGGGCGCCGGTCATGGAGTTCACTGCCGCGGACATCTTTCAGCACTCGCCTCTTGGTGGCATCCTGAATTCACTAAAGTCTCTCTCTTTACCAGGAGAGCCATGGCCGAACTACGGTCAGGAAGGTTGGGATGCGGACGACGAAGAAATTCAACGCCCACCCACCGCCCACTTTGTAGCCACTGTCGAAAGCTTAAACGACGTGCTCAATTTCGACTCCGAAGACATCGACGGTATGGACGACGATGTAGGAGACAACCAGGAACCAACACCTATAGGATACTGAACAGCCACCTCATCCCACGATGTATACATGGTGGATACACCTAAAGGAAGTGACGACGAGGAACAACGGGACACTACGAAGGATAAATCCCTCGAAAAGCAGTCAAAACGGCAACGTAAACGCCGCACCAAGTCCCGCCTCGACAAAGACCCAGCCATAGAGCCGGGCAAACCGGTGGACGACGAACATGCTATCGAGCAACCGTCCGAACAGGAAAACTTGGATAAACAAACCGTCCCCGGCGAAGATAACAGTCCGGACGATCTGACGCCGGACAAATTGTTGGAGCAGAAGAACCTCCACAAAAGGCTCGTCGCCATCAAGCGCAGCCTGAAAAAGCGAAGCGGAAGCTCAAAACAGCGGAAGATGCACTCGGAATCAGATGGAGCAAAGTACTCAACACATGAGACAAATCTGGCGACGATACCGAACAAAGAGCTACCCAAAGAGAAAGCTACTGCCTGAATTTGATGAGGAGGCGTAGAGCCCCACAATCAAAAAGCAAGAAGGCCACCCGGTCGGATGGGCGACCCCACGGCAAGCAGAGCGGCAAATGGCGCCACACACAAGCGATGCAGGATCCGCGCATAAGGATTCGCATCAAAAGGATGGCCCAGTTAGGTCCATCTATTGGCCGAGAAAGCAAGCTCTTCAAAGCAATGCAACACACCAAATATCCGAACATCATGGCACACCCAAATATAGGGGGGCCGCACACCCCCTGTGTTTCACCGATGAGGTGCTGGATCACGAATTCCCAGCGGGATTCAAACCCGTAAACATAGAGGCATACGACGGAACAACAGACCCTGGAGTCCGGATTGAGGATTATATCCTCCACATACACATGGCTAGAGGAGATGATCTCCACGCCATAAAATACTTACCCCTCAAGCTCAAAGGGCCAGCCCGGCATTGGCACAAAAGCCTTCCTGAAAATTCCATTGGAAGTTGGGAAGAGCTCGAGGATGCTTTTCGGGAAAATTTTCAAGGGACTTATGTCCGTCCTCCGGATGCAGACGATTTAAGTCATATAACTCAACAACCCGGAGAGTCAGCCCGCAAATTTTGGAATAGGTTCCTCACCAAAAATAACCAAATAGTCGATTGTCCGGATGCCGAAGCCTTAGCAGCTTTCAAACACAACGTCCGAGACGAATGGCTCGCCAGACACCTCGGCCAGGAGAAGCCGAGAACCATGGCTGCACTAACAAGCCTCATAACCCGCTTTTGCGCGGGAGAGGATAGCTAGCTAGCAAGATGCAGTACCAGCAAACCCAAGTACATCCGAAGTCAGGGATGGAAATGGGAAACCACGACGCAGCAAGGACCAGCGCCGGATTAAGGGGAACGGTCCAAAGAGCGCGACAGTCAACGCCGGATTCAAAAGCTCACGGCAGAACAATAAAAAACTGCCCCTTAAGGACAATAGCGATGAGCTATCCAACTTAAACACAATCTTGGACAAGATATGCCAAATCCACAGTACTCCCGGAAGCCTGCAAACCATATCCACAGAAATTGTTGGGTCTTCAAGCAGTCCGGCAGACTCAACGCCGAACACAAGGGGCTCGACACACCAAGTGAGGATGATGACGAACCCCACAAGCAGAGCACCTGAAAACAAAAGAATTTCCCACAAAAGGTCAAGACAGTAAACTTACTTCAAGTAACAAAAGGGGAAAACAGAGCGGCACCCATTGAATTACGCGCCGCACAACCTACCCCAGCAGAGTACCAACACTGGTTGTCAAAACCAATCACCTTCGACCATCAGGACTACTCCGAAAGTATCCGGAACGCAGGATGGACTGCCTTAATATTGGATCCTATAATCGACGGATTCCAGTTTACACAAGTCCTCATGGACGGCGGCAGTGACATAAACCTGATATATCAGGACACAATCCGCAGAATGGGGATAGACCCAACCAAAATTAGCCATAGCAATCCTTTAAAGGAATAATGCCAGGCACATATGCACATTGTACGGGCTCCCTAACATTAGAAGTTATGTTCGGTCCATCCGACAACTTCCGTCGCGAAAAGTTAATCTTCCATGTCGCCCCATTTAAAAGTAGCCATCAAGCACTATTGGGACGCGAAGCTTTCGCCCGCTTTAACGCAATACCGCATTATGCATCTCTTACACTTAAAATGCCCGGTCCACGCGACATCATCTCATTAAAAGGGAGTATTAAGTGTTACTCGAGCACAGAAGAATGTGAGACTGCCTTGACAGCCCCACACCAATCCGGCTCCTCTAATCAAAGCACCTGAATAGGTCATGCGAACCCCGGACACGGCTAGACGAGTCCGGCGCCTACTAGCGGCATACCCCCGTACAAGGGGCTGCACGCATGTACTACAAGAGAGAATAAAGCTCAATTTTATTCACCTTTCGAACCGTACTCTGTTTATTTAATATAACGTACATTTTTCGCATGATACTTTTTTCTTTTCAACTAAGTTCCTCTCTTTTACAGATGAACAACGTGCTACACCCGTCCAGGATACGGCACAACGGAGACACAAGCGCAGACGTGGAGTAGGGACCCTTGCAAGGATTCTTTTCAGATTAAGACCCTGCGTAAACCTTTTTTACTGTCTCTTGTTGATACACAACCCCTGGTTTCTAGCGATAACCGAGGAGGAGGCTGGCGTTTTGGCCTCGGCCGCACCAGAATTTTTGCACGTACCTGGACACCAGGGGCTTAGGGCATTATTCTGCCCGTTTTTATAAAGACCGAATACCTTAGGGAGTGTTCGGCGTCTCGAGTTAGGCCTTATATGCATCGGCTCCGAATCATGTCTTTGGTCAAATGTTGGGTTTGCCCGGCTCCAATGTTGTGGTACCTTACATTCCGTTATATCGGCTAAGGTAGCACTGGGAGAACCACTGTGATTCTGCCTCGGTTGAGCTGGGTTGAGCACCTCAGTGGAGAAAGCTAAAACTGACTGTCATGATATAGCGTGAAACTGGTCAACCACTCGATGACCCAGCGGAATGTTTAGAATTCCCCCGCATTGACGAAGGGCCGTTTCGGTCGGGCACATCTGGCGCCCGAATTCGAGAGCGCGGTGCCCCTAGGGGCTATATAGTAGCCCCACCATCGAGCTCCTATGGCTAAGTGAAAGTGATAAAGCATTATAGTCCGGTTGCCTAGTTTGCTACGCTATCACCTCCTTCACAGGACCAAGACATTGGATCAAGTGTGAAAATGCGCCTTTTTTGCAAACACCCCCGCATTATGTGTGTGGGGGCTGAAGCCAAGGACTGCCATCTTTCAGGTTATATACACATATACATCAACGGCCGCACAGGAGGCGTTTTAATACTTGAACGCACAAGTATAAAAAGCTCTTATATTATATTGAGACATTGTTTTTACAAATCATACATGTCATTTAAACATAATATCCTTCGAGCACTGCATCTCTATTAAACGAGCGCCCTGCAGGACTTCCTCAAAATAGTGCTCGGCAGGTACTCGACTTCTGTCTGAATCTTGGGATGCAACGTCGGTGGCCTTCATCTCCGCCCAGTATGTCTTGACACGGGAAGAGCCATCCGCGCTCCCTCTATGCATGTTGACCGCTTCATTGCATCGATATGCGGCACCGCACCAAGGAACTATTGCATCAAGCCAAAATAACTCTTCGGCTTGGGGCTTTTCGGCCACAAATGAGTCACGACAGCCTTCATGGCAAGTCCGGACAACCTATTCAGCTCGGCCCATTCGACCAAACGATCGGCTAACGGAAGAGGACGCTCCGGACTATGGAACTGCGACCAAAACAGCTCTTCCCTTCTGTGCCCCTCTGGCCTCGGAAGTGCTCGATCGCGTCTGTGGCACTCGCCGCTAAATCCAGATAAGCATCCTCCGAACTCCACAACCGGTCCAACTGAGCATACTTCGGATCCGTGAACTTCCTCCGTGGCAGAAAAGGCTTTCCAGCAGCAACATCCACAGCCTGACGCCGCTCCTCCTTTGCAGCTCTCATTGCGGAGCGGGCATCCTTGGCTTCGGCGGTGGCCTTTTTCAGGTCCTCTTGCTTCACTCGATCTTCTTTTTCAAGAAGCTCGCAACGGTCAGTAGCATTCTTCAATTTCACATCCATATCGGCCATCTCTTTCTTGCTGTGGCAGTGAGCAGCCTGTTCGGCTTTTAGCTCTGCGGCCGCCTTTAAAGCAGCCGCATCACTTTTTTTGGCTTGCTCCTTGGCTCGGGCGAGCTCCGCCCTAAGGCTCTCCATAGCAGCGGCATCACCTGCATTAAGCATACAAGTAGTAAGGCGCGGGCGTCAAGCTCACTTACCAGGCGTCCGCGAAGAAGTCGCATACCTTGTGACTCGTCAAACCGCTTATTGACAAGCGTGATGTCCGCATCCGCCTCGTCAAGTTGCCGCTTTAGTTCGGCAAATTCATCAGTCCGGCTGGCCACCGGACGCCCCGCCACCTATTCAGGAGTGGTGATATGTTATAACTGAGATTATGATCCTCGGCACGCTGTCAATTTTGACAACATACCGAGTCTCAGGGGCTACTATCTATACAGGGCGCATTCTATATGCATAACTGTCAGAAGGTACATCATTTTTGCGTACCTCGAACCCCGTCAGCAAGCTTCTGACGGCTTCATGCAATCCGCTCTCAGCGGATGCAATTCTTTCAATCACCGCACCCATTAGCGCACGGTGATCTTCTGAGATAGCCGCTCGCCCCAGCAGATCCTTCAGCTCCTCCAACCGCCGCGTCGGTGGCGCGGACCTTCCGCCCCGCCGGACCGGGGAAACCCTCGTGGCGACACCTCGTGGTCGTCCGCCTCCTATGAAGGTGCGACAGGTGGAGGCATTTCGCTCTCCATCATCTCCGGAAGAAGATCCCCAAAGACGAGCTCTGCTGAGAAGGACTGAGATCCGAACTACAAGGTATAATTTCGGTTATCTTCATAAATAAATACAGGGATGTCCCTTATTACAAGACCCCTTCTTTTTACTTACGGCTCGCTGGAGGGCTGATCCCCTTGGGGAAATAGTGCGGCTGGGATACTTCCCGGCGCCGGACTCTCTGACGAAGATTTCTTTGCCCTCTTTGAGGCCTTGACCTCCGGATCTTCCGCGGTCCTCTTCTCTCCTTGGAGGGTGGGACTTTGATCCTCCTTCCTTGAAAGCCTCCTTCGTGGAGGCAGTTGCTTCCCCGCTCCCCCCTTCGCCTTCTTCAAAAGGCGCGGCCTTCAACATCTTGGTCAGCATGGGATCCGGCGTGGTCTCTGGGAGGGGAGCCGGACACCTTATCAACTTTGCCTTCGCTATCCACTCCTGTTCAAGAAACAGCTCCTTTAAGGGCAAGTTTATGATAAATTAACGGACAGCCCCGTCTGCAGGACTACTTACTTGAATATCTGGGCGATTGCAGCTTAGTCATGCGTCCTCAGTCAGGTCCGGACACTTCTCTTGTGATCCGAAGAACAGTTTATACATCTCCACGGGCGTCGTACCCATAAAATGTTGGAGAGCTCGTGGTCCCTCCGGATTAAATTCCCACAGACGGAGGGGGCGAGGTTTGCAGGGCAGAAGTTGCCGAATCAATATAACCTGCGCCACTACGACCAGATTGATCTCTCTTTCTTGGAGGTCTCAAATACGGCCCTGCAACAGAGGAACGTCCTTGGACGGCCCCCAGTCGAGCCCCTTGTTGACCCATGACGCCAGCCGCTGTGGTGGACCTAAGCGGAAGGCGGGAGGCGCCACCCATTTGGTGCCCCTGGGAGCGGTGATATAGAACCACTCCCGTTGCCACAAATCAAGCTCCGCCGCAGAAGAGCCCTCGGGCCACGGAGCATCAGCGCACTTGCTTATGATAGCCCCTCCGCACTCTGCCTGTTGCCCCTTGATCATCTTCGGCTCCACCTTAAAAGTCTTGAGCCACAATCCGAAGTGAGGGGTAATGCGGAGAAAGGCTTCACATACGACAATGAATGACGAGATATGGAGGATGGACTCCGGATTCAAGTCATGAAAATCCAGCCCATAATAAAACATGAGTCCCCGCACAAAGGGATCCGCCGGGAAGCCTAAACCCCGAAGGAAGTGAGACACGAACACCACGCTCTCGCCGGGCTCAGGAGTGGGAATGACCTGCCCTAGAGTAGGCAGCCTATGCGAAATATCGCCGGTTAGATACCTGGCGTCTGGCAGCTTTAGCACATCTTCTTCCGTAACGGAAGAAGGCATCCACCGGCCGTGCTGGTCGGAGCCGGACATCATCGAAGGTCCGAAGCGCCTAAATCTGAAGCTTTGGGTGTTAGAACTCGAAGCGCGGGGCAAACTCGATGGAGGGTGGAAAAAAGAAGGGGGCCTTGGTCTCATTATAAAGAGGTTGAATACCAAGAGCCCTCCCGGTGGTCGATTGGGACTGGCCTTCGATAGAGGAGGCGTGCCAACGGGCACGATTGGGTTACCCACGTCCGTATTGATGGGAATCCCGGAATAAGGGGGCACGATCTCCGCTTTGATAAGACGTGCCAAGGAAACCGCCTCGCTAAACGCGCTGAGGTGGAACAGTAAAAACGATTCGTATAAAGGCCTGGCCGTGGTGTGATGTCACGCCGCGGAATATGTCAGCAGATCTGTGCAAAAGTTATTCTCTCTACGGTAGTATGTGGAACTTGTTTTGCAGAGCCGGACACTATCCTGGTGTTCAAAACCTTCTATGAAGTATTCGAGAAGGAACCCGCCTTGCAATGTCGAAGACAATATGCAGCCCGGACTCGTCGTCATTGAAGCCTGGTTCAGGGGCTACTGAGGGAGTCATGGACTAGGGGGTGTCCGGATAGCCGAACTATCATCTTTGGCCAGACTCCTAGACTATGAAGATACAAGATTGAAGACTTCGTCCCGTGTCCGGATGGGACTTTCCATGGCGTGGAAGGCAAGCTTGGCGATACGGATATGTAGATTTCCTACCATTGTAACCGACTCTATGTAACCCTAACCCTATTCGGTGTCTATATAAACCGAAGGGTTTTAGTTAAATGGGGACGAACAACAATCATACCATAGGCTAGCTTCTAGGGTTTAGCCTCTCTGATCTCGTGGTAGATCTACTCTTGTACTATCCATATCATCAATATTAATCAAGTAGGAGTAGGGTATTACCTCCATCGAGAGGGCCCAAACCTGGGTAAAAACATCGTGTCCCTTGTCTCCTGTTACCATCCGCCTAGGCACACAGTTCGGGATCCCCTACCCGAGATCCTCCGGTTTTAACACTGACAGTCCTGCTGGCTTCTGATTCTCTGCCTTCACTTTCTGACATACATCACATACAGCTACATACTCGGCAATATTCTTCTTCATACCAGTCCACCAGAAACGTTCTTTCAAATCCAAATACATCTTGGTGTTTCCGGGGTGTATCGAGTATGGTGAGTCATGAGCCTCCTGAAGTATTAACTTCCTGATTTCTGGGTTATTAGGCACATAAACTCGATCCTCAAACCATAAGGTATCATGCTCATCCTCGCGAAAACCTTTGGCCTTTCCTTTGCTCATCTTCTCCTTTATCTCAGCAATCTCTTTGTCTTCCTTCTGAGCTTCTCGAATCTTGTCCAACAATGTAGATTGAACTTCCATTGTTGCAATGAAACCTCTTGGAACAATCTCCAACCGGAGTTCCATGATATCTTCAGCTAACTCCTTTGGCAATCCCTTACTTTCAAGAATATTAGCGTAACTCTTCCGGCTCAAAGCGTGACATTGGCCTTTCCGGAATGATAGTGTAGCTTCATATCGTAATCCTTTATAAGTTCCAACCATCTCCTCTGTCTAAGGTTCAACTCCTTCTGTGTGAAAATGTACTTAAAACTCCTATGATCCGTGTACACATCACAACTGTTTCCAATAAGATAATGTCTCCAAGTCTTCAATGCATGCACTACGGCTGCTAGCTCCAAATCATGCGTGGCATAGTTCAACTCATGAGGCTTCAGTTGTCATGAGGCATACAAGACAACCTTTCCGTCATGCATAAGCACACATCCAAGTCCCAAGCGTGAGGCGTCACAATACACTTGAAACTCCTTATGTATATCCGGCAGTGTTAATACTGGGGCTGTAGTCAAACGTTTCTTCAACTCCTGAAAACTTGCCTCGCAATCATCTGTCCATTTAAACTTAGTATCTTTCTTCAGCAATTCAGTCATTGGCTTAGCAAACTTGGAAAAATTCTCAATGAATCTCCAATAGTATCCTGCAAGTCCAAGGAAACTGCGGATCTTGCTAACTGAAGTGGGTGCAAACCATTCAAGGATGATCTGATCGAACCTTCATGGGGTCCACCGCTATACCCTCTCCCCGATATAACATGCCCAAGAAATCCAACTTCCTTCAACCAAAACTCACACTTGCTGAATTTAGCGTATAACCTGGTGTTCCACGAAGTTTCTCGACAACTAAGCATAAATGCTCCTTGTGCTCCTCCTCGTTCTTCGAGTATACCATAATATCATCAATGAAAACCACAACAAACTTGTCCAAATACTCCATGAACACCTTGTTCATCATACTCATGAAATAGGCAGGGGCGTTAGTCAGTCCAAACTACATGACCGTATACTCATATAATCCATACCGCGTGGTGAACGCTGTCTTTGGTATATCCTTCTCTCGAATCTTCAACTGATGGTATCCTAATCGTAGATCGATCTTCGAAAACACCTTAGCTCCTTGCAACTGATCAAACAGATCATTGATCATCGGTAATGGATACTTGTTCTTTATCGTTACTTCATTCAAGGCTCGGTAATCAACGACCACCCTCATGGATTTATCCTTCTTCTCGACCAGAAGTACTGGTGCTCCCCAAGGTGATGAACTCCTGCGAATATAACCTTTCTCCAATAACTCCTTGATCTGTTTCTTAATTTCCTCCAGATCGATTGCGGGCATCCGATAGGGTCTCTTGGATATTGGCCCTGTACCTGGCAATAGCTCTATCAAAAACTCGATGTCTCGATCCGGTGGCATGCCTGGTAACTCCTCTGGGAAAACATCCGGGTAATCCTTTACTACATGCACTTCCTCCTGCACAACTCCCGTGAGGGCATTCACTTGGCTCCTCCTAGACACATGCCTAGATACATACTTAATCCTTTTTCCCTCCGGGGTGGTAAGATAACTTGATTTTCTAGCACAGTCAATGCTTCCTCCATACTTTGACATCCAGTCCATACCTAATATCACATCCAATCCTTGCGACTCCAAGATAATTAGGTCAGACGGAAAAACATGTGTGCCAATGGTTAGGGGTATCTGGGTGCACCATTGGCTAGCCATGTACTCTGCTCCAGGCGAGCTCACTAATAGAGGGGTCCTAAGGGTTTGTGTTGGTAACTTAAACTTATCCACAAATCCCCTTGATATGTATGAATGCGATGCACAAGTATCAAAAAGAACAAGAGCGGTAAATGACTTAACCAAAAACTTACCTATTACCGCGTCCGGCTGCTCTTCAACCTCCTCCACGTTAACGTGGTTTACTTGTCCTTTGTTGAATGGATTGGGCTTCTTCCCAGCGCTCCAATTTCCATTTCCATTCCTTCCTTCAGGGCAGTCATTAGCATAGTGCCCAGTCTTCCCGCACTTATAGCTAGTAACTTGACTTAGGTCTCTTTTGGAGGGTGTAGATGGGTTGGAGCGGTTCTGATTGTTATTAACTCCGTTCCCATTGCCATTCTTCGCACCATTGTGGTTATGCGATCCGCCTCCAGTATGGTTGTGACCTCCATGGTTATGAACAAGTCCTCCCGAGTTCGGGGTTAAGCGGGGCTTCTGTTGTGCTCCTGAATTATACTTCCCTTGTCCATACTTTCTCTTACGACTCTCAATCTGCTGCTGCTTTCCTTCAATCATAAGGGCCTTATCAACCAACTCCTGGTAGTTGTTGAAAGTTGCCACCATCAACTGCATGCTCATCTCATCGTTCATCCCTTCCATGAACTTCTCCTGCTTCGCAGCATCTGTGGCCACATCATCAGGGGCATAGCGTGATAACTTACTAAAATCATCCACGTACTGAGCCACAGTACGGTTCCCCTGGCGTAAGTTGCGAAACTCACGCTTCTTCATCTGCATGGCTCCAGTTGAGACATGGGCCGTGCGAAAAGCTTGCTGAAACTGGTCCCAAGTGACATTGGCTATAGGAAAAGTAGCTGTGTAATTCTCCCACCATGCGACTCTTGGTCCATCTAATTGATGTCTTGACAAGCGCACCTTCTCAGCATCTGTGCATCCTGCGGTGGTTAACTCCCTTCCAATACGGCGTAGCCAATCATCAGCAACTATTGGCTCGGTGCTAGTGGAAAACACCGGCGGTTGTAACCTCAGAAAATGGGCTAAATTGTCCACTGGCGGTGGGTTGTTGTTGTTGTTGTTGCCCTAGTTCTGAGCTAGTAATTGCATCAGGGCATTTTGCTGCTGGATCAACTGAGTGAGCTCCGGTGGGAAAGCAAAACCGGTGTCACGTCTCGGAGGCATCTGATGGGTTTAGAGGGAAGAGATTAGAATAGAAAGAGGTCTAATGATAAAACACTACCCATAAGCATATGAGGCAAACACAATCATTTCACTCAATCAATCAAGCAAGGGCATACAAACGGTCTATAACTATCGCAAAAGTGCTCAACTACTATTGGGTACATGGGGGAAAATACTACTAATATATGGTGGACATCTAGAAATTTTGATCGGTGGAAGACTCCATGATGTCCGCTCCAGCTTCGTCTTCGTAGTCATCATCACTTGGATCGGAATCGGTATCATCGATGATGATGTAGTTTTCCGGGCAAGTGGGGTCTTCATCTTCTTCTTCCGGTGCTGGTCCTCCCATGAATACTCCGATCTTCTTGACCAGGTCGTTGTTCTTCTCCAGTAGTGTCTTGATTTCCTCCTCGTATCCATCGCGTGTAAACTTGAGTTCTTGCTGCCGATTACTTGGTTTAACTCCTGGATAAAAGCTGCAATGGATCTATCTTTCTTGCTGCCGATTACTTCCCATTGCTCGTCTCAGCGCCCACATATTTGGTATATGGTGTCTTTAAGCTCCATGTTGTAGACTGCTCCAATACGGCCCATGGTAATGTGAGCTGCCATACTCTTGCCTAGACTCCAGGTGGGTGCTTCAAAAGAAAACTCTATGGGCTTAGAAGTTGGCGAGAACGTCCTTCCTGGAACTTGTACTTGAATCATCCAGCACTCCTCTTCTGGTAAGGTGGCGTTGTACGTTCTGGTGAAGCTTGGTATTCCGATGTTCAAGTACCTAGTGACTTCCTTCAAGTGGCGTCCAAAAGGTGTGTCTTCATCCGGTTGTGCAAACTTATTCTTCATCTCCGTCATCCTAAAGAGTGGAAAAATGGAGAGGAGTCAGAAATGAGTAGAGAAGAGAGACCTATGGTTTATCTTAATGGTCGTGTCCTACACTCAGCGTGTGCTCTGATACCATCTTGTAGCGACCCGACCTCAGATGGTCAAATCTCTGTATTTCAGTGTCATCCCTGGATCGAATGTCTTTGACACACACGATTACTCGAAGGATTTATAACAGAGTAGCAATCACACACTTTTTACATCGAATGTCTCAAAAGAGAACTTATTACAATAATATGGCTTATGGCCATCTAATGCGATAACAGCAGAAGGCTTCGAAGATAAAGTGAGTCCATCAACTCCAACGACATGGCTGAGCTGCACGGCAACGACCTAACGATCCTTACTCCTCATCTGAAAAGTGTGCAACATAATACGTTGCAGCCCGAGAATGGGTCAGCACATTGAATATGCTGGCAATATAACACAGTAGGGCAAGAACAGAATAATGCTATCACTACATGCATATTTGGCTGGTGGAAAGCTATATGGTTATAGTTTCGCGAAAAGCCAATTTTTTCCTACAACAAAGGAATACGTTTTATTTAACTATCATGGTGGTTGTTAAACATTGAGAATGGTTGACAGCATTCTCAATCCCAATTAAAGTAGTTAACATCCCAACAATATTAATTTAAGAGTGATGAGATACATGTGAATACTCAGATACTAGATACTCAGAATTGTCCATAACCGGGGACACGGCTAACCATGATTAGATTGTACACTCTGCGGCGGTTTGCGCACTTCTCCCCACAAGACTTGGTCGCCTCCGTTGATTTCTCGCACTACATGGTGTTTGAGAAACGGATGACCGAGACACAGTCTTTCAGAAACATTAACTCTCTACTTCGGGTAGACCATACCAAACCTACAAAACCCACTACCTGCTGATCTGCCTCTTCAAGAACTTCACGCAACTTACTCAACTATGCTAGAGCCCATAATAGCTTGTGGCTGCACACGGAAGTTTCTAACATGAATAATCTCAGTTCCCTTTGAGCCTGGGTGGCGGTCCATAGGAAGATCACACGGGTACCACAGGATTTCCAAAATAAAGCAGAGACAACCTTTGGGTTCCCAGTGCCTCAATCCACCCAGATGTGTATTAAAGTTGCCACCTTAAAGTAAACCATTAATTAACAATCTCACATCTGTCATGGATGCACTCAAACCCAATCCACGTCTACGAGCATAGCATAGCAATAATAGCAACACGTAGAAGTAACTCCCAAGGGTTTGATAGTAACAGGGCAATAGGTTCTACCTCAACTACTACTTCCCAACCCACAAGTTAATGACATCCTAATCATGCAATGTTTGAGGATTGGAACTAATGCATAAAAACTGGGTATGAAAAGAGTATGATCAATGTGTTACTTGCCTTGTTGACGATCTGTGAATCCTAGAGACTCAGAGTAACACGCTTAGCACTCGGGAATTCTATCGCAAGCAAACAATAACATACATAAGCAACAAGCAAAGATGCACAGGTAAAACTCAACTAAAAGAGGTTGACCAGAAATTTCAACTTAAGAACTCCGGTTCGCAAAAAAAATCAAACCAAACGAAGCAACAAAACTCAAACGGCGAAAGAAATAAGATCCGTTTACTAATCTGAACTAAGGTCAAATTTTACAGAGGAAAAAACTTGTTTGAGTTGATTATTCGGAAAGAGAGTTTCGAGACGAAACTAAGCGCTTGAATCGCCTGATTCCGATAAACGAGCGAAAAGTTATACTAGAACGAAAATCCGATCTGAAATCGCGATCAGAAAAATCGCGGAATAAATCCGAGAAAAGAAAGGCGACGAACAGCTTAACGAACGAACGTTCGTTATCTGAACCTAAACGAAGAACGCATTCGTTAAAACGAATGAACGAGCGAACGCTTGCTAAATAAATGAACCGGAGAAAAACCGATCTATTTAAAAAAACGAGAACTAGGGTTTCAGAAAAGAAAATAAACCGAACAGTTTTAAAAAAACCGGGGGTCTCGGGAGAGGTCCGACGAGGCGGGGCTCAGCTCCGGCGGGCGGGTGGCGGCGGCGGGCTCCGGCGACGACGGGAGGCGGCGGCGGCGGCGGATCGGGCGGCACCGGCTCGAGGCGGCTCCAAGCGGGCGGTGGTGGTGGTGGTGGGTGGTGGTGGCGGGGGTGCAGTGGTATTTAAAGGAGGGGGTGGGGTGCCTTGGGGGAGGGGGCAGGCGGCGGCGGAGTCCCAGCCGGACTCTGCGGCAGCTTCGGGCGCGGGAGGAAGGCGGCGGCGGCGGCTTGGGCCGGCCTGGCCTGGCTGGGCTTCGCCCACGGTCGGGTCTTGAGCGTCTTGTGATTTTTTTAAATAGTTCCGCCGACAGAAAAATTCCTATAAAATAAAATAAAAAATCTAAAAATGCCAAAACAAATTTTCACCGTCTAATATTTAGAACGAGTTGAACATTTTCTTGGCCCTAAAACGCAATTTTCAAAAATGTGCAAATTTTTCTAATGCAAATAAAATTCAAAATAAACTCAAATAAAATCCAAATAAGGATTCTAACATTTTTCCTCCAATATTTCAATTATTTTGGAGAAGTCATATTATCTCCTCTCATGTATTTAATATGAAATATTTTTTCGGAGAGAAAAATAATTAAAATCAAAAATCCTTGTTCCCAGTATTTGATAAAAATCAAAATATGAAAACTGGAAAATCCCCAACTCTCTCCGAGGGTCCTTGAGTTGCTTAGGATTTCGAGGATTGTGGAACGAAGATGCAATAAAATATGGTATGCATGGATGACCTATGTATAACATTCCAAATTGAAAATTTGGGATGTTACACAAACTCCATTACTGACCTGCTCATCGCACAAAATCTGACTACCTCTCAATGTCGGCAACTCTAGCGGAGTCAACGTGCAACCATGGCCAGGGAGCGGTGGACTGTTCAAAGGATTGTCCCATAGAAGAACCTTCTCCTCGAGGACGCATGGAAGACCAACAAGCATGGCCTTGTCCCAAGCCTTTTTAAGCACCGTCTTGAAAAAGTTGGTGCAGGAAGCACTGAGTCTTCCGGCAGTGAGGACGTCAGAGCGGCATGCGATTTCTCCCAGAGGATCGTCGTCCAAGGTCTCAAAGCCCCGACGAGGAGGAGAACCGCCTGGCGAATCCATGGGAGCAGCGACGAACTATCTTCTCTTCGGGGGGAGGGGAACTGGCGAGGAGGAGATAAGAGCGTAGTAACCACAGGGCCTCGTCCCTTCCAAATGTTGATTGTTCCTTCCAACTGTAGCGAAGGGGTGAGGCTATTATTTACTACTAGTACTAGAATTATGGGACGTTATGGGATTACATTATACTGTAAATAATAGCACTAGTAAGAAATTTTTGGCACTAGCTAGTAGTTTTTTGCGTGGATTAAGAAATTTTGGGTATGTTTTTGCTATTTTTTGTACACGCCAACTAGTGTCAAAAAACGTCTTACATTATGTGACGGAGGAGTACGTACTCGTACTGTAGCAGTACTAGTACTACTTTCTCAACTAGTAGTGCGAGGGTACTACTAGTGCTATGTACTGTACTTCTAGTATAGTGCACCAGTTTTGAACTCTTGAATCTCAGGGCCAAGGAGCTACAGTTGGAAGTGGAGGGTACTACTGTTCTCTAGAACCATCGCTGTATTATCAATGCAGGGAAAGTACACCTACGTACTGGCCTAGTGGGTACTCTCGGTGCTCTATTCAGCCACTCCTCTCACATAGCTGGCCTACTCAGCCTCTCCTCTCACGCACACACTAGCAGCATGTTTATCGACGACGGTTACTGCGGGGGCAGAACATTTGAGTTATTTGATACAGCAAGACTAGGCTTTTCGCTTCCATTTGTGGAGGTGTAATGGATCTCGTCGAACTTTGTTAGTAGTTCCTTTTTTATGAATGAGATGAAGCAAAGCTTTTGCCTCCGTTTTAAAAAAAAAACACGTCAAGAGGAATTTCTTTTATAGTAGAGCCGATAATGGAGTGAAGTCCATGCGTGCAACGCCACAAGCTACAGAGTAGTAGTAGAGCACTTTACGTACAGAGCCATATTGCACAGTTCCCAATGCCCCGCCAGGCTTTTCTGGCTCCTCGGGCTTAATTGGGAGGCGCTAGTTTAAATATGCTACTAGCTGATGAGGAAGCTGCAAGCGAGGTGTGGCTAGGATGAGCACGCGAGCCACGAGATGCTGGGAAGGAAAACCCGTTCACGTGGCTAGGCTATCCAGTGCACCCAGATTGTGGTGCCGCGCGTCCGTTTGACTTCAAAACTCAAACTACCCGTGTAAAATATTGGCTCGCAGCAAAGTTACTATTTAAAAAAAAAGGCCGTCGTGCGTTCGGCCGGGATCGAACCCACAAACGAGGTATACACTCCCGTGACCACTAGCAGTACTCGTTGGAGTACAACGCAACCTAGAATCGCCTTTTGTCGCTAGTAGTACATTGTTCCTTACAAGAAACCCCTAATAATGCAAGAAACCACTAATAATGCCAAGAAACTACTACCACTTGCATACATGGCAGACTTAAGATAAGACTACCTTATCAACCATTGTACATGCTCTTACCAACCAGCCCTACCAAGAAACGACTACTCTACAAAGTGCCTTTATAGGCACATTTCAACCCATGGCTCTGTTTTGATACATTTGTAGTCAATCTAACCCTGCCATCCAAACACCACTTTGGTTTGAGTTAGTTTAGGGTTAGAATCTAACCTCTGACTTAGAGTATCCAAACAGGGCCCATCTCGCCCATTAATTCAATGCCTTCTATTCGACCGGGCGTTATGACTTGTGGGACCTACATGTCAGTCTGCACAAAAATCCTTGAGTGACCTCCTACCTCCGGCCCGTCCAGTCATCCTCGGCCATGGGACGCAGCTACTACCGCCGGTAGAAGGCGAGGTCAAAACCGCGGGTGGTGCGGAGCCCATCTTGCGGCAGCCCGGATACCAGCTCCGTCTGGCGCTCACGGCCGCTAGCTAGCCAAGATAGCTCTGTCTAGCTGCTTGTCTGCAAGGTTTGCTAGCTAGATTGGCACGGCGGCGGGGCGACTTGCTCGCGCGTCGCTCTAAGGCCAGCCATCTGGCTCGAGCGAAGGCCAGCGCGGCGGCTTGCTCGCTCGTGAGTCACGCTCGGGCCAGCCTGCCAACCCGTGCGGAGGCCAGCGCGGCGTCCGGCCCGTCCGGCGGAGCGGCGGCCAACTCGCTCATCACCGGCGCCACCGACGAACACGCATCAGTACTGTTTGAAGTAATGTTCAGGAAAAATAATGATTTGAGGGGGAATAACAGGATAGAAGGTCAGATGTGGGTCCCTCGTGTCAACGGTCAAACAAAATGTGTTGGTTTAAGCTGCCTCGTCAGCACGGACGTGTGGGCCAACCCTGTCATAAATGGGTTTAAACTAACCTAATCGGTAGGTAGTATTTTTTGGCGTGGATTAAGAAATTTTGGGTATGTTTTTGCTATTTTTTGTACAATAGATTCTTCCTAGGGATGGTTGAAAGTTGTAGTTTTTTTGTTAAATACTCTACATATTGTAAGTAGGAGTGAAAGTTAGGTTTTGGAACCCAATAAGCAAGGCTAGTTACATAGTGCATATATGTACATGATTGAAAGTAAATATCAACCATGAGTGACTAATATCTTGATGGAAAACTCGAAACTATGTAATACTAGGGAAAAATTGCATCGTTGGAAATACTAGCAATGTTCATGTGTGTTGCAATCTTATATTTACTAATCAGAAGCACCAACGGAGGTTCCACGTTAATTCTCATTAATCACGTAAATTTAACCTTCAGATCTCAAGCCTACGGTCCAGATGAAATAAGTGGGGTTTAGAGTCCTAAAAAGATACAGCTGCAAAAAAAGAGTAAAAGGACACGATTTTATGGGTAAGTAATCTCCAACTGAGGCAGCTATAGATGTATCTTGATTTAAAAAACTATAAATGTATCTAGCATGTAAATTTAACCTTCAGATCTCAAACCCATGGTCCAGATGAAATAATTGCAGTTTAGAGTCCTGAAAAGATACACCTGCAAAATAAAGAGAGTCCTAGAAGGATACGATTGTATGTGTAATCTCTAACGCGAGGCAGCTGTAGATGCATCTTCTCTGGCGCCGGCGCTCAAGGCATCGGAGATGCATCCTCTTCCCCTCCTGCAAGCCCCTCCCTTCCGCTCCTCCTACAATCATCCATGAGCCCACACGAGCCTCCCTCTGATACATAGCACAACTCAGACGGGAAGAAGCTCCACAGACAAGCGTACTTTCTTCTCAATGGAAGGATCTTTGGACATATCAGCCAATCTTTGCTTTCATAATCTCAGACTTTCATTATGCGACCTGGACAGTCCTATTGACAACGTCAAAACCTTGGTGAAGAAGCACGATCATTTGATCATGTGAACAGATGGGTTGGCTTCACCGCGGCATCTTGGGCGAAGCATGTCATCCTCGATTTGAAGTTGAACATCCGAGCAAGATGCACTACATGGAGTAAACCAAGGTCCCATATTATAATGTTTCAGGGTGATGCGGCCATGGTTATGACAACAATGTTGGATCACGATGAACTGCATGCGGAGGCCCTAGACGTTGCCAGTCGTCAATAATTTTAAGTTTGATGGATCGTTGTTATTTGCTCCAGGTCAAGTATTGAATATTGATTCTCTGTCATCTAGAGTTGATGCACTACGTGCAGTAGCCCGAGGTCCCATGTTGTAACGTTACATGGTGACTGGCATTATTATATGAGTATGACAAGTCCAACAATCTCATATCACGATGCACTGCTCGCAGCCGCCCTAGACGTCGTGGTCATGAATACTTTTCTGTTCGATGGGTCGTTGTTCTCCTGGTCAGGTATTTGGCAAAATCTAATGTTGGTTCCTATGGGCCTACAAGTAGATTTACTGACGAATTCCTTTGAGATATGGTGTATTATTTATTCATCTGATCTATTACTGTGGTTACTCCCCGTACTGTTATTTTAACATAAATTGGTTGTTTATACGAACCAGGGGCACTGACAGGAGCTACAAACTAAAATTTTGTGCCAAAATCGATAGTTTTTAACTCCAGTATTAATTGTACTATGTACTATGCTGATGCAACCAAGTTATTTTCCACTTTTCCTATATATTGTGCTTGGACAGGTACAATTTTCCATCTATAAGTACCAAATTAGCAGTAAAATCAATGCTTAGGAGTCAACAAAGTGCTTATTCGCAAAAAAAAACAAAGTGCTGCAAATTATACAGGTTCAATTTCTGTCCCATGACGTGAATGACTGAATTTTATTGAAATTTATCGTGTTTGATTGGTGAGCTTGCATTCAAGAATATAAGACATGTTTAAGTTACGATGGATTAGTTTGAAGGTAGTATCTGTATCGTGCTACTTAAGATAGATATTATCAATCAATATTGCTTCAAGAAACTTTGCTTTTTGGCAGGTACAAATTCTGCACCAAGCCGTAAACGCCCGTCCTGATGTGAGGCAGCTGGCAGAAACGGATTTGGCCCAGCTATGTGGCGCAGTGGTTAACCTTCCGTTGGCTGAGAGAGCGAGTATTACTCCACCACATTGTTTGTTGTGCACTCTACTCGGCTCCAACATCACTCTCGATGATCTTAGGTGAGCCCCCTGTAGGGTTCGAGTTGACAAATGCCGTTTATGTAAGTTTAATTGTAGTTGTTGCCAACACAGATCGTTGCCCACCCGGTTTTTTATTTATTTATCTATGAATTAGGTGACTGCTCAAATCTTGGAGATGAGGCTGGCATTAGCGCAGTATACCGAATAAGGATTACAAAATAGTTTGTTGGCATATTCAACATGGTTCGAAAATTGGTTTTGATCTTACGTATGTATGTGAAATAGCGCTGCTTGCGTGAAAAGGTACAGAGCGGGAACATGGCGAGACTATCAAGATTAAAGCAGTGCAATAATGTACATGTCAGTATAAATCGTATCCTCCACTTGGAAAAACTGCAAGGGGTTCTCCTGCAATCTGCCCCATGTAATGCAAAACTAGAATATGTAGTAGCCAGTCAATAGAATCTATTGCTACATTTTACATCAGCAGAAGTGGCATGTTGGTACGTTTGTATGTTTTGTTTACAATGTTATATCCCGGTTCAGAAAGGAAGGCCGAATGAACCAAAGTTTTGTTTCTCCTTCTAATAGAAAAAAAATGGATACGCTTTTGGGTACAAGAGGAAGAGAGAAAAAATGATTCTCAAATTACATTTATGTTTGAATTCATCTGCAGATCTCTTCATTTAATACTATATAATCCAGTTTTATTTTATAGTTTATAATGTGGTGTGCAACTCATGAGACCAGCAACCACTACGATATGTCTTATCTCTATAATAATTTGAGAATTTGATAGTACTTCTACCTGATCTTTGGGATGAGAGAAATAATCAGTCTCTGCGGTTAGCGAACTTACGATACAAATGTTTGCTGAAGTTTATAGTTTCTAGAAAAGGTTTTGATAATTGTAGATATATTTTGCTGGCCTTTATTTTGTATAGTTAGTTCGGTAAAGCTGCTATAGGTACAAAATCATACTTAAGTCAATTTATTTAGATGAAAAATACAGAGACTCATCGTGTGTACAACCTTTCACAAATGTGTTTGTGCTGTACAGCGTGTATACCTTTTATGGATGATTTCCCTTTTGTGCTCCGCACATAGATTTATTTAATATGCTTGGGAGAGTTAACAATGTGGAAAGTTCTTTGTATTTTCGTTTCTCCATGGGCTTTGAGCACATGTCAAATAAAACAGTCATCTTTTATGGGGGTAACAAAATAACACCATCAAGCTTTTGAATGAATGAAAATTTAGCTGGGTATATGATGACATGAGCAAACATCCCATATAATGGAAGTTTTATTTCGAAAACACAACTACGTTGCTAAGTATATAACTAGCCCGTGCTGTTGCACGGGTCGATGACTAGTGAATCATAATTAGAATAATACTTATTCACAAACTTGATACAAAACACTCTAATTTTGATATACATATATCACTAGAGATATATTATGTTTCAATTAGAATATATTCCTTGGGCAGTTTTGGTGAGGTCAGGGAGGGATGTGGTTGGTTTTAAGATACTAATTATGGGTTTTTTTACAAGTTGGTAGACAAGTGGGATGTTTGTGAGAAAAGGCAACAACTTACCTCACAGTCATTAGATGTAGATCTAATGGTCACAAACGACGGATGGCACACACACCATGATCACCAACTTAGTCTTTTGTAGGAGTACTAGCAAGATCTGTGCATTGCACAGAACATCAAGATGCATTTTTTTATAAAAACACTCGTTGTGATTGACCCATGCGGTAGTAATCCCATGTGTAAAAACTAATGATATCTCGAGAAATAGGAGATAAGGTGAAGAGGAGTGGGGCGTGGTGGTGATTGGTGGTCGGACCGAGCGGTGGCATGGGGATTGACGACGCCGGCAGTGGCCACCGGGTCAGTTTGTTCCGGAGGCTTCCTTTCTTAATTGCTCAACAATGCATGAGGTTGTTGGAGATAAGGATGAATGAGGGAAGGCCATGTCTGCAAATGTGAAGAGGGGTGCGGGTATCTTTTAGTTTAATTTCCATCAGTCAAATATAGATCGGACGGTCTATATTGCAAGATGGCATGCGTACCATCATCACCAACTCAGTTTTTATAAGAGAAGAAATATAAGTATGGAGATACAAATGTATTATTGATACTAGCATCTACATTCTATTCAACGCCTCAGCATGTGAGGCCTTAGCACAATGACTTCTCCACTGTGTAAAACAAAGGTTTTCCCATCGCCGATAAGGAGGGGGTGACGGCGGCGCGCTTTTTGGCTTGCTTTAGTCCTAGTAGTCATACTAGGTGGCCTAAGCACGTGTAGATTTATTCTTTTTCACGTCTAGTGTTCGACGTACTATTACGACTGTTGATGAATAGATGGTAAGTTATTCACGGGGAAACCCTTGTTGGTCGTGTTTGCGAGAGAGAGAGAGAGAGAGAGAGAGACAGTGTGCGTGTGTGATATGTCTAGAGACTGAGGCAATGATAACAGATTCTTTGTGTCTATGTGTGTGGAGGATAGAGAGAGACATGTACATGGGGCTTTGTGTTGTGTAACATGGAGACACATATACATAATTAGAGAGTGAGTGTGCGAGATACACATGCGGACATGGGGAGAGATGAGGATCCATATTAATGGGTGTTTGTGCGTGTCTGTGTGTGTTTGTGCGCGCGTTGTGTGTGAGAGGAAGGGTGTGTATGTGGAGTAGAGAGACCACTAATGATGTAAACCTAGTATAAGGGAAGGGGGAATGGTGTGACATGTGTAGTAGCGGTATAGCATGGGTGCGGGCGGGGGGAGCAGACTATTTGGAAGAGACATCGATTGTGTGTGGGAGCGGGGTGTGAGAGCGAGCGAGAGAGAGAGAGAGAGAGAGAGAGAGAGAGAGAAAGGAATAGAGGGGGCGAGAGACGGGGCGTTTGTGTCCGTAAATGGCGTATAGATAGGGAGACAATGTTGATGTTGTTTAAAATTGGCCTATGTACGGAGATGCAAGGGAAGCGAGTCAATGTGTGTGATAGGGACTTCATGAGAGATCTAGAATAGATGGTGTAGAGAACAATGTGCAAGATCGAGAAAGATGATACATTAGGGAGCTATGGAAAGAGTCATGACATATATGTATACAGGGAGGAGCTGGGGCGGGTCCGCATGTGGGAGGGATAGAAAGAGGAGACTGGTGCACAAGGAGACAAAGTATGCTTGTTTTGAAGTGGGGGTGGTGTGTGAGGTGAGTGTACGAGAACCACATAACTAGGGAGATAGACGTTTGGGGCGACTTTTTGTGTGTATGGGAAAGATACACTCTACATAGTGCGTGTGCTTGGGAAAGAGAGATGCCGGGAGACCTAGCTAGAGAGTGGGGAAAGAGATGTGTGCATACCCAAGAGACAAAGTGATAGAGACCTATATTGGGGTCCGGACTTTAGAAGAGAGAGGGGTGTTAATGTGCTCGTCACATTGGTGTTTATGGAGAGAACAACTTCTATATGTGTGTGTGTGTGGGGGGGGGGGTTGGCTTCAGATAAAGAGTGAGGTGTCTGTATTTGAGGGACTTCAGCGTAATTGAGATATACATGGTCAATAGTGTGTGCACTCAAGGTTGATCAATTTGTTTATAGCTTGGACTATGAGATAACTATACTTTTGAACATGCGTGATATACTTTGATGTACCAGAAAAACAAACCTAAGATTGGAATTTTGGAATTCGACTCCATCATTAGCTTTTGTAATCATTTAAACGGAGGTACATTTTTAAGCCGGGATTTCGTGATTTCAAATTCATATATCAAACCTAGAGAGATATACACATACGAGCATGTTCAAACTTTATAATCATCCACATTATGCATACACATACACATTTTTGCTTTTGTCATCATATTTAGGATAAACACATTTGGAATTTCATTTGAATTGGACCATATGATGGTATTTGCTTATAGTAGCTCAATGATCCATATTTGAATTGAATGGACAATCTAAGTTTCGAGTTGGAGACATTGATTTTCAAAACTTGCACTTTTTTTGCGTGCAAAACAAACAAATTATCGTAGTCGGCCGTACAAGAGCAGAATATAATTTCAGGCGCCAAAAGCTTTCAAACTTCCTGCTCACATCGAAATATCTCGCGCCCAAAAGTTTAGCCCTGCGATATTCCTGTTTTACCCTTGCCACATGAACGGAAAATGGCTGCTTTGGTAACTCCATTGTTTGCCCCTCTTTGCCCCCAACATTCTTCCCAGAGCCCCTCCCCGACCCTCCCCCAACCACGGCAAGCCGCCGAATCTAGTCCTCCGCCGCAGCGGTGGACCTCACACCCCGACGGATCTACCTTCCGCACCTTGGAACCCCCAACTGCCAACTCACCACTTCACCGGAGCTGCTTCAGCGACTAGCTTGTACACTGCTCCAGATCTCCCTGGCCGCCATCATGGTCCACCGCAACGGATCTGCTTAACCGGCGCCCTCGTCCACCACAGTGTAGGCCCTTCACTGACTCCCTCGTCCGTCCCTTCGTTGGCCCTTCATACAAGCCCTCGTCCGCCGCAATAGATCCGCCTCACCAAAAGAACTATACAACGCGCCCGCCGAAGCCCTCGTCCATTGCACCGGAACCGCTCCACGGACGCCATATTCAACTCCACCGGCCCTGCTTTACCGATGCCGCAGCCTCATCAGGTTATTCCGATCTGTACTCCTTCGGATTTTCTCTTTATCGTGCAACTGTTCACTTACCACAGATGAGCTTTCTTGTATGTCGACAAAGCGCCAGAATCAGAAAGCACTGGAGCCGCTTCAGCGATGGTGACAGCCGTCCCAAACTCAACCGCAACACGAGCACCATCGACGATCCTTAGCTATCAAGTATGCCAACAATACCCATACGCCGCCGAGAATCAGGTACTATTATCCAACGGCCGGCGCCTAAGTTCACTTTCTTAGCATAAACACTGCAACTTTGAATTTCTTTATGGCATCATTTAGTTTTTCATGAGACGCGTTATTCTGCTTGCACCTGTAGGGCCATACTTCTGGCAGTGAACATGTTACATGTGCTAAATTACATACCAGTGCACATATAGTTAATATGCTTTAGTTTTGACCTAAGTATTATTGTACTTCCTAGATATCACTGCCTACTATTTTACTTCTTGCATGCTATATTTATGATACTGGTGTTGTTCTGATGCCACCTGTTGATTCCATCAAACTGCTTCATGTTCTCTATGCTTAATTACACATCAGCAAACTAGCATGTGGTTCCGCTGGTTTTTGTTCGTTTTACCCTACATTTTCTGATGCTAGCTATTACATCACTGCTACGAGCCTCTATTCATTACTTTTTTTTGTGTTCTTGATCTTCCCAAGTTGTTTGATGCTTCTATTAATTATGGAGCTGCCAACCCCATCAAGCAAAATATTTGTTCTTTTGGGGCTGGCACCTCGAACAAGCATAAAAATAGAGGGAAGCATATATATTGTCGTGTATGCACACACCCTTCTTTCATTAGTTTAGATGAACCATTGGTGATCAATTCTAACCAGTGCATGCGATTAAAATTAATTTTACCTAAATAGAGGGTGCAAAATAAACTACAAAAGTAGATTTGCAACCACGGGATGCTGACGATATCTTCAAAGAACATTGCAACCGTAGCGAGGCTACACAGCAACATATGGTAAGCCAGAGTGTTTTAGTACATGTGAAATGTAATGCGTGTGGGCTGCTTTCTTGGCTTGTGCCCTCAACCTATAATCCTACAGAATAACAAATAGTTCAGTTGTCTGCTTTGATGTATTGCTTGATTTGAATGCTTGTTTGTTACTTGTTACGCTATACCTGAGTTGGCCAATATGTCAACAGTGCCTGTTGTACTATCGTAAAGAAATGCATGCCTAGTTCATTTGAGTCCTTAACTTTTCCTCTGAACTTCATCAAAAGATTGTCTTTGTAGTTTATATGAGGCCACACTATTAAGTGCTTTCTCAGATTATTTCAACTGCTTAGATGCCTTGGCAACTTAAATATAGCGGTGGTACACTCCCTTTCAACTAGGGATGTCAACTGGGTCCCGTTTAATCCCGATTAAAGTCCACTAGTGGTATGATAGTTCATAAGAGTTTTTTTTTTGAGGAATATTAACCAGGGAGCTAGCACAAACTAACTAGATGGGACTGGCGGATGTCGTTTATTTGCCATTTACATCCCTAGTTTCATCTTACCATTTTAATTTCTTTTCGGCTGATGCTGCTTCGAACCATTTAAATATAGCTTGCCATGCTCGGCAATAATTCGTATGTTGTTTACCATGTAATCTTACTGCCTGGATCATGCGATAACTATCTCTTACTTATGTCCAACAGAAACCTTTTAGGATGTCGTTCACACTATAGGACACAATGTACAACCCCAGGATCTATTTGTGGAAGCAGTGCGCCATCCATGTTACCAGATGGTAGCAGTTCAGAGGCAACACCGCCGGAGAGCAGTCTGAGCACAGATATTATAGTTCTTGAGGCTCTACTAGAGGCGGAAAGAGATGGTGTGGCTGCCATGGATGAGGTAATCTCGATCTTGATTAGATGCACGCATTATGCAAGCAACCCAAGAATTGGAAGAAGTAAGAATGTTGCATTTGAAGACGGAGGACATCCTGCTGCTTGTGCTATCTGAAGCCCAGGGTAATCCCAGTTCTTCTTTAGATAGCAGTTGAAATTGTCATTAGATTATTGTACTTGCATGTTGTGTCGTGTCTCTGAATGGATTATGTTGTAAGACCCCCTATGTTTTCCATGTGTTGTAATGATCCAAATTTTTTAGGCGAGGTAATCCTCAGTACTTTTATGATTGACATAAGGTGAACTATTTTTCGTGTGAGCATATTGTATTGGATGAAATAACTGTTTGACTCAAAGTCTATCCAACCTACTGAATTCGAAGATCACGGCATGTCTAAATCATAATCATATATAAAGGTGGAATAAATATTTATTGTGGTTTTGAAGAAATAAATAACAAAATGTAGAATTATTTGTGGATTTTCATAATCGAATAAAAATTAGATTTGGATTTAGTTGTCAGGGCCCAGGGCAAATGTGAATGCTAATTCTTCCAAGTTTTGAACTAAGCGGCTAAACACCCACTATCATTTGTGGACTGCCCGAAGCAAGTGTTTGCGAGATGGAAATTACTGTCTACCCCTGACACTTGACATCCTTATCAACCGGATTTACACTTCTGTCGATAGGGGTAGACTAGTAACTTCAATAAGACGTGACACGATGGCCTCTGAGCCCATTCAGACACGGTGGGCGCCAAACGTGGGCAGCAAAACACATTTGATTCAAGCTCGTCCGAAAGACATGTGTCTCTCCCTCCATTTCCCCATTCATCCATGGTGGGCGGCAAAACAAACTCTCCTCGTCCGAAATCGATGTAGGCTAATATTTTAAATAGGGGCAGATGTGTAACTTCCTCAGACGTGGCACAACCGCCCTACCTGTCAGCCCCGTTCATACACCGTGGGCACCAACCGTGGGCGGAAAAACACCCTCTCCTCGCCCGAAATCGTTACCGACAAATATTTGGGAGATGCGAGATTACTGTCCTATCCCCAACCGACGTGATGTCCGAAATTTTAAACGGGGGATAAGTTCGTAACTTTGACACATTTCAGACAAATGCGTCCCAAAGTTTGAGATCCCCCCTCCCCCTCCATTTCCCCATTCATACACCATCGGCGCCACGACAACCTCGCCACTGCGGCCAACATCCTCCGTCCGCCACCCCATCTTCCACCTTGCCGGAGCCGCTACCCCTACTCCATCGTCCACTGCAAGAGATGGACGTCTCTCATCCACGGCGCCGGACCAGGATCCTTTCATTGCGTCGTCTCACTTCATCGGCGCCGTCCTCCACTTTGCCGTTGCCACTCCTACGACCGCCTCGTCCACGGCAACAGGATTTATCCCCCAACCTGGCTGTCTGCCTATCTAAATTCTTCTTCCCCGCTGCCGACAGCCATCGCACCCGCAACACCCTCAAAGTATCAGCAGGGGCCTACACGGCGTCGCAAGAGAGGTGGTACTCTTCCATATGTGTTTAAGTTATTGATCTCACCAGGAAAATAGATCTTAAATTGTTTACTGTACTTTTCTTGTCCGTACAAAATCGTAGTGGCTAGTTGAATGCAAACATTGGTTGCGAAGTAGATTTGTCCGGTTTGCACCTACAGATCCTCCATGTCACGGTCACTATACTCATAAAGCTTATGGTTTCCCCCTTTATATTCACTACCATCATCGTAGGCGTGTCACTGCTTCGTGTCGTGCTAGCACTGCTCCTCAAGACCTCAACCCATCAAGCGAAACAACGTGCCACTTATAATTCCAAAGTTACGTGTTGAAATACGAATCGGATATGATGCTCATATTACTAAAACAGAGAACATTTAATTGGTCACCTAATGTTCCTATATTCGTTTCGAAAAGCATGTGCGCCACCCACTGGTCCAGCTAGTTCCACTTTCCTGATTTTACTCTTGATGCTTAGGGTTTTCCCCTTTTATCTACTCTACTATGATCTGCGTAGGTGCTTTCTGTCATACTAGCATTACTCCACCCTTCAAGCTAAACAACACAACACTTAATATTCCAAAGCTTAGTTGTTCAAATATGATTGTGATATGATACTGATATTAGTTAATGTACACATTTAATTGGTTAGCTAAAGGTCCCACTTGAGTTTCCAAATGCATGTCGCGACATATAGAGAGACAACATAATTGCATTTGTTTGTCACTTGTTGACTGTAGTTTCTTGTCCATACCAAAACTTAGTTGTTATTTCAAAGCAAATATCAGTTGCTAACTATCCTTTGCGCGGTTTGCAGCTTCAGATCTGCCATCCCACTGCCACGGTAAACACTATACTCATCATGCTTACGGTTGCCCATTTTATGATGACCACGATCAGCCTACGTGGTTCGTGTCGTAATAGCACTGCTCCACCCATCGAGCTAAACAAGCTTAGTTGTACAAATTCAAATCTGATATTATGCTGATATTAGTAAAACTGAGAGATGTTTAATTGGTCAGATAATGTTCCTACTTTAGTTTCGAGATGCATGTGAGCCACATATGGAGAGACCGGAAGGAATAGTATTTCTCTGTGCGCTCTGGTTCGTCATGGGTGGCCAACCGACATTGTATAGAAAGACTTGTAATATCTTCAATTTGCTTGCTCTTCTACTCTTCTTTAAGATGATCCTCTTCTCTTGCGGTCGACTGGTCAGGTCGAGTTATTCTACCTTAGTATATTTTGAATCTATCAGGTCAGGTCGGCTTGTTGTTCATTACTATATGTTGAAGCTGCCATCTGCAAAGTATCATCACTTCTGGAGCTCTCATATTTTGAGTAGTAGGCCACATTATATTAATGCACACACCAAATTACAGCATGCATGTCACGTCTTAGAAGAATTGCAGAGATAGCACAAAGGGGTTTACAGGGAGGGAGCATTGGATTAGAATCACTTCGCCATTACAAAGATAATCTCACTTGTTTTTATGTTTTCATGCATGTCAGGTATTGAACATTATCAAAATGTACATGAGAATGGGCGCACGAGAGGAATATTGCGGAACAATCCACTGGCTAACAAACTTGGCATGGTGGAGGATGGCCTATCTTATTCACCCATCAAGGTGCATGCTCTAACTTGGCAAGGTTGTATTGGTCGCACATATTTTGCATCTGACCTCTTGCATTACTTCTACTTTGTTACACCATCTGCTTAGTTTAAGCATCATATATGAGTATATGCCATACCTATCCATTTTTTGTACCTATTCAATGTGTTGTCATACTATGTTTTTCTAGTCAAATGTTGTTCTTTCGTAATAGATGTCCAAAAGGAAGAGGGTGATTGCAGATCCTCAAGGAGTACAAACTAGGTATTTGGAAAAGGTAGTGATACCTGTTAAATCAGATAGATCAGCAGCCACAGAAAACATAGGCCCAACTGTAACAGACTTTACCCCTACTCCAGTGGCCAAACCCCTATTAGAACTGCTGACAGCCCAACGTCAGTGTAAGTGCATCTAGTGCCCCTTAGTGATTTTGGTGTATTGAAGACTTATAGGTTAAGGGGCTAATGTGTTTATGAGTGTACACAGGTCTATAAGTCTATGAGCAGTTTGATATTTACAGAGAAAGTCGACCCCTAAAATGAAGTTCTTCGATCAAGACTTTGGTACTCAAGACTTTCTGAAGACTTTGAAAGTGAAGAAATTGGTGTGACCTTGAAGACTTGGTATTCATTTGAGGAACATGAAGCATGAAGACTTTTGTTTTCATAGTTTCGTTTTCTCTTTTTTGAGTCATAGGAAAAACCGTACTGTTAAAGGGGGTCGAGGAAATACTAAGGAAAAATTTCCATGTGATGCTCAACTCCAAATCCTACAACTACCAATACCTTCGAGTGAAGCCTTTGGAAATCTCATACAGTTCAGTCAATTTCTTCAAAGGATGTAGATGAAGTTCTTCTGGTCTCCGAGGAATTTGTTCTGACTGAGGAGTTAGGAATTCGCCAGTGCGGATTGCCTACACAGTGAGGAACATGATAGCCCTGAGGAATTTGAGAGTCAAATTTCCGACCGTTGTTGTGCTGCGCGCCAGCTGTTCCAAAATATCTTAACGGTCATATCATTGAAGGGCATTTATGTCTTATCATGTCGGGCTGCTCCCTAGGCTATAAATAGCCGCCCCCTACAACCACTAGCTGGTTGGCTGCTCCGAGAGAAACTGACACTTGTCATTTGAGAGCAACCATCCTCCGAGGACTTTGAGCGAAAATCATCGAGTGAGGAAAAACCCAAAACCAAACCCCTACAAACCCAAAGTGATTGAGCATCACTGAAGAGATTGATCCAGCGTGGATCCGATGCTTGTTACCTTTGAAGAATGTGCTTCTTCCAGACGGTTAGGCGTCATGGTCTAGAGCATCCAAGAGGAATTGTGGATCGCCGAGTGACCGAGTCTGTGAAGGTTTGGAAATCGCCTGAAGACTTACTGTCGGTGTCAAAACCGGCGGATCTCGGGTAGGGGGTCCCGAACTATGCGTCTAGGCGGTTGGTAACAGGAGACAAGGGACACGATGTTTTTACCCAGGTTCGGGCCGTCTCGATGGAGGTAAAACCATACTCCTGCTTGATTAATATTGATGATATGGGTAGTACAAGAGTGGGTCTACCACGAGATCAGAGAGGCTAAACCCTAGAAGCTAGCCTATGGTATGATTGTTGTTCGTCCTACGTACTAAAACCCTCCGGTTTATATAGACATCGGATAGGGTTAGGGTTACACAGAGTTGGTTACAACGGTAAGAGATCTACATATCCGTATCGCCAAGCTTGCCTTCCACGCCAAGGAAAGTCCCATCCGGACACGGGACGAAGTCTTCAATCTTGTATCTTCATAGTCCAGGAGTCCAGCCAACGGTGATAGTTCGGCTATCCGGACACCCCCTAATCCAGGACTCCCTCAGTAGCCCCTGAACCAGGCTTCAATTACGCATTTAATCCGTCAGCATATTGTCTTCGGCATTGCAAGGCGGGTTCCTTCTCCGAATACTTCATAGAAGATTTTCAACACAAGGATAGTGTCCGGCTCTGCAAAACAAGTTCCACATACCACCGTAGAGAGAATAACCTTTGCACAGATCTGCTGACGTATTCCGCGGCGTGACATCACACCACGGCTAGGCCTTTATACGAATCATTTTTACTGTCCCACCTTAGCGCGTTTAGCAAGGCGGTTTCTTCGGCACGTCTTATCAGAGCGGAGATCGTGCCCCCCTTATTCCGGGATCCTCATCAATACGGGCGTGGGTAACCCAGTCGTGCCCGTTGGCACACCTCCTCCATCGAAGGCGAGTCCCGAACGGTCATGGGGAGGGCTCTTGGTATTCAACCTCTTTATAATGAGAACAAGGTCCTCTCCTTTCTTTCAATCTCAATCGAATCCGCCCCTCGCCTCGAGTTCCAACACCCAAAGCTCCAGATTTAGGCGCTTCGGACCTTCAACGATGTCTGGCACCGACCTGCACGGCTGGTGGATGTCTTCCTCCGTCACGGAAGAAGATGTGCTAAAGTCGAGAGACGCCAGTATCTAACCGCGAAATTCGCATAGGCTGCCTGCCCAAGGGCAGGTTATTCCCACTCCCGAGCCTGGTTAGAGCGTGGTGTTCGTGTCTCACTTCCTTCGGGTTTAGGCTTCCGACGGACCCCTTCGTGAGGGGGGCTCATGTTTTATTATGGGCTGGAATTCCATGACTTGGATCCGAGTCCATCCTCCACATCTCGCTGCTCATTGTCGTATGTGAAGCCTTCCTCCGCATTACCCCTCACTTCGGATTGTGGCTCAAGACCTTCAAAGTGGAGCCAAGATGATCAAGGGCATCGAGGCAGAGTCTTGAGAGGGGCTGTTATAAGCAAGAATGCCGACGCTCCATGGCCCGAGGGCTCTTTTCAAGAGGACCTCAATTTATGGCAACAGGAGTGGTTTTATATCACCGCTCTGTGGGCACCAAATGGGCGGCGCCACCTGCCTTCCGCTCGGGTCCTCCACTGCGGCGGGCATCATGGGTCAATAAAGGGCTCGACTGGGGACCGTCCAAGGACGTACCTCTGTTGTAGGGCCGTATTCGAGACCTCCTAGAGAGAGAGAGAGATCCGGTCGTAGTAGCGCAGCTCATGCTGATTCGTCGCACCTTGCCCTGCAAACGTCGCCCCCTCCGCCTGTGGGAGTTCAATCCGGAGGGACCACGAGCTCTCCAACATTTTATGGGCGCAACGCCCGTGGAGATGTACCAACTGTTCTTCGGATCACAAGCAATGTGTCCGGACTTAACCGAGGATGCAGGTCTGAGCTGCAATCACCCGGATACTCAAGTAAGTAGTCATGTACCCGAACATGCTATCCGCATATTTATCGTAAACTTGCCCTTAAAAGAGCTATCCTTTAAACAGGAGTGGATAGCAAAAGCAAAACTGATCAGGTGTCCGGCCCCCCTCCCTGAGACCACGTCGGATCCTGTATTAACCAAGATGCTAGAGGCTGTGCCTTTTAAAGAAGGCGAAGGGGGGAACAAGGGAACCACTACCTCCGTGAAGGAGGCTATCAAGAAAGGGGCGATCGAGAATCCCTCCCTCCAAGGGGAGAAGAGGACTGCTTCTGAAGATCCGGAGACCAAAGCCTCGAAGCGGGGGAAGAAATCTTCGCCAGAGGGTCCTGCGGCGGAGATGCCCCGCCGCACTATTTCCCAAGGAGATCAGCCCTCCAATGAGCCGTAAGTAAAGTGGGCGTTTTTTAAAAGAGAGACATCCCTGTTTTATTTCAAGGTAACCGAAAGTTTACCTTGTAGTTCGGATCTCAGCCCTTCACAGCAGAGCTCGTCTTCGGGGGATCTCGGTCCGGAGATGATGGAGAGCGAAACGCCTCCGCCTGCCGTACCATTATGCAAGGCGGACGACCCTGAGGTGTCGTCGCGGAGGGCTTCTCCGAATCCGACGGGGCCGTAAGGCAGCCAGATGTCCCCTCAAAGCCCTCCATGTCCGCCTTCGAAAAGGCCACCGGACGAGTCCGGCACCAACGGGTGTATGGTCGGAGGAGTCAAGGATCTGCTCGGGCGGCGTCTATCTCGGAAGATCACCGTGACGTTAATGGGTATGGTGATTGAAAGGATTTCATCCGCCGAGAGCGGATTGCATGAAGCCATCGTAAGTTTATCGACGGGTTTTGAGGTACCCAAAATGATGTACCTTCGACAGTTTTGCATATAAAATGCGCCTGTATAGATAGTAGCCCCGAGACTTGGTGCGGTGTCAAAAAATGATGGCGCGCCGAGGATCATAACCCTGTGTATAATATGCGCTCTTCCTATGTAGGTGGCGAAGCGTCCGTGGCTAGCCGGGCTGATGAATTTGCCGAATCAAGCAGAACTTGACGCGTGGCGGATGCGGACATCACGCTTGTTAATAAGTGGCTTGACGAGTCACAAGGTATGCAACTTCTCTGCGGACACCTGGTAAGGGAGCTTGACGCCCATGCCTTACAACATGTATGCTTAATGCAGATGGTGCCGCTGCTATGGAGAACCTTCGGGTGGAGCTCGCCCGAGCTAAGGAGCAAGCCAGAAAAAGTGATGCGGCCGCCTTAAAGGCGGCCGCAGAGCTAAAAGCCGAACAGGTTGCTCACTGCCGAAGCAAGAAATAAATGGCCGAGATGGCCGTGAAATTGAAGAATGCTACTGACCGTTGCGAGCTTCTTGAAAAAGAAGATCTAGCGGAACAAGAGGACCTGAAAAAGGCCGCCATCGAGGCCAAGGACACTCGCTTTGCGATGAGAGCTATGAAGGAGGAGCTACGTCAGGCCGGAGATATTGCGGCTGGAAAGCCCTTTCTGCTGCGGAGGAAATTCACGAATCCTATGCACGCTCAATTGGACCGGCAGTGGGGGCGGAGGATGCTTATCTGAACTTGGCGGCGAGTGCCGCAGACGTGGTCGAACACTTCCGAGGTCAAAAGGATCACGAAATGGAAGAGCTTTTTTCGTCGCAGTTCCATAGTCCAGAGCGTCCACTTTCATTAACCGATCGTTTGGCCGAATGGGCTGAGCTGAATAGGTTGTCCGAACTTGCCATGAAGGATGTCGTGACTCATTTGTGGCCCAACAGGCCCGAGCCGAAGAGTTATTTTGTCTTGGTGCAACAGTTCCTTGGTGCGGTGCCTCATATCGATGCAATGAAGCGGTCAGCATGCATAGACGGTGTGCATATGGCTCTTTCCCGTGTCAAGACATACTGGGCGGAGATGAAGGCCACCGACGTTGCATCCCAAGATTCGGACAGAAGCCGAGTACCTGCCGAGCACTATTTTGAGGAAGTCCTACAGGGCGCTCGTTTAATAGAGACGCAGTGCTCGAAGGATATTA
The DNA here is from genome assembly GCA_021605145.1 of Aegilops bicornis. Classification (NCBI taxonomy): domain Eukaryota; kingdom Viridiplantae; phylum Streptophyta; class Magnoliopsida; order Poales; family Poaceae; genus Aegilops; species Aegilops bicornis. Next base: position 72,878,659 of record CM038673.1, read on the forward strand.
TGTTTTAATGACATGTATGATTTGTGAAAACAATGTTTCAATATAATATAAGAGCTTTTTATACTTGTGCGTTCAAGTATTAAAACACCTCTGTCTTGCGGCCGTTGATGTATATGTGTATATAACCTGAAAGATGGCACTCTTCGGCTTCAGCCCCCATGCACATAATGCGGGGGTGTTTGCAAAAAGGCGCATTTTCACACTTAATCCAACGTCTTGGTCCTGTAAAGGAGGTGATAGCGTAGCAAACTAGGCAACCGGGCTATAATGCTTTATCACTTTCACTTAGCCATAGGAGTTCGATGGTGGGGCTACTATATAGCCCCTAGGGGCACCGCGCTCTCCCGAATTCGGGGCGCGTATGTGCTTGACCGGGAAACGGTTCTTTGTTAATGCGGGGGAATTCTAAACATTCCGGTTATCGAGTGGTTGACCAGTCTCACGCTATATCATGACAGTCAGTTTTCGGCTTTCTCTAGTGAGGTGCTCACCTGGCCGAACCGGGGCACAATCGCAGTAGTTCTCCTGGTGCCGCGTTAGCCGATAGAAAGGCAGCAAAACACAGGATCCAGGCAAACCCAACATTTGACCAAAGACATGATTCGAAGTTGATGCATATAAGGCCTAACTCGAGACGCCGAACACTCCCTATGGTATTCGGTCTTTATGAAAACGGGCAGAATAATGCCCTAAGCCCCTGGTGTCCAGGTATGTGCAAAAATTCGGGTGCGGCCGATGCCAAAACGCCAGCCTCCTCCTCAGTTATAGCAAGAAACCGGGGGATGTGTATCAACAAGAGAAAGTAAAAAAGGTTTACGCAGGGTCTTAATCTGAAAAGAATCCTTGAAACGGGTCCCTACTACACGTTTGCGCATGTGTCTCCATTGTGCCGTATCACGGGCCGGGTGTAGTAACGGTGTTCATCTATAAAAGAGAAGAACTTAGTTGAAAAGAAAAAAAGATCGTGCGAAAAATGTACTTTATGTTAAATAAATAGAGTACTGTTCGGAAAGTGAATAAAATTGAGCTTTATTGTCTCTTGTTGTACATGCATGCAGCCCCTTGTACGGGGGTATGCCGCTAGTAGGCGTTTATATGTTTACGCCGGACTCGTCTAGCCATGTCTGGGGTCCGAATGACCTATTCGGGTGCTTTGATTAGCGGAGCCGGATTAGTGTGGGGCAGTCAAGGCAGTCTCACGTTCTTCCATGCTCGAGTAACACTTGATACTCCCTTTTAATGAGATGATGCCGCGTGGACCGGGCATTTTAAGTGTCAGAGATGCATAATGCGGTATTGCGTTAAAGCGGGCGAAAGCTTCACGTCCCAGTAGTGCTTGATACCTACTTTCGAATGGGGCGATATGGAAGGTTAACTTTTCGCGGCGGAAGTTGTCGGATGAGCCGAACACAACTTCTAGCAGTAGGGAGCCCGTACAATGGGCATATAGGCCTGGCATTACCCCTTTGAAGGAGGTGTTGCTATGGCGAATTTTGGTTGGGTCTATCCCCATTTTGCGGATTGTGTCCTGATATAGCAGGTTTAGATCGCTTCCTCCGTCCATTAGGACTTGTGTAAATCGGAGTCCGTCAATTATAGGATCTAATATCAAGGTAGTCCATCCTTCGTTCCGGATACTTCCGGAATAGTCCTGATGATCGAAGGTGACTGGTTTTGACAACCAACGTTGGGACTCTGCTGGAATAGACCGTGCGGCGCGTGTTTCTATGGGCGCCGCTCTGTTTTCCCCTTTTGTCACTTGAAGTGAGTTCACTGTTTTGACTTCTTGTGGGAAATTCTTTTGTTTTCCGGTGCTCTACTTGTGGGGTTCGTCATCGTCCTCGCTTGGTGTGTCGAGCCCCTTGTGTTCGACATTGAGTTTGCCGGACTACTTGAAGACCCAACAATCTCTGTGGGTATGGTTTGCAGGCTTCCCGGGAGTACTGTGGATTTGGCATATTTTGTCCAAGATTTTGTTTAGGTTGGATAGCTCGTCGCTGTTATCCTTGAGGGGCAGTTTTTTATGATTCTGTCGGGAGCTTCTGAATCCGGCGTTGACTGCCGTGCTCTTCGGGCTGTTTCCCTTTGTCCGGCGCTGGTCCTTGCTGCGTCATGGTTTTCCATTTCCATCCCTGACTTCGGATGTACTTGGGTCGCTGGTACTGCATCTTGCCAGCCAACTATCCTCTCCCGCGCAAAAGCGGGTCATGAGGCTTGTTAATGCAGCCATTGTTCTCGGCTTCTCCTGGCCGAGGTGTCTGGTGAGCCATTCGTCTCGGACGTTGTGTTTGAAAGCTGCTAAGGCTTCGGCGTGCAGGCGATCGACTATTTGGTTCTTTTTGGTGAGGAACCTGTTCCAGAATTTGCGGGCTGACTCTCCAGGTTGTTGAGTTATGTGACTTAAATCGTCTGCATCCGGAGGGCGGACATAAGTCCCTTGAAAATTTTCCCGAAAAGCATCCTCGAGCTCTTCCCAACTTCCAATGGTATTTTCAGGGAGGCTTTTGAGCCAATGCCGGGCTGGCCCTTTGAGCTTGAGGGGTAAATATTTTATGGCGTGGAGATCATCTCCTCTAGCCATGTGTGTGTGGAGGATGTAATCCTCAATCCAGACTCCAGGGTCTGTTGTTCCGTCGTATGCCTCTATGTTTACGGGTTTGAATCCCGCTGGGAATTGTGATCTAGCACCTCATCGGTGAAAAAGCGAAGTGTGCGGCACCCCTATATTTGGGTGTGCCGTGATGTTCGGATATTTGGCGTGTTGCATTGCTTGGAAGAGCTTGCTTCCTCGGCCCATAGATGGACCTAACTGGGCCATCCTTTTGATGTGAATCCTTATGTGGATCGCGTGACGGCTTGTGTGCGGCGCCGCTTGCCGCTCCATGTTTGCCATGTGGTCGTCTATCCGACCGGGCGGCCTCTTTGTTCTTTGATTGCGGGGGCTCTACGGCCTCCTCATCGAATTCGGGCAGTAGTTTGTGCTTCGGGTAGCTCTTTGTTTGGCGACTGTCGCCGTATTTCTCTGCGGTGTTGAGTACTTTGCTCCATCTGATTCTGAGTGCATCTTCCGCTGTTTTGAGCTTCCGCTTCTGCTTTTTCAGGCTACGTGTAGTTGCGACGAGCCTTTTGTGGAGGTTCTTCTGCTCCAACAACTTGTCCGGCGTGAGATCGACCGGACTGTTATCTTCGCCGGGTATGGGTTGTTTATCCAAGTTGTCCTGTTCGGACGGTTGCTCGATAGCATGTTCGTCGTCCATCGGTTCGCCCTGCTCTATGGTTGGGTCTGTGTGACTGCCGTCTTTGTCGAGGCGGGACTTGGTGCGGCGTTTACGTTGCCGTTTTGACTGCTTTTCGAGGGATTTATCCTTCATAGCTTCCCGTTGTTCCTCATCGTCACTTCCTTTAGGTGTATCCACCATGTATACATCGTGGGATGAGGTGGCTGTCCAGCATCCTATAGGTGCTGGTTCATGGTTGTCTCCTACATCGTCATCCATACCGTCGATGTCTTCGGAGTTGAAATCGAGCACGTCGTTTAAGCTTTCGACAGTAGCTACAAAGTGGGTGGTGGGTGGGCGTTGAATTTCTTCGTCGTCCGCATTCCAACCTTCCTGACCGTAGTCCGGCCGGGGCTCTCCTGATAAAGAGAGAGACTTTAGTGAATTCAGGATGTCGCCAAAGGGCGAGTGCTGAAGGATGTCCGCGGTAGTGAACTCCATAACCAGCGCCCAATTGGATTCGGTTGGTAGGGGCACGGAGGGTTCGGAGTCCGGAGAGGAGTCCGGCACCTTGGAGTCACGGTCTTCGCAGAGGACAGGGATGGAGTTCGGCTCAATCGAAATAGAGATTGTAGCCCCCGAGGCAGTGTCCAGCCACTCGTCCTCGATCGGCGGAGTCGGCTCCGAGCTAACAGTCGGAGCAGACGCTGGTGCGGCCTCGAGGGCACTGTTCGGCGGCAGAGCTAGATCGTGCCCATCGAGACAAAGGCTGGCAGCTTGGCTGTGGCTCGAATCCGTCGAAGATCAAGTCTCCGCGGATGTCGGCCGTGTAGTTCAAACTCCCAAATCTGACCTGATGGCCAGGGGCGTAGCTTTCGATCTGCTCCAGATGACCAAGTGAATTGGCCCGCAGTGCAAAGCCGCCGAATACGAAGATCTGTCCGGGGAGAGAAGTCTCACCCTAGACCACGTCGTTGTTAATGATCGAAGGAGCCATCGGTCTTAAAGATGACGACACAGAGGAACTCTCAATGAAAGCACCAATGTCGGTGTCAAAACCGGCGGATCTCGGGTAGGGGGTCCCGAACTGTGCGTCTAGGCGGATGGTAACAGGAGACAAGGGACACGATGTTTTTATCCAGGTTTGGGCCCTCTCGATGGAGGTAAAACCCTACTCCTGCTTGATTAATATTGATGATATGGGTAGTACAAGAGTGGATCTACCACGAGATCAGAGAGGCTAAATTCTAGAAGCTAGCCTATGGTATGATTGTTGTTCGTCTCTGAACTAAAACCCTCCGGTTTATATAGACACCGGATAGGCTTAGGGTTACACAGTAGTCGGTTACAACGGTAGGAGATCTACATATCCAGACGCCAAGCTTGCCTTCCACGCCAAGGAAAGTCCCATCCAGACATGGGACGAAGTCTTCAATCTTGTATCTTCATAGTCTAGGAGTCAGGCCAACGGTGATAGTTCGGCTATCCGGACACCCCCTAATCCAGGACTCCCTCACTTACCACGAGTGATTGGACGAGGTCTGTGTGACCTTAGTTCAAGGAGAATACGATGAGGACTTGGTGTCCTGAGCTGCGTGCTCAGCGACTGGGTGTCCGGGACTGTGTGTCCTCGAGTTTAAATACTCAGCCGCTCCAACCAGACGCATAACCGAGACAAAGCAGTTGGAACTGGTCTACCAAATCATTGTCTTCACCAACCTTACTGGTTCTATTTCCTCAACTCATTCATTTCCTCATTACTGTGTTGAGTGTTTGTTCATATCTGTGTTTGAAGACTTTGACTGAAGACTTTGTCAATTTCCTCAGTTCAATTTCTTCAGTCTGTTTGTCTTCATCTTTTGTTATCATGTGATTACGCTTTCTGTACTATGTGGTTGTCTTCATTTCATCATGATGACCATGCCTGTATTCTGTTATGCTTACTTCTGAGTACTTATTCCGCTGCAAGTAGTTCTTCGCTAAGGAATTTCCTCACCGGCAAATTCCTCGGTGAAGAATTCATAAAAATAGCCTATTCACCACCCCTCTAGTCGATATAACACACTTTCAATTGGTATCAGAGCAAGGTACTCCCTTGTTCTGTGTGATTTTGGTTTAACCACCTGGAGTTTTAGTTATGTCGACCGCATGTATGATCAAGGTCTCGGCTGGGTGTCCTACCTTTGATGGAATGGACTACCCCTACTGGAAGAACAAGATGTGAATGGATCTTGAGGCAATTGACAACGATCTCTGGTATTTTGTGGAAAATGGTGTTCCCTCTGTCTCACCCTCACTGAACGCTGCCGATGTAAAGAGATTCAAGCAACTCGATTCTCAAGCGAAGAATATCATATGTGGCCATCTGAGCAAAGGACGGTATGGAAGAGTGTGTGCTTTGGAAACTGCTAAGCTCATCTGGGATAGGCTGTCCAAAGTAAATCAAGGAGTCTCAACTCAACGTGACTCTCGAGTTGATGTTCTTCGCAATCTCTTCAACCGCTTCAAAAGACTCGACAATGAAAATGTTCAACAAACCTTCGATCGCCTCACTGACATCTCAAATGAGCTTCAAGCGCTTGGTGCCACTGACATCACCGACCATGAGGTGGTGAAGAAATTGTTGAGATCGCTTGATTCCTCATCTGATACTCTGGCACTGATGATACAAGAATGTGCTAACTACAAGTCACTTGATCCCGCTGATATCCTCGAGAGGCTAAATACTCATGAGTTCCAGCTTGCTGAAAAAAGAGATCTCTATGGTTCTAGCTATGGAAAATCACGTGCCCTGAAGGCCAAGGCTGTGTCTGAATATGAATATGAAGACTCTGGTAGTAGCCTTGGTGATCCTGAAGAATTGAGCCAGGAGCTAGCTCTGCTCGTGAAGAAATTCCATAAGTTCTCAAGACGTGGTCGCTTTGGAAAATCCTCAAGGAGCAATGATTCCTCATACAGTGATTATAAGAGAAGGCTTTGCCACAAATGCAAGAAACCTGGTCACTACATTCAAGATTGTCCTCAGTGGGAAAAGGAATTAAAGAAGAAGAAATACAAGGATTACAGTTCTGATGACGCTAAGAAGAAGAAGAAATCATCAAAATCTTCATCATCAAAATCCTCAAAGTCTTCGTCTCACAAGAAGAGCAGCTCCAAGAAGTCTCGGGCATTCATTGGCAAGGAAATGGACTCTGAAGCTGAATCTGAGGAACATGAGGAAGAGGAGGCATCAGAGGAGTCAGAGTCTGGTGTGGCGAGTCTGGCTCTCGCTACTGCATTCATCAGCAAGTCCATCTTCAACTCTGAAGAAACTGACCTCACCAAAAAAGCTTATGAAGATAGTGATGACTACGCCCCCACCTATTGCTTCATGGCAAAGGGTGCCAAGGTACTCAAATATACCTCTTCTGAATCTAGTGAAAATGAATCTGATGAAGATCTCAAGCCCAGCTACTCTAAACTTGCTAAGATTGCTGTAAAACAACAAAGGGCATTTGAAAAGGTTCAAAACATGCTAGACAAAATTGATGACATGTTGGTTGAAGAAATGGATCGCACTAAAGCCCTGACTGAAAATCTTCAGAGACTTAAGTCTAGGTTTGACAGCCTTCAAGGTCATCATAACACTCTCTTATCTGATCATGAGAAGCTTTCTTATGAATTTATTCAAAGAAAGCAAGATCTTGAGAAGCTAAGAGTGAGTTATGAAGATCTTCAGAAGGAGTGTGATTCATTACTTGCTCAACAAATCAGCGCTTCTCAGGAAGAATTTGTTCCTCCACGCTTAAAGTGCATTGAACGTGAATCTGCTAATTCTTCACCTGAATGTTCAAATGCTTCAACTATTACAAATTCTTCACCTGCCCCTGCTATCACTAATTCCTCATTTGAGGATATTGCTAGTATCACTGATGATGCAGGGCTGAAGGAATTGTACATGACAGGTATGTACAAAACCCTCAAAGGGCATCAGACTCTTTATGATGTGCTTAAAAAGCAGATCCTCAACAGAAACCCTAGGAAAGAGGGTATTGCCTTTGAGAGGAAACTCAATGCTGATGGAACATATTGGAAGCCCGAAAGACCCAAAAACCTCATGGGTTGCTGCAAATGGACCTCCAGTTGATCCATCTAACTTATCTGGCTTTACATGTGAATCTCCTCATTCTTCTGATGAGTCATTTGACTCCAACTATAAACTATTTAAAAATCAGAATGGTGAAGTATTTGCTAGATATGTTGGCACTAACTGCAGGAAAGGTTCTCCTATGAAGAAAATCTGGGTTCCCAAGAAGTACCTTGAAAGTCTTCAGGTCAATGTCCTCATGACACCGCCTGTGAAGAATAGGAACCCCAGATCAAACTCTTCATATGGACCAAATTCTTCATATGGATCCAAGTCCCCATACGGACCAAAGTCCTCACGTGGATCAAATTCCTCAAAAGGATCAAAGTCCTCATATGATTATCATCGTGCTAACAACTATGTTTCCCAGGGTAGAGCTAAGGGCTGTGAATATGTGCATTATTCTCCAAACCAATATGTTCATAAGTCCTCGAAGAATTTCTCTGCTTATTCATATGCTTACCCTAACCCCTCTTATGTGAAACGAAATGGATTGGCTTCTATGCCACCATTCTCAAATGGAGCTCGTAGAGTGATGAACTCTTTGCCACCGCTTCAGATGTGGGTGGTGAAGAAAATGAACTAATCTCTTCTGCAGGGTCAGGTCTCCAGATGTGCTTTAACATCTGAAGAATTTGCTGGGGGCCTGACAAAAATGCCTGAAAGGACGCAGGCTAATCATGAAGAAATGAACTTCCATTTCACATGTCCTTATACTGCTATACCTGTTTTACTGCTTGATGAAATCTATCTGATGAATTTGATATCATATTCTTCACTCATGAAGTATATGAGATCGTAAGTTGCACTACTTCATCTGCAGGATGATCAACCCAAAGCAAATGAGTGGGTCCTCAATAGTGGATGTACAAATCACATGACTGGTGACAAGAATCTATTGATGGATGCTCCCTTATCAGCGTCACATCTGAAGCATATCATCTTTGCTGACAAAGGCAAAAGTCAGGTATTGGGTCTTGGTAAGGTTGCGATCTCTAAGTACATACACATGGACAAAGTCATGCTTGTTGAGTCCTTAGGATACAACCTCATGTCAGTATCAATGCTTTGTGATCTTGATATGGTTGTTGTCTTCTGCAAGTATCATTGTGTTGTGATTATGGAAGCTGACAATTCCAAAGTCTTCGAAGGCTTTAGGAGAGGAGACTTGTATATTGTTGATTTCTCTACAGGACCACAACCATCCGTGTGCCTAATTGCAAAAGCTTCAGAAGGCTGGCTATGGCATCAATGACTTTGTCACGCAGGCATGAGGAATTTACACACGCTTGCGAAGAAGAAGCATGCCATTGGCATTGAAATTGTAAAATTCCTCAAGGATCACTTGTGTGGAGCCTGTGAAGATGGAAAAATGACCAAGGCCAAGCATCCAGCGAAGACTATCATGACCACTACTCGTCCATTCGAATTGCTTCACATGGACCTCTTTGGTCCTAATCATTACTCAGCAGTCACTAATGCTGCATCTCTATATGGCTTCGTTATTATTGATGATTACTCTCGTTACACATGGGTACACATTGTTACTTACAAACATGAAGTGCAAGAAGTCTTGAAACAATTTTCCTCGAGGGCTTCAACCAAATTTGGTGTGAAGATCAAGCACATCCGGAGTGACAATGGAACTGAGTTCAATAATTCCGGTCTTGATGACTATCTTGATGAACTTGGTATTACTCATGAGTTATCATCTCCTTATACTCCTCAGCAAAATGGCGTCGTGGAGCGCAAGAACAGAACTCTTGTTGAGATGGCTCGCACTATGCTTGATGAATACAAAAAGCCTCGCCGTTTTTGGATTGATGCAATTGATACCGCGTGCCACATCATCAACAGAGTATATCTTCACAAATTCTTCAAGAAGACTGCCTATGAACTCCTCACTGACAAGAAACCCAATGTGAGTTATTTCAAAGTCTTCGGTGCTAAATGTTCGATTAGAGATCCTCATCACAATGCTAAATTTGCACCGAAAGCACATGAAGGTTTTATGCTTGGTTACGGAAAGGACTCGCACACCTACAGAGTCTTCAACATCGCTCTTCACAAGATTGTTGAAACTGTAGATGTGCGGTTCGATGAAACTAATGGCTCGCAAAGAGAGCACCTACCTTCTGTGATAGATGAACCAGCACCTGAGGAATCTATCAAGTTCAGGGCAACTGAGGATGTCATTCCTACTGAAGAATCTGCTGAAGAATTCATTCCTGAACGCGAAGAACGTCGAGCTGGTGCACCTGAAGATAATGCTGAAGAAAATGGTGCTGAAGAAAATGCTGATCAAATTCCTCGGCGACAACCAGCTCATCCTCGCGTTGCAAAAGAAGTGCAAGTTGACAAGATCATCGATGACATTGAAGCACCAGGTCCTCTCACACGCTCAAAAGCTTCACATTTATCTAACTTTTGTGGGCACTATGCTTTTGTCTCTATCACAGAGCCCACTAAGGTAGATGAAGCATTTCGAGCTTGAGTGGATTCAGGCCATGCAAGAAGAATTACATCGATTCGAGCTCAACAACGTGCAGGAACTGGTCAAACGTCCAGATCCTCGTAAGCATAATATCATTGGCACAAAGTGGATCTACCGCAACAAGCAAGATGAAAATGGCCTTGTGGTAAGGAATAAGGCACGACTTGTAGCTCAAGGCTACACACAGGTTGAAGGAATTGATTTTGATGAAACTTTTGCACCTGTTGCTAGACTTGAGGCTATTCTCATATTGCTTGCTTATGCTAACCATCATAATATCACTTTATATCAAATGGATGTGAAAAGTGCATTCCTCAATGGTAAGCTTGAGGAAGAAGTATATGTTGCTCAACCCCCAGGTTTTGAAGATCCAAAGAATCCCGACAAAGTCTTCAGACTCAACAAGGCCCTCTATGGCCTCAAGCAGGCCCCACGGGCGTGGTATGATACTTTGAAGGAATTCTTAGTGAAGAATGTCGTCACACCCGGTTCACTCGACCCTACTCTCTTTACTAAATCTTATGATGGTGAACTATTTGTGTGCCAAACATACGTTGATGATATTATCTTTGGTTGTACTGACCAACGTTATAGTGATGAATTTGCCTATATGATGAGTGAAGAATATCAAATGTCTATGATGGGAGAGTTGAAATTCTTTTTAGGTCTTGAAATTCATCAACAACACAATGGCATATTCATATCTCAGGAGAAATACCTCAAGGATGTTCTGAGGAAATTCGGCATGCAAGATTGCAAAGGCGTCAAAAATCCTATGCCCACAAATGGCCATCTATGCAATCGATGAAAATGGTATTGACTTGATCACAAGGTATACCGCTCCATGATTGGTTCTTTATTGTACTTATGTGCATCTAGGCCAGATATAATTCTTAGTGTTTGCATGTGTGCCCGATTTCAAGCTACACCGAAGGAATCACACCATAAGGCTGTGAAGCATATTCTTCGATATCTAGCTCACACACCAACACTAGGATTATGGTACCCCAAGAACTTCGATTTCAAGCTACTTTTGATCTCATTGGATATTCTGACTCTAACTATGCTGGTGATCGTGTGGACTGCAAATCAACATCTGGTACTTGTCATTTCCTCGGACGATCTTTAGTCTGTTGGTCCTCGAAGAAATAGAACTGCGTATCACTTTCTACTGCGTAAGTTGAGTACATTGCTGTTGGTTCTTGTTATGCTCAATTGTTGTGGATGAATCAAACTCTTAAGGACTACGGCATCAACGTGAAGAATGTGCCTTTCTACTGTGACAATGAGAGTGCCATCAAGATTTCTCACAACCCAGTTCAGCACTCGAATACAAAGCACATTCAGATTCATCGTCATTTTCTTCGTGATCATGTGTTGAAGGGTGACATCTCCATCGAGCATGTGAAGACTGAAGAACAGCTAGCCGATATCTTCACAAAGCCCTTGGATGAAAAGAGATATAGCAAGTTGCGGTGTGAGCTAAATATCTTAGAATCTTCAAATGTTCTTTGAAAAGGACACACATCCTGACACTTATGCAGAATTGATGACTTAGATGTGCAACACATGAAGAAACGTTTTTCTTCAATCAATGAAGAATAACACTCTAAGTGTGAAGAAATTAATGAAGAATTTGATTCTCAGAACCCTACGACAATTGTACTCAGTTTTTGAAATCATCATTCTTATACGGTGGGACACGCCACCACCAAAGTTGAAAATCTTCAATTTGAGTTTTTCCTCAGTTTTGAAATTCTTCAGTTTTTCAAATTCTTCAACTTTGCAAAATCTTCACTGTTTCCGTCGTTTTTCTTCATTTGCTATATATATATATATATATATATACATATATATATATATATATATATGTGTGTGTGTGTGTGTGTGTGTGTGTGTGTGTGTGTGTGTGTGTGTGTGTGTGTTTATGTCCTCTACAACATTCACTTATGGCTATTTCTTCAAGTTGCATTTTCTGCTAAGTGAATGTGATCGGACCCTTCCCCCTCTATGCTATACTCAACCCAATCTATTCACAAATTCTTCATGTGCGTTCTATTTTAGACTCGTTCAAAATCTTCACCGTGTCCTTGTCAGCTGAAGAAATTGCGAACGGAACTTTTAACTTATCTTATCCAAATTTACGGCTTTACCGCTCAAACCATTCCGCTTCCCATGATAGACTTATATATTCACCCACGATCTAACACGATCTCCACTTTTCAGTACGTGGGGGACACATGTCAAGCGAATGAGAAGGGTCAGGGGCACGTTTGTCCTAAATCTTCGGGCGAACAGTTTTTCACTGCGACTATATATACCCCCTCTCCCCTTGCTCACTTCTTTTACTCCGCTCGACCGCTCTCTCTCTCGCTCGAGCTTCTCAAACCCTAGCACCGCCGCTACTCCATCATCGCCGATGAGGAAGAGCTTCACCGCCGACCTGCGTCGTGCGTACTTCAGCGCCGACCGCGGAAATCTTCACTCCGCCGCCGCCGTAGCTGTCTTCCTCTGCCGATTTAGGGCGTGGAAGATCTGAACTGACGAACATCTAAACTACACTTCCCAGTTCGTCGCGGTCTTCAGTTCGGGTAATTAAAAGTTACTTTTCTTGCTCGCCTTGATTCTCAAGCCTTCCTTAAAATCTTCAAAGGTGTTTATTCTTCAAATCTTCACACATATGAACACGTCAAACATAATATGCTCTTGATTCATTTCTCTAAGAAATGATTTTTCTTCAAGATTCCTCAATTGTGTGGATCTTTGATCTATACAACTCTGGAACCTAAGACAAAGATCGCTTAGTGCAATTCTTCAAGGCTCATCTGGTCAAATTCCTCAAACTTGTTCTTTTTGATAAACCTTCTGAGAACGCATATGACCTCTCCAAATTCCTCGCAGCTATACTCTGTCCACAGGTACTCATGTCCGCTGCTGAATCAATAGGTTCTCATCAACTTAACTCATTTGCAGCGTTCCTCGAAGAAAAGTTGCATACTTCTTCAGAGAATTCGATCGTTCAAATTCCTCATCTGAAGACTATGGCTGACGGTAAGAAGCCCCAGAAAGGAGGAAAGAGGCCTGAGGTCATGACTACTTTTGAGATACCTGAGGACATATATGCTGACTATTGCACACCTGATGAGGCCAAGTTTGGAAAGGAGAACAAAACTCAGCGCAAGGTGCACATACAGAGGATTGAAAGGAGATGGGCAAGAGAATGGAGGGAGTACAGGTATGTTACTCCAAAGTACATGAAGAAATTCAGACCGAATCCTCCATGCCCAAGAGCTCCATTGGCACTGCCAAGAAGTCGACCCCACCAAAGATCAAGCGTGGTGAGGACTTTCTGAAGAATGGGCCAAGCGCCAAGCCAAGTTGGCGAGACAAGCCAAAGAAGCAAAGGAGGAAATTCAATGAAGACTCACATCAAGCTACTGCCACTGAGGCCCCTGTCAAGCCTAGAAAATCAATGGCAAAGAAGTCAGCGTACAAGCCAAGTGCTTCACCAACAGTGCCCTCACGGCCTAAATCCTCAGCAATGCCCTCACGGCCAGATTCTTCAATGCCCTCATGGCCAGTTCCTCATGCTGCTCCTGCTCCTCCCAAATCCTCAGCTCCTCCTCCAAAGTCCTCAGCTACTCCGACAAAGTCCTCAGCACCTGTGCATCTGGCCACGTGCCAAAGGACTGCAGGCATCTCCATCGCCTCTGGTGTCTCAGCAAGTTCCTCAGCTGCACCAAATTCTTCATCAGGCCCTACTCTGCTGAAGAAAAAGGCAACGGCTGGTCGAGGTCCTCGGCCTAGTCCAAAGAAGAAACAGGTTGCCTTCCAAGTGCCATCTGACGATGAAGCTGATGATGATGAACTTGCAGAAATCATCAGAGACAGGCAAGAAAGGGCCGCTAGAGAGAAAGGCACACCTGTGCCACTGCTTTTGGATCCAAGGGCGATCCTCGAGTACATTGATCTCTGGCACAAGGATCCAGACACACCTATGCCTGATTTTCATTTAACTCCTGGCCAAAGTCACATGCTGACCCATTTCATCTCTGAAGAGAAATGGAAATTTGAGAAGGCTAGGCAGATCAAGAAGGCTCGATTCGAGAACGAGAAGTTCACGAGGAAAAATGTTGTCGAATGACACCGATGATCTCCTCAAAATCCATGCGAGATCAAAGCCCTCGTGATTACTTTGATGCCTACTATGCTGATTGGCAAGGAGCCAAAGTCAGATTTGTAAACCTGACCAAGAAGTTCACAAATGTTGCAGCTCCAACGCAACAAGAAGTTCCTCAGGCTGGAGCCTCTGCTTAGCCTACTGAAGAACATGCCAGCACCACTGATGACTTTCAGCCTGCTGAAGACAATGCTAGTTCCAGGGCTGATGACTCCATTCCAGCAGCTAAAGAAATTGCCAGGGCATCCACTCGTGGTGCGCCTGAAGAAACTGAAGAAGTCAGGGCAACTGCATCGGGCCATACCGAGGAAATTCAAACAGATTCATCAGCTCCTCCCGCGCCTACACCAACTCCTATTCTTCCATCTGCATCAGATGTGAAGAAGACCAAGGCTGCAGAGCGAGCTACAGTGAAGAAAAGGAAAGCATCAAATGCTTCAGAATCTTCAGCTCCAAAGAAGATGAAGCCTATGACAAGCTCTTTTGAAAATACGATTGATGCTGTTCCGATTTCCTCCATACCATCAAAGGACCTTGTTCCTTTTGGTGAAGAATATGAGATCCCTAGCGGATCTGATGAAGAAAATCATTATGATGCTTCGTCAGAGCTGATTGATGAAGAAATTGAAGTAGATGCAATCCCTTCAACACCAATCATTTCCTCGCCAATGCCTTAGTTCACAGCTGAAGAGGCTGGCGTTGAAGAAATTGAAGAAGATGTGGATATTGGAAGCACAACGCCAGTGATGAACGATGACTTTTGCGACGATCGACATCCAAATTCTCCACTCTTCACCCCAATACAACAAATTCCTCACCCCTGCACCAACAGTTCAAGTGGGCTCAAGAAACTCATCCCACCGCTGCATGCATGAAGAGATTCCAGCCACTAGTGCTGAAGAAACTGCTGCTGCTACTCCTTTGAACACGCAGACTGCATATGAAGAGGAACCAGAAAATCCTCAGCCTGAAGAACCCGAGATTGCGATTCCTGAGGTCGTGATGCAACTCACAGACACTCCACTGCCAAAGCCAAAGAATCCATTCTCAACAAAGCAAAATTTCAAGGCTGAAGATTTCTTCGGCGAGCATGTGTTCTTCACTGACTACAACCCTTATGACTCTGCTAGCATAAGGAAGAGGCATTTCTGGACTGCTAGTCAAGCCAACTTCTATTCCTCTGTGCTATTCAACAAAGACAAAGTCTTCGATCATGCACACATTCCTCACGTGGACATGGAATCTCTGCCAGGCTTCGAGCCAGTCCTCAGTGTTCTTCACGATGCTGGTTTGCTAAATTTCTGCACTGACGTCTGTGATTGGAATGAAGAACTCATTCTTCAATTCTATGCGATGCTGCACATCACCGGAGATTCTGAAGATGTGAACTCATGGGTGCTGGACTGGATGACAGAAAATACTCACTACAAGGCACCAAAGAATCGAATTGCTTCGTGCCCTCCCACTCAGTCATCCCCTTGATGGTGCTCGTTGCATCTACAGCGAACCTGAGCTCACAAATCACTACATGCAAGCTCTGATGAAGCCTTTAAAGCCAGGGCAGGCCCTCGAACCAAATTCCTCGTCAAGGAATTACTGTATGTGCCTCAGACTGTCTATCCATTCTGACGAAGACAATGAGTCCTATCAAAGGCCATGACTCAAATGATGAAGAAGTCATTGGCATCATGAATAATATGCTTTTCAATATCATTCATGGCGTTCCCGTCAACTTCCATGATTTCTTCATGAGGACTCTGGCAAATATTGCTATGTCACCTTTTGAGCTGAAGCCTTATGCACCATGGATTATGAGGTTCATCAGAACAAGGTCTTCACTCAAATACAAGGCTGATACTTTGAACCACTGCAGCTACTTCCTCCAATTGAAGTCCTCAAACGGACATTTTCCTCAGCTAATGACAAAGGCAAGGCAACTACTATGATAGATGAAGGCATTCGTCCATTGGATGGTCAATTTTTCGCAAGGCTGCATCCTACTCTACCAATGATGACTCTGCCACTCATGACTTTGCCGCCAATACCTCAGCCAAGCAAAATCCTCACCCAGGTTGATGACTGGTTGTGAGTTACTCCTCAGTCTTCATCAGAAGGTTGATCGCAATCATAAATGGGTCAAGCGTCAGTTTGGTTCAATTCTTCACAACATGACCTCAACACACAATGCAGTGAAGAAAAATCAATACTACCTCCATGAAACCTTCAACCGTACCTGGGCTGTTCTATCTCATGTCTACAGCGCAGAAGAATTGAAGACAATGGGTCTCAAGGAAGAATTTGACTGGCCAAACCCCTATTAGAACTGCTGACAGCCCAGCGTCAGTGTAAGTGCATCTAGTGCCCCTTAGTGATTTTGGTGTATTGAAGACTTATAGCTTAAGGGACTAATGTGTTTATGAGTGTACACAGGTCTATAAGTCTATGAGGAGTTTGATATTTATAGAGAAAGTCGACCCCTAAAAATGAAGTTCTTCGACTGAAGACTTTGGTAATCTGAAGACTTTCTGAAGACTTTGAAAGTGAAGAAATTGGTGTGACCTTGAAGACTTGGTATTCATTTGAGGAACATGAAGCGTGAAGACTTTTGTTTTCGTAGTTTCATTTTCTCTTTTTTGAGTCATAGGAAACACCGTACTGTTAAAGGGGGTCGAGGAAATACTAAGGAAAAATTTCCATGTGATGCACAACTCAAAATCCTACGACTACCAATACCTTCGAGTGAAGCCTTTGGAAATCTCATACAGTTCAGTTAATTTCTTCAAAGGATGTAGACGAAGTTCTTACATTACACGAGGAATTTGTTCGACCGAGGAGTTAGGAATTCGCTAGTGCGGATTGCCTACTCGATGAGGAACATGATAGCCCCGAGGAATTTGGGAGTCAAATTTCCGATCGTTCTTTGTCTTCTTGGCCAATTGTTCCAAAATATCTTATCCACCTAACGGTCATATCATTGAAGGAATTTATGTCTTATCATGTCGGGCGCTCCCGGGCTATAAATAGCCGCCCCCCTACAACCACTAGCTGGTTGGCTGCTCCGAGAGAAACTGACACTTGTCATTTGAGAGCAACCCATCCTCCGAGGACTTTGAGCGAAAATCATCGAGTGAGGAAAAACCCAAAACCAAACCCCTCCAAACCCAAAGTGATTGAGCATCACTGAAGAGATTGATCCTGCATGGATCCGACGCTTGTTACCTTTGAAGACTGTGCATCTTCCAGACGGTTAGGCGTTATGGTCTAGAGCATCCAAGAGGAATTGTGGATCGCCGAGTGACCGAGTCTGTGAAGGTTTGGAAGTCGCCTGAAGACTTACCACGAGTGATTGGACGAGGTCTGTGTGACCTTAGTTCAAGGAGAATACGGTGAGGACTTGGTGTCCTAAGCTGCGTGCTCAGCGATCGGGTGTCTGGACCGTGTGTCCTCGAGTTTAAATACTCGGCCGCTCCAACCCAGACGCATTTACAACTGAGATAGTAGTTGGAACTGGTCTACCAAATCATTGTCTTCACCAACCTTACTGGTTCTATTTTCTCAACTCATTCATTTCCTCATTACTGTGTTGAGTGTTTGTTCATATCTGTGTTTGAAGACTTTGACTGAAGACTTTCTCAATTTCGTCAGTTCAATTACTTCATTCTGTTTGTCTTCATCTTGTGTTATCCTATGATTACACTTTCTATACTCTGTGCTTGTCTTCATTTCATCATGATGACCATGCATGTATTCTGTTACGCTTACTTCTGAGTACTTATTCCGCTGCAAGTAGTTCTTCGCTAAGGAATTTCCTCACCTGCAAATTCCTCAGTGAAGAATTCATAAAAATCGCCTATTCACCCCCCCCCCCTCTAGTCGATATAACGCACTTTCAGTCAGGTACTGTCTATGATATCAATTCAAAATTTGAACTCCTAAATTTCTGCATGTGCCTTACCTTCTCTCTTGTATGAAAAGTAATTTCAGATGAATCTCCTTGCTCAAAGGATCATAGGATCTCACGACAATACTGGGCTCTGCATTGCTCTTTTCAGTACCTCCTTCCCTTTGTCAGCATACTTACACTCATTGCTATTTGATTATGTAGCATCACTGTAAATGTTTGCTTCTTTATCCTCCCTTTGCTTGAAATATAAAATCTATATTTACTCTTAGATAAATTTAGAATTAACACAATGGTTATGAAGTTTTGGATTGCTCATGTAAGTACCTATTGTCATGTACTCCCTCTGTATCGAATTAATTTTTGATCAATTGGAAGTATTTAGAACTTAATAGTGCTAGGTACATCCATTTGAGCAACAACTAATAACGGACGGTGGTGGTATTACTGTACATGCATCGCGAGATACTTGATTATCTAGCATTACTCTTCATCTTATCTACCCTGCCCTCCACTTTCTCCAAATTATCATATCTACATTTACTCTTACCAAAATGTTGAATAAAGCCAATGCCACTGCACACATTGATGCTTGCATTCCTCTTGTCAGTACCTTTTGCCTTGTAACGTTGTACTTAATTAATTGCTATTTGATTATGTATCATCAGTCTGCACCTGAACTTCATTATCCTCTATTT
Source organism: Aegilops bicornis (assembly GCA_021605145.1). Taxonomy (NCBI): domain Eukaryota; kingdom Viridiplantae; phylum Streptophyta; class Magnoliopsida; order Poales; family Poaceae; genus Aegilops; species Aegilops bicornis. The sequence continues at coordinate 72,897,276 of CM038673.1, forward strand.
CTTCCAATTTTATTTGATCTATATTTACTCTTTGGAAAATGTAGAATAATGGCAATGCTTATAAAGAATTTTCTTTCGGGAATTTATTGAATTATCTTTCCATCAACATGGAGAAGGGCTTTGTGCAGCCCGTGTTAACATGTAATGTAAGTTCATCCTTCTCAAGCCTTCAAACTTTGTTCTAGTATAGATTTGGATAGGCATCATTTCCTCCACTTCTGTTTACATCTGATTGGATGTTTGCAACAACTACCAGTTTTAAATTGTAGTTGTAAAAACATGTTCCTTATGCAGAACAGATCCATTTATTTGCTTATATAATTGTGAAACCTGTTACGTGTCTCCCTGTTTCTCTTTCAGAGTCGTATCTCTTATGCCAGGCAGAACTTTAGGAAAGATAGTGAGCCAAACCATCTTGAGGACAGTGAGATGACCCTAAGGTCATGTCTTGATGAAGACAGTGAGTTGAAGCTACTCACCAGCAGGTGTGAGACAACCTTTGTGCAGTCGTTGCCTCAATCAGTTCGACTTCTTCAGTCTCAACTTAAAGCAAAAAGGCTTGCTTCAGCTCAGGGGGCTGCCTTGCGCACTATGGTGCCATACAGCTAGGGATGAAGCATCTATCGTTGACACAACTGAGGTCTCATCAGCTTGTTCGGCTGCTTGCGGGGCCCGAGCTTGCCAGGTCTAGTGCCTTCTGAAGTGCTCTCAGTTTTATATATTCTTTTGTCGGCGTGTTTATATGCACTGGTGGCGACCTTTGATGCCCAGCATATGTAATCCACGGTCATGTTGGGCTTTATTATCACCGGTAGCGAGCTTTGATTCCCAGTGTGCCGTAATTTCTTTGTTGTATAGTCTAGGTTTCTTCTTTGGTCGGTATGCTGTAATTTAGGCCGGAAGGTTCAGTGGATCTCAGTGTTGTCGGTCTTCAGGCCGGCCTGTTACGCATATGGGCCAAAACGTGGGCCTATAATCATCTTGGGCCATTAGCAGGTCTAAACCTATAGTAGTTTCCCGCCTTTAACAGGCCATGGGCTACATATTTACTGTAGTGACAATGGGCTTGCTACGGGCCGTAGAAACAATGGGTCTTCTACAGTCCATAGAAACAATGGGCCTTCTACGGGCCGTAGAAACAATGGGCCTTCTACGGGCCGTAGAACAATGGGCCTTCTATGGGCCGTATCATCAATGGGCCTTAGACGGGTCGTAATATTTGCTGAAAACCTGAATGCTGGCTTTACATATTCACTACAACAAGAGCAAACAGAGTTTGTAGAAGTTTTTCTTTTTCTCTTTTAGTTTATCAACTGAATTACTTGAGGACAAGCAAAGGTTTAAGCCTGGGGGAGTTGATACGTCTCCGTCGTATCTACTTTCCCAAACACTTTTGCCCTTGTTTTGGACTCTAACTTGTATGATTTGAATGGAACTAACCTGCATCGACGCTGTTTTCAGCAGAATTGCCATGATGTTGTTTTATTTGCAGAAACCAAAAGTTCTCGGAATGACCTGAAACTCCACGGAACATCTAGTCAAAAATAATAAAAAATCCTTGCCAAAGATGAAGACCAGGGGGCCCACACCCTGTCCATGAGGGTGCCCCTCCCTAGGGCGTGCCCCCTACCTCGTGGGCCCCCTGGAGCTCCTCCGACGCCAACTCCAACTAATTATATTTGCTTTCGGAGAGAAAAAAAATAAGAGAGAAGAAATCTTCGCATTTTACGATATGGAGCCGCCGCCAAGCCCTAAAACCTCTCGAGAGGGCTGATCTGGAGTCCGTTCGGGGCTCCGGAGAGGGGGATTCGTCGCCGTCGTCATCATCAACCATCCTCCATCACCAATTTCATGATGCTCACCGCCGTGTGTGAGTAATTCCATCGTAGGCTTGTTGGACGGTGATGGGTTGGATGAGATCTATCATGTAATCGAGTTAGTTTTGTTAGGGTTTGATCCCTAGTATCGACTATGTTCTGAGACTGATGTTGCTATGACTTTGATATGCTTAATACTTGTCACTAGAGCCCGAGTGCCATGATTTCAGATCTGAACCTATTATGTTTTCATGAATATATGTGAGTTCTTGATCCTATCTTGCAAGTCTATAGTCACCTATTATGTGTTATGATCCGACAACTCCGAAGTGACAATAATCGGGATACTTCTCGGTGATGACCATAGTTTGAGGAGTTCATGTATTCACTATGTGCTAATGCTTTGTTCCGGTTCTCTATTAAAAGGAGGCCTTAATATCCCTTAGTTTCCATTAGGACCCGCTGCCACGGGAGGATAGGACAAAAGATGTCATGCAAGTTCTTTTCCATAAGCACGTATGACTATATTCGGAATACTTGCCTACATTACATTGATGAATTAGAGCTAGTTCTGTGTCACCCTATGTTATGACTGTTACATGATGAACCACATCCGCATAATTATCCATCACCGATCCAATGCCTCTGAGCTTTCCATATACTTTGGTTTACGCTTATTTACTTTCTCGTTGTTATCAAGTACAATCATTACAAAACACCAAAAATATTACTTTTGCTTTCATTACTCTTTTGTTACCGTTACCACTACTATCATACTACTTTGCTACTAAATACCTAGCTGCAGATATTAAGTTATCCAGGTGTGGCTGAACTGACAACTCAGTTGCTAATACTTGAGAATATTCTTTGGGTCCCCTTGTGTCGAATCAAGAAATTTGGGTTGAATACTCTACCCTCAAAAGCTGTTGCGATCCCCTACACTTATTGGTTATCAGTTAGCCTAGTAGTTCTTCGTCGCCATGGCTCCTAAGAAGAAGACGGCCACGGCGATTGGCTCGTTGGGAGCCGAACGGCCCGTGCCGGTGCGGACAAGCAGTGGACCGGTCGCGGACAGGACCTGGGCCGCGGTCCGCGAGCACCAGCCTCGCCCTGGCTGTCAGAGCCTGGCAACCGGCATCGTTTGCGCGCCAGATGACCGGTCGCACGTCGCCAGATCCAAAGACGAAGCTGGGCCCCCCGCAAGCGGCATGGGGCCCTCCAGGGGTGTCATTATGCCACCTCCGGGTTGCGCAGCGACCTCCAAGATGCCCACACCGGCGACCACTACGCGCTCTTCCCATGGCGTGCGCGCCGAGCAGCGTCACCACGTTGGTGACCCTGGGCACCGCCGTGGGAAGAGCCCTGTGTTGGAAATATGCCCTAGAGGCAATAATAAAAGGATTATTATTATATTTCCTTGTTCGTGTGTAGCGACCCGACCTCAGATGGTCAAGTCTCTGTGCTTCTGTGTCATCCCTGGATCGGTAATGCTGACACACACAGTACTCGAAGGATTTATAACAGAGTAGCAATCACACACTTATTACAGCGAATGTCTCAAAAGAGAACTTATTACAATAATATGGCGGAAGGCCATCTAATGCGATAACAACGGAAGGCTTGGAAGATAAAGTGAGTCCATCAACTCCAACGGCATAACTGAGCTGCACGGCAACGACCTACAATCCTTACTCCTCGTCTGAAAAGTCTGCAACATAATACGTTGCAGCCCGAGAACGGGTCAGCACATGGAATATGCTGGCAATGTAACACATAGAGTAACGAAAGAATAAGCTATACTACATGCATATATGGCTGGTGGAAAGCTCTATGGTTACAGTTTTTACGAAAAGCCAATTTTCCCTACATCAAAGGAAAATTTTTATTTAACTATCATGGTGGTTGAAACATCATTGAGAAGGTACCCCCCAACTCAAATGATCCCAATTAAGGTAATTAACAACCCAGCAAAATTAGTTAAGAGTGATGGGATACATGTGAATACTCAAGTACTAGATACTCGAAGCGTCCATAACCGGGGACACGGCTAACCATGATTAGTTTGTACACTCTGCAGAGGTTTGCGCACTTTTCCCCACAAGACTCGATCGCCTCCGTTGGATTCTCGCCTTTGCATGGTGTTTGAGAGACGGATGACCGAGACACGATCTTCGAAACATTAACTCTCTACTCCGGATAGATCATACCAAACCTATAAAACCCACTACCTGCTGATCTACCTCTTGAGAGCTTCACGTAACTTACTCAACTATGCTAGAGCCCATAATAGCTTGTGGTTGCACAATCGAAGTTCCTAGCATGAATAATCTCAGTTCCTTTGAGCCTGGGTGGCGGTCCATAGGAAGATCACACGGATACCGGGATTTCCAAGAAAATGCAGACAACCTTTGGGTTCCCCAGGTGCCTCAATCCACCCAGATGTGTATTTAAGTTGCCACCTTATAGTAAACCATTAATTAACAATCTCACATCTGTCGTGAATATCTCTCAAACCCAAACCACATCTACGAGCATAGCATGGCAGTATAAGCATAACGTAGAAGTAACTCCCAAGGGTTTGAAAGTAACAGGGCAATAGGTTCCTACCTCATCATCTACTTCCCAACCCACAAATTAATGAAATCCTAATCATGCAATGTTTGAGGGTTGAAACTAATGCATAAAAACTGGGTAGGAAAAGATATGATCAAGTGTTACTTGCCTTGCTGAGGATCCGTGAATCCTAGATACTCGTAGTAACACGCTTCGCACTCCGGGAATTCTATCGCAAGCAAACAACGCATACATAAGTAAACAAGCAAAGATGCACAAATGAAACTTCAACTGAAAGAGGTTGACCGGAGAGTTCAACTTAAGAACTTCGGTCAAAAACAATCAAACCAAACGGAACAACAAAACTCAAACTCAAACTCAATCGTTAACAGAACTTAAACAGTGAACGCGTTCATTAAAACGAACGGATGAACGGACGTTCATTAAATAAATAAACCGACGAAAATAAACCGATCTATAAAAAATCGATCTACGGTTTTTTTTTAAAAACCGAAGGGTTTTCTAAAAAAACAAAATAAACCGGCGGCGGGGTCGGGTACCTCCGGCGAGGCGCGTCCGGCGAGCGGGCGGCTCCGGCGGGTCCGGCGAGGGGGCGGGTCGGCGAGGGGGCGGGCGTGACGGCGAAGGCGGCGGCGACAGCGCTGGGAGGGGCGGCGCGACGACGCTGGGCTCCGGGCGGCTCGGGCGGCTCTGGCTCAAGGGCGGGTGGTGGTGGCGGGTGGTGGCGGGGTGGGCGGCGGCATTTAAAAGGGGCGGGCGGTGGCTTGGGAAGGGGCGCCCGGGGTGGAGTCCGGCTCGGACTCCTCGGCGTCCAGCGCCACCTGACGGCCTTGTGGAAAGGACGCGGGCGACGCTCGTGGGCGGCTGGCTCGGGCCTTTAGCCCCGATCGCGGTCCGTTCGTTTTTTAAATCATTCCGCCAAAAGAAAAATTCCTAGAAAAATAAATAAAAATCTAAAAATTCCAAAACAAGTTTTTCTCCGTCTAAATAAAATATTTAGAACTAGAGGAACTTTTCTTGGCCCCTAAAATGCAACTTTTAAAGCGTGCAAATTTTTCTAGGGCAAATAAACTTCCAAATAAAATCAAATAAAATCCCGAAAATGATTTTAACATTTTTCCTCCGTTATTTCAATTATTTTGGAGAAGTCATATTATCTCCCCTCATTTATTAATTTTGAAATAGTTTTCCGGAGAGAAAATAATTAAGATCCAATATCCTCGTCTTTCATTATTTGATAAAATTCAACATTTAAAATTGAAAAATCCCCAACTCTCTCCTAGGGTCCTTGAGTTGCTTAGGATTTTCGAGGATGGCAAACGAGAATGCAAATAAAATATGATATGCAAGAATGTCCTATGTATAACATGCCAAATTGAAATTTTGGGATGTTACATCGTGATAATTGTCTTTTATTCATGCTATAATTGTATTATCCGGAAATCGTAATACACGTGTGAATACTTAGACCACAACATGTCCCTAGTGAGCCTCTAGTTGACTAGCTCGGTGATCAATAGATAGTCATGGTTTCCTGACTATGGACATTGGATGTCATTGATAACGGGATCACATCATTAGGAGAATGATGTGATGGACAAGACCCAATCCTAAGCATAGCACAAGATCGTGTAGTTCGCTTTTGCTAGAGCTTTTCCAATGTCAAGTATCTCTTCCTTAGACCATGAGATCGTGTAACTCCCGGATACCGTAGGAGTGCTTTGGGTGTACCAAACGTCAAAACGTAATCGGGTGACTATAAAGGTGCACTACGGTATCTCGAAAGTGTCTGCATTGGGTTGACACGGATTGAGATCGATTTTTCACTCCGTACACGGAGAGGTATCACTGGGCCCACTCGGTAGTGCATCATCATAATGAGCTCAAAGTGACCAAGTGTCAGTCACGGGATCATGCATTACGGATGCAGTAAAGTGACTCGCCGGTAACGAGATTGAACGAGGTATTGGGATACCGACGATCGAATCTCGGGCAAGTAACATACCGTCTGACAAAGGGAATAGTATACGGGGTTGGTTGAATCCTCGACATCGTGGTTCATCCGATGAGATCATCGAGGAGCATGTGGGAGCCAACATGGGTATCCAGATCCCGCTGTTGGTTATTGACCGGAGAGCCATCTCGGTCATGTCTACATGTCTCCCAAACCCGTAGGGTCTACACACTTAAGGTTCGGTGAGGCTAGGGTTGTATGAATACGTGTATGCAGCAAACCGAATGTTATTCGGAGTCCTGGATGAGATCCCGGACGTCACGAGGAGTTCCGGAATGGTCCGGAGGTAAATAATTATATATAGGAAGTGCTATTTTGGCCATCGGGAGAATTTCGGGGGTTACCAGTATTGTACCGGGACCACCGGAAGGGTCCCGGGGGTCCACCGGGTGGAGCCACCTATCCCAGAGGGCCCCGTGGGCTGAAGTGGGAGGGAACCAGCCCCTGGTGAACTGGTGCGCCCCCACTTGGGCTCCCCTGCGCCTAGGGTTGGAAACCCTAGGGTGGGGAGGCGCCCCCCCCCCATCTAGATGGGTTCCAGAGGGGCCGGCGCCCCCCCAGGGGGCCTATATAAAGGGGGGAGGGAGGGCAGACGCACCCCTGCATCTTGGCGCCTCCCTCTCCCCTGCTACACCTCTCCCTCTCGCAGAAGCTCGGCAAAGCCCTGCTGCGGTGACTGCTGCATCCACCACCACACCGTCGTGCCGCTGGATCTTCATCAACCTCTCCTTCCCCCTTGCTGGATCAAGACGGAGGAGACGTCACGCTGATCGTACGTGTGTTGAACGCGGAGGTGCCGTCCGTTCGGCGCTAGGATCTCCAGTGATTTGGATCACGACGAGAACGACTCCCTCAACCCCGTTCTCTTGAACGCTTCTGCACGCGATCTACAAGTGGTATGTAGATGCATCTCTCTCTCCCGTTGCTAGATGAACTCATAGATGGATCTTGGTGAACGTAGGAAAATTTTATTTTATGCAACGTTCCCCAACAGTGGCATCATGAGCTAGGTCTATGCGTAGTTCTCTATTGCACGAGTAGAACACAAATTAGTTGTGCGCGTAGATGTTGTCAACTTTCTTGCCGTTACTAGTCTTATTTTGCTTCAGCGGTATTGTGGGATGAAGCGGCCCGGACCGACCTTACACGTACGCTTACGTGAGACAGGTTCCACCGACTGACATGCACTAGTTGCATAAGGTGGCTAGCGGGTGTCTGTCTCTCCCACTTTAGTTGGAGCGGATTCGACGAAAAGGGTCCTTATGAAGGGTAAATAGAAGTTGACAAATCACGTTGTGGTTATTCGTAGGTAAGAAAAGGTTCTTGCTAGAACCCAATTGCAGCCACGTAAAGATGCAACAACAATTAGAGGACGTCTAACTTGTTTTTGCAGCAATTGTCATGTGATGTGATATGGCCAGAAGTTGTGATGAATGATGAATGATATATTGTGATGTATGAGATCATGTTCTTGTAATAGGAATCACGACTTGCATGTCGATGAGTATGACAACGGCAGGAGCCATAGGAGTTGTCTTAATTATTGTATGACCTGCGTGTCATTGATTCAACGCCATGTAAATTACTTTACTTTATTGCTAAACGTGTTAGCCATAGTAGTAGAAGTAATAGTTGGCGAGCAACTTCATGGAGACACGATGATGGAGATCATGGTGTCATGCCGGTGACAAGATGATCATGGAGCCCCGAAGATGAAGATCAAAGGATCTATATGCTATTGGCCACATCATGTCACTACTTTATATAATTGCATGTGATGTTTATTAGTTTTATGCATCTTGTTTACTTAGAACGATTGTAGTAAATAAGATGATCCCTTATAATAATTTCAAGAAAGTGTTCCCCCTAACTGTGCACCGTTGCTAAAGTTCGTCGTTTCGAAGCACCACGTGATGATCGGGTGTGATAGATCCTTAGGTTTACATACAATGGGTGTAAGACAGTTTTACACATGCAAAAACACTTAGAGTTAACTTGACGAGCCTAGCATGTACAGACATGGCCTCGGAACACAAGAGACCGAAAGGTCGAACATGAATCATATGGAAGATACGATCAACATGGAGATGTTCACCAACGATGACTAGTCCGTCTCACGTGATGATCGGACACGGCCTAGTCGACTCGGATCATGTAACACTTAGATGACTAGAGGGATGTCAAATCTGAGTGGGAGTTCATTAAATAATTTGATTAGATGAACTTAATTATCATGAACATTAGTCTAAAATCTTTGCAAAATGTCTTGTAGATCAAATGGCCAACGCTCATGTCACCATGAACTTCAACGCGTTCCTAGAGAAAACCAAGCTGAAAGATGATGGCAGCAACTATTCGGACTGGATTCGGAAACCGAGGATCATCCTCATAGCAGCCAAGAAACAATATGTCCTAGAAGCACCGCTAGGTGAAGCACCCATCCCAGAGAACCAAGACATTATGAATGATTGGCAGTCTCGTGCTGATGATTACTCCCTCGTTCAGTGCGGCATGCTTTACAGCTTAGAACCGGGGCTCCAAAAGCGTTTTGAGCAACACGGAGCATATGAGATGTTCGAGGAGCTGAAAATGGTTTTCCAAGCTCATGCCCGGGTCGAGAGATATGAAGTCTCCGACAAGTTCTATAGTTATAAGATGGAGGAAAACAGTTCTGTCAGTGAGCACATACTCAAAATGTCTGGGTTGCACAACCGCCTGTCCCAGCTGGACATCAACCTCCCGGACGAGGCGGTCATTGACAGAATCCTTCAGCGCTCCCACCGAGCTACAAGAGCTTTGTGATGAACTACAATATGCAGGGGATGGTGAAAACTATTCCTGAAGTATTTTCAATGCTGAAGTCAGCTGAGTTAGAAATCAAGAAAGAACATCAAGTGTTGATGGTCAATAAAACCACTAAGTTCAAGAAGGGCAAGGGTAAGAAGAACTTCAAGAAGGATGGCAAAGATATTGCCGCGCCCGGTAAGCCAGTTGCCAGGAAGAAGTCAAAGAATGGACCCAAGCCTGAGACAGAGTGCTTTTATTGCAAAGGGAAGGGTCACTGGAAGCGGAACTGCCCCAAATACTTAGCGGATAAGAAGGCCGGCAACACTAAAGGTATATTTGATATACATGTAATTGATGTGTACCTTACCAAGACTCGTAGTAACTCCTGGGTATTTGATACCGTGTCGTTGCTCACATTTGTAACTCACAACAGAGCTGCGGAATAATCGGAGACTGGCGAAGGGCACGAGGTGACGATGCGCGTCGGGAATGGTTCCAAGGTCGATGTGATCGCCGTCGCACGCTGCCTCTACATTTACCTCACGGGTTAGTTTTAAACCTCAATAATTGGTATTTAGTGCCAAGTTTGAGCTTGAACATTGTATCAGGATCTCGTTTAATGCGAGATGGCTACTCATTTAAATCCGAGAATAATGGTTGTTCTATTTATATGAGAGATATGGTTTATGGTCATGCTCCGATCGTCAATGGTTTATTCTTAATGAATCTCGAATGTAATATTACACATATTCATAGTGTGAATACCAAAAGATGTAAAGTTGATAACGATAGTCCCACATACTTGTGGCACTGCCGCCTTGGTCACATTGGTGTCAAGTGCATGAAGAAGCTCCATTCTGATGGACTTCTAGAGTCTCTCGATTATGAATCATTTGACACATGCGAGCCATGCCTTATGGGCAAAATGACCAAGACTCCGTTCTCCGGAACAATGGAGCGAGCAACCAACTTATTGGAAATCATACATACCGATGTGTGCGGTCCAATGAGCGTTCAGGCTCGCGGAGGATATCGTTATGTTCTCACTCACCGATGACTTGAGTAGATATGGGTATGTCTACTTGATGAAACACAAGTCTGAGACCTTTGAAAAGTTCAAGGAATTTCAGAATGAGGTAGAGAATCAACGTGACCGAAAAATAAAGTTCTTACGATCAGATCGTGGAGGAGAATATTTAAGTCACGAATTTTGTACACACTTAAGGAAATGTAGAATCGTTTCACAACTCACGCCGCCTGGAACACCTCAGCGTAACGGTGTGTCCGAATGTCGTAATCGCACTCTATTGGATATGGTGCGATCTATGATGTCTCTTACCGATTTACCGCTATCATTTTGGGGATACGCTCTAGAGACAGCTACATTCACTTTAAATAGGGCACCGTCTAAATCCGTTGAGACGACACCGTATGAATTATGGTTTGGGAAGAAACCTAAGCTGTCGTTTCTAAAAGTTTGGGGATGCGATGCTTATGTCAAGAAACTTCAACCTGAAAAGCTCGAACCCAAGTCGGAAAAATGCTTCTTCATAGGATACCCCAAAGAAACCATTGGGTATACCTTCTACCTTAGATCCGAAGGCAAGATCTTTGTTGCCAAGAACGGATCCTTTCTTGAAAAATAGTTTCTCTCGAAAGGAGTAAGTGGGAGGAAAGTAGAACTCGATGAAGTACTACCTCTTGAACCAGAAAGTAGTGCAACTCAGGAAAATGTTCCTATGGTGCCTACACCGACTGGAGAGGAAATTAATGATGATGATCAAGGTACTTCGAATAAAGTTACTACTGAACTTCGTAGGTCCACAAGGACACGTTCCACACCAGAGTGGTATGGCAACCCTGTCCTGGAAATCATGTTGTTAGACAACGGTGAACCTTCGAACTATGAAGAAGCGATGGCGGGCCCAGATTCCAACAAATGGCTTGAAGCCATGCAATCCGAGATAGGATCCATGTATGAAAACAAAGTATGGACTTTGACAGACTTGCCCGATGATCGGTGAGCGATAGAAAACAAATGGACCTTTAAGAAGAAGACGGACGCGGATGGTAATGTTACCATCTATAAAGCTCGACTTCTCGCTAAAGGTTATCGGGAAGTTCAAGGGGTTGACTACGATGAGACTTTCTCTCCCGTAGCGAAGCTAAAGTCCGTCCGAATCATGTTAGCAGTTGCCGCATACTATGATTATGAGATATGGCAAATGGACGTCAAAACGGCATTCCTTAACGGCTATCTTAAGGAAGAACTGTATATGATGCAGCCGGAAGGTTTTGTCGACCCTAAGAATGCTAACAAGGTATGCAAGCTCCAATGATCCATTTATGGGCTGGTGCAAGCATCTCGAGTTGGAACATTCGCTTTGATGAGATGATCAAAGCGTTTGGGTTTATGCAAACTTATGGAGAAGCCTGCGTTTACATAAGAAAGTGAGTGGGAGCTCAGAGCATTTCTCATATTATATGTAGATGACATGCTTTTGATGGGAAATGATATAGAACTCTTGGACAGCATTAAGGCCTACTTGAATAAAAGTTTTTCAATGAAGGACCTTGGAGAAGCTGCTTATATATTAGGCATCAAGATCTATAGAGATAGATCGAGACGCCTCATAGGTCTTTCACAAAGCACATACCTTGATAAGATATTGAAGAAGTTCAAAATGGATCAGTCCAAGAAAGGGTTCTTGCCTCAGACATAAGTCGTGAAATTGAGCTCGGCTCAATGTCCGACCACGGCAGAAGATATAGAAGAGACGAGTGTCATCCCCTATGCATCATCCATAGGTTCTATTATGTATGCCATGCTGTGTACCAGACCTGATGTAAACCTTGCCGTAAGTTTGGTAGGAAGGTAACAAAGTAATCCCGGCAAGGAACACTAGACAGCGGTCAAGAATATCCTGAAGTACCTGAAAAGGACTAAGGACATGTTTCTCGTTTATGGAGGTGACGAAGAGCTCGTCAGAACGGTTACGTCGACGCTAGCTTCGACACGCATCTGAATGACTCTAAGTCGCAAACCGGATATGTGTATATGTTGAATGGTGGAGCGATAGCTGGTGCAGCCGCAAGCAAGCGTCGTGGCGGGATCTACGTGTGAAGCGGAGTACATGGCAGCCTCGGAGGCAGCGCATCAAGCAATTTGGGTGAAGGAGTTCATCACCGACCTAGGAGTCATACCCAATGCGTCAGGGCCGATCAAACTCTTCTGTGACAACACTGGAGCTATTTCACTTGCCAAGGATCCCAGGTTTCACAAGAAGACCAGGCACATCAAGCATCGCTTCAACTCCATTCGTGAAAATGTTCAGGATGGAGACATAGAAATTTGCAAAGTGCATACGGATCTGAATGCCGCAGATCCGTTGACTAAACCTCTTCCGCGAGCAAAACATGATCAACACCAGAACTCTATGGGTGTTCGATTCATCACAATGTAACTAGATTATTGACTCTAGTGCAAGTGGGAGACTGTTGGAAATATGCCCTAGAGGCAATAATCAAAGGATTATTATTATATTTCCTTGTTCATGATAATTGTCTTTTATTCATGCTATAATTGTATTATCCGGAAATCGTAATACACGTGTGAATACTTAGACCACAACATGTCCCTAGTGAGCCTGTAGTTGACTAGCTCGTTGATCAATAGATAGTCATGGTTTCGACTATGGACATTGGATGTCATTGATAACGGGATCACATCATTAGGAGAATGATGTGATGGACTAGACCCAATCCTAAGCATAGCACAAGATCGTGTAGTTCGTTTTGCTAGAGCTTTTCCAATGTCAAGTATCTCTTCCTTAGACCATGAGATCGTGTAACTGCCGGATACCATAGGAGTGCTTTGGGTGTACCAAACATCACAACGTAACTGGGTGACTATAAAGGTGCACTACAGGTATCTCCGAAAGTGTCTGTTGGGTTGACACGGATTGAGACTGGGATTTGTCACTCCGTATTACGGAGAGGTATCACTGGGCCCACTCGGTAGTGCATCATCATAATGAGCTCAAAGTGACCAAGTGTCTGGTCACGGGATCATGCATTACGGTACGAGTAAAGTGACTTGCCGGTAATGAGATTGAACGAGGTATTAGGATACCGACGATCGAATGTCGGGCAAGTAACATATCGTCTGACAAAGGGAATAGTATACAGGGTTGCACATCGTGGTTCATCGATGAGATCATCGAGGAGCATGTGGGAGCCAACATGGGTATCCAGATCCCGCTGTTGGTTATTGACCGGAGAGCCGTCTCGGTCATGTCTACGTGTCTCCCGAACCCGTAGGGTCTACACATAAGGTTCGGTGGCGCTAGGGTTGTATGAATATGAGTATGCAGCAAACCGAATGTTGTTCGGAGTCCTGGATGAGATCCCGGACGTCACGAGGAATTCCGGAATGGTCCGGAGGTAAAGAATTATATATTGGAAGTGCTATTTCGGCCATCGGTCAATTTCGGGGGTTACCGGTATTGTATCGGGACCACCGGAAGGGTCCCGGGGGTCCACCGGGTGGGGCCACCTATCCCGGAGGGCCCCGTGGGCTGAAGTGGGAGGGAACCAGCCCCTGGTGGGCTGGTGCGCCCACTTGGGCCCCCTGCCTAGGGTTGGAAACCCTAGGGTGAAGCGCCCACTTGCCTTGGGGGGCAAGCCTCCCCCCTTGGCCGCTGCCCCCCCATCTAGATGGGTTCTAGAGGGTCCGGCGCCCCCCAGGGGGCCTATATAAAGGGGGGAGGGAGGGCAGCCGCACCCCTGCATCTTTGCGCCTCCCTCTCCCCTGCTACACCTCTCCCTCTCGCAGAAGCTCGCCGAAGCCCTGCTGCGGTGACTGCTGCATCCACCACCACGCCATCGTGCTGCTGGATCTTCATCAACCTCTCCTTCCCCCTTGCTGGATCAAGACGGAGGAGACGTCACGCTAACCGTACGTGTGTTGAACCCGGAGGTGCCGTCCGTTCGGCGCTAGGATCTCCAGTGATTTGGATCACGACGAGAACGACTCCCTCAACCCCGTTCTCTTGAACGCTTCCGCACGTGATATACAAGTGGTATGTAGATACATCTCTCTCTCTCTCGTTGCTAGATGAACTCATAGATGGATCTTGGTGAACGTAGGAAAATTTTATTTTATGCAACGTTCCCCAACACCCTGTGCATCATACGCAAGATGAAGGGGTTCAGCACGCCCACCGAAGTGCTGCCAAAAATGGCACGCAGCCGCTGGGTCGTAACGGAGCTCCTTCTAACGTAGTTGGAAGTCGAAGCGCGCCGCGATCCACGCAGCTATTGCCTCCACCCACGCCAGTAGAAGCTTTGGCGCGCGCGAAGCTGCTCCTCGACTTCCCTCCTGCTACGGAGAAGCTCGACGAGTGGAGGGCCACCATCCGGAGCCTCGTCACCGTCGCCAACAAAGACGATCCGTGACTGGCGGGGCCCTCGTGTCGGTGCTCCACCGAGCCACCACATGCTGGCACTGGGAGGACCGGGGGCTCTGCGGCCACGGTGCACTCTCCTCATCCTCGCCAGCCGCCGCGGGTGTCGGCCCGTCGTGACGACGCTTGTGATAACATCTCCATAGCATCGTCCGACCCGCGGACCCTCCGCAACCAGCGCCAGGTCCTTTGGGAACGAGCTCACGAAGACACTCGAACCACCGTCGAGCGCCGGTGCAAAACGCGCTGCCAGTCGGACAAGCGGGCGGGACCTGCTATGGACCACCCGGCACCGGGGGGCTCCGGCGGCCTACCTTACGAGGTGGGCTGCCCAGCCTTTACCCGTGAGCTGCGGCAGTTCTAGTGGCCGTCCCACCGCACGTTCAAGCCTGACGTCGGCGAGAAGTACACTGGCAAGACCCATCCGTCCGAGTTCCTCAGCATCTACACCATCGTGATGCAGACTGCTGGAGCTCACGATGATAAGGTGCTTGCCAACTATTTCCCACTGGCGCTGAAGCCCAATGTGATGTCTTGGTTGATGCACTTGCCGGTGGATTCCATTTCTTCTTGGTCGGATCTGCGCCATGAGTTCGTTGGCGCCTTCACAGGAGGCCACCAAGCTCATGGCTAGGCCAGTGACCTGCATATCATTCCCCAGAAGGAAGGGGAAACCCTGCGCAAGTACATCCAGAGATTCAGTCGGGTGCATTGCAACATCCCCGACATTCATCCCGCCGTTGTGATCAGCGTGTTCCATGAGAACGTGCGCAACCGCAAGATGCGCAAGAGCTAGCGATGACCAAGGTTAAGGAAGTGGCCGAGCTCTACGTTCCGGCCGATAGGTGCGCCCGGGCTGAAGAGGGAAGGAAGTACCCCGGCGAAGACGCCGGCGCGGAAACCGGCTCTACCGATGAAGACGCAGCCACCCCGACGAAGAAGGGCCGGCGTCGCACCAGGTAACGCAAAGGCAAGGCCGTGCTTGCTGTTGAGGGATCTGATGACACCAGTGCCGGCAAGAAGGTCAAGGCAGACGCCCCCGACGAGGAGATTGCAGGGTGCGCCGCCTGCCGGGCCTTGGCGGCTACGACAAGTCAGGAAGCTCCGGCAAGCAATACTGCAAGATCCACCGCACCAAGGGCCACGACCTCCAGAAATGCCGACAAGTCGAGCTGCTTGCTGAGAAGCAAAAATCTGAGCACGAGAGGCGGGACAAGGAGAAGGACCAGGACGGTGATGAGGGATCCGGCAAGAAGTGTGGCGGCCAAGGAAGCCACCCCGGCAAGGACAACCAGCAAGAGAGGCCCGCCCGGGGCCATGACAAGAAACAAGAAGGCGATGATCGCGACGAGGACGACGAGTCTGGTGAGCAAGGGTTCCCGAAGGCTACGGAGGCCATGTGCATCGATGGCGGTGCCTCGCTGCATACCTCTCACCACCAGCTCAAGCAGTGGGCGCGTGAGATTACAGCAGCGGAGCCGTCGTTCGACGCTCAGAAGCCGCTGAAGTGGTCCAGCACGCCCCTCACCTTTGACGCCGAGGACCAGCCTGACCGCACTAGCGCGGTCAGGTGTTTGCCATTGTTGGTCTCACCAACGATACGCAACCTCAGGGTGAACAAGATGTTGGTTGAAGGAGGGGCCGGCCTGAACCTGATCTCGCCTGTCGTGATCAAAAGATTGCAAATCCGTGATGGAGACCTTGAGGAAACGGGCTCGTTTCAAGGGTTCAATCCGGGGAGGAGCAAGCCGAAGGGGAAGGTCACACTGCCCATGACGTTTGGAGGAGAGTTGAACAACAGGACGGAGAGGATCATCTTCGACGTGGCCAAGATCCCCTTGCCCTACAATGGGATCCTCGGCTGCCCGGCACTAGCCAAGTTCATGGTGGCATCACACTACGCCTACAACATGCTAAAGATGCCCGGGCCGTTGACCATCATCTCTGTCCCCTCTGACAAGAAGGACGCGCTGATCTGCGTCGATCAACTCTACTGGGCAGCAGTTGCAGCAGCTGCCGCCAAGGCACCTGCTCCTGCCGCTGAAGGCCCGGAAGGGAAGAGGAAGCCCGGCAAGACCTCTCGCACCCACTCCGGCAAGCACGCCTCTTCTGAGTGCTACGCTACCGTCGAGGACGTGCTAGAGAGCTCTACCAGCAAGAGCAAGAGATCCAGAGCTGAGCCACCACAGACCAAGAAGGTATCCGCCAAGGAGGATGGCACGGGAGGGGCCTTCACCATAGGCTCCACCCTCAGCAGCGAATAGGAAGGCGCGCTCGTCACCTTCCTGCGGGCGAATGTCGACGTGTTTGCGTGGCAAGCATCCGACATCCCCAGTGTTCCCAGGGAGGTGATTGAGCACCACCTGGCTATGCCCCCCTTGCGACCCGTCAAGTAGAAGGTCAGAAAGCAGGCTCTGGAGAGGCAGGAGTTCATCACAGAGGAGATCAGGAAGTTGGAAGCGGCAGGTTTGGTGAGACACTACTAGGAAAAGGGCTATAGATAATATGGACACTAATGGCGCACCTATAGCAATGGTGCACCACATACAGGTGCGCCATTACTAATGGCGCACCTGGTGTGTGGTGCGCCAATAGTAGTTTTGAAAAAAAATTGTTACTAATGGCGCACCGTTGGATAGTGCGCCATTACTAGTTGACATAGTAATGGCGCACCACACCCATCGTGCGCCATTAGTATTTTTGAAAAAAAGAAAAAAAATTGTTAGTAATGGTCCACTGGTGCGCCATTACTAAGTTTTTTCCAAAAAAATTCAAATTTTTTTTATTTTTATTTTCAAAACTAGTAATGGCGCACGTGGGTGTGGTGTGCCATTACTAGTTTAACTAGTAATGGCGCACCACTCCCACGGTGCGCTATTACTAACTTGGCCCAAAACTTCCACCGAATGCACCCACCCTTGGACGCCTTTTCAGTTTAAAAAAATAAAAGAAAATGATGGAAATGTCAAAACAATAAAAGAAAATAAGTTTCCCATGTGATATGTGGTCTACTTGTTGGGAAAATTTACAAATATGAATTTCGACTTTATTTGCAAAATTTCTCTGGAATTTGTAAAATGGGCATAACTTTTGCATACGACCTTGGATTAAAAGGTTTTTTATGTGAAAAATCATCTACTCGAAAAGTTACATCCGAATTTAACGGGAGGAACCCCGTTAAACATTTTCTAAATCCCCAAAAACCTAACAGAAAAAAGTTACGGGGCTTTTGAGATCTAGAGGGAAAAATGGAAAAAAATTCAAACTTACTAGTGGCGCACCGTTTGCTAGGTGCGCCACTAGTAACAGAAAAAAAATTGGTTTCATAAAAATATGATACGTAATATGACCGGGAAGTTTGAAATATTTTTTTCAAAATTTCATCATACTCATGAACATGAACAAAGTCCTAGACATCAACAAGGTTTAATAGGATTGATATGATAGATATATCAACAAGTGCATGTGAAGTGAGGTGGTGCTGGTTTGGATAGAACTGTGAAGTTAAGCGTGCTCGGGCTGGAGTAGTGTGAGGATGGGTGACCTTCCGGGAAGTTTGACCACAGAGTGTGATTTGGCCCGCGATTAAGCATATTGACCTGATATTAAGCCATAGTGACTTGAGATTAAGAAAAAAAATTTAAAAGAAGATTTTGAAAAAAATTGCTACTAATGGCGCACTCCTATGTGGTGCGCCATTAGTATACCAGATACTAATGGCGCACCACAGGTGCGCCATTAGTAAAAAATACTAATGGCGTGCTACTAGTGGCGCACCTGTAGTGCGCCATTAGTAGGCAAAACAGGTGCGCCACTAGTAGGCCTTTTCCTAGTAGTGAGAGGAGTGCTCCACCCGACGTGGTTGGCCAATCCGGTAGTCGTGCCCAAGGCGAGTGGGAAGTGGAGGCTGTGCATTGATTACACAGATATCAATAAGGCTTGTCCTAAGGACCCCTTCCCGTTGCCATCCATCGACCAGATTGTTGACTCCACAGCTGGGTGTGATCTGTTATCATTCCTCGACGCCTACTCGGGCTACCACCAGATCTTCATGACAAGAGAGGATGAAGAAAAGACAGCTTTCATCACCCCATGTGGTATGTATTGCTTTTTATGGATGACTTTCGGGTTGAAGAGTGCTGGCTCAAGGTTTGCAAGAGCAGTCCAAATTGGTTTGAACCTCAACTCCATAGAAATATGGAGGCATACATGGATGACATAGTGGTCAAAACAAAGGACGGGCCAACTCTTGTGCAAGATTTGGAAAAGACATTTGCCAACCTGCGCAAGATCAACCTCAAGCTGAACCCTGATAAGTGTGTCTTCGGCGTTCCATCCGGCAAGCTTCTCGGGTTCTTTGTGTCGCAGCGCGGGATCAAGGCAAACCCAGACAAAATCAAGGCTATTGAGCAGATTGAGGCGCCCAAGCGGATCAAGGATGTGCGTCGGCTCACCGACTGCATTTCCACCATGAGCCGATTCATCTCCAAGTCCGCCGAGCGCGCCCTTCCTTTCTTCAAAATCTTGAAGAAGGCAGGCCCAATGGAGTGGACCCCAGAAACCAAGGCAGCATTGCAGGATCTGAAGAAATACCTTTCCTCCATGCCAATACTGGTTGCGCCTAACACACAAGAGTCGTTGCTGCTGTATCTGGCGGCGACGAATCAAGTGGTCAGCGCCACGCTGGTAACCTGAAGGGAGGTCAACGAGGAAAGCGATGTGGCGACAGAACCAGCGGATGGCAAGCCCAAGATTCCCCCGGCAGGGCCTGGTGCCGGCAAGGCGAGGCCCCCGGTAGAGTCTGATGCCACCGAGGCAGTGCCCTCGCAGTCAAGTGAGGTGGTGCAGAAGAAGAAGATGATGCAGCACCCAGTTTACTTTGCCAGCTCCCTCTTGCAGGGAGCTAGATCGAGGTACTCCGGTGTGCAGAAATTGCTCTTCGGCCTCCTTGTGGCCTCGAGGAAGCTGCGTCATTACTTCCAAGCCCACGAGATCACTGTCGTCACCCGCCTCCCGTTGCAACGGATCCTCCATAACCCAGATGCAACCGGAAGGATTGTGGAATGGGCCTTGGAGTTATCAAGTTGTTGTTTGAAGTTTTAAAGTGCCTCCACAATTCAGAGCAGAGTCTTGGCGGAGTTCATTGCAGAATGGACCTCAACGCCTGACGAAGAAATCCAGGAGACCACTCTCCCCGGCAAGGAGGCAGACCGCGACTGGATCATGTACTTTGATGGGGCTTTTTCGCTACAAGGCGCCGGTGCCGGTGTGCTGCTCGTTGCACCCACCGGAGAGCACCTCAAGTACGTGATCCAGATGCACTTTCCCCGGGAGATATCCACCAAAAACACTGCTGAGTACGAGGGATTGCTTGCCGGTCTCAGGATCGCGGCAGACCTCGGGGTTAAGAAGCTCATCGTCAGGGGTGACTTGCAGCTCGTTGTCAGGCAGGTCAACAAGGATTACCAGAGCCCATTGATGGAAGCTTACGTGGATGAAGTGAGGAAGCTGGAGGAGTGCTTTGAAGGTATCCAAGCGGAGCACGTCCCCCGAATGGAGAATGACACCGCCGATTACCTGTCAATGCGTGTTGCATTCAAGCTACCTGTGGAACCAGGTACCTTTTTGCTCCGGTTAACTCAACCATCCATCAAACCATCAACGGGGCAGAACAAGCGGAGGAAGCCAGGTCCCGGCAAGTACTTTTCTACCGAGCCCCCTGGGGCTGCCGGCAAGGGTGCTGCTGCAGACGCTGAGCCCGCCAAAGGGCAACTAGCTCCGGTAGGGCGTCAAGCCCCAGCCATGGAGACAGCCGCGCCCATGGCTGAGGAAATGCCTTTGGTCCTTGCCGTCGAGCCTCAGGGTCCGGCGTGGGCACAACATACTGTCTGATTCCTCCAAACAGGGGAACTTCCTGAGGAGCAGGAAGGAGCGGAGAAAGTAGCCCGTCTATCCGCCATGTACCAGTTCGTCGACGACGTCCTGTACAGGAGAAGGCCGAACGGCGTGAAATTGAAGTGCATTCCCCGGGAGGAAGAAATGGATCTGTTGGCGGAGATACATGGAGGCATATGTGCCTCCCACATAGGGTCGAGGGCCCTTGCCGGAAAGGCGTTCCGGCAAGGTTTCTTTTGACCCACCGCCCTCCAGGATGCGACAGCACTAGTAACCAAGTGTGAAGCGTGTCAGTTCCATTCAAAGAAGCTTCATCAACCAGCTCAAGCCCTTCAAACAATCCCTCTCTCCTGGCCATTCTCGGTCTGGGGGCTCGATATACTGGGGCCTTTACCCCGCGCTATCGGGGGCTTTGACTACTTGTACGTTGCAATCGACAAGTTCACAAAGTGGCCGGAGGTGGAAGCAGTGAGAAAGGTGACTGCTCAATCAACTGTCAAGTTTTCAAGGGACTGGTCTGCCGTTTTGGTGTGCCAAACAAAGTCATCACCGACAACGGCACGCAGTTCACAAGCCACACCTTCATGCAATACATCCAAGACCTCGGCCGCAAGGTCTGTTTTGCTTCCGTGGCACACCCACGGAGCACCGGCCAAGCGGAAAGGGAAAATGCTGAAGTGTTGCGAGGCCTAAGAGCAAATACTTTTGACAAGCTGCGCAAGAGCGGAAGGCGCTGGATTGATGAATTGCCGGCGGTTCTTTGGTCGATCAGGACGACGCCAAATCGAGCACCCAGCCAGACACCTTTTGCCCTGGTCTAGGGGCAGAAGCAGTTCTCCCCACGGAACTCATATACAGGTCACCTCGAGTGCTCGCTTATGATGAGCTTGAGAAAGAGCAGTTGCGCCAAGATGATGCGACGCTCCTTGAGGAAGATCGTCTTCGGGCGGCTGTGAGAGGAGCACGCTACCAGCAAGCCTTGCGCCACTACCATAGCCGCAAGGTTCATGCCCGAAGCTTTCAGGAAGGCAACCTTGTTCTTCGGCGCGTTCAGTCAGCCAAGAATTCCAACAAGTTGACGCCGAAGTGGGAAGGCCCTTATCGGGTAATACGAGTCACCAGGCCCGGCGCAGTCCTGCAGAGATCAAGATGTTGTCCCAGTGAGCAAATCCTGGAACATCGAGCATCTTCGCAAGTTTTACCCGTGAGGCACGGCTTGCCGGGCCTCCCAGCAAGCCACCTTTTGTACAAGCTTTGTCGGCAAGGCATGTAACCCTTCGTACAAAGCCAGGCACAAACCCTGAGCGTAAATAAATGAAGTGTTGGCGCCCTAAGTCATAGCATGCTTGCTAGGTCGAGTCTCTTCCTTGGTTAGGGTTGATAGTGCTCAGCGGCGACTAACCCCTAGCTTAGAGGTCGAGTGCACGTCTATCTGTTTCTTTTCTGTCCTCCTTTGGTTCGCAAGGCACATGAGCACTTCTGTTGAGCTACTTGGAAGAAAGAAAACGGACTGGCGTCCCAGCCCCGGCAAACCAGAGTTGCGGGGGCTGCAAGCACAAGGATCCAACTGCGGCAAGATGAGGTTGTCGGAGGCTGCAGATCCAGATAAGTCTTTTATCCTCATCATGCATTTGAGCAGGGATCGGGGCATGTGAAACCTCGTTTTATCTCCAGGCTACTGTGCTCCCCTTATTCCTATACCTAAGGATTATCTCCTAGGTCTGGATTTGGTTGAAGCCGCGGTGGCAAGGAGGTAGAACGAGGAGCCTAAATCCCACTTCATCCCTGCCTCCGCCAAGAGCGCGAGAATGGTCGAGTGAAGTGAGGGGGACGACAAGGCATGTTGTCGGGCGAAAAACATTTATCTTAAATAATAACAAGGATTCACTCCTTGTCGCGGGGTCTACCCACGAACGAAAAACCCGGCAAGTATCCCTTTTTCATTAAAAACATCCCATACAGGTATAGTTCA
Organism: Aegilops bicornis; assembly: GCA_021605145.1. Taxonomy (NCBI): domain Eukaryota; kingdom Viridiplantae; phylum Streptophyta; class Magnoliopsida; order Poales; family Poaceae; genus Aegilops; species Aegilops bicornis. The sequence continues at coordinate 72,919,800 of CM038673.1, forward strand.
TACGGAATAAAAAACATAAGCAAGGGGATTAGAAGTTCTAAATTTAACAAAGGCCCGCAGGCTTACAAACTAAAAAAGAGATAAGATGCTCATAAACCCTTTCTTGTCCCTCTCCTCAGGAGGCAGGTTAAGGAGGCAAGAGGGCAAAAGGGGCGCCTAGGCGAGCTACGAGCAGCAGAAAGCACCAAGAGAACACCTCGGTGCCCGCCCACGGGTGGGCCGGTGATGACGGTGCCGGGAAAGGAGCTGGAAGACGAGGCGGCAGGACCGAAAATACACGATGAAGGTGTCGGTGCCCGCGTACTCCGAGTTGACGGCCTTGCCGCCTGCCCTCTTCCTCTTCCGCAGCCTCCCGATGCCAGCCACCCAAGGAGACAGCCCCGAGAAGTTCAAGGAGCTGGCCCCACCCCCGGCAAAACTCTGCCGGAGGAGCGGCCAGGTGCAGATGCTGCTGCTGCCACACCCGCCCAGGCGCGGGGCGTTCGACGCCTAGTCGGACTCGTCCCCATCATCTGCCCCACTGTCCTCCTCATCACTTTCACTCGAGGAAGAGCTTCCATCATCGGAATCTCCGTCGGAGGAGCTCTCCACGCAACACTTCAGGCGAGTCCCGGAGTCTCCGAAGACCTTGACGGAGAGCAGGCCATCCTCCATTAATTTGAAGTAGAGGACAAGCCCCGCCATCAATGCGGGTGAACGTCTTCCATACGCGGCGGAGGAACATCACCCGAGGAGCCGGGAAGTCAACGTTGACCCGCGTGCCCCCATTCCCACAGCCCCTCATGTGCAATCTGAGGGATTGGGGTGGGTCACGCTCCATCCCCCGAGCGAACGGGGCGGGAAGACGAAGACGGCGACGCGGAGGCTGGCGCAGCCTAATGAAGAATTCACGGGGCTGGTCTCCAACATGGCCTTCTATCGGAAAAGGCATCATTGGCGGGGGCGAAGCCGGCGCCCCGCCCCGTCCTCCTCTTCCCCGAGCACTACGACCTCTGCCCGGCCTGCGCCCCAGCGCCGCCCCTCCCCTTCCCTCGCGGACGGCTCTACCACCACGGGCTCAGGAGGAGGGGGGACGCCCTGTCGATCGGCGACACTCGCCGCCACTGTCGAGGGACCAGGATTCCCTTTCTCCATGACGAGTGGAAGGAAGAAGCAGAAGCGACAGGAGATAGATGACAAGAGAGTGCGGGACGCCATCCCCCCTTCCCCCTCCTTATAAAGGGGCGGGGTTGGGGCTCGTCCGCCCTGCTCGACCAATCTAGCCACCGGAGGCGCAGGGAATCGGGACCGACCCGCTGCCCCAACCAGCGACGGCCCGGTTTCCCGCCTCCACCGCTTGCCACCCCAGGCGCATGAAGGACGCATGGTGGGTGTGCAGAACCGAGGGGATGGGTGAAGCGACCTCTCCCCACCCCGTGATCGTGGGGTGTGGACGCCTTGAAGACCGCGACCGGGACCCATTCAGTAAATGAGCCACGCCTCCACGCCTCCCTCTTTTTATGGGGAAGGCACGAGTCGCCTCTTTACTGCGATGTGATGCATGCGTGCAGAAACCGCCCCACGCATGCCGCCCATGTCACGCACACCCCTCCACGCCACACCGCGCTGCATACGGGTCGTGGGAAGCGTAGCGTGCGAAAAGTTTTACCGCGGTAAAAACCGCCCCACCTGCCCGCGCACCATTTTGGGCCTCGCCCAACAACGTGTCGCGCTTATGTGTGGCCCAGGCCCGGGGGCTCCTGTCGGTGTACAAAAGAAGGGGCACACCTTTGTACCCCTTTACCTGTGCACGGGCAGTCGGAGCCGCGCCCACGGTCGCACCAAGCAGAACAGGGGAGGTGAGCCAAGGTAAGACCGAAGCCCAAGACAGCCAGAGCAACGCCAAGGCCAAGACCACAAAGAGCAGAGGGACAAAGAAGGTTCCCCCGGCAAAGCCCTTGCCGGGGCAGCCCCGGCAAGACCCTTGCCGGGGCAGCTCGCCCCACACCAATAGAGCAAGCCACCTTGAGCGCACGGTCCCCAACACCATCATCCACGTGGGGCCAGGGCTCGGGAAGGCACCTCTGTGGTGGCATGCAGATCTTCGTGAAGACATATTCAAGATCAGATGAGGATTAGAAGACGATGGTCCTAGGCAAGATCCTTGCCGAGGAAGGCCACCAGACCCCCGACAAGGTCCTTCTTTGAGGGACGACTGACAGCCAGGCAAGACCCTTGCCGGGCCACACGGCAAGACCCTTGCCGGGCCACCCGGCAAGGCCCTCACCATGGACGCCAGCAGGGCCACCGCCAGGCCCGCGCCAAGCAAGTTTCCGTTGTCGTTCGCATGCAGATGCTAGCTCAACCAGCTGAGCAGGCACTTGCGTGGCAACATGCAGCTCCCGGGCCAACTCGTCAAGCGCCTGTGTGGCGGCATGCCGATCTTCGTGAAGGCTCCACCACCGCGCCACCCCAGCTGCCTGCCTGCCTACATGGCACCGCTGCCTCACTGGCCAGGTGTGTGTCGAAGCGAGAAGGAGTAGCGACGGACGGGACGGGCCTCGCCCTCGTCCCCGATAAAGCAAGGGGACACCTAAGCTACGCATTAAATGTGTCTTGTCCTGTAATACGAGCGGTAAGCTCATAGCACTGTGCACCTTTCCACCTCCTGTGTGCCACTGTGGTAGCCCCTTTCGACTATAAAAGGAGGCCCATGGCATACTGGAGAAGGGTTCGGCTCTTTCGAACCACGCACTCACCACAGCTAGTTCGAGAGCTCAAGAACTCTCTGAAATACACCCACCAAAGCAGGACAAGGGTTTTATGCATCCTCGTGGCCCGAACCTAGGTAAACGATCCTTGTGCTGGTTACTAATCCTGCTCTTCTCGCAACCCCGCGCCCCAACAACCGTAGTTGGGATTCTTGTGATCCCATAGGTGTCGTTTCCCCGACAGCTTTCAAATTTTTTTTCTTGTGTCAAATTGCTTTGCATGATTGTCATATTGCTTTCCATGATCATGTAGTTGACATCCTATTTGTGGCAAAGCCACCGTTCATAATTTTTATACATGTCACTCTTGAGTCATTGCACATCCCAGTACACCGCCAGAGGCATTCATATAGAATCATATTTTGTTCTAAGTATCGAGTTGTAATTCTTCAGTTGTAAGTAAATAAAAGTGTGATGATCTTCATTATTAGAACATTGTCCCATGTGAGGAAAGGATGATGGACAATATGATTCCCCCACAAGTCGGGATGAGACTCCAGACGAAAAATAAAAAAGAGGCCAAAGAAGCCCACAAAAAATGAGAGAAAACAGAGATGGGGTAATGTTCTATCCTTTTTCCGCACTTGTGCTTCAAAGTAGCACCATGATCTTCATGATAGAGAGTCTCCTATGTTATCACTTTCATATAGTAGTGGGAACTTTTCATTATAGAACTTGGCTTGTATATTCCAATGATGGGCTTCCTCAAATTGCCCTAGGTCTTCGTGAGCAAGCGAGTTGGATGCACACCCACTTAGTTTCTTTTTGAGCTTTCATAAACTTATAGCTCTAGTGCATCCATTGCATGGCAATCCCTACTCACTCACATTGATATCTATTGATGGGCATCTCCATAGCCCGTTGACACGCCTAGTTGATGTGAGACTATCTCCTTCTACTTGTCTTCTCCACAACCACCATATTCTATTCCACCTATAGTGCTATGTCCATGGCTCACGCTCATGTATTGCGTGAAAGTTGAAAAAGTTTGAGAACATCAAAAGTATGAAAAAATTGCTTGGCTTGTCATCGGGGTTGTGCATGATTTAAATATTTTGTGTGATGTAGATGGAGCATAGCCAGACTATATGATTTTGTAGGCATAGCTTTCTTTGGTCATGTTATTTTGAGAAGACATGATTGCTTTGTTGGTATGCTTGAAGTATTATCGTTTTTATGTCAATATTAAACTTTTGTTGCAAATCTTATGGATCTGAACATTCATGCCACAATAAAGAAAATTATATGGATAAATATGTTAGGTAGAATTCCACATCAAAAATTCTGTTTTTATCATTTACCTACTCGAGGACGAGAAGGAATTAAGCTTAGGGATGCTTGATACGTATCCAACGTATCGAGAATTTTTGACTGTTCCACGCTATTATACTATCTGTTTTGGATATTTTATATGCATTAATATGCTATTTTATATTATTTTGGGACTAACCTATTAACCTAGATCCCGGTGCCAGTTTCTGTTTTTTCCTTGTTTTTGAGCTTCGCAGAAAAGGAATACCAAACGCAGTCCAAACGGAATAAAACTTCACGATGATTTTTCTTGGACCAGAAGACACCAAGGGGACTTGGAGTGCAATTCAGAAGAGCCACGAGGCGGCGACAAGGGTGGAGGGCGCACCCTGGAGGGGAAGCGCCCCCTACCTTGTGTGCCCCTTGGTGACCCCCTGACCTAGATCTTCCTCCTATATATTCACATATATTCCCAAAACCACCAGAAGCATCCATGAAAACACTCTTCCACCGCCACAACCTTCTGTTTCCGTGAGATCCCATCTTGGGGCCTTTTCGGGATCCTGCCTGAGGGGTATTCGATCACGGAGGGCATCTACATCAACTCTATTGCCCTTCCGATGAAGCGTGAGTAGTATACCTCAGACCTATGGGTCCATAGATAGTAGCTAGATGTATTTTTTCTCTCTTTGATTCTCAATACCATTCTTGGAGATCTATCTGATGTAATCTTCTTTTGCGTTGTGTTTGTTGAGATCCGATGAATTGTGGATTTCTGATTAGCTTATCTATGAATATTATTTGAATCTTCTCTGAATTCTTATATGCCTGATTTGATATCTTTGTAACTCTCTTTGAATTATCGGTTTGGTTTGGCCAACTAGATTGGTTCTTCTTGCAATGGGAGAGGTGCTTAGCTTTGGGTTCAATCTTGCGGTGTCCTCACCCAGTGACATAGTAGGGGTAGCGAGGCACGTATTGTATTGTTGCCATCGAGGATAAAAAGATCGGGTTTACATCATATTGCATGAGTTTATTCCTCTACATCATGTCATCTTACTTAAGGCGTTACTCCATTCTTTATGAACTTAATACTCTAGATGCATGCTGGATAGCGGTCGATGTGTGGAGTAATAGTAGTAGATGCAGGCAGGATTCGGTCTACTTGACACGGACTTGATGCCTATATTTCATAATCATTGCTTTGGATATCATCATAACTTTGCGCTTTTCTATCAATTGCTCGACAGTAATTTGTTCACCCACCTTATTGTTTGCCTTCAAGAGAGAAGCCTCTAGTGAAACCTATGCCCCCCGGGTCTATTTTCCATCATATTAGTTTCTGATCTACAATTTTGCAACCTTTCACTTTCAGATCTATAAACCAAAAAGCCCAAAAAATATTTTATCTTTTGTTTATCTATCTCTATCAGTTCTCACCTTTGCAAGTGACCGTGAAGGGATTGACAACCCCTATATTGCGTTGGGTGCAAGTGTTTCATTGTTTGTGCAGGTATTGGTGATTTGCGCGTTCTTCTCCCACTGGATAGATACCTTAGTTCTTAACTGAGGGAAATACTTATCTCTACTTTGCTGCATCACCCTTTCCTTTTCAAGGGAAAAAACAACGCAAGCTCAAGAAGTAGCAATATGCGGTTTCACCACTCGGATATGGCTCAAACCCTATCCGCATCCGCCACCGCTCCACCTAGATTCCCCTCCTCCTCCATCCCAATTTCTTGCTGCCGGCGAGCCTAAAAAAGCCATGGATGGCTACGGAAGCTCTGGGGATGACGCGGAGCGCTGCCACTGCCGCAGTCCGACGCTGCACGCAAGCAGGGCGCGCAAAGGTGGATCAACCACGGGAGCCGGTGTTCGAACGCCGCGAGCTCGATGAGTACAAGCGCGAGGTCGCCTGCCGCCGCCATGCCTCCTCCAACTCCTCTATCGCAGGGAGCTCATCCGTGGGCGCCTCGAGCTTGCGGCTCACTACGGTCAAGAGAGAGTCGGAGGAGCTCGGGCCGCTCGCCGTCAAGCTCGAGGCCGATGCGCCGCCGCGTTGAGGAGTGATCGGCCCAGAGGACTACCTCCCCCAGGGGCAGGAGGAGCACCTAGAGCGCGCCATCATGGAGCGCTCCGCAAGGGAGCTCGAGGAGGCCGACGTGCTCCGTTGCCGCGAGCTCGACTACGAGCGGATCTTCCTCGAGCAGGGTGTCGCAGGCGCCCGCATCCAAGAAGGTGGACCTGCGCATCACGAAGGCGGAGTAGGCCAAGTCCTTCATCGACCTCGACTCCGATGAGGGCTGAGCTCCTCCAGCTCCTCCGCCACGTCGTCGCCGCTGCAAGCTTGTCAGTTTTGGTAGCGTAGGCTCAGGCCCGCAGATTCCCCCCTAGTAGTATAATGTAGTACAATGTAGATGAACTATGTATGAGACTAATGTAGTATGATGATGAACTATATATGATCAATGTCGTTGCAAGTTTCTCCCGCGAATGCTATTTTTAATTTTACGGTTTCATATACGGGGTCTGATTGGTAGCACACGAAATTGCCCCACAAATCACATTTGCAGCGAATTCTAAACAAGTTTTGCGGGTCGGCAATATATGGGGTCTGCTAGAGATGCTCTTACACGTTTGGCTTGGACATGCAACTAGGTCGGTGGGTTTACATGTTGGAGTTGGATGTGAAACTAGATATGGGTCGGGGCAAGTTGCATGTTGGGTTGGACATGCAACTGCAACACGCGAGTTGCAAGTTAGGGTTGGACATGCAACTAGATAGGAGTCGAGGCAACTTGCATGTCGAGGGTGGACATGCAACTAGGTCGGTGAGTTGCTTGTTCTGGTTGGACTTGCAGCTAGTACAAAAATGAAGGAAATATGCCCTAGAGGCAATAATAAAGTTATTATTTATTTCCTCATATCATGATAAATGTTTATTATTCATGCTAGAATTGTATTAACCGGAAACATGATACATGTGTGAATACATAGACAAACATATAAGTCACTAGTATGCCTCTACTTGACTAGCTCATTAATCAAAGATGGTTATGTTTCCTAACCATAGACATGTGTTGTTATTTGATTAATGGGATCACATCATTAGGAGAATGATGTGATTGACATGACCCATTCCGTTAGCCTAGCACTTGATCGCTTAGCATATTGCTATTGCTTTCTTCATGACTTATACATGTTCGGTAACTATGAGATTATGCAACTCCGTTTACGGAGGAACACTTTGGGTGCTACCAAACATCACAACGTAACTGGGCGATTATAAAGGAGTACTACAGGTGTCTCCAAAGGTACATGTTGGGTTGGCGTATTTCGAGATTAGGTTTTGTCACTCCGATTGTCGGAGAGGTATCTCTGGGCCTTCTCGGTAATACACATCACATAAGCCTTGCAAGCATTGCAACTAATAAGTTAGTTGCGAGATGATGTATTACAGAACGAGTAAAGAGACTTGCGGTAACGAGATTGAACTAGGTATTGGATACCGACGATCGAATCTCGGGCAAGTAACATACCGATGACAAAGGGAACAATGTATGTCGTTATGCGGTTTGACCGATAAAGATCTTCGTAGAATATGTAGGAACCAATATGGGCATCCAGGCTCCGCTATTGGTTATTGACCAAGAATAGTTCTAGGTCATGTCTACATAGTTCTCGAACCCGTAGGGTCCGCACGCTTAACGTCACGATGACAATTTTATTATGAGTTTACAAGTTTTGATGTACCGAAGTTTGTTCGGAGTCCCAGATGTGATTACGGACATGACGAGGAGTCTCGAAATTGTCGAGACATAAAGATTGATATATTGGAAGCCTATATTTGGATATAGGAATGATTCCGGGTGAAATCGGGATTTTTCCGGAACACCGGGGGGTTACCGGAACCCTCCCGGGGGTTAATGGGCCTTAGTGGGCCATATGGGAGAAGAGGAGGGCCGGCCAGGCAGGCGCCCCTCCCCTAGTCCTAATAGGACAAGGAGAGGCGGCGCCCCTTCCTCTTTCCTCCCTTTCCTTCTCCAACAAGGCAGAGGGGAGTCCTACTCCGGTGGGAGTAGGACTCCTCAGCGCACCCCAGGGGCGGCCGCACATTCCCTCCCTCCTTTATATCACGGGGCAGGGGAGCACCCCAGGACACACAAGTTGATCTACGGATCGTTCCTTAGCCGTGTCTGCGGTGCCCCCTCCACCATATTCCACCTCGGTCATATCGTCGCGGAGTTTAGGCGAAGCCCTGCGCCGATGAGAGCATCATCATCGTCCTGCGCCATCGTCTTGTGGAACTCATCCCCGATATTTTGCTAGATCGGAGCCCGGGGGTCGTCATCGAGCTGAACGTGTGCTGAACTCGGAGGTGCCGTACGTTCGGTACTTGGATCGGTCGGATCGTGAAGACGTACGACTACATCAACCGCGTTGTCAGAACGCTTCCGCTTACGGTCTCACGAGGGTGCGTGGACAATACTCTCCCTCTCGTTGCTATGCCATCACCATGATCTTGCGTGTGCGTAGGAAATTTTTGAAATTACTACGTTCCCCAACAAGGGCATCCGAGCCTGGTTTTATGCATTGATGTTATATGCACGAGTAGAACACAAGTGAGTTGTGGGCGATACAAGTCATCTTGCTTACCAGATGTCATACTTTGGTTCGGGCGGTATTGTGAGATGACGCGGCGCGGACCGACAGTACGCGTACGCTTACGCGAGACTGGTTTCACCGCTGCGAGCACTCGTTGCTTAAAGGTGACTGGCGGGTGCCTGTCTCTCTCACTTTAGTTGAACCGAGTGTGGCTACGCCTGGTCCTTGCGAAGGTTAAAACAGCACCAACTTGACAAACTATCGTTGTGGTTTTGATGCGTAGGTAAGAACGGTTCTTGCTCAGCCCGTAGCAGCCACGTAAAACTTGCAACAACAAAGTAGAGGACGTCTAACTTGTTTTTGCAGGGCATGTTGTGATGTGATATGGTCAAGACGTGATGCTATATTTTATTGTATGAGATGATCATGTTTTGTAACCGAAGTTATCGGCAATCGGCGAGAGCCACATGGTTGTCGCTTTATTGTATGAAATGCAAACGCCATGTAATTACTTTACTTTATCACTAAGCGATGGCGATAGTCGTAGAAGCAATAGTTGGCGAGGCGACAACGATGCTACGATGGAGATCAAGGTGTCGCGCGGTGGCGATGGTGATCACGACGGTGCTTGGAGATGGAGATCACAAGCACAAGATGATGATGGCCATATCATATCACTTATATTGATTGCATGTGATGTTTATCCTTTATGCATCTTATCTTGCTTTGATTGACGGTAGCATTTTAAGACGATCTCTCACTAAAAATTATCAAGACGTGTTCTCCCTGAGTATGCACCATTGCCAAAGTTCGTCGTGCCCACACACCACGTGATGATCGGGTGTGATAAGCTCTACGTCCATCTACAACGGGTGCAAGCCAGTTTTGCACACGCAGAATACTCAGGTTAAACTTGGACGAGCCTAGCATATGCAGATATGGCCTCGTAACACGGAGACCGAAAGGTCGAGCGTGAATCATATAGTAGATATGATCAACATAGTGATGTTCACCATTGAAAACTACTCCATCTCATGTGATGATCGGTTATGGTTTAGTTGATTTGGATCACGTGATCACTTAGATGACTAGAGAGATGTCTGTCTAAGTGGGAGTTCTTGAGTAATATGATTAATTGAACTTAAATTTATCATGAACTTAGTACCTGATAGTATTTTGATTATCTATGTTTGTAGATAGATGGCTCGTCTTTGTTGTTCCGTTGAATTTTAATGCGTTCCTTGAGAAAGCAAAGTTGAAAGATGATGGTAGCAATTACATGGACTGGGTCCGTAACTTGAGGATTATCCTCATTGCTGCCGCGGAAGAATTACGTCCTGGAAGCACCGCTGGGTGCCGAACTGCTAAGAACAGCAACGCCGAGAAGTTGTGAGCGCTGGCGAGCAAAGCTGATGACTACTCTATAGTTCGATTGTGCCATGCTTTACGGCTTAGAACCGGGTCTTCAACGACGTTTTGAACGTCATGGAGCATATGAGATGTTCCAAGAGTTGAAGTTAATATTTCAAGCAAATGTCCGGATTGAGAGATATGAAGTCTCCAATAAGTTCTATAGCTGCAAAATGGAGGAGAATAGTTACATCGGTGAGCATATACTCAAAATGTCCGGGTATAATAATCACTTGATTCAACTGGGAGTTAATCTTCCGGATGATAGTGTCATTGACAGAATTCTCCAATCACTGCCACCAAGCTACAAGAGCTTCGTGATGAACTATAATATGCAAGGGATGACCAAAACAATTCCCGAGCTCTTCGCAATGCTAAAAGCTGCGGAGGTAGAAATCAAGAAAGAGCATCAAGTGTTGAAGGTCAACAAGACCACTATTTTCAAGAAAAAGGGCAAAGGGAAGAAGAAGGGGAACTTCAAAAAGAACAGCAAGAAAGTTGCTGCTCAAGAGAAGAAACCCAAGTCTGGACCTAAGCCTGAAACTGATTGTTTTTACTGCATGCATACTGGACACTTGAAGCGGAACTGCCACAATTATTTTGCGGATAAGAAGGATTGCAAGGTGAACAAAGATATATGTGATATACATGTTATTGATGTGTACCTTACTAGAGCTCGTAGTAGCACCGAGGTATTTGATACTGGTTACATTGCTAATATTTGCAACTCAAAAGCAGGGGACTACGGAATAAGCGAGCACTAGCCAAGGGCGAGGTGACGATGCGCGTGGGAAAGCGGTTCCAAAGTCGATGTGATCGCGGTCGGCACGCTACCTCTACATCTACCTTCGGGATTAGTTTTAGACCTAAATAATTGTTATTTCGTGCGGCGTTGAGCATGAACATTATATCTGGATCTTGTTTGATGCGAGACGGTTATTCATTTAAATCGAGAGAATAATGGTTGTTCTATTTATATGAGTAATATCTTTTATGGTCATGCACCCTTGAAGAGTGGTCTATTTTATTAAATCTCGATAGTAGTAATACACATATTCATAATGTCGAAGCCAAAAGATGCAAAGTTAATAATGATAGTGCAACTTATTTGTGGCACTTGCCGTTTAGGTCATATCGATTGTAAAGCGCATGAAGAAACTCCATCTTGATGGACTTTTGGAATCACTTGATTATGAATCACTTGGTACTTCGAACCGTGCCTCATAGGCAAGATGACTAAAACACCGTTCTCCGGTTCTATGGAGAGAGCAACAGATTTGTTGGAAATCATACATACAGATGTATGTGGTCCGATGAATGTTGAAGCTCGTGGCGGATATCGTTATTTTCTCACCTTCATAGATGATTTAAGCAGATATGGGTATATCTTCTTAATGAAACATAAATCTGAAACATTTGAAAAGTTCAAAGAATTTCAGAGTGAAGTTGAAAATCATCGTAACAAGAAAATAAAGTTTCTACGATCTGATCGTGGAGGAGAATATTTGAGTTCTGAGTTTGGTCTACATTTGAAAAATTGCGGAATTGTTTCGCAACTAACGCCACCTGGAACACCACAGCGTAATGGTGTGTCCGAGCGTCGTGTCGTACTTTACTAGATATGGTGCGGTCTATGATGTCTCTTACCGATTTACCGCTATCGTTTTGGGGTTATGCTTTAGAGATGGCCGCATTCACGTTAAATAGGGCACCATCAAAATCCGTTAAGACGACTCCTTATGAACTATGGTTTGGCAAGAAACCAAAGTTGTCGTTTCTGAAAGTTTGGGGCTGCGATGCTTATGTGAAAAAACTTCAACCTGATAAGCTTGAACCCAAATCGGAAAAATGTGTCTTCATAGGATACCCAAAGGAAATAGTTGGGTACACCTTCTATCACAGATCCGAAGGCAAGACATTCGTTGCTAAGAATGGATCCTTTCTAGAGAAGGAGTTTCTCTCGAAAGAAGTGAGTGGGAGAAAAGTGGAACTTGATGAGGTAACAGTACCAGCTCCCTTATTGGAAAATGGTTCATCACGAAATTGGTTCTGTGACACCTACACCAATTAGTGAGGAAGTTAATGATGATGATCATGAAACTTGGATCAAGTTTCTCTTGAACTACGTGGGTCAACTAGAGTAAGATCCGCACTGCAGTGGTACGGTAATCCTATTCGGAAGTCGTGTTACTTGACCATGGTGAACCTACAAACTATGAAGAAGCGATGGTGAGCCCAGATTCCGCAAAATGGCTGGAAGCCATGAAATCTGAGATGGGATCCATGTATGAAAACAAAGTATGGACTTTGGTTGACTTGCCCGATGATCGGCAAGCCATTGAGAATAAATGGATCTTCAAGAAGAAGACTGACGCTGACGGTAATGTAACTATCTATAAAGCTCGACTTGTTGCGAAAGGTTTTCGACAAGTTCAAGGGGTTGACTACGATGAGACTTTCTCACCCGTAGCGATGCTAAAGTCTGTCCGAATCATGTTAGCAATTGCTGCATTTTATGATTATGAAATTTGGCAAATGGATGTCAAAACTGCATTCTTGAATGGATTTCTAGAAGAAGAGTTGTATATGATGCAACCAGGAGGTTTTGTTGATCCAAAAGGTGCTAACAAAGTGTGCAATCTCCAGCGATCAATTTATGGTCTGGTGCAAGCTTCTCGGAGTTGGAATAAACGCTTTGATAGTGTGATCAAAGCATATGGTTTTATACAGACTTTTGGAGATGCCTGTTTTTACAAGAAAGTGTGTGGGAGCTCTGTAGCATTTATGATATTATATGTAGACGACATATTATTAATTTGAAATAATATAGTATTTCTGGATAGCATAAAAGGATACTTAAACAAAAGTTTTTCAATGAAAGACCTCGGTGAAGCTGCTTACATATTGGGCATCAAGATCTATAGAGATAGATCAAGGCGGCTTAATTGGACTTTCACAAAGCACATACCTTGATAAAGTTTTGAAAAAGTTCAAAATGGATCAGGCAAAGAAAGGTTTTTTACCTGTATTACAAGGTGTGAAATTGAGTTGGACTCAATGCCCGACCACAGCAGAAGATAGAGAGAAAATGAAAGATGTTCCCTATGCTTCAGCCATAGGCTCTATCATGTATGCAATGCTGTGTACCAGACACAGCGTATGCATAGCAATAAGCTTGGCAGGAAGGTACCAAAGTAATCCAGGAGTGGATCATCGACAGCGGTCAAGAACATCCTGAAATACGAAAAGGACTAAGGATATGTTTCTCGTATATGGAGGTGACAAAGAGCTAGTCGTAAATGGTTACGTCGATGCAAGCTTTGACACTGATCCGGACGATTCTAAATCGCAAACCGGATACGTGTTTTTTTTAAAAGGTGGAGCTGTCAGTTGGTGCAGTTCTAAACAAAGCGTCGTGGCGGGATCTACATGCGAAGCAGAGTACATAGCTGCTTCAGAAGCAGCAAATGAAGGAGTCTGGATGAAAGAGTTCATTTCCGATCTAGGTGTCATACCTAGTGCATCGAGACCAATGAAGATCTTCTCGTGACAATCTTTGGTGCAATTGCCTGGGCAAAGGAATCCAGATTTCACAAGAGGACCAAGCATATCAAGAGACGCTTCAATTCCATCCGGGACCAAGTCCATGTGGGAGACATAGAGATTTGCAAGATACATACGGATCTGAATGTTACAGACCCGTTGACTAAGCCTCTTCCACGAGCAAAACATGATCAGCACCAAGACTCCATGGGTGTTAGAATCATTACTGTACAATCTAGATTATTGACTCTAGTGCAAGTGGGAGACTGAAGGAAATATGCCCTTGAGGCAATAATAAAGTTATTATTTATTTCCTCATATCATGATAAATGTTTATTATTCATGCTAGAATTGTATTAACCGGAAACATGATACATGTGTGAATACATAGACAAACATATAAGTCACTAGTATGCCTCTACTTGACTAGCTCATTAATCAAAGATGGTTATGTTTCCTAACCATAGACATGTGTTGTTATTTGATTAATGGTATCACATCATTAGGAGAATGATGTGATTGACATGACCCATTCCGTTAGCCTAGCACTTGATCGTTTAGTATATTGCTATTGCTTTCTTCATGACTTATACATGTTCCGGTAACTATGAGATTATGCAACTCCCGTTTACGGAGGAACACTTTGGTGCTACCAAACGTCACAACGTAATCGGGTGATTATAAAGGAGTACTACAGGTGTCTCCAAAGGTACATGTTGGGTTGGCGTATTTCGAGATTAGGTTTTGTCACTCCGATTGTCGGAGAGGTATCTCTAGGCCTTCTCGCTAATACACATCACATAAGCCTTGCAAGCATTGCAACTAATAAGTTAGTTGCGAGATGATGTATTACGGAACGAGTAAAGAGACTTGCCGGTAACGAGATTGAACTAGGTATTGGATACCGACGATCGAATCTCGGGCAAGTAACATACCGATGACAAAGGGAACAACGTATGTCGTTATGCGGTTTGACCGATAAAGATCTTCGTAGAATATGTAGGAACCAATATGGGCATCCAGGTTCCGCTATTGGTTATTGACCAAGAATAGTTCTAGGTCATGTCTACATAGTTCTCGAACCCGTAGGGTCCGCACGCTTAACGTTACGATGACAGTTTTATTATGAGTTTACAAGTTTTGATGTACCGAAGTTTGTTCGGAGTCCCAGATGTGATTACAGACATGACGAGGAGTCTCTAAATGGTCGAGACATAAAGATTGATATATTGGAAGCCTATATTTGGATATCGGAATGGTTCCGGGTGAAATCAGGATTTTTCCGGAACACCGGGGGGTTACCGGAACCCTCCCGGGGGTTAATGGGCCTTAGTGGGCCATATGGGAGAAGAGGAGGGCCGGCCAGGGCAGGCCGCGCGCCCCTCCCCCCCCCCTAGTCTAAATAGGACAAGGAGAGGGGGGGCGGCGCCCCCCTTCCTCTTTCCCCTTCCTCCTTTCGTTCTCCAACAAGGCATGAGGGGGGAGTCCTACTCCCAGTGGGAGTAGGACTCCTCCAGCGCACCTGCCAGGGGCGGCCGCACCTTCCCTCCCTCCTTTATATACGGGGGCAGGGGAGCACCCCAGGACACACAAGTTGATCTACGGATCGTTCCTTAGCCGTGTGCGGTGCCCCCCTCCACCATATTCCACCTCGGTCATATCGTCGCGGAGTTTAGGCGAAGCCCTGCGCCGGTAGAGCATCATCATCGTCACCACCACGCCGTCGTCTTGTGGAACTCATCCCCGACGCTTTCTTTGGAGCGGAGCCCGGGGATCGCCATCGAGCTGAACGTGTGCTGAACTCGGAGGTGCCGTACGTTCGGTACTTGGATCGGTCGGATCGTGAAGACGTACGACTACATCAACCGCGTTGTCATAACGCTTCCGCTTACGGTCTACGAGGGTACATGGACAATACTCTCCCCTCTCGTTGCTATGCCATCACCATGATCGTGCGTGTGCGTAGGAAATTTTTTGAAAATACTACGTTCCCCAACAAAAAAATGGGTTGGGCACCAGTTGCGTGTACATGTTTACATGTTGGACTTGCAACTGAGAGAAAAAAGTGCCCATGCCCCGAATTAAATGTCAGGGGTAGAACTGCAAACTGTGGAAAAATATTCGACCCCCAGCTGTCTGTTGAAGGTGGACTTGAAAATTGTGAAATGACGAAAAAGAAAAAAGAAACCAAAAAAGAAGAAATAGAAAAACTGGAAAAGGAAGAAAAGAAGAGACTGACTTTTGAAAAGAAAATGGAAAAAAATAAAAAGAAAGGAAAAATGTGAAAAAAAATAAAAAACAGTGAAGAAAACAAAGCAAAACAAAAAATGTATCCTACCTACTTGGCTGACCCATCTATAGTTTTCTTGCCGTTCGCATGTATAAAGCAGCGGCATTTTGCCGCATTGAGCGGCTTATAGGGATTTTGATTTGTTTATCCCAGCCCACATGACACCCCATCGTGTATTTTTCTATTTTAATTTTTATTTAAGAATGTTATAATCATGTCTTTAAAAATTATGCATCATAAAGGTTTCTCCAAGAATTTTTTTCTTCCTCTTCTCAAACAATTACATTCAGGGTGAAAACAAACAGTTGTCGAGGAAAAGAAAGGATAATGTTGCTCTCTAGAAAATGTGTATAGTGGCCATCGTCGATGGGACAAATGCTCCAGTGTATGCTACAAGGCAACTAGCATTTTGTTATGGAAGTTCATGAAAGAATGTATTTTTTATTGGAAAAAATGTTGGACATGCAATTACCTTCCGGCAACACCAATTCCGCAACCCGGCCCCACCACACCAAGTTGTAGTAGCATTGAAGGGCGTGCAATGCGTTCCGAGGGCAACACTAGTAGCTACGAATTGAAGGTGGGATGAAACAAACTATGGCCCAGTTGCAAGTCAAAGATGGACTTGTAACTAGGATGAAAAGCAAAGCACGGTCTCAGTTGTGAGTCGAGGATGGGTTTGCAACTGGGAGAACTACGAGCTGTGTTGCGAGCCTAGGATAGACTTACAACTGGGACAACTACAAACTACGGGCCCAGTTGCGAGTCAAGGGTCGACTTGCAACTGGGATAAAACAAACTACGGTCCCTGTTGCGTGTCAAGGGTGGACTTGCAACTGAGATGAAAGACAAAACATAGGTCCAGTTGTGAGTCAAGGATCGGTGGGCTTGTAATTGGGATAAAAGAAACTATATGTCTAGTTGTGAGTCGAGGCTGGACTTGTAACTAGGACAACAAAAACTACGAGCTCGTGAAGCGAGGGTGGACTTGCAACTAAGATAAAAAAGAAATACATGCCCTGTTGCGAGTTGAGAGTGGAATTGCAACTAGGACAGCAACAAACAATGGGCCTAGTTGCAAGTCGAGTGTGGAATTGCAACTGGGACAACAACAAAACAATGATACCAGCTGTGAGTCACAGATGGACTTGCAATTAAGACAACTACAAAACAAATGAGCTCATTTGCGAGTCAAGAGTCGCATGTGACTGGTAAAACAGACTACGGTCTCCGTTGCGAGTCAAGGGTAGACTTGCAACTAGGATAAAAATAAAAATACATGCCTGGTTGCGAGTCGATTGTGTGCTTGCAACTGGGAGAACTATGAGCCCAGTTGTGGCTTGAAGGTCGACTTACAACTGGGACAACTATGAAACTACGAGCCTAGTTGCGAGTAAATGGTTGACTTACAACTGAGATGAAACAAATTATAGTCCCAGTGAGGAGTCAAAGGATTAGCTTGCATCTGAGATGAAAGACAAAACACATGCCAAGTTCCGAGTAAAGGGTGGGCTTGCAACTGGTTAAACAAACTATGGGCCTAGTTGTCAGTCGAGGGTGGACTTGTAACTAGAACAACTACATACAACTATGATACATGTTACCAGTCGATAGTGGACTAGCAACTGAGATGAAAAACAAAACACATGCCCCATTGTGAGTTGAGGGTAGACTTACAACTAGGACAACTACAAACTACAGGCCAATCGCGAGTCAAGGTTGGACTTGCAACTAGGACAACCACAAAACTATGTGTTGGGGAACATAGTAATTTCAAAAAAAAATCCTACGCACACGCAAGATCATGGTGATGCATAGCAACGAGAGGGGGAGTGTATCTTCATACCCTTGAAGATCGCTAAGCGGAAGCGTTTATCAACGCGGTTGATGTAGTCGTACGTCTTCACGATCCGACCGATCCAAGTATCAAACGCACGGCACCTCCGAGTTCTGCACACGTTCAGCTTGATGACGTCCTCGCCTTCTCGATCCAGCAAGACGGGCGAAGTAGTAGATGAGTTCCGGCAGCACGACGGCGTGGTGACGGTGTTGGTGAAGAACAATCTCCGCAGGGCTTCGCCTAAGCACTACGGAAACTATGACGGAGGATAAACTAGAGGGAACGGGGTTGCCGGCACACGGCTTGGTGTTTCTTGATGTCTCTTTGGTGCTAGCCCTGCCTCTCTATTTATATGTTGATCCTTGGGGTCGAAACTTGGAGTAAAAGCCTCCACAAAGTCGGTTTCACCCGAAAGGCAAGAGTCCTTCTCGGACTCGGGGCGAACGCCGGGGTTCCCGGCGTCGGCCCTGAACTCCGCATAAAACATTCTTTTGCGCTTTCCGAAAACCTTGTGGGCTTTCCCCTTTGGCCCAAATAACGTGTTCTTGTACCCAAACATTTCGGGAAACATCCGGAACCCCTTCCGGTGAATTCCGGAACCCTTAGGAGATCAAACACTATTATCCCATATATCAAACTTTATCTCCGGACCATTCCGAGTTCCTCGTCATGTCCATGATCTCATCCGGGACTCCGAACAACATTTAGTTACCAACATACATAACTCATATAATACTATATCGTCAACGAAACGTTAAGCGTGCGGACCCTACGGGTTCGAGAACTATGTATACATGACCAAGACACGTTTCCGGTCAATAACCAATAGCGGGACCTGGATTCCCATATTGGCTCCCACATATTCTACTAAGATCTTTATCGGTCAAACCGCATAACAACATACGTTGTTCCCTTTGTCATTGGTATGTTACTTGCCCGAGATTCGATCGTTGGTATCTCAATACCTAGTTCAATCTCGTTACCGGCAAGTCTCTTTACTCGTTATGTAATGCATCATTCCGTAACTAACTCATTAGTTACATTGCTTGCAAGGCTTATAGTGATGTGCATTACCGAGAGGGCCCGAAGATACCTCTTCGACAATCGGGACCGACAAATCCTAATCTCGAAATCGCCAACCCAACATGTACATTCGGAGACACCAGAGCTCCTTTATAATCACCCGATTCGTTACGGCGTTTGGTAGCACACAAAGTGTTCCTCCGGTAAATGGGAGTTGCATAATCTCATAGTCATAGGAACATGTATAAGTCATGAAGAAAGCAATAGCAACATACTAAAGCGATCAAGTGCTAAGCTAACGGAATGGGTCAAGTCAATCACATCATTCTTCTAATGATGTGATCCCGTTAATCAAATGACAACACATGTCTATGGTTAGGAAACATAACCATCTTTGATTAATGAGCTAGTCAAGTAGAGGCATACTAGTGACACTATGTTTGTCTATGTATTCACACATGTATTATGTTTCCGGTTAATACAATTCTTAGCATGAATAATAAACATTTATCATGAAATAAGGAAATAAATAATAACTTTATTATTGCCTCTAGGGCATATTTCCTTCAGTCTCCCACTTGCACTAGAGTCAATAATCTAGTTCACATCATCATGTGATTTAACACCAATATTCACATCTGTATGTGATTAACATCCATATTTCACATCATCATGTGACCAGCACCCAAAAGGTATACTAGAGTCAATAATCTAGTTCACATCGCTATGTGATTAACACCCAAAGAGTACTAAGGTATGATCATGTTTTGCTCGTGAGAGAAGCTTAGTCAACGGGTCTGTCACATTTAGAGCCGTATGTATTTTGCAAATATTCTATGTCTACAATGCTCTGCACGGAGCAACTCTAGCTAATTGCTCAAACTTTCAATATGTATCCAGATTGAGACTTAGAGTCATCTGGATCGGTGTAAAAAGCTTGCATCGATGTAACTTTTACGACGAGCTCTTTTATTACCTCCATAATCGAGAAATATTTCCTTAGTCCTCACTAAGGATATTCTTGACCGCTGTCTAGTGATCTACTCCTAGATCAAAATTGTACTCCCTTGCCAAACTCAGAGCAGGTATACAATAGGTCTGGTACACAGCATAGCATACTTTATAGAACCTATGACTGAGGCATAGGGAATGACTTTTCATTCTCTTTCTTTTTTCTGCTGTGGTCGGGCTTTAGGTCTTACTCAACTTCACACCTTGCAACACAGGCAAAAACTCTTTCTTTGACTGTTCCATTTTGAATTACTTCAAAATCTTATCATGGTATGTACTCATTGAAAAATCTTATCAAGCGTCTTGATCTATCTTATAGATCTTGATGCTCAATGTGTAAGCAGCTTCACCGAGGTCTTTCTTTGAAAAACTACTTTCAATACTCCTTTGTGCTTTGCAGAATAATTATACATTATTTCCGATTAACAATATGTCATTCACATATACTTATCAGAAATGATGTAGTGCTCCCACTCACTTTCTTGTAAATACAAAGCTTCTCCAAAAGTCTCATATAAAACCATATGCTTTGATCAACTCATCAAGCATATATTCCAACTCCGAGATGCTTGCACCAGTCCATAGATGGATCATTTGGAGCTTGCACATTTTGTTAGCACCTTTAGGATTGACAAAACCTTCTCGTTGCATCATATACAACTCTTCTTTAATAAATCCATTAAGGAATGCAGTTTTGACATCCATTTGCCAAATTTCATAAATGTGGCAATTGCTAACATGATTCGGACAGACTTAAGCATCGCTACAGTTGAGAAAATCTCATTGTATTCAACAACTTGAACTTGTCGAAAAAAAATTGCGACAAGTCGAGCTTTGTAGATAGTAACACTACTATCAGCGTCCGTCTTCCTCTTGTAGATCCATTTATTCTCAATGGCTTGCCAATCATTGGGCAAGTCAATCAAAGTCCATACTTTGTTCTCATACATGGATCCCATCTCAGATTTCATGGCTTTAAACCATTTTATGGAATCTGGGCTCATCATCGCTTCCTCATAGTTCGTAGGTTCGTCATGGTCAAGTAACATGACCTCCGAACAGGATTACTGTACCACTGCAGTGCGGATCTCACTCTGGTTTACCTACGAGGTTCGGTAGTAACTTGATCTGAAGTTACATGATCATCATCATTAGCTTCCTCACTAATTGGTGTAGGAATCACTTTGGAACTGATTTACGTGACGAACTACTTTCCAATTCGGGAGAAGGTACAAATTACCTTATCAAGCTCTACTTTCCTCCCACTCACTTCTTTCGAGAGAAACTCCTTCTCTAGAAAGGATCCATTCTTAGCAATGAATGTTTTGCCTTCAGATCTGTGATAGAAGGTGTACCCAACAGTTTCCTTTGGGTATTCTATGAAGACGCACTTATCCGATTTGGGTTCGAGCTTTATCAGGTTGAAAACCTTTTTCACATAAGCATCGCAACTCCAAACTTTAAGAAACGACAGCTTAGGTTTACTGCTAAACCATAGTTCATACGGTGTCGTCTCAACGGATTTAGATGGTGCCCTATTTAAAGTGAATGCAACTGTCTCTAATGCATAACCCCAAAACGATAGTGGTAAACCGATAAGAGATATCATAGTTTGCACAATATCCAATAAAGTGCGGTTACGACTTCTGGACACACGATAACGCTGTGGTGTTCTAGGTGGTGTGAACTGTGAAACTATTCCACATTGTTTTAGTTGAAGACCAAACTCGTAACTCAAATATTTGTCTCCGCGATCAAATCGCAGAAACTTTATTTTCTTGTTACGATGATTCTCCACTTCACTCTGAAATTCTTTGAACTTTTCAAATGTTTCAGACTTATATTTCATCAAGTAGATATACCCATATCTGCTCAAATCATCTGTGAAGGTCAGAAAATAACGATACATGCCGCGAGCCTTAACATTCATCGGATCGCATACATCGGTATGTATTATTTCCAATAAGTCAGTAGCTCGTTCCATTGTTCTGGGGAACGGAGTTTTAGTCATCTTGCCCAAAAGGCACGGTTTGCAAGCATCAAATGATTCATAATCAAGTGATTCCAAAAATCCATCTTTATGGAGTTTCTTCATGCGCTTTACACCGATATGACCCAAACGGTAGTGCCACAAACAAGTCGCACTATCATTATTAACTTTGCATCTTTTGGCATCAATATTATGAATATGTGTATCACTACGATCGAGATGCAACAAACTATTTTCATTGGGTCTATGACCATTTGAAGGTTTTATTCATGTAAACAGAACAACAATTATTCTCTGACTTTAAATGAATAACTGTATTGCAATAAACATGATCAAATCATATTCATGCTCAACGCTAACGCTAAATAACATTTATTTAGGTTTAACACTAATCCCGAAAGTATAGGGAGTGTGCGATGATGATCATATCAATCTTGGAACTACTTCCAACACTCATCGTCACTTCCCTTCAACTAGTCTCTGTTTATTCTCAGTAACTCCTGTTTCGAGTTACTAATCTTAGCAACCGAAGAAGTATCAAATACTCGGGGCTACTATAAACACTAGTAAGGCACACATCAATAACCTGTATATCAAATATACCCTTGTTCACTTTGCCATCCTTCTTATCCACCAAATATTCAGGGCATTTCCGCTTCCAGTGACCATTTCCTTTGCAGTGTAAGCACTCAGTTTCAGGCTTTGGTCCAGCTTTGGTCTTCTTCATGGAAGTGAAAACTTGTTTGCCATTCTACTTGAAGTTTCCCTTTCTTTCCGTTTGCCCTTTTCTTGAAACGAGTGGTCTTGTCAATCATCAACACTTGATGCTCTTTCTTGATTTCTACCTTTGTCGATTTCAATATCACGAAGAGCTCGCGAATCGTTTTCGTCATCCCTTGCATACTATAGTTCATCACGAAGTTCTAGTAACTTAGTGATGGTGATTAGAGAATTATGTCAATCACTATCTTATCTGGAAGATTAACTCCCACTTGATTCAAGCGATTGAAGTACCCAAACAATCTGAGCACATGCTCACTAGTTGAGCGATTCTCCTCCATCTTTTAGCTATAGAACTTGTTGGAGATTTCCTATCTCTCAACTCGGGTATTTGCTTAAATATTAACTTCAATTCCTGGAACATCTCATATGGTCCATGACGTTTCAAAAACGTCTTTGAAGTCCCGATTCTAAGCCGTTAAGCATGGTGCACTAAACTAACAAGTAGTCATCATATTGAGCTAGCCAAACGTTCATAACGTCTGCATCTGCTCCTGCAATAGGTCTGTCACCTAGCGGTGCATCAAGGACATAATTTTTCTGTGCAGCAATGAGGATAAACCTCAGATCACGGATCCAATCCGCATCATTGCTACTAACATTTTTCAACTTAGTTTTCTCTAGGAACACATATAAAAACATAGGGAAGCAAAAACATAGGGAAGCAACAACGCGAGCTATTGATCTACAACATAATTTGCAAAATACTCTCAGGACTAAGTTCATGATAAATTTAAGTTCAATTAATCATATTACTTAAGAACTCCCACTTAGACAGACATCTCTCTAGTCATCTAAGTGATCACGTGATCCAAATCAACTAAACCATGTCCGATCATCACGTGAGATGGAGTAGTTTCAATGGTGAACATCACTATGTTGATCATATCTACTATATGATTCACGCTCGACCTTTCGGTCTCCGTGTTCCGAGGCCATATCTGTATATGCTAGGCTCGTCAAGTTTAACCTGAGTATTCAGCGTGTGCAACTGTTTTGCACCCGTTGTATTTGAACGTAGAGCCTATCACACCAGATCATCACGTGGTGTCTCAAAGACGAAGAACTTTCATAGCGGTGCATACTCAGGAGAACACTTCTTGATAATTAGTGAGAGATCATCTTAAAATGCTACCGTCAATCAAAGCAAAATAAGATGCATAAAGGATAAACATCACATGCAATCGATATAAGTGATATGATATGGCCATCATCATCTTGTGCTTGTGATCTCCATCTCCGAAGCACCGTTGTGATCACCATCGTCACCGGCGCCACACCTTGATCTCCATCGTAGCATCGTTGTCGTTTCGCCATCTATTGCTTCTACGACTATCGCTACCGCTTAGTGATAAAGTAAAGCAATTACAGGGCGCTTGCATTTCATACAATAAAGCGACAACCATATGGCTCCTGCTAGTTGCCGATAACTTCGGTACAAAAAATGATCATCTCATACAAAAATATAGCATCACGTCTTGACCATATCATATCACAACATGCCCTGCAAAAACAAGTTAGACGTCCTCTACTTTGTTGTTGCAAATTTTGCGTGGCTGCTACGGGCTTAGCAAGAACCGTTCTTACCTACGCATCAAAACCACAACGATAGTTTGTCAAGTTAGTGTTGTTTTAACCTTCAGAAAGATCAAGCGTATGCCACTCGGTTCAACTAAAGTTGGAGAAACAGACACCCGCCAGCCACCTGTGTGCAAAGCACGTCGGTAGAACCAGTATCGCGTAAGTGTACGCGTAATGTCGGTCCGGGCCGCTTCATCCAACAATACCGTTGAACCAAAGTATGACATTCTAGTAAGCAGTATGACTTGTATCGCCCACAACTCACTTGTGTTCTACTCGTGCATATAACATCTATGCATAAAACTAGGCTCGGATGCCACTATTGGGGAACATAGTAATTTCAAAAAAAATTCCTACGCACACGCAAGATCATGGTGATGCATAGCAACGAGAGGGGGAGTGTATCTTCATACCCTTGAAGATCGCTAAGCGGAAGCGTTTATCAACGCGGTTGATGTAGTCGTACGTCTTCACGATCCGACCGATCCAAGTACCAAGCGACGGCACCTCCGAGTTACGCACATCGTTCAGCTCGATGGCGTCCTCGCCTTCTTGATCCAAAGCAAGACGGGCGAAGTAGTAGATGAGTTCCGGCAGCACGACGGGCGTGGTGATGGTGTTGGTGAAGAACAATCTCCACAGGGCTTCGCCTAAGCACTACGGAAACTATGACGGAGGATAAACTAGAGGGGACGGGGTTGCCGGCACACGGCTTGGTGTTTCTTGATGTCTCTTTGGTGCTAGCCCTGCCCCTCTATTTATATGTTGAGCCTTGGGGTCGAAACTTGGAGTAAAAGCCTCCACAAAGTCAGTTTCACCCGAAAGGCAAGAGTCCTTCTCGGACTCCAGGCGAACGCCAGGTTCCCGGCGTCACGGACCCGAACGCCGAGACCTGGCGTCGCCCCTGAACTCCACAAAACTTTCTTTTGCGCTTTCCAAAAACCTTGTGGGCTTTCCCTTTGGCCCAAATAACGTGTTCTTGTACCCAAACATTTCGGGAAACATCCGGAACCCCTTCCGGTGAATTCCGGAACCCTTCCGGAGATCAAACACTATTATCCCATGTATCAAACTTTATCTCCGGACCATTCCGGAGTTCCTTGTCATGTCCATGATCTCATCTGGGACTCCGAACAACATTCGGTTACCAACATACATAACTCATATAATACTATATCATCAACGAAACGTTAAGCATGCGGACCCTACGGGTTCGAGAACTATGTAGACATGACCAAGACACGTTTCCGGTCAATAACCAATAGCAGGACCTGGATGTCCATATTGGCTCCCACATATTCTACGAAGATCTTTATCGGTCAAACCGCATAACAACATACGTTGTTCCCTTTGTCATTGGTATGTTACTTGCCCGAGATTCGATCGTTGGTATCTCAATACCTAGTTCAATCTCGTTACCGGCAAGTCTCTTTACTCGTTATGTAATGCATCATTCCGTAACTAACTCATTAGTTACATTGCTTGCAAGGCTTATAGTGATGTGCATTACCGAGAGGGCCCAGAGATACCTCTCCGACAATCAGACTGACAAATCCTAATCTCGAAATACGCCAACCCAACATGTAGCTTCGAAGACACCTGTAGAGCTCCTTTATAATCACCCAGTTACGTTCTGACGTTTGGTAGCACACAAAGTGTTCCTCCGGTAAATGGGAGTTGCATAATCTCATAGTCATAGGAACATGTATAAGTCATGAAGAAAGCAATAGCAACATACTAAACGATCAAGTGCTAAGCTAACGGAATGGGTCAAGTCAATCACATCATTCTTCTAATGATGTGATCCCGTTAATCAAATGACAACACATGTCTATGGTTAGGAAACATAACCATCTTTGATTAATGAGCTAGTCAAGTAGAGGCATACTAGTGACACTATGTTTGTCTATGTATTCACACATGTATTATGTTTCCGGTTAATACAATTCTTAGCATGAATAATAAACATTTATCATTAAATAAGGAAATAAATAATAACTTTATTATTGCCTCTAGGGCATATTTCCTTCACTATGATCCCAATTGCGAGTCGAGGATGGACTTGAAATTAACACAATTACAAAACAACGAGCCCAGATGCGAGTCAAGGGTTGACTTGCAACTGGGGTGAAAAAAACTATGGTCCCAGCTGCAAGTCAAGGGTGAACTTGCAACTGGGATGCAATAAACACATGCTTAGTTGCGAGTCAAGGGTGGCTTGCAGTTGGGAGAACTATGGGCCCTATTGCGAGTCAAGGGTGGACTTGCAACTGAGACAACTGCAAAATTACAAGGCCAATGGCGAGTCAAGGTTGACTTGCAACTAGGATGAAACAGACTACAATCCAAGTTGCAAGTCAAGGGTGGACTTGCAACTTGACTTGCAACTGGGATGAAAGATGAAACACGGACCCACTTGTGAGCCAAGGGTGGGTTTGAAACTGGGATAAAATGAACTACGAGCCTAGTTACTTGTAAACTATATAAAATTATGATACAAGTTGTGAGTCGAGGGTGGACTTGCAACTGGGACAACTGCAAACTATAAGCTCAGTTGCGAGTCATGGGTGGACTTGCAACTGGGATGAAAAATAAACCACATGCCTAGTTGCGAGTCAATGGAGAGCTTGCAATTGGGATGAAACAAATTTACGGGACCAGTTATGAGTCAATGGTGGACTTGCAACTAGAATGACTACACAAAACTACGATAGGAGTTACGAGTAGAGGGTGGACTTGTAGCTGGACAAAAAAGGTGGCCCCCAATTGCTTGTCGGGGGTGGAGTTGCAACTAGGGACAAAAATGGGTCGCCTCTCGCAGTCGCGTGTGGAGGATGCACTTGCAATTGAGACCAGAAAATTAGTATGGCACAATTGTGTGTCAAGGGTGGATTTGCAACTAAAAAAGCTGGTCCATTTACAAGTTGGAGGTTGACATGAAACTGGGACAAGATGGTGTGGACCCCTAGTTATGTGTCGAGGATGGACTAGTAACTGGGACAAAAGAATGTGTCGCGCCAAGTTGCATTTTAGGGGTACACATGAGATTGCGCTTGAAGCTACGTTGGTATTTCCCCGAAGAGGAAGGGATGATGCAGCACAACGGCGCTAGGTATTTCCCTCATATATGAAACCAAGGTTATCGAACCAGTAGGAGAACCAAGCAACACAACGTAAACAGCCCCTGCACACAGATAACAAATCCTCGCAACCCGACGTGTAAAAGGGGTTGTCAATCCCTTTCGAGTAGCTGCGCCCCAACATGGGCAAACAGACGTGAATAAAATTGTAGTAGATTGATAGATCGAACGTCAAACAAAATAAATAAGAATAAATTGCAGCAAGGTATTTTTATACTTTTTGGTTTAATAGATCTGAAAATAAATGCAAAGGAAAAGTAGATCGCAAAGGCAAATATATGAGAAAGAGACCCGGGGGCCATAGGTTTCACTAGTGGCTTCTCTCGAGAAAAATAGCAAACGGTGGGTAAACAAATTACTATTGGGAAATTGATAGAACTTCAAATAATCATGACGACATCCAGGCAATGATCATTATATAGGCATCACGTCCAAGATTAGTAGACCGACTCCTGCCTGCATCTACTACTATCACTCCACACATCTGTGCCGTGATTGATATCCAGCATGCATCTAGTGTATTAAGTTCATGGAAAACAGAGTAATGCAATAGAACAATGACATGATGTAGACAAGATCTATCTATGTAGAGATAGACCCCATCGTTTTATCCTTAGTAGCAACGATACATACGTGTCGGTTCCCTTTCTGTCACTGGGATCAAGCACCGTAAGATGAAACCCACTACAAAGCACCTCTGCCCATTGCAAGATAAATAGATCAAGTTGGCCAAACAAAACCCAAATATCGGAGAAGAAATACGAGGCTATAAGCAATCATGCATATAAGAGATCAAAGAAACTCAAATAACTTTCATGGATATAAAAAGATATAACTAATCATAAACTCAAAGTTCATCAGATCCCAACAAACACACCGCAAAAGAGTTACATCATATGGATCTCCAAGAGACCATTTTGTATTGAGAATCCGGCGAGAGAGAGAGGAAACCATCTAGCTACTAACTACGGATCCGTAGGTCTACAAAGAACTACTCACGCATCATCGGAGAGGAACCAATGGACGTGGTGAACCCCATCTGAGATGGTGTCTAGATTGGATCTGGTGGTTCTGGACTCTGCGGCGGCTGGATCAATATTTCGGCGACTCCCCTAGGGTTTCTGGAATATTGGGGTATTTATAGAGCAAAGAGGCAGTCCGGGGGCACCTGAGGTGGGCACAACCCACCAGGGCATGTCTGGGCCTCCTGGCGCGCTCTGGTGGGTTGTGCTCTTCTCGGAGCACCCCCTAGGCGCAGCCAGGGCCCATTACGTTCCTTCTGGTCCAAAAAATCTCCGTAAAGTTTCGTGGCATTTGGACTCCGTCTGATATTGATTTCCCGCGATGTAAAAAACATGCAGAAAACTGCAAATGGCACTTAGCACTATGTCAATAGGTTACTACCAAAAAATGATATAAAATGACTATAAAATGATTATAAAATATCCAAGATTGATAATATAACAGCATGGAACAATCAAAAATTATAGATATGTTGGAGACGTATCAACGTGCAACTTGGACAAAAAATGGTCGCCCCAAGGTTGCGTGTTGGTGGACTTGCAACTACGACGAAAAATAGGTCGAACCCTCATACATGTTGGTGGTGGACTTACAACGGGCACAAAAGTGTCGGGCTCTCCCCCTCCCCAAGTTTCATATCGAGGATGGACTTGCAACTAGGATAAAATGGGCATAATAACATGTCGGGAGTGGAGTTGCAACTTGGACAAAAATAGCCCCCCTCTAAAGTTGTGTGTCGAGGGTGGACTTGCAACTAGGGCAAAAAACAAACGGCCCCACAATTGCATGCCGGGGGTGGATTCACAACTGGAGACAAAAGTGGGCCGCCTGCCTAGTTGCATATTGAGGGTGGACTTGCAACTAGGAAAAAAGGACCCCGTTGCGTGTCGAGGGCGGACGAATTGCATGTCAATAATAGAGTTGCAACTAGGACAAAAAAGACCACTTGATGAAAATGGCAAAAATCACAAAATCCCTAGATGAAAATTGGGCGAAAATAGACAAAACGGATACAGGTCACTATTTGCATCATCAGCGACTGCCATCTTCTTGTCGCGAGGACAAATAATGAACGCCCAGTCGACTGCCTCCTTCCTGCTCGTGCCGGCTCTACCGAATGATAAGTGGACACAGGACGTGCAGCAAGACAAGGGACACACATGACAAAAGAACCCGCGATCAAGATTTGCACAACATTTAAAGAAAACAGGTTGAACGGCTAGGAACTTAGACGAGACATTGTTAAATCTGTTTTAAAAAAATCACAAATTTTAAAGAAGTTAATGATTAAAAAAGAAATGGAAAAGGAGAAGTAAAATTTAATTTTTTTAAGAATCATGAATTTGAAAAAAAAATGAAAGAAAAATTAGTCAAGGTCGGTTGCTTTCAGGTCAAGATGGACATGCAAACTGGATCAGGTGAGTTTTGAGTTGCATGTGAAAAATAGACACGAAAAAAGAGATAAGGATAAAAAATTCACAACAATCCTAGAACACTCACTACATTACCGTCCACTAGCATCCCTTGCGTGTCAACCCTTGGTGCTTTTAAGGTTCTCTGCTTATAAGGTTCTCTGCATTTTTAGGGGTCAGAAGGCTTTTTGCTGGATGAAAAAAGGAAATGAGGTGAGAATAGAAGAGTGCTTAACTGGAGTGAAATAGGCAAACGACAAGCACTTATGAAAGAAAAGTTCGACACAGCCCACGTTACATAAATAAGCTTGTATACGACCAACGCCCGATGCAAAAAAAGGGCCAGACAAGCAATAACAATACACGATCCTAAGTAGTGACATGGAGAACAACGCTCGTTTTAGAAAAACATGCAGAGCAACTAGTCCCATACGTCCGCGATGGCTAGTATTCTGAATGTCTTGCTGGAAGTTTTGCCTTGAGAATTGGAGATAAATGAGTGTCGATGGCCAAATGGAGGCAAAGATGGATGGTGTCGCTGGTCAAGTTTTGACCATTCAAGTTGATCATATTATGTTTTTAACTGGCAGTTCGTTTAACTGATGATGACAAGTGCTATTTTTGGAAGGAAACATCAATATTAACCCTGAAGTTCAGAACGTCGACAAGTCAGACAACCATAAACACGATTGTTCTGTGTTTACTGTGTCTACATCATCTTGACGTTGCAAGCTATGCTAAACGGAGGTCTAGCTCTTACACACAAGCCCCTTTATTAGAACACAAGATACAAACAAACTAGTGGCCTTTACAGAGGAGGAAGAATTCTAATACCTCCGGATGTTGCCAACGTTTCTCATTATAGTTGAGTTGATTTTGAATTCAGATGATGTATCATGCATTGTAATTACCTTAGCCCAGTGGATCCATGTCAATGAATATGTTAATCAAATGAAGTAAACAACACTGCCGTCAAGTATTGATTTTCTCTGCGGTGTGACATGAAACTGGTCTGGCATATACAGCAATTGTACTGAACGAAATTTGAAAATTCAGACAGCAAGTACACGTGAGCTCTTGGCAACAATGATGCATGTATGCATCAGGATTCAAGAGTTCAGGAGACATGCTTTTTGGCGCCTTCCTGATGCGACAAATAAATTATGCGTTGTTCTCCTGAGAAATAGCAGTCGTTTGGAATAGTTCAAGCACAGAAATAATCTTGCTTCATGAATTTTTTTGGAACATACAACAGATGAAAACATAGAAAGAGAACTAGTGGCAGATGCTTGCATACATCAGATCCATTGCTTTTACATGAAACAAATCACTTGCATTAAAAATCTCACTCGCACTAGTGGAAAACATGCCAGTGAAATACTCCTACACACTTGCAACTACTGTAGATTACATAGTTGACAAGGTGTAGCTTATCCATCTCTTGCTTTGCTTCCTCTTCTCAGCTAGGTAAGAGGAGAATAGCACTGCCGACTCTGCTTCCTCTGCTTTGCTTCCTCAGTACCACCAGCAAGGCTGCACCGCTGATGATTTCTTCCTCTGCTTCGATCACTTGAGCATGTCCTGTCGACGAGCCATCTCGATGAACTGAGCTTGAGCACGTCATGCTTCTTGTCTTGCTTGGAGCAGCTCCTCAGGAGACTTTGTCACGTCGTAGGGATCGATGTATGGGTCGTTGAACTGCACGGTGTTCACCATGCGCTCCACCTTTCGCCGGGCCTCAGCTCTGCTGCGCTCGATGTCACGCCTGTTAGAATAAATCCGAGGTTCCGAAGACCAAGCAATCACACGAGCACAATACCGAGATTTGTTAACGAGGTTCATCAATATGGCTACATCCCGGAACCTGACTATGGGCGCTCCTCCTCATGACACCGCTACAATATCGCACCCGGTCATTCTGGACACCGGCACAAGCCGCCGGCTTCCCCTGCGTTCTGGTGCTATTATGTTGGCATAGGTTACATTGTGTGTCTACCCCCGCTATATATGAGTAGCCTAGGATACAATTGTCCTACTTGGACACGACTCCATATCATATCTAAATACAATACAACTACAAGTCCAACTGTAACCTACCTTGTACATTATATTCGACACAACTCTAACAAACTCCACCTTGGCGAATATTCTCCACCACCTTGAATTCGTCTATGCGTTAAACTTCCATGTACATTGGACTTGAGCTTATCCCATGAGTACCGCTGCTACTCCACAGACTCCATATGACTCCACCTGCAACTTGTAGTCCCTTCTTTTCTTGACCACAGTTAACACTCAAGCAAAATTATGTCCCTTGTTACTCTAGTTTGGGCTCTCAACTTCGAGAGTATCCGTCAACACCATCACACACCGATCACTAACCTACGTGACAGTGAACAACTCACATATTGGTGTCACATATAAGAGTTACCTGAACTCAACATTACCGCTCCTTTCTTGACTGCCTTTCTGAAACTTGAAGGAATTTCACCATTGCTTCTAGTCATCCTGAGTCAAATTCGCAGTTGTCTCACAACATGTATGACCACCAAAGATCTGGCCTGTCTCCATGCCCCATGCATACCGCACGTCTCGCCGATATTACCGCGTCGAGCCTCCGCTGTCCTGGTCGAGTCTCAAGGGTCGCGAACCCACACCACTCAACCCCACTGCAGAGTATCATCGATCAACACCGACCGATGACGAGTTTCACGCTTTCATCGGATCACTGGGCTCCAGTCCGAACTGCATGTCACTCGCTTTTCCCCCTTGCTGAATAGGCTTCGATTCTCTGGATCCTTACGCCGTAGCCCCTCAATCCAGCTCCACCTTCAACAAGACTCCATGGTGGTTGTACGAGCCACCCCGCCCCCGTCGACTCCAAGCTCTCATGTGCACTGTCTTGAATCAACCCCGCGCCATAGTCTTGTCGAAGCCACACAAGCACTCAGGCCCGTGCCACGTGTTTCCACGCCCAGAAATCGGTCACCATCGGCATCACGCTCCTATGTCGTCGTCGCCGATCCCACCACCGTCTTCTGTACCAACCGACTCGTGTCGATCCATCAGACTGTCCAGTCCGACCCGGCCGAACTTGTTCGACTGCATGACACACTCGAGGCTCCCAAATCGTCTTCCAAGAATTTCCATCCATCACATGATAATTCCATCTTAACTGAATTGACTTCCCGCAACGCCTTCAAGCATCTTTGTTGTGCCAACACATATTTCATCCGTGTCTATCATAACCCAAGGTTTTTAGTTTCGATGAACTTCTCCACCTCAAACCCGATGCCCGATGACGTCATGATCCTTTGTATGGCTGACCTTGCGAAAATTAACCGAGCTTCTTTCCACGATGCCAAAGTACATAAGCAAACCTAACGTGGTCACCTCCCAGTACTAGTAGCAATTCAACCAAAACAATGTTGGTCTTCACGTGGTGTAGCTCCTAGGCTCAACTCTCAATGCTAGCTATTTGCTTTGTCAAATCCTTAGCCTTCCTGATGTACGCATATCCCTTGATAGACTTTTTCCTTGCCGATTGATCTGCATCCGTCCGTGTCACACAAGGACCCGGTCCTTTTTTTTCAAAACAAAACTCGTTTCGCTGCTCTGTTGCGCTTTCTGCGTGCTTCACCGGCCATCTGAACGTGCTCGCGTTGCCACGCCTTGCCCTGCCCACCTGCACGGGTCGCTACGGCCAGCCCCGCCTGGGCTTGCCTGCCCAATGAGCCACCAGGCGTCAGCGATCTCAGCGCCCGCCTAGAGTACGCTCGCACCATCAATCCGTCGACCGACCGCTGCACGACTCTCCTGACGCCGCTGATTTCGATCACACCTCGTCGAGACTCTTGAACAAACCGTCGCCAGCTTGCACGCATTACGCCCCGCTGCTTCCATCGATTTCTTCGACCGCCGCTTTCGTCCGCTGATACAAGATCGTCTCCCATGACGAACTAAATCAGCGATTCAACTCGGCTCAACGCAACAGCCTTTTCGTAACCTTGCTCATGATACCACTTGTTAGAATAAATCCGAGGCACACCGTCGATTATTCGAGGACCAAACAATTACATGATCACGACACCGAGATTTGTTAACGAGGTTCATCGATATGGCTACATCGCCCTGAACACCGGCACAAGCCGCCGGCTTCCTCTGCCTTCCGGTGCTATTATGTTGTCATAGGTTACATTGTGTGTCTACCCCCGCTATATATGAGTAGCCTAGGATACAATTGTCCTACTTGGACACGACTCCATATCCTATCTAAACACAATACAACTACAAGTCCAACTGTAACCTACCTTGTACATTATATTCGACACAACTCTAACAACGCCGACGGCTGGCCTCTTCTTGGGTGGCAGAGCGAGCCTTGTCAAGGAGAGCCATGGCGAGGCGAGCCTTCTCGATCAGTTCGCGCATGTTGATCGGCGGCTTAGATTGCGTCGCGCTCACCGGAGATTTATCGAAAAAGGCTTTCGCCCTGCTTTTTATAAATAAAGCAAAGATCATCAACAACCCGGTACAACCACACGCCACCACAACACACACAAACACACCCAAGGCCGGATACACAGGCGCTGAGTGTAGCAACACTACTCCTAGCACTACCACCGCAAAGAGATGAAGCCGCATACGACGAACCGTGGGCTCCAAGGCGGTGCCTTCAGGAAGGATACGACACCGGAGCACCGTCACCGCCCGATCCGAAGA
Source organism: Aegilops bicornis (assembly GCA_021605145.1). Lineage (NCBI taxonomy): Eukaryota > Viridiplantae > Streptophyta > Magnoliopsida > Poales > Poaceae > Aegilops > Aegilops bicornis. The sequence continues at coordinate 72,954,171 of CM038673.1, forward strand.
TCAGAGTTTCCCCTGGAGTCGCACGACGGGCAATGAGAGCCACGGCGACGCCTTCAAGAAGGGAACGATCTCGCCGCCGCCGGTCCGTCCGAAGATGGAACGGGTTTTCACCCCGGCCAACACTCACCGCCACCGAACGCCGCACCCCGGCTACCACGCCGCCCACACGGCCATGGCCACCTGGCAGCACCAAGCCACGGGCTCTGACCATGAGCACCGCGCTACCACCACCAGGGTCGCCGCCCCGGCATCCAAGACCTTGACCCCGCATCGCCCGAGACCCGCCGCTACCCCAGCCAAAGAGACGAGCGGAAAGGTCCCACCTTACTCACCCCTGGGCGACCCCCAACATCGAGACTCAGTAGGCCAGCCACCACTGGCTTCCATCGACTTGTCCTGCAGCACCGCGCGCAAGACGAGCTTGGTCCTGCATCACCATGTACGAGACGAGGTCGGTCCTGCAGCACCGTGCGCGAGAAGAGCTCGGTCCTGCCACACCGTGCGCGAGACGAGCTTGGTCCAGCCGCACCGGGCGCGAGACGAGTGATGGACCGCAGCTAGGAGAAGGCCAGCCCTTCGACGAAAGTAGCTCCCGGATGACGAGGAGAGGGGTCGAAGGTCGAACAAGCCGCCTACGGACGAGCCGACGCCGAAACATGCCAGCCGCCGCCGCAGCCGACCTGCCAAGCTGCCATGGAGCCATCCACGGCCGGAGCAGCAGCCACACCGGACCACTGCCCAACCCGCGCCGCCCACCGAGCTCCAAGCGTCGGAGCCGCCGGACACGCACCTCCCGCTTCCGGCGAGCCACCCACAGCCACCCAAACACGCCGGACCGGGCCACCACGAGCCAACACGCCGAAGCTACCACCACGTCGGAGCCTCCACCACGCCGGAGCGCTGTAGAGGTGGCCAACCCGCGCCGCCCACGGCCCTCGCCGCGAGGTGCGGCAGCGGACAGATCTGGTCGAGGCCATCCGCCACCACCGGGCCCCCGCACGCGCATCCAGCCAGCCCGTCGTCCGAAGCACGACGAGCATGCCGACGACCTCCAGCCACGGCCCCCCGCCACCACGGCCCGCGCCGCCCACGTGCAGCCCGCCGAAGGGACAAGATCCGGATCTGGATCGAGAGGCCCAGCCCCGCCATCCTCGCGCAGGCACGCCCCACCTAGCCCGCGCAGCCACCACCGCCAGCACGCCAGCCAACGCCGCCCGCGCGCCTCGCTCCCGCCGACCACCGTGTACCGCGCCGCGCGCCGCCAAGCCAGGAGGGTAGGGGGAGGGCTAGGGCCGGCAGCGACTAGGGCTTCGCCCAGCCGCTCGCGGGAGCGGTCCTCGCTGGAGGTTTAGCGACCGGGTTCTTGATCGCGGAGGAGTGGAGGCATTTCGGTCTCTTCGGATCCTTGCCTCCCCTGGGACACGGAAGCTTGCTGTTCTTGATGTTGGTGGGGACCACGACATGGAGTTCGCCCCCGGAGCAGGCACTCCGTATGCGCTTCGTCGGTGGTTGCTCGTTGCACACGGATCCGGGATGCTTTGGCCTCTTGGCAACCGCGGGGTTCAAAGCAGGGCTTACGCGCACGCGGGAGCAGCAGGAGTGCAGGTCGGTGGCGCTATGGCGCGGGAGAAGAGACGGTGGGAGCACCGTGGCGTCACCCATGGTCGAGGTCGTGGAATCGCGAGGGCAACGATCAAACAATCAACGATCCGGCGTTGAGAGAGAGAGGAAGATGGATCGAGGGAGCCCAACGGGAGGGCGAGGTGAGATGGATGGGGAATTGGGGAAACGGGGCGAGCAAGAAAGGAGAGACGCGGGAGACAGAGAAGTGGCGGCAAGCAATTGAATCCGAGTCGGCCCAGGCTTAGCTAAAACTAGCGGCAAGAGACTCGGATTCAAATTGGTTGCCATTGTACGTCTCTCTGCTTCAGGTGCACACAGACACACAGAGAGGACTACCCATTCTATCTTGGGAAACGATTGGGCGCGGTGCGCCGGCCGAACTTTCGGCCTGTTTGCACGCACGCTGGCAAACGCGCATACGCAGTGGCCCCGCGCGCCCCGCCTCCTTCCTATGCGCCTCCATCCCCTACCTTCAGCCTTACGCGCGCGCATCCCTCCCCCTCTCCCCTCCCCCGGGCTGCGACTGGGCCACCACGATCTCCATCATCGACGGCTAGGCGCTCCCTCGCCGGCCGCCATGGCTGCCTGCTGCCATGGCCATGTCCCTCCTCTAGATACAGCCTTCACACGCACGCATCTCCTCCCCCTCCTCCCGGGCTGCGATGGGCCACCACAAGCTCCATCGCCGGCGGCCAGGAGCTCCCCTCGCCGACCACCATGGCTGCATGTCGCCATGCTCGGATCCACCCCGTGTATATAAGTGTTGCAACCGCCACCTAGGAAAGCTTCAATAGCTGTTGAAAAAAGCTTCAACCATAGACACAGAAAGCTTTAATGGCACTGCACAACAAGGGGAAATTGCAACCGTAGTTGGATTTTGCTACTATCGGCGAAGCTTTTTGCTACATCCATCAGGTGGATCTGCGACCTCGCGACGACGACAACGACGATTTGCTGCAACCGTAGTAGGATTTTGCTACTATCGTTGGAGCTTTTTGCTTCATCCATTCTTTTTCTAGAACGCAATGGCTGCTACATGCAACGACGATTTAGCTAAACGGCGGCAGACGGGTGACAGACTTTTTTGCTGCAACCGTTTTCTCCGTTTTCTACGACCGTGCAATAGAAAGCTGCAACGGGCGGCCATGGGAGACACATGCCAGCGGCTACGGCATACGTCAAGCTGCAACCGGCGGCAACAAGAGCTGCATCCAGCAGAGCTGCAACCGGTGTCTGGTGTTGCCGGAGCCGCGGCCATCACCAACGAGGGGAAGCTGCAACCCACGGGCGAAGTTTTGCTGCATGCTTGGATCTGGACGGCGGTGACCGGCGGCGAGTGCGGCATCCAGCAGCACGAGAGCGGCGGAGAGAGGGGTTGCAGGTGAGGGGGTAGCGGCCGACGGGCCAGGGGGACAGCCAGGCGACAGGGAGCCGCGCTCGCGCTACGCGCGGAGAGGAAGCAGGAAAGGGAGAGGTCAACGCATAGATCGGACGGCTGCTCGCTGGATCGGGTGGTTGGGGTTGAACCGGCCGAACCATTTGGGCCAGTGTGCCGGCGCCTAGCGTCGCCCTTCTGTCTTCCTCTGACTCTTGCATCTGTTTCAAACTGGACATTGTCTACTGTAATTAATACTAGTTCGTTTGCTCAGTTAGACTATCCACAATGGGAGTAACATAGGTAGTAACATCACACATATCTAGATAAAATAGATGATGTGGCAAGCAATAAATGAAGAAAGAGAGCAAAGTGGTAACATAGCTAGTTAGAGCAAGTACAATAAGGTGATGTAGGCGGGCTGTAAGACATTAAATATTATATTCTTGCTTACTTGGAAGAGAGAGAAGAGGAGAGAGAAGAGAAGCGGGCTACTAGTTAACAGCCGGCTGCAGCACGTGCTCCTAGGTACTTTGTGAGAGAGTGGGGTGGGCCATGTATCAACAAAGTAGTACATATTTATATCTAGCTATTGTACTTGTTGGCTATAAGCTTGACTATATGTAACATGGCAACATCATATAGCCAGCAGCTGGCTATATTATTAACCATGCTCTTACTAGTAGTATGAGTAACATCACACATATCAAGGCAAGATGAGTCTATAGCCTAATAAATGAAGTATTGCATGTTACTACATATATTACTCCCCACTATAGAGATAGTAACATAGACTAGTAACATATCTATGTTACTACCTATTGTGGCTAGTCTTAACTTTCCCGTCTTCACTTCAATGTTAAACATCTTAACCAACATGGTGCATCAAGGTAGGTTTTTTTTAATCCGGAGCAATGTTTATTTGGAGATCCTGATGCGTTTCTAACTGTGCGCAGCTGCAGAGCCACCTGAGCAGATCTCGTTATCTCAGCAACTTCATATCCGTCCCCCGAACAACAGATCCACGAGCTCATGAAACCTTTGTTCCTTCCACATACGCCAGGCCTGAAATAGTTTTTCAACAAGCTTGACATGAGAGAACAGCAGCGCAAAAGAAGGAAAATAACCTGGCAACAAAAGTAAACATCTCGTGAATGTCAACTATAAGAAATCTTGCTTGAAATATATGTTTAGTTCACTCACATCTCGTACAAGATCACCAATAGTATCCCCTTGCTTATCGAGCATGGTATTCTTTCGGGCACTAATAATCACCTGAACCAAAACGCCAAAGCTGAAGACAACTGTCTTCATCGAGTAAACTCCTCGAGATGCATACTCTGGAGCTTTGTAACCACTGCAAAAACCCACTGAAAAGTGAAACGAAAGATATCAAAACTGTGAGGTTGGAACATCTGAAGAACAAATGGTGGGAATCTGTGATGATTGATATATTAGGTAGGCTGATAACTGGTTCATTCTACTCAAAGAAGAGGATAAACCAAACTTTACTAGTTCATTCTACTCAAAGACCAAGGCAATGGTAACTGCTTCTTCCCTTCTGTAACGTATTATGTTTTTAAATTTAAGATGCAAATCGTGGAAGAAACTTCTTATCATTTTCCCCAGGACAATCTAGGTTGAGGAACTGTTGTAGGAGCACGAGTCCAGATGCCAATATCATCTGACCTCAAAGATCCCCGAAACTTCATCACAAAGATGTAGCCGTTACAACAAGGTGGTAAACATCCCAAACAGCATGACTGTGTTGGATGAGCTTTTGCTGATTTCAGTTGAGATGGCAATAAGGAACTTGCGGGGCATTTGAAACTTCACCAATCCTGGCGTGGTCAGCCACAATGAAATTCTGGAGATGTATAAGAAGTACATGGATCCCAGCTACAAGTGGACAAGCTTCACGCTAGAAGAACAGGCTAAGGTCATAGTTGCACCTCGGAGCAACAATGAGATGGACGCGGCAAAGCTGAAGAGAGAGTTTCCCGAGCTGCTATCGATCAAAGACTCATTGATTAAGTATGTCTCTGAGCCCAACAGTAAGGTCCCAGCAACTTGAAGCCAGAACAGGTAATAATATAGGAAACATATACCAAGCACTGAAAGATTTTAGGAACCATTCGTCACAGCGATTCATTAGTGTTTTACGATACTTCGCAGCATATCTCTGTTATAGATTCACAATATCATTTGAACTATATATTTGGCAGTCTGCTGGTGGCAGCAATATATCTTGTACCGTCAGTGGCAGGTCTAGAATTTGACCAATATGGGGGCAACACTACAAAGGGTAATAGTTTTTTGTCAGAACACATTACAAATAATTAATAAAGTACTGAATATACATACGAATGCACTAGTAAAATAAGTTCTGCAAATTGTATGTGGGGGCCATTGCCCTCACCACCCCACCCCTAGATCCGCCACTGTTGTGTACCATGACTGTTCTGTCAAGAAACGAACTAATGTCGAGAATCTTGTATACCTCTTAATCAGATTACCTTTTTTGCGTGTACATGATCGGGTGGCATGTGCTCTGACAAAAGCATTTGGACAAGAGTATCTAATGATTTTCTTCTTTCCCAATGAACAAGAGCATTTTTTTTCCTGGTATACACAGTATGATACTACTCTCATATTGGGTTCTTTCAAAAGATGTCTGCTTTCGTTTCACTGAAATCCTCCTAAATTCATGTAGAAATCTAGGGCACCACTTGGAAAATTCTTATGTTCTAGATTCATGTAGAAATCTGGAACACGTGACAATGTTACTCATTTGTTTTTTTTTTATCGGCACCGTTGATGTGTACTCCCTCAGTCTGAAAAAACTTGTCCCAAGAGGGACAAGTTTTTTCGGACTGAGGGAGTACATGGCAATAGCCACACACGTAGCCCAATACTACTGCTAAGTACTAACCGGACACTAACAACACGTAACGATATTAATCATCAAGATTACTATAACAAGGTGTTTGAGTGCGTCGCTGGCGCTGGGAAGAAAAATGTGCAGCCTTGTCCCATCCAGTCCCCACATGGTACGGAAGGAGATGAATCACGGTGGTGCTTCAACTCACGTTGATGAAGGATTCTAAATTCTGATTCGCAGAGCAGGCGTCTGTGGCGGAGCGAGGGCTCCAATTCATCCCGTCACCGGAAGGAGATGGGCAATAAAATCCCTCAACGGGTGATGGCGGTGGATGATTGCTTGCATGCCGCCACCGGTTTCATGTTGATTTGTGAAAACGTTGCCGGGGATGGAAGGAGAAGAAGACAAAGCATGAACCGGGAAAGCTGAAGAGGAAAGAGTCGAAGCACTAGTTCTCGGGAGGCGAGGAGTCGAGGAAGGATGAGCCAACCGGAGGGACGTGGAGAACGGGGGATCAACTGTTAGATATAGTAGATTTTGCTGCGAGACTCACCTTAAAGTTTTTTGACCAAGTTCATATTGATGCATTTGTTTTTAAGGTGAGTCCCGCAGCAAAGGTCTTGTGCAGCTGTCTTTAAGGTGAGTCTCATCGCGGAGGTTGTGTGCGTGACCATTATGCCGTCATCTCCACCGCCATGGTTGACAACCAACGCTCGCAAGCCATGGTTATGGACATCCCTACCAACGCGTATGTGTGGATAATGTCAAAAATTCTCGTTTGTGATTTGTTTTGCTTTTTTTTTTGAGGATCCTTTGTGATTTGTTTTGCTAACACATGTGGATTATGCTTATTAAAAATTGCTTATGTTTCCAACAGCCTCTTTGATTCTGAATGCTAGTTACAGCATCTACAACGCTAGACTCTTATGCAGGGAGGGAGCTCCTCTGACGTACCACGCCTGCCGTTAGGCCACTGACACGTGGGCCCATGTGTCAGTGACGGAACGGCACCCTATCGTACGGCAGGGACCCTTATGCAGGCACTCGTAACAAAAAAGGATAAATATCAGAAAATTGAAAAAGAATTAGCCGTTTTACAAATCCAATGCTAGACGCCAATCACAGACATTATTTGCATGGATGAAACTATCCCTGCAGTGCAATACAGTATTACAGTATTACACTAAACGTTTAGTACAAGCACAAACCAACACATCAATATATAGCTAGTGACCTTAATTATCTATCTATCTAAATCTAATTCGACGGCAGCAAATCATGATCAGATGATGCATGAAAAGGGAAGAACAATCTCCTCCTGCTCTTCCCAATGATCATATATCTGTGGCTCACGTGCTGGTCAACGCGCGGTCTCGTCAGCAGCAGCAGCAGCAGTTGAAGTGTGGAGGTAGGACATGTAGACGAGGAAGGAGCAGTGCGACCATGAGCACCCACATGCACAGCGCCGCGGTGACGGCGCCTGCCACGATGAAGGGACAAATCGCGATGCACACAACGAGAAGGAGAGAAACCACCCAGCAACCGGTGCACGCCAGAAGAAACAGCGGCATCCATTCTTGGAACAGAGCTCCGCCCATGAGCTCGCTGACCACGACGATGTTGAAGACGGCGGCGTACATGCAGCCCATGGACGAGAGGAAGAAGACGGTCAGGACCTCGTCGATCGCAAAGACGCGGAAGACAACTGCCTCGAGCGCTGTCGAGCTTGACGTCGCCCAGAACGCGGTCACGGCGATCCTGCGGGTGGTGGCGGCATCGCCCTCGATGGCCCGCTCGGTCGACCCGGCGCGGAGGCGGTGCATGTCCAGGGCGTAGCCGAGGTACGCGGCGGTGTAGACGGTGCTGAGGTGGAGGGCGTAGACGGCGGTGCGCGGGCCGACGTGGGCGGCGGCGACGGCGGCGAGGAGGAGGCCATATGAGAGGCGGGCCAGGTTGGTGTAGAACGGCCAGCTGCGCCAGATGCCGACGAGGAAGAGGAAGACGTAGGTGCACAGGGAGACGGCCATGGTCCACATCTGGGCCATGGGGTGCCCGTCGTACCACACCAGCAGCGCCACGGGGACGGCCACGATTAGCGCCGCTGTGGAAGCCAGAAGCGCCGACGCGTAAGCTAGGAGCGCCACGGCGCGGATCAGCTGCCCAATGGCGTCGGGGTCCAGCTGCTTGAAGGGCTCCAGCCAGGTCGACGGCTTCCTCGCGTCCACGAAGGCCATGGAATCTATATCTTCTCTACTACCTAAAAGAAACGGAGTGTTCCGTCTCCCGTCTTACGTCAGTCGTCGCACCCCTTCATTCGTCCCACCTCCTCTTCGTATGTCCTCCCTCCTCCGGTTCCCTCTTTTTTGCACCTAGCGGTTTTATTTCAATCACACTCAATTCTCTTGGAAACCAACCATAATTAGTTGGGGGCTTTAATTTATTTCCCTGATCTCCTCCGTAACCTACGTCCCTTTCCTCCACCCTTCGCTCCACCAGGATCTATCCAACGTCATATGATCAGGATGCAATCTGATACAGGGTGGAGAGAAACAGCGCCGCCGGAACCTCACCATGCCGTCTCCCCTGCGCCTAGACGCCGCCTGATGGCCTCATGACTCCTCGACGTCGATGCCGAAGCCACCCGACAAACTCCAGATGCTGTCGTGTCGAGGTCGCCGCTCGATTCTGGACGGCAGCAACACTCGCGTGGTACCTATAGGACGCGGGGCCCGGGCTGGCTCAGATTGGAGACGGCAACCATGTGTGGACGAGACCCTGTCTGCTCGCGCATCAGCATCACCGGGTGCGGCCCGCACCACGCATATAGATGAACCAGAGTGCTTAGGTAGGCAACTTCGGCCCATCGATCTGCGTCGCCAACTCAACGGCGACCTCTGAACGGTTGCAAAATCCATCATCTCATCTCATTTATGCATAACTAGAGCAATGGTAATTTGTCTACAACTCTACTTACTGCAGTTTACAAATTATTTCACAACTTCAGTTCCATGCCGCTGCGCATGCAGGTCGCCGCGTCACACATGAACGCTGCCGCCCTATCTCGCGCATGCAGTGATTAGACTATTGACATTTCACAACTTCAAGGTAAATCATTAAAATTTCAGAATACCAGTCAATTCATGTTCAAGTCAAGAACTAATAACTGCAGACGATCTTCTTTTTCTACTCGAGTACTAATAATTTGTATGGGAGCTTATTCAGATAATAGCATTTTCTGGTTGAGAATTAATAACCTGCAAACATATTGGTTATTTTGTTAGCATTTTCTGGTTGAGGAATAACCCAAAGACAATCTTCTTGTTTTGTTAAACGAGCGCTATGGGAGAATAGCTTCTGGGAAGGAGGTAATATAATTTGTAGACAGTAGTACATATAAGCCTTGAGACAACCATCTTCCTCTATTAAGAGAACTCTACAGGAGAAAATCTCCGAGGATGGAGGTAAAATTGACATAAACGGAAATAGCAAGGTCATAATAGGGTAATCCATCTTGGATAAATCTATGGGAGCTTGCTGCATGTTTTCACAGTTCAGTCTTCCAGCTTAATATGGAACCAGTAGCAAGTGGGATTTTTGTTTGTTCATCATAAATAATATTGTAGTTTATTTTTTGGCAACATCAAGTTCCTACAAATAATGTTCACGTGGATAATGAAGATCATCGGTTCACATCAAAGGCAGCGCCTCAAACACCATCCAGAAGATCAGCTACATCATCGTTATGAGCCTCCACTGCAAGGTATCCAATCAGTCCATCACTTGCTTGCTTGGTGTCCAGGTTTAGATCCCAATATTGTTGATGTAGTTCTCAAGATCTATCGGTTTGGTAATACAGGGACATGAATCGGTTAGATGCCCAATGATAGAAGCCAAATACGAGGCATTGTCATCCTCATAAAATTAATTTGTGTGTTTCAAAGTTTCAACGGGGTGCAAGGAGGGATTGCGAGCTAGACGTGCCATTGATAGAAGTGACGAGCTTGGATTGGTTTGGGGGGGGGGGGGGATGAAGTTATTGGGTGGAGAAGAAGAAAAATGAGACAGAATTGATGATGAACCATTAAAATAGGTATATGCTCCCGGTGCAACGCACAGGCAATTAGCTAGTCAAACTCGATGGATCGTTTCCTCCTCAGGATTCTGTATTATATTTTATCTTGCGGCCGGGGGTTCTTTCTTTTTTATTTACCTACCTTGTTCATTCATGGAAAGACGGAAGAAGTTTCCTTAGCATGTGTGGTAAGTTTCCTTAGCTTATGTGGAGAAAAGAAGGAAATAAAAAAGACGAAAGGAAAGAAGGAATCAATATATATAGTACAAATTAAATTTGTTCGGTTTCATTTAGTTCTTGTCAAACCAATGGTGATATTACATACAGTACATTTTATTTGCAAAAATAAAGAACCAAATTACATACATTCACAAAGAGAAGCACGCTACATGAGCAACATACAACGCCCCGTTGCAGCTAATCCTAAATCATTGTGTGTCAAATACCACAAAAGTAATCATTGGTGTTTCGAGGTGAGAGGCGGCACCATGACTTGTCTTTCGGAGTTATTCCTCAAGGCGGGGCTTAGAGGGTGGCTGGGGCGGCGGCTAGCACGAGGTGGGGGGAGGTCGAGGGAAGGGTGGAGAGTCAAGGTGGCGATAGTCGCCGGCCGCGGGAAGGGAGGAGAGTCAAGGTGGCGATAGTCGCCGGCCGCGGGAAGGGAGGCGAGTCAAGGTGGCGATAGTCGCCGGCCGCGGGGAGGGAGGCAAGTCAAGGTGGCGATAGTCGCCAGCCGCTACGGGTAGAGCCAGGTGGTTATGATTGTGTAGGTTGCGCACGGGGGAGGGGGGAGGGGGGAGGAACCATTGCAAGGGAGGAGGAAGAAGATAAACAAGTGGCAATGTGCTCCTGACCGTTTGATATTGATATGATGGCCAAAAATATAAGTGACTGACATGAAAAAGACGAACAACGGTTTTTATAGGATTTTGAAAATGTTCACGAATCAAAAATCTTCATGAATTCAAAAAAATCATGATTTTGAAAATGTTTGTGAAGTACAATTTTTTCAAAAAACGTTCATTAAAAAAAACTGGTTGAAGAAAGAACATCGGTCACTTTAGTTTATGTTCTTTTACAATCTCAACTTTTATGTTGACTCATTGCTTACAAATATTAGTTCCAACCAGACTATACATTAATTTTTGTGACTAGCAAAGATAGTAAAATTGACCACTCCATACATATATATTGATTCCCAACCGAGGGAAATTTGCTTCATGCTACAAACTCTTGAACTTCAGGGTCCAATAGATTTTCATTCAATAGGCACAATACTAGCCGGGATATCAGGAAGTAGGCCCTAGGGTGCGCATGGATCTGCTGGGCCACCCCTCTGGCACTTCTTTGGCTCCTGGCGATCTCCATGCCTTGAAACTGAATGCCGTATCTTTGTGTGTCTAAAAAAATGTTATATCTTTGTTTTACTTTTTTATCATTGATTTTTTAGGGATCATTGAATTTTTTTCTCGTTGTATCAAAAAACACTAAAAACCGGCAACTGGAGTTAGCACTAGATTAATACTAGCAAAACGCTCGTACGTTGCTATGAGCTATCCGTCATGTTATCTTTAAAAGTTGACTCAATACAGAAACCCACCCCATGATGCATCCTTATCTTTCCCTCCGTACGGTCCTAACCTGAAACGACAGCGGAATCAGCAACACTTAGGTTGGAGGTGCTCTTCCATTATCTAAGAAACTCAAAAATAAGAGCTAGCTTTGCTTCGGTGGCAGATAATGTTTTTCTATCTTTGGACTGATAATAATGTTAATAATGGAAGAAGTGTAGACTGGAACCCATATATTTTTTAACTGAAAACATGCAAACCACACATGAATTAGTTTAATTGACACGCAGATCACACATGAATTAATTAGTTTAACTGCCACCCAGTCTGGATCGATATACCCATACAGGAGGGGTGGTGACCCTTTTCCAAAATGGACGGCCGGCTCGCCGAAGGTCAACAACAACTTAGAGCATGGTTAATAACATAGCAAGCAGCCGGCTATATGAAATTACACCTCAATTATAGCTAACCTAATAGCCCACTCATACAATAGTTAGTGATAGTAGTAGACTACAATGTTAATATATGGTTCACTTTTTTCTTTCACAAAGAGTGTTGGGGCACGTGCTACAACCGGCTGTAAGTTTGTAGTTCGCTTCTCTTCTCTCTCCTCTCTTCTCTTCTCTAACTAGACACAAATCTGTCGTGGCATCCCTTATAGCCCGCCTATATCACTCTATTATACTGCTTTTATGCAGTACACAGCTGACGTGTGAATAACTCAGCCCACGTGCAGCTAGATTTAATCGAGGGTCGACCAAGGGCGCGGGGATCCAACGGCCAATATTACACGCCATAGAGGCGGGTGTCCAAACACGGTGGAGATTGCATAAGCCTACGCTAGCAGATGTATCGAAAAAGGGTTTTCCCCCGCTTTATATTATAAAGCACCAGACACCAATCACAAGGTAACTGCCGGGGCGAACGGCACAACAAGCCCAAAAGGGAAAAAGAAGAATAAATAAAAGCCAACAACGGCAGCTCGGCAAGCACAGATGATCCGCCACCGCTGCGCCCTCCATCTGCGTCCCACCATACGCCATGGCGCCGGACCGCCGCATACCAAGCAGCACCTTCAAGAAGGAATGCGACGCCAACGACGCTGCTGCCCGGACATGTCCTAGGGTTTCCCCCGGCATACGGAGGGGAGCGGGGGATGGGTAGCGCCGACGCCCTTCAGGAAGGAATGATGGCACCCTCAGGTGTCACCGCGTCGGAGCCGGAAGAACCGGCAGAGATTTCTCCCGCATCCCCAAGCACCGCTACCCACTCGACCCGGGGCCATCCAACCATCTCGCCACCCGCAAGCACACGCCACCACGGTCTTGGACACATCCACACCCACCCCGCTGCGAACACCGCCACGAGGCCAAGGAGACCGGAAAGAAGTGCCAAGCGACGGAGGAACCACACCGAAGCCAAGCGGGAGGGAACCACCTCCCCGCCGACGCAGGAGGCCCGAGCCCGGCGACGTCGTGGTCGTCGTCCGGACGTGGCAGCAGGGCACACCAGCCACCTCGCCCAGCGGCCAGTCCGCAACAGCTGCAAAGCCCGCCGGCCATGCTGCAGCAACCCGGCACTAAGCGCCGCCGCTCCCAGCCGTCAACGCCGCTCTCCCGCCTCCAGAGGCCACGCCGCCCGGCCCGTCCGCCGCCGGCCCGCCCAAACCCAGATGGGACCCAAACGGCCCAAACACAGGCCGGCGGGTTAGTTCAAGCCGCCGCGCGCCACGCCGCCAACGGGCGACGCTGCCGCCAGTCGTTCACCCACGCGCCGCCGATCCCGCCGCCACGTCGGACCGCCGCCGCCGAAGAGCACCTCCCGACGCACACCGCCCCGTGCCGGGGAGCACCGAGAGGGGAAGGGCTGGAGGCCGCCGCCGCCAGCGACCCAGGGGCCAGGCCCGGCCGCGGGTGCCGGCGACGGCGGCGGGGAGGGAGGGAAGGGGGGCTCTAGAGGAGGTGGCGCTGGAGCGCGGCCGGTCGCCCGCGGGGACGACGCGGTCGCGCGAGAGGAGGTCGGGTCTAGAGTATCTCTTCGTCAAATCAGCTAATCTCGCTAGCAGATGTATCGGCCGCTGATGGGACAGGGGCGCACCGGGTGGCGGCCCTCCACAGGCATCAAGCTTGGCGGCATCCGCCTCTGCCAACATGGAGGAAGCCGGGGCAGCGACCCCGTGCTTGTGGTGGATGCTGCAGGTCGGTTCGTGTCGGCATTGATTGGCAAGCTTTGGCGTGGGTGGCCTCTCGGCTGCTACGGAAGTTGTCTACTCCATTTGCTAGCGTCTCTTTGGCCTAATGCCGAGTACTAGCTAAGATGATTATTGACAGATCCGTTTGTAAAGTGATGGTTGTTTTTCTATTCATCTTTTTAATGGTTCAACTGTGATTTGCCCGGACTTATCACCATGATTTCAGACTACCTCGAAAACAGAAGGTATGTATGTGTTGCTTAAAATTTTGAATGCTTCGCGCTTATCTCAAAATTCATGTGCATGCAGACGGTTTTCATATTTCTCATGTAAATTAAGATTTGATAATAATAACAATAATTTTAGATCATCCTGAATTCATATCAAAATTATGAAATAAAATTATGTGGTATTTTTTTTAATAATCAACAAACTTGCCAGTGCGTTGCAACAGGAGAAGAAAAAAACACCCCTCATACAGATCCCTTGAAATATTTCACGTTGTCGTACGACAAGCAACATGATAAGCATATGTACATATATCCCTATGGCGTCAATATTAGATTTTATAAGAGCATCAAACTATCCTATGTAGTCAATTGAAATGAGTAGAAAACTTATATAAATAGGCATTCTCAAAATACACCGTATAAGGAAATTTATTAATTAAGGGTGCGTCTTAAACATAATTTTAGAAAAAGAAATTAACATGCGGGATAATAGTATATTTGGAATCTAAACATTTTTCTGAAAGATTTCCATATATAACATGTTTAATTTGGATTTAGGATTTCACATATATGATTTTTTTAAAGCATTTGAAACTGTCAAAAAAATTATTTTTTAATAGAGTAGCTGGACCGTAACTGCAACATTGTGCACAGATTGGCTTGGGCGAGGCAATTTTATCCTACGCCAACGGAAATTGGAGAGAAAATGCACAAAAAAGGAAGAAACGGGATTCAAACTCGGGTCTTCTGTCTCGAGCAATTACGCTCAATCCACCACACTACTTCGACGCATGTGAAACATTTGGGGCCTCGCTGCAAATAAATAATAAAGTCGACGACGACTTAGAAGAAAAAATGAATCATTTTTTTTCAGTTACCGGTGGTATAGGGAGTAATTATTGATAACGACAGACGGGCAAGAGCAATAGCCCCTTTATTATTAGGTATAGAGACACACACACACACATATATATATATATATATATATATATATATATATATATATATATATATATATGTGTGTGTGTGTGTGTGTGTGTGTGTTTATGAGTTGAATTCTCTACTATCTAAAAAAGCCTTAGGCCGGGGTTCACTAGTACAGAACCCCCTCTTTTGCAGCGTTCAGAGGTGCCCATTAGCAATGTCCAAGCGCTGCTAGTACGATGCCACTTGCAACGGACAACTAGCAGCATTCGGATCAAACACTGCTAATATATACCAACCTAGCAGCGTTCGGCTGGAAACGCTGTTAGTACGAGCGGCAGCGTGCACTTTCCATTGAACGCGACTACCTTGTGTAGTAAGTTTGTAGTGTATGCTATAGTTTGAACAATGCTGATAGAGTTTGACCGAATAACAAAGAAAACACGTAGAAGTTCAACACAGTTAATAGCATATTGCATCATAATTTACCACATAGTACAACATGTTCAACACAGTTAACTAGCACATAGTACCTACATGTAGCCGGATTCCCTTTTTCTTAGTCCTAAATGGTGACATGGAAGCTTTTGTGAGCCATACATACTGGTAGTTAACATAGTATTACCAAGCATATATACTACTAGTTAACAATGTCGGCCGAATCTGGTGGTGTGGTGGTATCCTGACGGCATTAGCCCTGGGATACAACCTCACCGGGCTCGGCGATTTCATTTCTTGTAGTGCCCACATTTGATGGCTAATTCTGGATTGTTATGAGTTGGCATTCGAGCACACTTTGCATCGGTGGACTCAAAGAAGACAACCTCTGTTGCATTCCTCAATGTACACTTCATACGATCTTTGCAAAGTTGGAAGCCCTCCCTAGGTGCAGGTTCTCGCATGCGAGAACCTGCGTCTTTTTTAGCTCCTCCATGCACTTTCATCAGCTGAACACTGCGTCGTGAATCCTTCATGCCCGCTCAACCACTCATAGAGGAGGCCACCTCGAATCCACTCTTAGTCACGAGTATTTCAACTGTCGGTGATGGTTGTCGTTGTACTTATCCTCCTGCTTAACTAATGTCTTAGAGGAGGATAAGTACAGCAATAGTCGGGATCCTTCAACAACTCGCATCTCTGAGGTGGTGGAGTCTATATGGTCGGATCTCACTCACGGGTATTGTGATTGTCAGTGATGGTCGCTAGTGTACTTCCAAATTAATGTTGAATATCTATAAAATGAGTGTTTACCAAATAAAAAAGAAGATAAAATGAGTGTTTACCAAATAAGAAAGTCAAGTCACTAACCGAGCCAACTCAAATTAATGTTGAAATGTAAGAAAGACAGTGAAGATCAAATTACCAACTAATCAAGCTAGCTCACATTAATCAATCTATATACCAGATATACCACCTCATCTATGGACTAATGGATCTATAACTGATTGATGGACCGACTAATCAATCTATATAACTAGAAACACTACCAACTAATGGATCTATATAAACAATACTAATAACTAATAATCGATCTATATAAATCAACCGAGGAGCTCACCGAGAGGCGGGAGCTGGGGGAGGCCTTTCGCCTCCCTCTTGACCGCTCGGAGCGGCGGGAGCTCCCCTGCCTTCCTCTTGACTAGCGGTAGCGGCGTGCTCGAGCCGCTCGCACCGAAGGATCTGCCCGTGACGGCATGCCGGAGAGTCGAGCCTGCCACCGTCGTACTCCTCTGTCTCACGGAGGAGGAAGTACTGCAGCGACTAAAGGCCCCAGGTCGTGTACCGCCGAGCGGACCGCTTCCTTACCGTGTCGGTAGCGATGCATCGCTTCTGCTAGGGGTCCTTGCCACCGCCGGGCAAGCAGTGGCACGGTGTTGGCATGGGCACGCAGGGCAAGGGGTAGGCGACAATGTCGGCAGTGGAGCCGCGTCGATGACGACAGAGCAACGGCAACAACACGGCGTTAGTAGTGGAGCTCCGTTAGCAGCGGCGCAACGTCGGCGGCGGTGGGGCGTAGTTGACGGTGGGAGCGTGAGGCGTCATCCGTCGAGAGAGAGAGAGTTGCGAGTGAGTGAAAGAGTGGGGGGAGGGGGTCTAGGTTCAAGAGGATATTTATCCACGGTAAGAAACATTAGTAGCATTTGGTGATTTGAAAACTCTGCTGGTAGTGTTTAGCAATTTAGCAGCGTTCCGGCTAGAGGAACACGATGAATAATGGTACACTACAGCGTGCTCTGAACGGCAAACACTGCTGATAATGTTGAAGCAATTTATTTGAGGTTGGTCTTAAACTAGCAGATATGCCCGTGCGTTGCAACGAGAGAGAAAATATTATGCATTTAAAGTTAGTGAGAAAACAACATTTAGCTTCTCGGTTTCACCGGGCGTGTAGTAATCAATCCACCATTTTTCCATTCTTTGATCGAGTGCATTTAAGAGTTTTGTTATGTCATTGTACGCGAGAGAAGGCCCATGAATTATTCAATTTACTTTTCCTTTCAATCGAGGAGATTTTAAGGTATTGTAGGAAACATGAACCATTTTTTAAATCTGAACAGTTTTTGAAAATTATGTACACTTTCAGAAAAACGCGAATAAAATTTGAAGCAGGAATATCTTTTAAAATTCACAAACATTTATTGAAACGTAAACTTTTTTTATAAAAACATCAACATTATTTGAATTTGTGAATATTTTTTTAGAACGGGAACATGTGTTGAAAATTCATAACATTTTTCGAAAATGTGTATCTTCTAATATTTTTTTGAATTGTGAAAGTTCCACGAAAACAAGAATATTTTTCAAATTTGGAGCATTTTAAAAATGCCATTTTCTTTTTAGAAATCTCGAACAATTTTGAAAAACAATAAAGGTTTTTTAAAAGGTGGGATACTTTTTTCAAGTTCCGAATATTGTTTTAAATAGCAACAAAAGTTTGGAATTCTGAACATTTTGTATAATTTGTTTTTTCAGTTCTGAATATTTTTGAGAATTTTGATTATATGAAATAAATTATATACGAAAAATAAAATTGAAAGGAAAAAAGTGATAGGGGAAGGAAAAGAAAAATGGGACAACCCATTATTGGTTGTCCCGTGAGAAGCTCCCTCTATTTGTCGCCTTGCACGGAAAATAGAATTTTCCCAACTGCGTGAGCAGAAAAATAAGTGGACTGGCTTTGTTGGGCCATGGAGTGCAGCCCACGTATGAAATTCTGGAAAAAACTTTTTTTTTCTAGCAGGCGGACGTAAAGAATTTAGTACCACTTCGGATAGAGAAAAAAAAAATCGGCGATGAACGGATGAAAAAATTAGCGAAATGCACCTTGCTTTATTGGTAGATATAGATATAAATATAGATATAGAGGTATAGATATAGATATAGATAAAAGACCATTTAATATAATAAGTTTGGTACTCCCTCCGTGTAGGTGTATAAGTCATGTTAGAAAGAGGAGCGCATCCAGGTGGATTGAGATTGGACGAGAAGGAGCACGGCAAGCAAGGAAATTTCCAATCACAGCAATGGTTTAAAAACAGAAATAAAATCAGCATTGAATACATGAGTGTATGCAAAACAGCCATTAATCTCTTGTCTAATCAAAGTCCAGCAGCGATGCATGCACTGACCGGCGCCTCCTCTTCTCCCCTGCACATATTCTACGTGGGCACTGGTACGAGGCTGGGGGAATGAGAACGAAACTTAATACAATGCGTCTAAGACTTGTGGGAATATCTAATTTTTGTAAGATGACTTTTACATCTAGATGGAGGGAGTAGCGTATAATCTAGCTCGAAAACTGCTTAAGTACAATCTAGCTTTGTTTCTGTACAAACAAACGCTGCTGGTAAGGATTAAGCAATTTAGGAGTTGAAGCTCAACTATTTGTCTTTTGCCTTCTGATTTATATCAACAGATAGTTTAAGTATATATTTAACTGTTTATATATTAACATAATACTATTAGATAAATACCAAAAAATAATGAAAGTTTCGGAGGGGAACCACGGAATTGAAGTGTCGGCTGGCAGGTTAATCGACAAGAGAGACCGATGATGTTCGCATGCACACTATTGATCATATGACAACAAAAAATTCTATAGATGTAATATGCATCATTAGACATTTACATACCCAATTATAGATTTATTTGAGGTTGCTCTTAAATAAAAAGGCAAATGACAATATATTAAGTACAATAACTAGTGTAGCAGTCTGTACTCAAAAGCGGACGCTGCTAACGTTGCCGTTCGCGGCGTTTATTTTGGGAAAAGTTTGTTTTTGCCACTCTAGTTTTTGCCCACTTTGCTTATGCCACTCTAGAATTTGACATTTTCCTTTTGCCACTCTTAGTTTTTGACAATATATCACTTTTGCCCTTCCGTGGCAAAAATAAAATTTTCCAAGTGGCAATTGTGATACATGTCAAATGCTAAGAGTGGCAAAAGTGAAATGAAAAATTATCGTTTTTGCCACGGAATGGCATTTGTGATGTATTATCAAAAGCTAACAGTGGCAAAAGTGAGATGTCAAATTCTAAAGTGACATAAGCAAAGTTGGCAAAAACTAGAGTGGCAAAAACAAAGTTTTCCCGTTTATTTTCTGAAAGATGCTGCTGGTAAAATAAAAGCATTTACCTATCCAATTATTAAATTTTGTTTTTTCTTTTGCTTTCCAACTTTTATGAACAAAGCTAAAATACAACCTCTGTTTAAGTAATGAAAGTGGTTTTATTCGCAAAAAAAAGCTAAAACACAACAACATAATGTATAACAAAGGATTTTGAATATAAAATATAAACTACACATTAAATTCTTTGCAGCTATTGAATTTACAAGAAACACTGCCAGTCCTTCAACTACTTGCAATGTTCAGTTCGATAAGACGCTGCTAGTTCCTAAAGGCTGGTACGTTAGCATGATGCACCAAGCTAGCAGGGTCCAGCATAATGA
Organism: Aegilops bicornis; assembly: GCA_021605145.1. Taxonomy (NCBI): domain Eukaryota; kingdom Viridiplantae; phylum Streptophyta; class Magnoliopsida; order Poales; family Poaceae; genus Aegilops; species Aegilops bicornis. Next base: position 72,973,992 of record CM038673.1, read on the forward strand.
AACGTTGCTAGTAGAGTGTGGATGTTGCCACGTTCTCTTAATGGACGAACACTGCTGATAATTTGGAAAAACAGTTGCCGCTTTCGATTTCGTCGGAACGCTGCTAGTAACTAAATCCTATAAGGGGTTTTTCTACTAGTGGTTCCCTATTTTACCACATAATGTTTTGGCCGCTCCTTCGTCCAACCTCTTTACTCCCCTTCCCCTCTTCCCTTTCAATTGTTTCCTCATATATCTAGTTTTTCTCATTTGATTTCTTATTTTTTTTGCCTCAACTGCCTCACATCTTATTGGCTTACCAAACAAAATCACGCCTTTTTTGTTAGTCAATTAATGATTCCAAATTAAATCCTATTATTTTATGCAATCACATTAATAATAGAATACCATGTTAATTTTCCATTTACCTATTAAAATATTTATATCCTTGTTGTAAAGCACGAACAATTATCCAGGAATTTTAAAATTACCAAATATGGCCTGCATTTGGATTCTGGAATACCAGAAAATCAACTTTGATTATTAGTATATCTACTATCTAAAAAACTTTAAGGTTCCCTACTAGCTCATTCGTCCAACCTCTTTACGTATGTTCCCCTTCCACTCTTCCATTTTGATTCTTTTCCTCCAACTTCTAGTTTGTGGACAAAACAGACATAGTTCACGCATGTGCCAACATGATTTGGGCTCTAGCCTTCGTATCAATGGCCTACATCCAGTTACTGGACATATTACTAACACTCTGAGGCGGATACAAGTTACAGGCAGCTTGAATGACAACCCATATGCTATGAGCAAGCTAACATTTGAAAAAGAGATATTTAGTTGTTTTGTCTTCATAACAGGACAGCATTACTTGTGTGTCAGTTACGCTTAGCTAGGTTGTCCCTTGTTAACATCACCCCTCTTAATTTCCATAGATAACAAAGGGAATCTTTTGACGTTTAGAGGCAATTCTAGCTTCCAAACTATTTTAGTTTTTACTGGGTCGTCATATATAGTGTACAAGTGCAAGATACATTTAATGATCAGTGAACTGTCCATCCTATTGCAAATTCTGCCTTAACTTCTCGTGGCCGTGTGATCAAACAAGTATACTCTTATGGATATTCAAACTCCTTTATTGCTTCTTTTTTCTCAGTAAGCATAACTTCTATTTATATTTTTTTGCAGGTGTATTATTGTACTTGATGATATATGGGATGTGGAAATATTGAAGGTTATTGAGTGTGCATTTCCCACAGCCAGTTCTGGTAGTAAAATAATAATCACTACTGTGATACATGCCGTCGCTCAATCATGTTGTTCAACTTTCAACGGACATGTATACAATATAAGGCCTCTTAGTATGGTGCATTCGAGTCAATTATTCTATACAAGACTATTCAACTCTGAAGAAAGATGTCCATCATACCTCGAAGAGATTTCTGGTCAGATCTGGATAAATGTGCTGGCTTACCTTTGGCAATCATAGCTATATCTGGTGTGTTGGCTGATAAGGCAAGTGAAAAGGAAATATGGGACCAAGTGAAGGATTTAATTGGCCGTGCGCTAAGAAATTCTAGCGTCGAAGACATGGTGAACATAATATCCCTTAGTTACTTGGATCTTCCTCCTCATCTTAAAACATGTCTACTATACCTGAGTATATTTCCAGAGTGGCACATTATTGAGAAGGAGAATTTGATAAGGAGGTGGATTGGCGAGGGATTCATTCAGAAAAAATCTAGCTATACATTATATGAGTCAGGAGAGATGTGTTTCAATGACCTCATCAACAGGAATTTGATCCAGGTTGCGAAGTTGGACGAGACATTTGGTGACGAGGTGAAGAGTTGTCGTGTTCATGATACTGTTCATAATTTCATCGTATCTAAGGCTGTTGAAGAGAACTTTGTTACTATAGTAGGTGTACCTAGTGTTATAAATCCTGATCCCGAGGCCAAGATTCGTCGAGTGTCTCTACAGAATGATGGCGAGGTTCCGCCGGGTCTTCATGTATCTAGTGCCCGATCACTCCATGTGTTTGGCCGTAATGTGAAGATCCCATCTTTGTTGGAGTTTCGACTCTTGCGTGTTCTGGACTTTGAGGATTGTTCACAGTTAGAAGATGATCACCTTGTGGGTATTGGAAATTTGTTGCAGCTCAAGTACCTGAGGTTCAAACATGCCAAAGCCGTCACGAAGATTCCAGAACAGGTGGCAATGCTGCATCATTTAGAGATTGACGTGAATGGATACAGCAAACTAATGGAAATCCCTATGACCATCCAAGAACGGTTGGCCTGTTATGTAACTCTACGTGTTGATGGTTATGAAACAGTACCGGATGAGATCGCGGCCATGCAGGGATTGCAAGTGTTGGAAGGTCTCAATATTTATACTCAGTCAGTCACGGAATTTCTAAAGAGGCTTGGCCAACTGAAAAAACTGAGGAAGCTGGGCATAATATGGAACATGTATGATATGGGTAATTGTGATGTTAATTACGACAAAGAGGAGGAGGAGATCGAGGAGGATGAGGAGGAGTTTCTCTCTTCCATATGTGAGCTCGGCAAAGCAGGCCTCGAGTCTCTGCACATATTTGTAAGGGAGGCGGCAGATGCCTACTTCAAGCTTTCATGGTTTCCTGATCCACAGTGTGGCCTTCGCGAGCTTATCATCGTGGGGGACTTCCTCTCGGAGGTTCCGACATGGGTGGCCTCGCTCGTCAACCTTGAGAAGCTATGCATCACAATTCGAGTGATCAGTGAGAGAGACATGGAGATACTGAGAGGCTTGCTTAGCTTGCGCCATCTTCGCATCTACGCGGATGAGGATGATGTGTCTGAGTCGCGGGATGCTATGGAGAAAGCAGTGGAGGAACATCCTAACCGTCCTACCTTGGTTTGGTATGAGGATTAACTCCGGGGTTTTTGGCTACCTTCAGATTTTCTTCTTTCTCCTTGTAAACAATTATTAATTGTTGTCTTCGTTGTCACAAAAAATTCTTGTCTTATTTGTTTGGACTTCTCTTTTCGTCCGCACATTATCTAGCATGTTGCAAAATAGATTTATATATTTTTCACACGCTAGCTGTTCTCATACACTTGTAGGTGTTAACAAAAGGTGAGAGGAGCAAGCGAAACTGAAGTTCGTGCTACATCCTCCGGGTGGTACCATTATGTTTAAATTTTCGTTTATGTTTCAGAAACATAAATAAAGGATCATATGAATTCCATCTTGCATCTTGAAATGTCGTGTCTGCTACTTGGAATAGCATTTTTGTAACATCATATTTATTTGAACTGGCTATACTGTCAAAACTGTTGTGATGAGAAAAGTCCTCTCGATAAAACTGTTGTTTGGCTACTTATTGGCTGGCCGTGTGACTATAAGTTGAATGTTTGAAATACCAAGCTTTGTTGTTTTGTTGACTTAAGTGTAAATAACACTCATCGCATGTATTAACATGAATGCATATGTATATTCACACTATTTAGTATTTTATACTGGTTTGTTGTTTATTGTTTTATACAATCTTTCGTACTTATAAAGTTGGTAGTTGGTGGTGAATGCATGACCTTGTGCAGTCTCCTAACTAATGTCCACCCTCTTGTGTTTCAAAATTCAAAATCTTGTCCCGCTTTAAATCTTGCAAAGGATCTATTATGTTCATTTAAGATTCTCCAACACATGTCGCTTGCAAATCTCTAACTGTATTTTCTCCGAAAGTGCTCTTTGACCCGAGCTCACGTGCTCCCTGATGAATAGTAAAATCCAAAAAATAGTAAAACATTCAAAAAAAATCTGCATTTTTTTGTGATAAACATTGATAAAAGTTTTAACTTCCTGCAATTTTCGTGATGAAATAGCATTGGTGGAGATCTGGACAAAAAGAACAAAATCGATGATCTAAAATGCTTCCAACAATTAATAGTCTTTTCAGAGCATCAATTTTTCCCCAGACATACATGAATGTCATTTCATCACAAAATTTTGCAGTTAGTTAAAACTTTCATTAATGTCTATCATAAAAAAACATTTTTTTGAATATTTTTACTATTTCTTCTGATGTTATTGTTCTGTTCATGTGAGCTCGGGTTCAAATACTCCACGTCTTATTTTCTCTCTTTTTCATTGTGAATCTCCATTGGCCACAAGACACCAACGTCATTCAACGTTTTTTCTAAGCCAGCAGCCTAACTCTCCATCTTCTTTTGTTGGCTCCGTAGCAATGCACGAACAATGTGCTAGTAAATCTTAAAGTGGTGATGTTCTTGATAGCCTAGATTGTTTTAAGAAACAACGGTGTGTTCAAACCAGTTTTAATTGGTTGATGGTGAAGTATTCGGGATTAGATTTGCACTTGCATGCGTATTTTAGTTATCTTGTTAAAACACATTCCTTTTTTAGTTTGAGTTGAATAGGTTCCCTTTTTTGTGTGTGCGATAGGTTTCACACTAAAATTAACAACTTCCATATTGATGGAGATGGCAATGTTTTGTCTGAGTCGGCGGTACATCCTTTGGGCTGCATTTGGCTGCTTAGTATTTTTGGAATTTTAGGAGAATATACCATGGTTTTTGTAGAAACACCAGTTTAAAATATTTTGACGTGTCTGGATTCGACAAATTCTTTAGTTTTACAAACCATAGTATATCCAAAACCATGTTGTTGTTGTTTTTGTATCTAGAAAAGAGGCCCCAACCTCTTTTTCAAAACTGAGAAGAATTTGCTGGAGTCCATCTTCTTCTTGTCCTCATCACCCATCATTCCTCCATCTCTTCCGCCACCAAGAAACAAGATTACCACCTAGGAAGCTCGACTACTCCGTCATTGATCTCTTCAATGGTTGACTATGTTGAATAAGTCATATGTGATGAATATTTTCCATGGAAAATACAATCGTAATATTCCATCCTCCAAACTGTGAGAAGGCCAAATTCAAAATACCGCTATTGAGGAAAAGGAAATATATTATAGGTATCAAATGGCTAGCATATATGTTAGGATCATTCTATAACTGGGCTGTTAAAAAATCATAGTGAACAAATTGCATGGAAAGTTAGTTCAATCTGGAATTATTATCTTTGCGACATCTGTCGGGAATACATATTGCTGGATATATATTGGTTAACTCTATGCGGAATTTATTGAAATAATTGAATTTTCAGTTTAACTTCATTGCGATATGGGATATTATTTTGCTCTATGGAGGAATATAGAAACTCTCCGAGGGAAGGATCCGACCAAATATTACTAGTGGCCCCTTGAAGAGGAAGATATAATATTTTATCAATCCAATTGGCAAATAGGAAGGTATGTCTATACTTTGTATTCACGGAATTTTTCATTTACCACTATTTTTTCAAAATAGTTCTGTTGTGCATTCCGGTAATATATCATATACTTCCATGCACGCAATTCCAAGGAAGTGCTAAAGTTAATAAACTTGGAATTGGAAATTATGCCCTCAAACTCTGTTCTGGAGGAAAATTATCATTGATGGATATGCTATTATACTAACCTTGCATGAGAAGGAATTTAAAAAGTGTGTATTATGACAATCACTTATTTATGGAGGAAGATGGGAACCACTCATGGAAAATTAAGGAAATTTGCTCTCACTTAACGGCATGCATATTGTTAATGCTTGCATTAAATATGTATACGTCACTACCTTTTTCAAATAGTTGGGTTGTGGATTTAAGCTTCTATGTATTATATTGCTGGAATACGATAGCAATTTTTGGCATGCTAACAATACCAAAGGAAATTACATACATTGTGTGTTTTTTCATTGCTACCAAATGCTATACACTTTGGAATTGGAAATTTTGCCGTTGAACTCCTTGGTGGAGGAAAAGTATCATTGTTATACGACACTCTATATGCAACTTCATTGTGAAGGGATTTAATTTATGCTTCTATTTTGGAACCAATTGTTTATGAAATACGATTCGGAAAAGGATGACTGGAAATATTGCTCAATGATAAAATCAGTGCATTATGGAATTTCACACAATGGTCTATTCTTTCTTGATGGTCCATTGGAAGTTACCAACCCAATTTTTATTTGGGGAAGATATCTCCATAGAGAGGAATGCTGATATTGGGAACACATGCTTGGATTTTTTTTTCATGGGACGACTTGGTCACATATCATGGAACCGAATCAAGTGGTTTACTAATTCCGGAATTCAAAACTATAGTGGGAGGAATTCGGTTTTCTGAAGCACATATATAATGGGTATATAACTTGCACGCCTTTTCTTAAGGTGGAAGGAGATAAAAAGCTTCACGTCATTCTTTATATATACTTTTTTTGGACACTCACACTCGAGGTCAGATTGTTTATTTCTTTTCACTCATCGATGATTGCATTTTATATGGTTATATGTTTACCTTTCATTATACAAGTCGGAAGGTTTTATTGTGATGTTCACATGTTGTACTGAAGTGGAAAATTAGTTGATTAAAAGATTTCAAAGTTTTAACAACTGATTGGTGGGGGGAGTACACTTCAGGAATATAATGACTGAATAAGAGCATGGAACTTCATTCACCATTGTAATATATTGTATACTTCACATGATAGGAGGAACTGAATATCTTTAATACTCCCATATACTTCACAACTGAGTGGAGGAATTGGATATCTTTGATACTCCATTGTTTTTTTTTCTTTGGAAGAAGCATTGCATGTTACGTATATAACATTTTTCATGTAGTACAGTCACTCCTTATGGTTAGTAGACTGGAAGAAGGAGGTATTTTATATTGGAAGGAAATTCTCAGTTACAACAAAGCACACACACCGGGAACTTGTTCATTGTTATTCTAGTGGATCAATTTTTTTTTACCTAGAAAAGGAAAACTGGTGGAAAGTGGGAGCACAATATTTTTATGGATAGTTGTGGAGTTATTGGCAATTATACTATAATATAATCTTGACACCAACGGAAACTACAAGTGAAACTCCTGACACTAACATGCTTAGGATAAATGGGAGGAATTAGTTTGGAATACCATGTCTGGATAATATTTATGTGTTGTTGGAGGAAGCCACTCTAAATTTTAGAGGAAGTCTCTTAATAAGGCTTAATTTTTTCTACTAATGTTGACTATGGGTGGAATCATTGCAAGAAGGAATAAACTCAACGAGGAGGAATAAAAGTTTGAGAACTTATTTTACCAAACAACCACGGTCCTATAGGGTGTAAATGGATTTACTTACATGGAAGTTTAATGTAATATGCTTAGTGGAAATTACAAGGCTAAGCTTGTTGTTTAATTCTTTACATCAAGGAAATGTTTATACTTTGGTGGAAACTCTGGAATTTAGAGGTGGGAATAAAGACATGGTTTGATAATTGAATAGATCAATTCATATTTTTTTTTGAACAAGCTTCACATCAATCCCATATCAGGTCATATGGTTTTATTAATGATGGAACACATCATATACAAAGGCATGTTTAAACCTTCATATTTTTTTGGGAGTGGAAATACATAGGAAGTGTTGTGATGCATTTTTCTATGGAAAATTGCAAACCTGTTAAAATACCTCGATAAGTGGAATCATACTCATTGAGGAATTATGTTTGAACTCTTGAGGAAAAGGGGGATACTAAATGGTATAGGAATTTGTATGTATCTTCGTTATACTATCAACCTTAGCTACCGGAATTTGTTGCCGCATCAAGCGGTGGAAGAAAATATGTGTCGCTAAGGGAATCTCAGCATCATATATGATCGTGGAATGTGCATCACAACCTGTCACTTTAGAGTTTATAGTTAAAAGTAAACACATTGAGGAAGTCATCATTATATACATGAGGAGTGGAATGATTAAACTCAGGTGTGTATATTTGATTTATTTGTATAATAATACTAATATGGTGTAGGTTCATTGACTAAGTTAAGAATTCTTTTCAAACATGTTTATACATGGAACTTCATATATTGATTAATATGTTTCAGCCAAGTGGGAGATGTTTGGATATTTATGTGGCTTTCAACATTTATTCAACATGATTATTATTTAACTCAACGTGGAATTACTCATATTATTAATGTTTGTGACGGGGAATAATTGATGCGGAATTTCACTCGAGGAAGTAATACTCGAGGTGCCGAGGACGACTGTGATGGAATACAATAGAGGAACTAATAAGGGATCGACTCTACTGGAATTTATATGTACGTACGTATTTTCCTGAGACATCACAGGATGGAAGAGCTGGGTTTGTTTTGCAGGATCGGCTCTGCAGGCTGTTGACCCGCATGATTAAAATTGAAAGTTGATCTTACACATACAATCTAATCATGGCACATGACTCAAACATGTGTGTTAGGGACTAGTATATCTAGACTCGAAAAACTGGCATGTTTTATCGTGGTTGGTAACATTATTGCACATGAGTCATACGGATCTTTCTGGAAACAGGTGAAATAATGAGCCAGCTGGACAACGCTAACGCCCACACGTGTGGTGGGAGCAAAACCCGCCCTATAACATAGACCGCGCCACGTCACCGCATGCATACATGTGAGAATCTTTTTAGATTTTCAATTTTGAAGTTATTTTATCTCTTAAATGAAAAATCCGATTAAAGATCCGTTTTCATCATTAAAGCCCTCGCGACGAGATCTTCGAAACTAGGTCTCATATCAATATATTTTGACGAATTTTTTTTGGATTAAAAGTTGCCATGTCTATTGCATATAAATTGCCATGATGTTTACACTGAAGTTGCTATGATATGTTTCAGCTATTTTCTTCTATATTTAAAAGTAAATTTTGACATATTATAAAACGGGAAATTAAAAAACTAGACTTGACACGAATCATAAACTAAAATTGTCATGATACATGCACTTAAAATTGCCATGGTTCATACAAAAAATAATTTTCATGGTCAAAATACTGGAATTGCCATCATCAAAAACTGAAATTGCCACATGGCAACTTTAGTTTAAGCACTATGGCAACTACTGTGTAAACATCATGGCAATTTTTGGTAATTTTTTTCGTCGAAACATATCAACATGGGGTCTAGTTTTGAAGATCTCGTCGAGACGAATTTAATGGTAAAAACATATTTTTAATTCGATTTTTTAATTATAAAACATTTTTAAGCCGAAGACCAAAAAGATTCCCGCTGATGTCATCTGTTCATACGTGGCAAAATGAGTGATGATGGAGGCGTGTGGGCGATGTGCAAAATGCCACACGTGTGGACATTAATTTTTTCGTTCTTTTTTGCTACAAGTGGCTGCATAAAAGTCTAGCATTGTAGATGCTCTAACTAGCATTCAGACTGTTGGAAACGTAAGTAATTTTTAATAAGCGTTATCCAAAAAGAAACATGATATGTGCCAGCAAAACAAATCACAAACGATTTTTTTTACATACATATATCAAGGACTACCGATCGGTTTATCCACACATACGTGTTGGTAGGGATGCCCACAATCATGGCTTTGCAAGCGTTGGTTGTGAACCATGGGGGTGGCGATGACATAGTCTACGTCGGATAGTTGTTAAGTAGTGGACGTAGTCGCTCGGTCTCTCCCCTCATCATGTGTACTAGAACATGAGGGCGCGCGTTGCCGCGCCCGATCATTTTAAGAGAAGTATATTTACATGGAATGTAATGCAGAAATTTTAAAACCATGATGTTTACGTATCAACATATTTACACCAAAGGAAAAGAATATCAAAAGTTGGATTCAGCTTAGTTACAGATTTATTGCAAACAATCAGTTCGAATGGTGATTATAGTCATGTTTAAAAAAGGAGTCAACTTCATGGCTGCGACATCTTGGCATTGCAAATGTCCACCTATACAAACACAAGAAAAGAAGGATCTATCTTCGTGCCTCAACAAAAACTAAACGGCACATAGCACTTTCAATTATGAATTTTATCCAATCATGAATTTTAGTTTTTAGGTGTAGACATCAGACAATAATTTTTTGTAGGCATGATCATACCATGAGCAACGTAGATAAAAATGATTATTAATTCAGCTAGCAAACTAATTAAATTCCTCTGAGATGTACAACATCAAACTAAATATTGAAGGATTCTAGTCTGACCTGGAAGGCAAATTCCTGATAAAATTATTTCAGAGGATGAAGCAAGAACTGCTTCTGAACAATGACGGACTAAGTTTCAAAGACCACCTCCATGGCCGCGCACCAGGAGATGCAGCCAACGGAAGGGGCAGTCCTGCTGCCACTAATTGCCATCTATGCCTCATCCATTGCGACGACAAGGGGATTAGGGTGATGGGCTAGGGCAGCCTTAGGTTGGCCGGTGCTGTCTCGTCGCAGCGGAATCCCATCTTATTGTCGTCCATCTAGTACGCCGTGGGTGTCGTCGCTGCCGGCGCCGCCCGATCGCGCATGGAATTTGTCGATACACTTCTGCTTTTTTTGGGAACGATACACCTCTGCTGCTGCGAGAGAGAGAGGAGGAAGTGGAACAGGAGAGGCCGAGGATGAGGAGAGCTAAAGATGGGCTAATGGGCCTGACGAAAGCCCGGATCAACCACAATGCACGCAGTTCAATCCGCGGAGCAGCTGCCCAATCATGATCCGCAAAACACGCTTGGAAGGGTCGCTAATTATATCTGAACCATTAACAGCAGGATCGGACGGCTAAAGACGCCAAATCGCTGTGAGAAGTCATATCTAGCTGCGTTATACTGTTTAGTAATAGGTTCTCAAGGAGCACGGCTTAATGGTCATGCACACGACCTCCACGATGCGAATGACCTTAAAAACATCTGCACCCGACCTCTGCTATGGGACTCACCTTAAAGACAGCGCATCAATTGAGAGTGAGTGTCACGTGTTCCAATGGGAGTCATTATATTAGTGATCTAAATGATCTTATATTTCTTTAGAGAGGTTTCAGACGGATCGGACGGCTAAAGACGCCAAATCGCTGTGAGAAGTCATATCTAGCTGCGTTATACTGTTTAGTAATAGGTTCTCAAGGAGCACGGCTTAATGGTCATGCACACGACCTCCACGATGCGAATGACCTTAAAACATCTGCACCCGACCTCTCCTATGGGACTCACCTTAAAGACAGCGCATCAATTGAGAGTGAGTGTCACGTGTTCCAATGGGAGTCATTATATTAGTGATCTAAATGATCTTATATTTCTTTAGAGAGGTTTCAGATTTCTACATGAATTTAGGACATAAGTATTTTCCTAGTGGTGCCCTAGGAGGATTTCAGTGAAACGAAAACATACATCTTTTGAATGAAATAACCCAATATGAGAGTAGTATCATACTGTGTACACTGGAAAAAAAGAAAGCTCTTGTACAGAAGGAAAGAAGAAAACCATTAGATTCTCTTTGCTCTGTGGATAACCAGTGCAAGTTCTTTTCCAAGCTTGGGCCAAACCAAACACACCAGTATAGAGCAACAGCACAATGCACAGGAAAAAAAAAGTTAAACGGTAAAATGCTTGTCCAGATACTTTTGTCAGAGGTATAGACCGCCAGATCATTCACAAAAAAAAAGGTAAGCGGATTAAAAGGTATACAAGATACTCTGACATTAGTTCGTTTCTTGACAGAACAATCATGGTACAAGATATCTTGTTGCCACATCCAAACACGCATAGAGCAGCAGCGCAATGAGCAAAGTGAGAGAAAAATGTGAACTTCAACAGTTAAAATGCTTGTCCAAATGCTTGTCAGAGCACAGGTTGCCCGATCATTCACCAAAAAAGGTAAGCAGACTAGAAGGTATACAAGTGTACTCAACATTCATTCGGAACAATCATGGTACAAGATATCTAGCTGCCACCAGCAGACTGCCAAATATATAGTTCAAACGATGTTGTCAATCTACAAGAGAGGTATGCTACAAAGTATCGTAAAACATTCTAATGAATCGCTGCGACGAATGGTTCCTAAAATCTTTCGGTACTTGGTATATATTTCCTATATTATTACCTGTCCTGGCTTTCAAGTTGCTGGGACCTTCCTGTTGGGCTCAAAGACATACTTCAACAACGAGTCTTTGATCGATAGCAGTTCGGGGAACTCTCTCTTCAGCTTTGCCGCGTCCATCTCGTTGTTGCTCCGAGGTGCAACAATGACCTTAGCCTGTTCTTCTAGCGTGAAGTTTTTCCACTTGTAGCTGGGATCCATGCATGTACTTCTTATACATCCCCAGAATCTCATTGTGGCTGACCACGCCAGGATTGGTGAAGTTCCAGATGCCCTGCAAGTTCCTTTTTGCCATCTCAACTGAAATCGGCAAAAGCTCATCCAACACAGTCATGCTATTTGGGATGTTTACCACCTTGCCGTAATGGCTAATGTTTGTGATGAAGTTTCGGGGATTGTTGAGGTCAGCCAATATTGGCATCCGGACTCGCAGAGTACAAAGATTCTTGTACTCCTTCAACAGTTCCTCGACCTGCATTGTCCACGGAAAAAATGAATAGAAGTTTCTTCCCTGATTTACATCTCAAATTTACAAACATAACATCACCATACAGAAAAAATACTAACAAAGTACAATGAAGAAGCAGTTACCATTGCCTTGGTCTTTGAGTAGAATGAACCAGTAAAGTTTGGTTTATCCTCTTCTTTGAGTAGAATGAACTAGCTACCGGTTCTACGATTCACATCCATGTTTCTTTCATTGATCATATCACTCCATTCCGAGCCGGGGAGACTCCCGTCCGCCTCCCCTCCCCTCCAGATCCCTCCCGATCCCCTCCGCCCCCCGTCTGCCTCCCCTCCCCTCCGCCTCTCTTCTCGCCGCCGCCGGATCCCGGCTGGGCAAAGCCCGTGCGGGGGATGATGGTGGCGGCGGGGCATCCCTCCGTCGCGGCTTGGAGGCGTGGCTGTGATGCTGGATCTTGAGTGGGCTCCTCGGGAGGACGTGTGTGTGGCCATGGTGTCGGTCACGCAGCAATGTGACCTCCTCTACCTTTGGCTGTCTTCATCGTCGGTCCAAAGGGATCTGGTCGATGGGTGTTGCCTCGCGTTGGCTTCCCGGCGGCAGGTCAAGTGGAGGAGGAGATGGTGGCCTAGCTGCTGAAGTGGGTGAGGATGCCACCATCGTCGGCGGCACCCGTGGGTGTCGTTTTCCTTGCTGGAGGCGATGATGGGGGCATCCCTCGCTCCATTGTTTCCGAGGAAAACCTTATATCTGAAGGAGGCTACCATTGACGGCGGTGCTCGTGGGCGTCGTAGCCCTCATTGTAGGCGTTGAGGGGGCTCCTGGATCGGATGATGGCAACATCTTCATCGTCACCCCCGTGGGGGCATCATCTTTGGAGACATTTATCGGCTGGACAGACATGTGGACGGCTTGGTGGTTGGCCGTCGGTAGGTGGTGGAGTGGTGTTTCATCCTACACATCGATGTCGGTGGATCTCGGCGGCATGGCACAGTGGAGACTCGGTGTCCGATGGGTGGCGCTGGACTCGTGCAGGAGGACGATGCTTTGTGGCATCATGGTGGCATTGATGGTAGAGAGGCCCGGCAAGGTCGATGCGTCAGTATCTGATCAGAGGATGGATCGATGCATGGATGAAGTAGGTGAAGGCTCTTGCAACATGCACATGTGGTGCCCACTGAAAGTGCGCCGGACCGGTGTGTAACCTAGTCCAGGTATTATGGCTTGGATGGGGCATCCGACATTAGATGTTAGGTGTTGGTGTGATGTTTGTTTGGTATTAGGCTCGGACATTCGGCACCCTTCATCACGGGGATATGAGTAGTGACAGGTATTGCCAAGATGGTGCCTTCAGGCTTACTTTTGTATTACCTTAGAAGGGCTTTGTGAATAATTAATATAGTGAATTCCGCTTTTCACCCCCTATTTTGTCATTTTTGACGCTAATTACCCCATTTAGCAAGATTGCATCCGTTTTACCCTATTTAGCAAAAGTCTTGCCACCATTTACCTTGTTTAAAATTTATGATCGTTTTGACCAACGAGTCCCAATTGTAAGGTCCAACTAGCATATGCCATATAAGGATGGTTTTTACCTGATGATTTTTCTGCATGCCGAACCGCATTGCCTAGCTTCTCCTGACCAGTCAGGCTCAATATGATCGCACCAGAGCAGCTTGCCGGATGGCCAAGTCGCCCATGTCGGGCCGCACCACTTCGGCCTCCATTATCCATGGCATGCATCACACACACGATCCTGCCCTAGTCTGGCCCAAAACCACTGGCTCATTCATTAGGAGGGGGTAGGACGACCGACGATGTAGGCGTCGAGCGGCAGGCAAGGCTTCAAGGATTGGCCGGCAGCGATTGTCAGAGCAAGCGGCAGCCAGTACGACAATCTTCTCCCCTCCAATGCATGGACGCATCCTCTGTTTCTCACCCCTGGTGGTTAGGTTTTTTGTGGCTAGATTTTCTCTCATTCTGGGATACATATAACATAGGTTTAGGCTACTCGCTTCCAGTTCGAGGAAGTATTGCGATGAGATGACTATACTTGATCTGTGTGGCATGCTCCCATTGAATAAATTATAGGAGAAATATTTACTGATATAATTTGGAATCATGTATGTTTTTTAGTATTATCATATGCAAAGTATGGATGATTCTGTGGATCAGATTAAAAGTGGTGTAAATATACTACTTCACTAACTCTGATTCTGTGTTTTTTTCCTAAGGCTCCGACCTAGGGTTTCCTAGTCCCCCCGGCACGCCGCCGCCGTGGTTCCCCCCTCCCGCAGCCGTCAGGCGGCGTTCATCGGCGATACCCCCTGTCCCCAAGACCGTGCTCTGTGCCTCTGTATGCAGGTTTTGGATTCGGTCTCGAAGAGCTCAAATCGGAACTCGTCTGGGTTCTGGAAACACGGGAGACCGCCGGCATGGCTTCTTCCATGGATGCAAGTGCTCGTAGAGGGAACGGTTCAGCAGATCCGAGTGTTCTTCTGGAACGATTGCATCTGGAAGATGACGAACTTGACAACTTAGTCTTGGAGGATGAAGCAGAAGATCCTGAAGAGAAGCCCAAGTGGCTCGCACTTCCTAGGGTTCTAACAGGAAAATCCTTTGGCCAAGGTGCTCTGACCGCGGATATGAAGGCCGCCTGGATGGAACCCAGCACATGAAGTGATCTGGTGCAGAATTAACTCCAACCTGTTCTTGGTGCAGTTCCAATGTCTGGCAGATTGGAACAAATCAATGTATCAAGGGCCATGGGATTTCAAGGGTATGGCCCTTATGATTGCTGAGTATGATGGGTTTAAAAACCCAGAATCAGTGAAGCTTGATAAGATTGAAACTTGGTGTCAAATCCAGAAACTCCCGGATATGGTGCTGAAGCGAGAGAGATTTGTGAAGTCCATGGCTGAGCGTATTGGTGAGGTATTAGAACTACAAATAGTACTTCCTAATGGATTTTTGGGGGAGTTTGTAAGAGCACGGGTTCAGATAGATGTCAACAAGAAACTAACAAGGTTTGTGAGCTTTACTAAGGCGGACAAAACTGAATTTTATCAAGTCAAGTTTGAGAAACTGCCAGTTTTTTGCTACAAGTGTGGTTTGCTGGGGCATTGGCACGAGGAGTGCGGCACGGGAGAACACAATGTTGAAGAGATGGAATGGGGTCCGTTTGTCTTGGCTCCTAGAAGGGGGCGTGGAGGACGAGGTCGTGGTTCTGGTCGTGGGACAGGCAGAGGATTTGGCAGAGGTGATCATTATTCTGGGGATGACCCAGACGAAACCTCTGGAAGAGGACGAGGGGCTGGAAGATCAGGGACACAGTAGCACAAATGGGGGTATAATGACAACCATTATCCTGAAGAGGAGGATTCAGGGAATATAGCTACAGATGGTCAGTTGATGACACAGAACTGGCGCTTCAATGCGAGAAATGAAATGAATGCAGATGTGGGAAAGGCAACCGATGAAAATACCTCTACTCATGAAGGGGCCAAGGAGGACCTGCTGACTCTGGGCAAAAGGGTAGCAGTGGACTCGGCGACCCTGGCCTTGCCGAAAAGTGGTCAAACTGGAAATAGTGGAGCCATTGTACATGCGGGTAACACTGCTGTGATGGTGGAACATTTTGATGGTTCAGAAGAGGATTTTGGAAAAAATGATGTGGTGGGCACACCACAGAAAAATGCAAACCGAAAGAAATTCAGAGCTGAAGATGGAGGGCGGTGGATAGTTCTTCTGTGAATGGTTTGGCGGCCTCCTCGTCGGAGGACCGCCTGTCCCAATGATTCTACTAAGTTGGAACTGCCGGGGAGGGGGGAATCCCCGGACAGTTCGTGATGTTGCGACACTGGTTCAGTCGCATTCCCCAATGTTTGTTTTCTTGTGTGAAACTAGACAAAAAGCAAGTAAAATGAAGAGGATTAGAGGGCGCCTCGGGCTTAAAGGATTTGAGGGTGTTGATAGCAATGGATTCAGTGGAGGTTTAGCTCTTTTTTGGCATGAATCAAATCAAGTTTCAGTTTTGGGAACCGATAACCGGTTCATTGACATCTCGGTTACTTCCCCTGGAGGCAAACAATGGAGATTAACTGCCGTTTAAGGCGAACCTCGAGTGGAAAGCAGGCATTTGATGTGGTCTAAGCTGCAGGCTTTGAAGCAAGTATCGGATTTACCGTGGTTGGTTATTGGCGATTTTAATGAGGCTTTGTGGAATTTTGAGCATATGTCCTTGACCCCTAGACCTGAAGCTCAAATGGCAGCATTTTGTGATGTGCTTATGACATGTGAACTCGTTGATTTGGGTTTTATTGGAGTCCCTCACATATATGATAACATGTGTGCAACCCCTTCTAATGTACGCGTACACCTAGATCGTGTTGTTGCAACCAATGATTGGAGGAACATGTTTGCACATGCCTCTGTACAACACTTAGCGTCCCCCTGCTCGGACCATGTGCTGCTCCTTTTGAAATTTTCTACGGAGCAGGAGAGTCCCAGATCAAAGGCAATAAGATATGAGATTTTTTGGGAGCGGGATGCTGGGTTACCGGATTTTATAAAGAATGCCTGGACTGCTTTCGGTGCTATGGATAACTTGGGTCAGGTGAATGATGCTCTGAGATCTACCATGGCGTCGCTTAGATCATTGAGCAACAAGAGGTTTGGGAATATTACAAAGAAATAAATAAATCATGTACTCAGCTAGAGGAGATGATGAGAATGAATGCTGACAGGCAGGAGATAAGAAAGGTTCTGACAAGCTTGATGAACTTCTTTATAAAGAAGAGATGCTATGGCTACAACGTTCCCGTATCACGTGGCTCAAGGGGGTCGATAGAAACACAAAATACTTCCAGAGCAAGTCGGTTTGGAGAGCTAGGAAAAATAAAATTCAGGAGCTTCAAGACAATGATGGTAATGTTTACACGGACACTGAAACTATGTGTAATATGGCCACCTCTTATTTTAAAAACATTTTTCACAGCTGATCCAACATTAAATGCCGCAACGGTCGTGGACCTCTTTCATGCGGTAATAACAGATGATGAAAATGACAAACTCTATGCTGACTTCTCCAATCAGGAGATATCTGATGCTCTTTTCCAGATAGGACCTTTAAAGGCACCGGGGTGGATGGGTTCCCGGCGATATTTTTTCAACGCAACTAGATGTTTTGCATGAAAATATTGTTAAGGCAGTCAAAGAGTTTTTCAGGACGGGAGTGATGCTAGAAGGGGTTAATGATACTTCTATTGTCTTAATTCCAAAAATTGCTAACCCCACAAAGCTTTCTGAATATAGGCCCATTAGTTTGTGTAATGTGATTTAGAAGGTGGTCTCCAAATGTCTTGTGAACAGTTTAAGGCCTCTGCTGGATGCTATTATCTCACCTGAACAAAGTGCCGCTGTATCCGGCAGGATGATCACTGATAATGCGTTGATTGCCTTTGAATGCATCCATTATATTAAGCAGGAAACAACAAAAAGCTTCTGCGCATACAAACTTGACCTGTTAAAAGCTTATGATCGGGTAGACTGGAACTTCTTGAGGCAAGTGATGCAAAAGTTGGGTTTTGCTCGTCATTGGATTGACTGGATTATGACTTGTGTCACATCGGTGAGATATTCTGTGAGATTCAATGGGATCCTCTTGGATTCATTTGCACCGTCATGTGGTCTTCGGCAAGGTGATCCACTCTCCCCCTTTTTGTTCCTATTCGTTGCTGATGGTCTTTCTGCAATTCTAAGATAGAATGTAGAAGTGGGATTGATTACTCCAATAAAGATTTGTCGACGTGCGATGGGTATTTCACATCTTCTGTTTGCGGAGGACACACTTCTGTTCTTTGAGTCATCACGGGCGCAAGCTGAACAAGTTAAATCTTGCCTTGATCTCTATGCAAATGCTACTGGTCAACTATTAAATTATAATAAATGCTCTATCATGTTTGGGAAAGCATGTCCGATTAACTCTCAGATGGACATTCGGGAAGTTCTAAATGTGACAGTTACAGGCTTTGAGGAGAAGTACCTAGGGCTTCCAACCCCTAATGGTAGAATGTCTAAAGGTCGGTTTCATAATCTACAAGCACAACTTATGAAGAGACTGATCCAATGGGGGGATGTACATCTTGCCCAACCTGGCAAGGGAGTGTTAATTAAATCCGTGGCTAAGGCACTACAAGTTTTCATCATGGGAGTTTTTAAGCTACCCTTCGCTATTTGCGATGATTTCACGGAGATGGTCAGGAATTTCTATTGGGGAGCTGGTAAAGGACAGCGTAAAGTACACTGGAAATCTTGGCTTAAATTACAACAACCAAAGAGCAAAGGTGGTGCAGGGTTCAGAGATTATCGCCTGTCCAATCAGGCCCTTCTAGCTAGACAGGCCTGGAGATTGCTAACTAGGCCTGATAGCTTGTGTGCAAGACTGTTGAAAAGTACATACTATCCAAATGGCAAGTTGGAGGACACGGTTTTTTCGGGCAATGTTTCTTCAACTTGTACTGCAATCAACCCTGGCCTATATCTGGTCAAGAAAGCTTTAATATGGAGAGTTGGAAATGGAAGGAGTATTCGTATATGGAGGGATGCTTGGATCCCTAGGCCTTTTTCATATAGGCCAATCTCAGTTCAGGGTACATGCAGGTACCGTTTCGTGTCACAACTTCTACGCGATAATGGATGATGGAATTACAATCTGCTCCAGGAAGCCTTCCTACCATGTGATGTGTAGGAGATTCTGAAAATAAGAGCATCGCTGCGGCTAGGCGATGACGTGATTGGATGGGGGCCAGCTGGAAATGGTGTTTTTTCAGTCAAATCGGGATATACCTTAGCTTTTGAAGAGACATATAGATCTATTGCAGAATCTTCGAGCTCAGCTCTAGATGGACACCGGACCTGCTGGAAACTTATTTGGAAAAGTTTTGTACCTCCAAGAGTAAAAAACTTTGCATGGCATGCAGCGGTGAACTCCCTCCCAACATGGCAAAACAAGAATAAACATAACTTAGAAACTTCGGGAATCAGCCCAATCTGCGAGCGGGAAGAGGAAGATACATTTCATGCACTATGTAAATGCCCTTTGGCGATGCAATTGTGGGAGTGCATGTCAACTAATTGGCGTTTGCCACAGCTGGAGGAAATGAAGAATACGGGTACTGAATGGATATTGGAGGCGCTCATCCACTCTCTGAGATCGATAGGTGCATGCTAATAATGACACTGTGGAGGGTATGGCATAACCATAATGAAGTGACTCACAACAAGGATCTGTTACCCATGGAAGTGTCCAAGCGGTTCCTCGTGAGCCATTTGGACTCGCTCTTATCACTCAAGTACTCCAATGAGGACCTGGTTAAGGGGAAGCAGGTGGTCTCTTATGATCATCTATATGAACCACTTGTCACATCAGATAGCTTCAGCACTCGGTTACACCAAAGAGGGATATATCTAGCTACGCCACTACACAACAGCACCAAGTTTCACATGCAACGTCGAAAACCTTTGGAAAAGTAGCATCATACACGGTAAATAGATAGATGAATCTCATCCGGGAAACTGCAGAAGCGGAAGGCGAATATTGAGCCTTCAGTGATGTTGAATGTCCTTGCAACTTTAGGCCAGTGACTATGGATAATTGCCCGCCCAACCTTCATCCACTTCAGGAAGACTTCAATATTGTACCGTGGGTGTTGAATCAATACCTTCCTCACCTCTTGACCATGTAGGTGGTTTGAGAGGTAATCATCAATGAACTTCTTTGAAAAGTACTGAAACAAAGATATGCATAAATCGCTGTTATAAATTTTGAAATGGCGCAAGGGGTAAAAACAAGGTAAAAGAGTTAGTACCATCCTATAGTTGACTGACATCTTCTTCATTGTGCAAACAAAGATCTTGCTGTTATTCGTCACAAGTTTCTTTATCCTAACAATCTTTCTAAGTTTCTTGACTTGATTGATATTCATGGACATCTCATTTCCCCATATGCAAAATGGGTCGAACAGTGGGTCTAAGCCTCTGACTGGAGGACCTACATGTGCAAGACCAAATTGTAAGAAACCTAAATATTAGAATGATTCCTGCAACTGCACAATAATGTGCTATTAGTGAAAGGACAATGCATGAGCAAACCTCAATGGTAAACAACAGTGTCTCCCATTGTTTCCCTGCAACACATACAAGGAAGATCTTGATCAGGTTAACAGAGAGTTGTCATACTATCAGTAGAATATGTATTGAGTACAGACAAATTTGATTTATTTCTCACATGCATAACAATACAAAATTGTACCCACAGCAAATGAAAATCAAATTGCAGAATTGAACCAAATAGTTAAATGGACAGCAGACCAAATGAACCAAAATAGTTAACTGAGCACGACATTGCATAATAGATACATGTACTAGAAGATAAGACAGTTAACAAAACAAAGAATGCTTGAGAACAGTACTACGAAATGTAGCAATTGTTGGACCAAACTATTAACTGAACATTACATTTCAGAGGACCAAACTGTTAACTGAACATTAGATTGCATATTAACATTACAGAGGACAAATCACTAGAAGGCACTAGCGGTTGCCTCGAGAAAACAACACAAACTGTATTTTAAAGTAGACAACCGCGTGGCGATGTCAACGGTGGCCTCGAAGACGAGGTGCTCCTCCAAGATCTGGCGGTCGGCACGCATGGTGCTACCTATTGAGCATTGTGTTGGTTTTCCCTTGAAAAGGAAAGGGTGATGCAGTAAAGTAGCGTAAGTATTTCCCTCAGTTTTTTAGAACAAGGTATCAATCCAGTAGGAGACCACGCTCAAGTCCCTCGTACCTACACAAACAAATAAGAACCTTGCAACCAACGCGATAAAGGGGTTGTCAATCCCTTCACGGCCACTTGCAAAAGTGAGATCTGATAGAGATGATAAGATAAATTTTTTGGTATTTTTATGATAAAGAATAAAAGTAAAGATTGCAAAATAAACGGTAATAGAAATACGGTAGATTAATATGATAGAGAATAGACCCGGGGGCCATAGGTTTCACTAGTGGCTTATCTCAAGATAGCATAATTATTACGGTGGGTGAACAAATTACTGTCGAGCAATTGATAGAATTGAGCATAGTATGAGAATATCTAGGTATGATCATGTATATAGGCATCACGTCTGTGACAAGTAGACCGACTCCTGCCTGCATCTACTACTATTACTCCACACATCGACCGCTATCGAGCATGCATCAAGAGTATTAAGTTCATAAGAACGGAGTAACGCTTTAAGCAAGATGACATGAGGTAGAGGGATGAACTCATGCAATATGATATAAACCCCATCTTTTTATCCTTGATGGAAACAATACAATACGTGTCGTTTCCCCTACTGTCACTGGGATCGAGCACCACAAGATTGAACCCAAAGCTAAGCACTTGTCCCATTGCAAGAAAGATCAATCTAGTAGGCCAAACCAAACTAATAATTCGAAGAGACTTGCAAAGATAACCAATCATACATAAAAGAATTCAGAGGAGATTCAAATATTGTTCATAGATAATCTTGATCATAAACCCACAATTCATCGGATCTCGACAAACACACCGCATAAAGAAGATTACATCGAATAGATCTCTAAGAGAATCGAGGAGAACTTTGTATTGAGATCCAAAGAGAGAGAAGAAGCCATCTAGCTAATAACTATGGACCCGAAGGTCTGAGGTAAATTACTCACACATCATCGGAGAGGCTATGGTGTTGATGTAGAAGCCCTCCATGATCGATGCCCCCTCCGGCGGAGCGTCGGAAAAGGCCCCAAGATGGGATTTCACGGGTACAGAAGGTTGCGGCGGTGGAAATAGGGTTTTTGCTCCTCTGCTGATGTTTTCGGGGTACGTAGGTATATATAGGAGAAAGAAGTAGGTCGGTGGAGCTACGAGGGGCCCAAGAGGGTGGAGGGCGAGCCCAGGGGGGCAGGCGCACCCCCCCTGCCTCGTGGCCTCCTTGTTGATTGCTTGACGTCCACTCCAAGTCCTCTGGATCATGTTTGTTCAGAAAATCACGTTCCCAAAGGTTTCATTCCGTTTGGACTCCGTTTGATATTCCTTTCCTTCAAAACACTGAAATAGGAAAAAAACAGCAATTTGGGCTGGGCCTCTGGTTAATAGGTTAGTCCCAAAAATAATATAAAGTGTATAATAAATCCCATTGAACATCCAAAACAGATAATATAATAGCATGGAACAATAAAAAATTATAGATACCTTGGAGATGTATCAAGCATCCCCAAGCCTAATTCTTGCTCGTCCTCGAGTAGGTAAATGATAAAAACAGAAGTTTTGATGTGGAATGCTTCTTAGCATAATTTTCAATGCAATTCTTTTTATTGTGGCATGAATATTTAGATCCGAAAGATTCAAGATAAAAGTTTAATGTTGACATAAAAACAATAATACTTCAAACATGCTAACCAAGCAATTATGTCTTATCAAAATAACATAGCCAAAGAAAGCTCATCCCTACAAAATCATATAGCTAGGCCATGCTTCAATTTCGTCACACAAAATGTTCTCATCATGCATAACCCCGATGACAAGCCGAGCAATTGGTTCATACTTTTTAGCGCGCTTCAGCCTTTTCAACCCTTACGTAATACATGAGCACAAGCCTTAGATATAGCACTATGGGTGGAATAAAGTATAATGATGGGGGTTATGTGAGAAGAAAAAAAGGTATAACGTCTCACATCGACGCGGCTAATCAATAGGCTATGGGGATGCCCATCAATTGATGTCAATGAGAGGAGTAGGGATTGCCATGCAACGGATGCACTGGAGCTATAAATATATGAAAGCTCTGTAGGGGAACGTTGCAGAAAATTAAAAATTTTCCTACGGTTTCACCAAGATCCATCTATGAGTTCATCTAAGCAACGAGTCATGGGAGAGAGATTGCATCTACATACCACTTGTAGATCACGTGCGGAAGCGTTCAAGGGAACGGTGATGATGGAGTCGCCGTGATTCAGATCACCGATGACCAAGTGCCGAACGGACAGCACCTCCGCGTTCAACACACGTACGGAACGGACGACGTCTCCTCCTTCTTGATCCAGCAAGGGGGAATGAGAGGTTGAGGAAGAAGGCTCCAACAACAGCAAGACGGCGTGGTGGTGATGGAGTGACAGTTCTCCGGCAGGGCTTAGCCAAGCACACGCGGAGGAGGAGAGGTGTTGGGGAGG
The DNA here is from genome assembly GCA_021605145.1 of Aegilops bicornis. NCBI lineage: Eukaryota > Viridiplantae > Streptophyta > Magnoliopsida > Poales > Poaceae > Aegilops > Aegilops bicornis. The sequence continues at coordinate 72,997,669 of CM038673.1, forward strand.
GGAGGGGCTGCGCCTTGGAAGTCCATTGCAGCCCTCCCCTCACCCCTCTATTTATAGGGGAAGGGGCAAGGGGGGCCGGCCCCTCTAGATGAGATCTAGAGGGGGCGGCCAGGAGGGGGCTTGCCCCCAAGCAAAGGGGGCGCCCACTAGGGTTCCCCAACCCCTAGGCACATGGGCCCAAGGGGGCGCCCAGCCCTCCAGGCTGGTTCCCTGCCCTTGTGGCCCATGAGGCCCTCCGAGAGAGGTGGCCCCTCGGTGGACCCCGGAACCTCTCCGGTGGCCCGGTACAATACCGATATGACCCGAAACTTTCCGGTGTCCGTTTGACAACTTCCCATATATAAATCTTTACCTCCGGACCATTCCGGAACTCCTCGTGACGTCCGGGATCTCATCCGGACTCAACAACATTCGGTAATCACATACAAGTCTTCCTAATAACCCTAAGCGTCACCGAACCTTAAGTGTGTAGACCCTACGGGTTCGGGAGACATCTGCACATGACCGAGACGACTCTCCGGTCAATAACCAACAGCGGGATCTGGATACCCTTGTTGGCTCCACATGCTCCTCGATGATCTCATCGGATGAACCACGATGTCGAGGATTCAAACAACCCCATATACTATTCCCTTTGTTAGTCGGTATGTTACTTGCCCGAGATTCGATCGTCGGTATCCCAATACCTCGTTCAATCTCGTTACCGGCAAGTCACTTTACTCGTACCGTAATGCATGATCCTGTGACCAGACACTTGGTCACTTTGAGCTCATTGTGATGATGCACTACCGAGTGGGCCCAGTGATACCTCTCCGTAACACGGAGTGACAAATCCCAGTCTCGATCCATGTCAACCCAACAGACACTTTCGGAGATACCTGTAGTGCACCTTTATAGTCACCAAGTTACGTTGTGACGTTTGGTACACCTAAAGCACTCCTACGGTATCCGGGAGTTACACGATCTCATGGTCTAAGGAAGAGATACTTGACATTGGAAAAGCTCTAGCAAAACGAACTACACGATCTTGTGCTATGCTTAGGATTGGGTCTTGTCCATCACATCATTCTCCTAATGATGTGATCCCGTTATCAATGACATCCAATGTCCATAGTCGAAACCATGACTATCTATTGATCAACGAGCTAGTCAACTAGAGGCTCACTAGGGACATATTGTGGTCTATCTATTCACACGTGTATTACGATTTCCGGATAATACAATTATAGCATGAATAAAAGACAATTATCATGAACAAGGAAATATAATAATAATCCTTTATTATTGCCTCTAGGGCATATTTCCAACAGTCTCCCACTTGCACTAGAGTCAATAATCTAGTTACATTGTGATTAATCGAACACCCATAGAGTTACGGTGTTGATCATGTTTTGCCCATGAAGAGGTTTAGTCAACGGATCTGCGACATTCAGATCCGTATGCACTTTGCAAATTTCTATGTCTCCATCTTGAACATTTTCACGGATGGAGTTGAAGCGACGCTTGATGTACCTAGTTTTCTTGTGAAACCTGGGCTCCTTGGCAAGTGCAATAGCTCCAGTGTTGTCACAGAAGAGTTTGATCGGCCCCGACGCATTGGGTATGACTCCTAGATCGGTGATGAACTCCTTCACCCATATTGCTTCATGTGCTGCCTCCGAGGCTGCCATGTACTCCGCTTCACATGTAGATCCCGCCACGACGCTTCGCTTGCAGCCTGCAGCTACTTGCTCCACCATTCAACATATACACGTATCCGGTTTGTGACTTAGAGTCATCCAGATCTGTGTCGGCTAAGCGTCGACGTAACCCTTCTGGCGAGCTCTTCGTCACCTCCATAAACGAGAAACATGTCCTTTGTCCTTTTCAGGTACTTCAGGATATTCTTGACCGCTGTCCGGTGTTCCTTGCGGGATTACTTTGGTACCTTCCTACCAAACTTACGGCAAGGTTTACATCAGATCTGGTACACAGCATGGCATACATAATAGATCCTATGGCCGAGGCATAGGGGATGACGCTCATCTCTTCTTTATCTTTTGCCGTGGTCGGGCATTGAGCCGAGCTCAATCTCACACCTTGCGACGAGGCAAGAACCCTTTCTTGGACTGATCCATTTTGAACTTCTTCAAAATCTTATCAAGGTATGTGCTTTGTGAAAGACCTATGAGGCGTCTCGATCTATCTCTGTAGATCTTGATGCCTAATATATAAGCAGCTTCTCCAAGGTCCTTCATTGAAAAACTTTTATTCAAGTAGGCCTTAATGCTGTCCAAGAGTTCTATATCATTTCCCATCAAAGGTATGTCATCTACATATAATATGAGAAATGCTACAGAGCTCCCACTCACTTTCTTATGTATGAGGCTTCTCCATAAGTCTGCGTAAACTAAACGCTTTGATCATCTCATCAAAGCGAATGTTCCAACTCCGAGATGCTTGCACCAGCCCATAAATGGATCACTGGAGCTTGCATACTTTGTTAGCATTCTTAGGATCGACAAAACCTTCCGGCTGCATCATATACAGCTCTTCCTTAAGATAACCGTTAAGGAACGCTGTTTTGACGTCCATCTGCCATATCTCATAATCATAGTATGTGGCAATTGCTAACATGATTCAGACGGACTTAAGCTTCGCCACGGAGAGAAAGTCTCATCGTAGTCAATCCCTTGAACTTGCCGATAACCCTTAGCGACAAGTCGAGCTTTATAGATGGTGACATTACCATCCGCGTCCGTCTTCTTCTTAAAGATCCATTTGTTTTCTATCGCTGCCGATCATCGGGCAAGTCTGTCAAAGTCCATACTTTGTTTTCATACATGGATCCTATCTCGGATTGCATGGCTTCAAGCCATTTGTTGGAATCTGGGCCCGCCATCGCTTCTTCATAGTTCGAAGGTTTACCGTTGTCTAACAACATGATTTCCAGGACAGGGTTGCCATACCACTCTGGTGTGGAACATGTCCTCGTGGACCTACGAAGTTCAGTAGCAACTTGATCCGAAGTACCTTGATCATCATCATTAATTTCCTCTCCAGTAGGTGTAGGCACCACAGGAACATTTTCCTGAGCTACTACTTTCCGATTAAAGAGGTAGTACTTCATCGAGTTCTACTTTCCTCCCACTTACTCCTTTCGAGAGAAACTCTTTTTCCAGAAAGGATCCGTTCTTGGCAACAAAGATCTTGCCTTCGGATCTAAGGTAGAAGGTATACCCAATGGTTTCCTTAGGGTATCCTATGAAGACGCATTTTCCGACTTGGGTTCGAGCTTTTCAGGTTGAAGTTTCTTGACATAAGCATCGCATCCCCAAACTTTTAGAAAGCGACAGCTTAGGTTTCTTCCCAAACCATAATTCATACGATGTCGTCTCAACGGATTTAGACGGTGCCCTATTTGAAGTGAATGTAGCTGTCTCTAGAGCGTATCCCCAAAATGATAGCGGTAAATCTGTAAGAGACATCATAGATCGCACCATATCCAATAGAGTGCGATTACGACATTCGGACACACCATTACGCTAAGGTGTTCCAGGCGGCGTGAGTTGTGAAACGATTCCACATTTCCTTAAGTGTGTACCAAATTCGTGACTTAAATATTCTCCTCCACGATCTGATCGTAAGAACTTTATTTTTCGGTCACGTTGATTCTCTACGTCATTCTGAAATTCCTTGAACTTTTCAAAGGTCTCAGACTTGTGTTTCATCAAGTAGACATACCCACATCTACTCAAGTCATCAGTGAGAGTGAGAACATAATGATATCCTCCGCGAGCCTCAACGCTCATTGGACCGCACACATTGGTGTGTATGATTTCCAATAAGTTGGTTGCTCGCTCCATTGTTCCGGAGAACGGAGTCTTGGTCATTTTGCCCATAAGGCATGGTTCGCATGTGTCAAATGATTCATAATCGAGAGACTCTAAAAGTCCATCAGAATGGAGCTTCTTCATGCGCTTGACACCAATGTGACCAAAGGCGGCGATTGCCACAAGTATGTGGGACTATCGTTATCAACTTTACATCTTTTGGTATTCACACTATGAATATGTGTAACATTACACTCGAGATTCATTAAGAATAAACCATTGACCATCGGAGCATGACCATAAAACATATCTCTCATATAAATAGAACAGCCATTATTCTCGGATTTAAATGAGTAGCCATCTCGCATTAAACGAGATCCTGATACAATGTTCATACTCAAACTTGGCACTAAATAACAATTATTGAGGTTCAAAACTAATCCCGTGAGGTAAATGTAGAGGTAGCGTGCGACGGGCGATCACATCGACCTTGGAACCATTCCCGACGCGCATCGTTACCTCGCCCTTCGCCAGATCTCCGTTTATTCCGCAGCTCTGCCGTGAGTTACAAATATGAGCAACGGCACGGTATCAAATACCGGGGAGTTACTACGAGTCTTGGTAAGGTACACATCAATTACATGTATATCAAATATACCTTTAGTGTTGCCGGCCTTCTTGTCCGCTAAGTATTTGGAGCAGTTCCGCTACCAGTGGCCCTTCCCTTTGCAATAAAAGCACTCTGTCTCAGGCTTGGGTCCATTCTTTGACTTCTTCCCGGCAACTTGCTTGCAGGCGCGGCAACATCTTTGCCGTCCTTCTTGAAGTTCTTCTTACCCTTGCCCTTTTTGAACTTAGTGGTTTTATTGACCATCAACACTTGATGTTCTTTCTTGATTTCAACCTCTGCTGACTTCAGCATTGAGAATACTTCAGGAATGGTCTTCACCATCCCCTGCATATTGTAGTTCATCACAAAGCTCTTATAGCTTGGTGGGAGCGACTGAAGGATTCTGTCAATGACCGCCTCGTCTGGGAGGTTAATGTCCAGCTGGGACAGGCGGTTGTGCAACCCAGACATTTTGAGTATGTGCTCCTTGTAACTGTTTTCCTCCATCTTACAACTATAGAACTTGTCGTAGACTTCATATCTCTCGACCCGGGCATGAGCTTGGAAAACCATTTTCAGCTCTTCGAACATCTCATATGCTCCGTGTTGCTCAAAACGCTTTTGGAGCCCCGGTTCTAAGCTGTAAAGCATGCCGCACTGAACGAGGGAGTAATCATCAGCACAAGACTGCCAAGCATTCATAATGTCTTGGTTCTCTGGGATGGGTGCATCACCTAGCGGTGCTTCTAGGACATATTGTTTCTTGGCTGCTATGAGGATGATCCTCGTGTTCCGGACCCGATCCGAATAGTTGCTGCCATCATCTTTCATCTTGGTTTCTCTAGGAACGTTGAAGTTCATGTTGACATGAGCGTTGGCCATTTGATCTACAAGACATATTTTGCAAAGACTTTAGACTAAGTTCATGGTAATTAAGTTCATCTAATCAAATTATTTAATGAACTCCCACTCAGATTTGACATCCCTCTAGTCATCTAAGTGTTACATGATCCGAGTCGACTAGGCCGTGTCCGATCATCACGTGAGACGGACTAGTCATCGTCGGTGAACATCTCCATGTTGATCGTATCTTCCATTGACTCATGTTCGACCTTTCGGTCTCTTGTGTTCCGAGGCCATGTTTGTACATGTTAGGCTCGTCAAGTTAACCCTAAGTGTTTATGCATGTGTAAAACTGTCTTACACCCGTTGTATGTGAGCGTAAGGATCTATCACACCCGATCATCACGTGGTGCTTGAAGCAGCGAACTTTAGCAATGGTGCACAGTTAGGGGAACACTTTCTTGAAATTATTATAAGGGATCATCTTATTTACTACCGTCGTTCTAAGCAAACAAGATGCATAAAACATAATAAACATCACATGCAATTATATAAAGTAGTGACATGATATGGCCAATATCATATAGCTCCTTTGATCTTCATCTTGAGGGCTCCATGATCATCTTGTCACGGCATGACACCATGATCTCCATCATCATGATCTCCATCATTGTGTCTTCATGAAGTTGTCATGCCAACGACTACTTCTACTTCTATGGCTAACGCGTTTATCAATAAAGTAAAGTAATTTACATGGCGTTCTTTAATGACACGCAGGTCATTCAAAAATAAGACAACTCCTATGGCTCCTGCCGGTTGTCATACTCATCGACATGCAAGTCGTGATTCCTATTACAAGAACATGATCTCATACATCACAATATATCATTCATCATTCATCACAACTTCTGGCCATATCACATCACATGACAATTGCTGCAAAAAGCAGGTTAGGCGTCCTCTAATTGTTGTTGCATCTTTTACGTGGCTGCAATTGGGTTCTAGCAAGAACGTTTTCTTACCTACGAATAACCACAACGTGATTTTGTCAACTTCTATTTACCCTTCATAAGGATCCTTTTCATCTAATCCGCTCCAACTGAAGTAGGAGAGACAGACACCCGCTAGCCACCTTATGCAACTAGTGCATGTCAGTCGGTGGAACCTGTCTCACGTAAGCGTACGTGTAAGGTCGGTCCGGCCGCTTCATCCCACAATACCGCTGAAGCCGTAAAAGACTAGTAGCGGCAAGCAAGTTGACAAGATCTCGCCCACAACAAAATTGTGTTCTACTCGTGCAATAGAGAACTACGCATAGACCTAGCTCATGATGCCACTGTTGGGGAGCGTTGCGAGAAAATTAAAATTTTTCCCTACGGTTTCACCAAGATCCATCTATGAGTTCATCTAAGCAACGATTCATCGGAGAGATTGCATCTACATACCACTTGTAGATCGCGTGCGGAAGCATTCAAGGGAGCGGTGATGATGGAGTCGTACTCGCCGTGATTCAGATCACCGATGACCAAGTGCTGAGCGGACAGCACCTCCGCGTTCAACGCACGTGCAGAACGGACGGCGTCTCCTCCTTCTTGATCCAGCAAGGGGAAGGAGAGGTTGAGGAAGAAGGCTCCAACAGCAGCACGACGGCGTGGTGGTGATGGAGTGACAGATTCTCCGGCGGGGGCTTCGCCAAGCACACGCGGAGGAGGAGAGGTGTTGGGGAGGGGAGGGGCTGCGCCTTGGAAGTCCATTGCAGCCCTCCCCTCACCCCTCTATTTATAGGGGAAGGGGCAAGGGGGGCCGGCCCCTCTAGATGAGATCTAGAGGGGGGGCGGTGGCCAGGGAGGGGGGCTTGCCCCCCAAGCCAAGGGGGGCCCCACTAGGGGTTCCCCAACCCTAGGCGCATGGGCCCAACGGGGGGGGGGCGCTCCCAGCCCTCCAGGGGCTGGTTCCCTGCCCTTGGCCCATGAGGCCCTCCGAGAGGGGTGGCCCCTCGGTGGACCCCCGGAACCTCTCCGGTGGCCCCGGTACAATACCGATATGACCCCGAAACTTTCCGGTGTCCGTTTGACAACTTCCCATATATAAATCTTTACCTCCGGACCATTCCGGAACTCCTCGTGACGTCCGAGATCTCATCCGGGACTCCGAACAACATTCATTAATCACATACAAGTCTTCCTAATAACCCTAGCGTCACCGAACCTTAAGTGTGTAGACCCTACGGGTTCGGGAGACATGCAGACATGACCGAGACGACTCTCTAGTCAATAACCAACAGCGGGATCTGGATACCCTTGTTGGCTCCCACATGCTCCTCGATGATGTCATCGGATGAACCATGATGTCGAGGATTCAATCAATCCCATATACTATTCCCTTTGTCAGACGGTATGTTACTTGCCCGAGATTCGATCGTCGGTATCCCAATACCTCGTTCAATCTCGTTACTGGCAAGTCACCTTACTGCATCAGTAATGCATGATCCCATGACCAGACACTTGGTCACTTTGAGCTCATTATGATGATGCACTACCGAGTGGGCCCAGTGATACCTCTCCATAACACGGAGTGACAAATCCCAGTCTCGATCCATGTCAACCCAACAAACACTTTCGGAGATACCTGTAGTGCACCTTTATAGTCACCCGATTCGTTGTGGACGTTTGGTACACCCAAAGCACTCCTACGGTATCCGGGAGTTACACGATCTCATGGTCTAAGGAAGAGATACTTGACATTGGAAAAGCTCTAGCAAAACGAACTACACGATCTTGTGCTATGCTTAGGATTGGGTCTTGTCCATCACATCATTCTCCTAATGATGTGATCCCGTTATCAATGACATCCAATGTCCATAGTCGTGAAACCATGACTATCTATTGATCAACGAGCTAGTCAACTAGAGGCTCACTAGGGAAATATTGTGGTCTATGTATTCACACGTGTATTACGATTTCCGGATAATACAATTATAGCATGAATAAAAGACAATTATCATGAACAAGGAAATATAATAATAATCCTTTATTATTGCCTCTAGGGCATATTTCCAACAAGCTCAACAAAATAAACTAAGTGGGTGTGCATCCAACTTGCTTGCTCACGAAGACCTAGGGCATTTTGAGGAAGCCCATCATTGGAATATACAAGCCAAGTTCTATAATGAAAAATTCCCACTAGTATATGAAAGTGACAACATAGGAGACTCTCTATCATGAAGATCACGGTGCTAATTTGAAGCACAAGTGTGGAAAAAGGATAGTAACATTGTCGCTTCTCTCTTTTTCTCTCAATTTTCTTTCTTGGTCCTTCTCTTTTTTTCTTTGTCCTCTCTTTTTTTTAGTTCGGAATCTTGTGACGCCCGGAAAATTAAGCTACAACAATCCCCCATTAATGGTGCCAGGTCATCACATTACTGTTGCTAATCCTTGCTTGATCCAAATTTTAGTTCAAACTCAAATTCAAATTAAAGCCCAAAATTCCACTTATCAAACATGCAAACTAAAATGTTCAAGTTGTTGCAAATAATCATTTGATAATATTAGTGGAGAAATCATCTTTTTACAAAATGTTTAAATGCTCTAAAATTAAATAAAACAGAAAAGCTTTTTGAAAGAAAAGAAAACCAAAAAAGGGGGAAAAGAACCCCCCCCCCTCACCCTGGGCCGCTTGGCCACCCGACTGATACGTCTCCAACGTATCTATAATTTTTGATTGGTCCATGCTATATTATCTACTGTTTTGGACAATATTGGGCTTTATTATCCACTTTTATATTATTTTTGGGACTAACCTATTTACCGGAGGCCCAGCCCAGAATTGTTGTTTTTTGCCTATTTCAGAGTTTCAAAGAAACGGAATATCAAACGGAGTCCAAACGGAATGAAACCTTCGGTAACGTGATTTTCTCACCGAACGTGATCCAAGAGACTTGGACCCTAATTCAAGGAACCTTCAAGGAGGGCACGAGGTAGGGGGGCGCGCCCTCCACACTCGTGGGCCCCCTGTTGCTCCATCGACGTACTCCTTCCTCCTATATATACCTACGTACCCCCAAACGATCAGATCCGGAGCCAAAAACCTAATTCCACCGCCGCAACCTTCTGTACCCACAAGATCCCATCTTGGGCCTGTTCCGGAGCTTCACCGGAGGGGGTATCCACCACGGAGGGCTTCTACATCATCACCATAGCCCCTCCAATGAAGTGTGAGTAGTTTACTTCAGACCTTCGGGTCCATAGTTAGTAGCTAGATGGCTTCCTCTCTCTTTTTGGCTCTCAATACAATGTTCTCCCCCTCTCTCATGGAGATCTATTCGATGTAATCTTCTTTTTGCGATGTGTTTGTTGAGACCGATGAATTGTGGGTTTATGATCAAGATTATCTATGAACAATATTTGAATCTTCTCTGAATTATTTTATGTATGATTGGTTATCTTTGCAAGTCTCTTCGAATTATCAGTTTGGTTTGGCCTACTAGATTGGTTTTTCTTGCAATGGGAGAAGTGCTTAGCTTTGGGTTCAATCTTGCGGTGTCCTTTCCAAGTGATGAGGGGCAGCAAAGGCACGTATTGTATTGTTGCCATCAAGGATAACAAGATGGGGTTTTATCATATTGCATGAATTTATCCCTCTACATCATGTCATCTTGCTTAAGGCGTTACTCTGTTTTCTTGAACTTAATACTCTAGATGCATGCTTTGGATAGCGGTCGATGAGTGGAGTAATAGTAGTAGATGCAGGCAGAGTCGGTCTACTTGTCTCGGACATGATGCCTATATACATGATCATACCTAGATACTCTCATAACTATGCTCAATTCTGTCAATTGCTCAACAGTAATTCGTTCACCCACCGTAAAATACATATGCTCATGAGAAAAGCCACTAGTGAAACCTATGGCCCCCGGGTCTATCTTCATCATATTAATATTCCAACACTTTATTATTGCCTTTGCTTTTTTACTTTGCTTTTATTTTACTTTGCATCTTTATCACAAAAATACCAAAAATATTATCTATAATATCTATCAGATCTCACTCTCGTAAGTGACCGTGAAGGGATTGACAACCCTTTATCGCGTTGGTTGCCAGGAGTTATTTGTTTTGTGCAGGTACGAGGGACTCACGCGTAGCCTCCTACTGGATTGATACCTTGGTTCTCAAAAACTGAGCGAAATACTTATGCTACTTTGCTGCATCATCCTTTCCTCTTCAAGGAAATCCAACGCAGTGCTCAAGAGGTAGCACCGACCCACCAGGTCGGCCCAGCTCCCCCCCCCCCCGCGCACCAGACCCCTTCCTGTTCCTCCGAGCACGAGACGGGGCGCCCCCGGTTGACACCACGTCGACTCCTCGCCGTCGGTGTCGAGGGCATAAGGATCCCCTCCCTCCTCCTACTCTGCCCACTCCTCCGCTTCCCCCAGATCTCGCTCGCTCTCTTCTCCATCTCCACTTCGACCCCCTCTCTCCTCCAGATCCACGGTGCCCAGCGCGCCCGTGGCCTCACCGCCGAGCTGACCGTGGCCACCGGCTGCCCCGTGACACCTCGTCGTACCCAGGAGCTTCGCCGAGAACCACTACGTCGTCTGCACCCTCAACTTCGAGCTCGGAGCCATCGGAGCACCCGCTTCGTCTTCTTCTTCATCCTTGGCTCCGACACGCTCCGCCGTCGATTCTGTCGCCGCCGATCCTTCCCTGAGCCCACTGCCTTCCACTACCGACCCGCAGTGAGCACCGCCCTGTTCCCCTATCGATTCCCCTGATGCCTCGCTCGTAGCCATACTTGCTGCCATGGGCCGAGCTCAGCTCGGCTGTGCAGATTGCTGCCGTCGTCACTGTCGTTCTCGTGGCCGTCCGAGCACGTCAGTGTGCTCGGGGCACCTCTACGGTGCGGCTGGAGTTCTCCATTTAGCCGCTAGGGCCGCGTGCCGCCGTCCTCGTAGCACCCCCGAACGCCGCTGCCGCCCTGCTCGCCACCACCGCGCGCCGCCGCGGTTATCCGCCTCCGAAGCTCCCTTGGTCGAAGCGCCTCGGCCGTGCCGCCCTGGCGCCGCCGCCCGACGCCCGCTGCTGCCTACCGCGCTGCTGCCTGCTGCCCGGCCACCGCCTTATTGGTGCTGCTGCGGCTCCTCCTTCAACCGCATCGCCTGCTTTCCTCCGCTGCACTTGCCCATCGCGCCTCCGCTGCCCCACGCCGGTCCGCTGCCGCCCTTTCGCCGCCCGTTCGCCCGTTCGGCCCGCCTCCTTCGCCCTTGCACGGCCTCCACCGGCCGCTCGCGGCCAACTCCCGCGGCGGTCGCGGTCGAGGCCTCGCTCACATGCCGGCGGGCACACATCCACGCTGGCTCAGGCCAACGCCAGAACCTCGTAATCGCCTGCTAAACCCCCCACCGGGCCATCGCCAATGGGCCCCAACGCCCTAGACTGTAAAAAAAAGATAAAAAGATATTAATTAAAATTATAATTAATTAATTAATCAATTAATTAACTTAATTAAAATTTGCTTGATTAGCTTAACAGTAGTTAACCTGCTAAATTAATTATCTAATCAGTAATTAGTTAGGTCTCTCTATGACAGGGGGCCCCACGCCCTGTTGACCAGTCAAATGTTGACTGGTCAACTGGGACCCCCTGGCCCACCTGTCAGCCTTTGGGTACAGTTCTGTGTACCCTGTGCTTGGTGCATCTAGCATTTTAGCATTTATTTTCGAATTATTAATAAATTTCAGAATATTGCTAAAACTTTCGAAAATCATAGAAAATAATCCGTAAATCGGATGAAAAAGTTTTATAAATGAAAGTTGCTTAGAACGACGAGACGAATCCGAATACGCGGTCCGTTCGTCTGCCACACACACCTAGCAGAGCAAACATGCAACATTTCCCCTCCGATTCATCTGTCCGAAAATGCCTAACTCCGGGAAAACTTTCCCGGATGTTATCCCCCTTCACCGGTATCATGTAGCGCCGCGTTAGAACACCCCTAGCCCCGCGTGTTACCCCCGTCATGCATCTATGTTGCATCTGTTTGCATTATATTTACTGTTTCTTCCCCCTCAACTCTCCGGTAGACCCCGAGACCGCTGTTGATGCCCCTGTGATCAACTACGTCGACGACGACCCTTCTTCCCTTTCAGCGGAGCTTCCAGGCAAGTCACCCCTTTGATCATCCTTATATCGTCCATTCCATTCTCTCATGCTTGCATTAGATTTTGCTACTGTAATTGATTGCTCCTATTCTGATGCATAGCCTGCTTTTGTACCTGCTATTGTTACCTACCTGCTTATCGGAAACTGCTTAGTATAGGTTGGATAGTGATCCATCAGTGACCTCCACCTTGTCCTTGTTGCCCCAGCTTCATCTTTGATGACTCGATCATCGTGATCGATGACCAGAGCCTGACACCTCACATCACATCACGCCCCTTTAGTTGCTCGACTCTGCAGAGCTACTATCGAGTGCCGAGGGTGATCCCTCATAACGCACTCCTGATGATAATTCTGTAGTGTAGCTATTCGGTCGTGGTCATTGAGGGTGATTTCCTCTTTCACCATTCCCGATACGGCTCTGTCGTGCAACACCTCAAGTGTGAACCTCGAGGGTGGTCCCTCTTACGTTCACCTTGATGATTACATTGAGTGGAATCCACCGGGGGTGATTCCTCGGGTTTTCCCCTTGATGTTTGGACACACAGTTACCTTGAGTTTACTTGAGACATTGGTGAAAGTCGGGCAGGCTCGGAGAGCACTCGAGGAGTTACGGTGGCGGCTGGCTGTTTAGCAGTATCACCCAGGAGGGGGTGATAGCTCCGGACTTGTCCCGACAGCCGTCACTTCTTTTAATAATGCACTAACAGGTTTGGGTATTTGTTCTGAGTTGGCCTCTGGCCTTTACGCACTAACCACTACGCGAGAATAGATATGGGCCTCGACGTCACAGTATCAGCCGAAGCTTTGTCAAACGTCCATTTCAGTATGGCGGCACGGTAGGATCATGCTGGCCATCCAAGGCGGTGCTGGTATCCACCCTGCGCGCAACGACCCGGAGTGCAACAGACGATTGTCCCAAGACCCCGGGGCGCTTAGGATGTAGACCGGCGGGGACCTCTCTGCTGAGCCTAGGTAGGGCTGCGACGTGTTGATCTTCCGAGGCCGGGCATTGACCCTAGAAGGGTGTGTCCGGACAGAGTGATCGAGTGTGTTGGGTAACATGGTGCACCCCTGCAGGGAACATATATATTCGAATACCGTGTCCTCGGTAATGGACGTTCAGACTTGTATCCTGATCTTATACAACTAGAAATGGATACTTGATATGTGATGGATATGTGGCTCCAGGATTGCTTTCTCGCAGGGAGTCGAGGAAGGATCTATGGGCCTTAATGTTACAACATGCTTGTTAATTAAACTACTATTCTTTACTCTTCTACATGCTGCAAGTTGCTTGGAGCTGCTTGAAGATGCTAGTCTTTGATAGGCTAGGCCTTCCCCCCTATTCTGGCATTCTGCTGTTCAGTCCACAGATACAACCCTTCCATTTGATACCAATGCATACTTAGTATAGATCTGATGCTTGCGAGTACTTTGGATGAGTACTCATGGTTGCTTTGCTGCCCCTTTTCCCCCTTCCTTCTCCTTTCCGGTTGATGCAACCAGATGATGGATTCCTGGAGCCAGATGCCACCGCCAACGAATACTTCTACTTGGAGACCGCCGACGACTAGGAGTAGTTAGGAGGTCCCAGGCAGGAGGCCTTGCCTCTTCGATCGTGTTGCTTTTGTTCTAGCCTTCTTAAGGCATCCATGTCTAACTTATGTCTGTACTCAGATATTGTTGCTTCCGCTGACTCTTGTGTATCGAGCTATGTATTCGAGCCCTCGAGGCCCCTGGCTTGTAATATAAAGCTTGTATTATTTAAATTTGGGTCTAGAGTTGTGTTGTGATATCTTCCCGTGAGTCCCTGATCTTGATCGGACACATTTGCGTGTATGATTAGTGTACTGTCGAATCGGGGGCGTCACAAGTTGGTATCAGAGTCGACTGCCTGTAGGTACCCCCTTTCCAACTCCTTGGCCGAAGTTAAGTCTAGTCTTTGAAAAACTATTTTACTAACATGGCTGTGTGGCTTACGGGCTCACGTCGCCATTGGGTGGTATTAGAATCTTTTACGCCTCGTCTATACTCTGGGACTCTGATCTCTCCTCTATTCGGGTTAAATGATTTTGCTAACTCTAACATTAGGATCTCGTGATCACATCCATCCGGAGGTTTGTGTTACCCCTTTCTCGAATTGTGGGCCAAGATCAGCTTCACAATGTTCACTTACCGCAGGATCCTTTTATCAAGGGCACCCTGCGTCGTCCCATGCAAATCCCTCGCTCCAGTGGTTATTTTCGACGATGATGTAGCCTTTGCTATGTCCCGTTGTTGTATCCGTCCATCTCGTGCATGCGTGCCGCCAAGTATGTCTACAATGTTTCTCTTGTCCGAACTCATACGAACATCATGTAATTGGCTCTATGTATGTGTCGGTATGTCTTCAATGACTATTGCTTTGTACATATTGCGCCTTTGCTCATTATTCTGATTACGTCTTGAATGACTCTAGCCACTTGCTCCACCCCTTACTAAACTACCCCCTGTTGCTTTTAAGCATGATGATTAGACCCGCTTGTCATGGATATGGTGGCGACAATCCACCACCCCCCCCCCCCCCGAATACATGACCGGAATGATACAGTAGTTTGATGCTAAATCGTAGTCCATGGAAGGAGTCATGGCTCAGTTTCCGCATACCAATATGAATCGGCAACCAACCCTAATGACACTGCAAGACTTTGCTCGTCTCGACCTTGTCATCTACGCAGCTCCACTCAGCCCTTTGATGCTGATGACCGGCTCCGTAACCTCCCTTTTGAGTTGGAGTCTACTGATCTAGCCCCTGCCAACTATGTCACCTTCGTGGCTTACTACTTGAAAAGTCCCGCTACTCGATGGTTGGACAGCCACGAGAATTCGTTACCTGTTGGAACCGCTACCACTTGGCCGAAATTCCAAGTTGCATTCCGCGGACAAATGTCGAACCACCATGGTTAGTCACAATGTCCCCATTGAAATTGAAGGTTTGAAATTCCATGTTTCTCCCATTGTTTTGCAGTCTTCCAATATCGACTTCATTATCAGAATGGATTTGTTGAAAACACATACCGCTTCTATCATTTGCGCCACTAAGACTGTCCATCTACTACACCCATTAAATGAGATTGAAAGCTACCATGCTCATCTTGTTCTAAATGCCGAAGCACAGATTTATCCCTTGGATGCTTAAACGCTTCTACTCTTGTGCGAATTGAAAACACTTTAGTCGTTTATGGATTCCAAGGTGTCTTTACAGAAGGACTACCCAGTCCATGGCCTTCAACTTGCTGCAGCTAAATTTGCACTAAAGTTGTGACGTCATTATCTTTGTAAATCATTGCGAGATCTTCACCGATCATCAAAGTATGAAGTATCTGTTTACTTGGCTAGATCTGGATCTCAGTCAACATCGATGTATGGAAACAATCATAGCCTATGACTACAATATTTCTTACACCCCTGACAAAGCTAACGTCATGGCTGATGCCCTGAGTCACAAGTCTTATTGCAACAACCACATGGCCTATAAAGCTTAACCCCTGCAAGATGATCTCGCTTACAGAGAGCATCCGATTCGCGTTCTCATTCAAGCTGAACATCGCAACCGTCTGAAGGTTATCAAATTTCGAAAAGTTCAGTGGTCAAATCCTTCTAAATATGAAGCCACTTGGAACGTGAGGATTGTCTTCAAGATGAATGCCCCGTTTTGTTTCCGTCTACCTCCTAAAATCTCGAGACGAGATTTCTTGTAGTGGAGGAGAATTGTGACGCCCAAATAATTAAGCTATAGTAATCCCCCATTAATGGTGCCAGGTCATCACATTACTATTGCTAATCCTTGCTTGATCCAAATTTTAGTGCAAACTCAAATTCAAATTAAAGCCCAAAATTCCATTTATCGAACATGCAAACTAAAATATTCAAGTTGTTGCAAATAATCATTTGATAATATTAGTGGAGAAATCATCTTTTAACAAAATGTTTAAATTCTCTAAAATTAAATAAAACAAAAAAGCTTTTTGAAAGAAAAGAAAACAAAAAAAAGGGGGAAAAGAACCCCCCCTCACCCTAGGCCGCTTGGCCACCCGTCACACCAGGTCGGCCCAGCTCCCCCCAACACCAGACCCCTTCCTGTTCCTCCGACCGTGAGATGGGGCGCCCCCGGTGGCCACCATGCCGACTCGTCGCCGTCGGCATCGAGGAGATAAGGATCCCCTTCCTCCTCCTACTCTGCCCACTCCCCCGCTTCCCCCAGATCTCGCTCGCTCTCTTCTCCCTCTCCACTACGAACCCCTCTCTCCTCCAGATCCACGGCGCGCCCGTGGCCTCACCGCCGAGCTGACCGAGGCCACCGGCTGCCCCGTGACACCTCGTCGTACCCAGGAGCTTCGCCGAGCACCACTACATCGTCTGCGCCCTCGACTTTGAGCTCGGAGCCATCGGACCACCCGCTTCGTCTTCTTATTCTACCTCGGCTCCGACACGCTCCGCCGTCGATTCCGTCGCCGCCGACCCTTCCCCGAGCCACTGCCTTCCACTACCGACCCGCAGTGAGCACCGCCCTGTACCCCTATCGATTCCCCCTGATGCCTCGCCCGTAGCCATACTCGCTGCCATGGGTTGAGCTCAGCTCGGCCGTGCAGATTGTTGCCGTCATGACTGTCGTTCTCGTGGCCGTCCGAGCACATCAGTGTGCTCGGGGCACCTCTACGGTGCGGCTGGAGTCCTCCATTTAGCCGCTAGGGCCGCGTGCCGCCGTCCTCGTAGCACCCCCGAACGCCGCTGCCGCCCCGCTCGCCACCTCTGCGCGCCGCTGCAATTATCTGCCTCCGCCCCGAGCTCCCTTGGTCGAGCCGCCTCCGGCCGTGCTCGCCCCCTGGCGCCTTAACGCCCGGCGCCCGCTGCTGCCTTTCGCTTGGCGGCCGCCTATTGCTGCTGCATGCGGTTCCTCCTGCAACCGTGCGCGCCGCCTCGCTTCCTCCCGCTGCCGCACTCGCCCAGCCATTGCGTCGCCATGCCCTGCGCCGATCGCTGCGGCGCCGCTGCCACCTCAGCTGCGCTGTTACAGCCCGCCTCGCTTCGCCCTGCGGCCTCCGCGTCGCTCGCAGCCAACTCCCGCTGCGGCCAGTCGCGGTCATGGCCTCGCTCCTGTTCCCGAGCGGGCACGCATCCACGCTGGCCTGGGCCAACGCCTGTAACCCCGTTAACCGCCGCTCGTTAAACCCCCCCGGGCCACTGGCCAATGGGCCCCAACACCCTAGGCTGTAAAAAAAAGATAAAAAAATATTAATTAAAATTATAATTAATTAATTGACTTAATTAAAATTTTCTTGATTAGCTTGACAGTAGTTATCCTGCTAAATTAATTATCTAATCAATAATTAGTTAGGTCTCTCTATGACAGGGGGGCCCCACGCCCTGTTGACCAGTCAAATGTTGACTGGTCAACTGGGACCCCCTAGCCCACCTGTCAACCACTAGGTATAGTTCTGTGTACCCTGTGATGGGTGCATCTAGCATTTTAGCATTTATTTTCGAATTATTAATAATTTCAGATTATTGCTAAAACTTTAGAAAATCATAGAAAATAATGTGTAACTCAGATGGAAAAGTTTTATACATGAAAGTTGCTCAGAACGATGAGACGAAGACGAATACGTGGTCCGTTCGTCCGTCACACACACCTAGCATAGCAAACATGCAACATTTCCCCTCCGATTCATTTTTTCGAAAATGCCTAACTTCGAGAAAACTTTCCCGGATGTTATCCCCCTTCGCCGGTATCGTGTAGCGCCGCGTTAGAACACCCCTAGCCCCGCGTGTTACCCCCATCATGCATCTGTGTTGCATCTGTTTGCATTATATTTACTGTTTCTTCCCCCTCTTCTCTACGGTAGACCCCGAGACCGCTGTTGATGCCCCTGTGATCGACTATGTCGAGACGACCCTTCTTCCCTTTCAGGGAGCTTCCAGGAAAGCCCCCCTTTGATCATCCCGATATTGCCCATTCCATTCTCTCATGCTTGCATTATATTTTGCTACTGTAATTGATTGCTCCTATTCTGATGCATAGCCTGCTTTTGTACCTGCTATTGTTACCTACCTGCTTATCCTATACTGCTTAGTATAGGTTGGATAGTGATCCATCAGTGACCTCCACCTTGTCCTTGTTGCCCCTGCTTCATCTTCGACGACTCGATCAACGTGATCGATGACCAGAGCCTGACACCTCACATCACATCACGCCCCTTTAGTTGCTCGACTCTGCAGAGCTACTATCGAGTGCCGAGGGTGATCCCTCATAACGCACTCCTGATGATAATTCTGTAGTGTAGCTATTCGGTCGTGGTCATCGAGGGTGATTTCCTCTTTCACCATTCCCGATACGGCTCTGTCGTGCAACACCTCAAGTGTGAACCTCGAGGGTGGTCCCTCTTACGTTCACCTTGATGATTACATGAGTGGAATCCACCGGGGGTGATTCCTTGGGTTTTCCCGTTGATGTCTGGACTCACGGTTACCTTGACTTTACTTGAGAAATTGGTGAAAGTCGGGCGGGCTCGGAGAGCACCCGAGGAGTTACGGTGGCGGCTGGCTGTTTGGCGGTATCACCCAGGATGGGGTGATAGCTCCGGACTTGTCCCGACAACCGTCACTTCTTTTAATAATGCACTAATATGTTTGGGTATTTGTTCTGAGTTGGCCTCTGCCTTTACGCACTAACCACCATGCGAGAATAGATATGGGCCTCAACGTCGCAGTATCAGCCGAAGCTTTGTTAGACGTCCAGTTCAGCATGGCGACACGGTCGGATCGTCCTGGCCATCCGAGGCGGTGCTGGTATCCACCCTGCGCGCAACGACCCGGAGTGCAACGGGCGATGGGCCCAAGACCCAGGGGCGCCTACGATGTAGACCGGCGGGGACCTCTCTGCTGAGCCTAGGTAGGGCTGCGACGTGTTGATCTTCCGAGGCCGGGCATTGACCCTAGAAGGGTGTGTCCGGCCAGAGTGATCGAGCGTGTTGGGTAACGTGGTGCACCCATGCAGGGAAGATATATATTCGAATACCGTGTCCTCGGTAATGGACGTTCATACTTGTATCCTGATCTTATACAACTAGAAATGGATACTTGATATGTGATGGATATGTGGCTCTGGGATTGCTTTCTCGCAGGGAGTCGAGGAAGGATCTATGGGCCTTAATGTTACAACATGCTTGTTAATTAAACTGCTATTCTTTACTCTTCTACATGCTGCAAGATGCTTGGAGTTGCTTGAGGATGCTAGTCTTCGATAGGATAGGCCTTCCCCCTATTCTGGCATTCTGCAGTTCAGTCCACAGATACAACCCTTCCATTTGATACCAATGCCTACTTAGTATAGATCTGATGCTTGCGAGTACTTTGGGTGAGTACTCACGGTTGCTTTGCTCCCCCTTTTCCCCCTTCCTTATCCTTTCCGGTTGATGCAACCAGATGATGGATCCCTGGAGCCAGATGGCACCGCCGACGAATACTGCTACTTGGAGATTGCCGACGACCAGGAGTAGTTAGGAGGTCCCATGCAGGAGGCCTTGCTCTTCGATCGTGTTGCTTTTGTGCTAGCCTTCTGAAGGCATCCTTGTCTAACTTATGTCTGTACTCAGATATTGTTTCTTCCGCTGACTCTTGTGTATCGAGCTATGTATTCGAGCCCTCGAGGCCCTTGGCTTGTAATATAAAGCTTGTATTATTTCAATTTGTGTCTAGAGTTGTGTTGTGATATCTTCCCGTGAGTCCCTGATCTTGATCGTACACATTTGTGTGTATGATTATTGTACGGTCGAATCAGGGGCGTCACAAATCTCATCCGACTTGTGGGGGAATCATAGTCTCCATCATTCTTTCCTCACATGGGACAATGCTCTAATAATGATGATCATCACACTTTTATTACTAATAACTCAAGAATTACAACTCAATACTTAGAACAAAATTTGAATCTATGTGAGTGCCTCCGGTAGTGTACCGGGATATGCAATGAATCAAGAGTGACATGTATAAACAATTATGAAAGGTGGCTTTGCCACAAATACGATGTCAACTAAATGATCATGCAAAGCAATATGACAATGATGGAGCGTGGCATAATAAACGGAACGGTGGTAAGTTGCATGGCAATATATCTCGGAATGGCTATGGAAATGCCATGATAGGTAGGTATGGTGGTTGTATTGAGGAAGATATAAGGAGGTTTATGTGTGATAGAGCATATCATATCACGGGGTTTGGATGCACTGGTGAAGTTTGCACCAACTCTCAAGGCGAGAATGGGCAATGCACGGTACCGTAGAGGCTAGGAAATTGTGGAAGGTTGAGAGTGCGTATAATCCATGGACTCACATTAGTCATAAAGAACTCATATACTTGTTGCAAAAGTTTATTAGCCCTCGAAGCAAAGTACTACTACGCATGCCCCTAGAGGGATAGATTGGTAGGAAAAGACCATCGCTCGTCCCCGGCTGCCACTCATAAGGAAAGCAATAAAAGAACACCTTATGTGTCAAAATTGTCACACAAGTTTTACCATACGTTGATACGTGATACGTCTCCAATGTATCTATAATTTTTGATTGCTCCATGCTATATTATCTATTGTTTTGGACAATATTGGGCTTTATTTTCCACTTTTATATTAATTTGGGACTAACCTATTAACCGGAGGCCCAACCTAGAATTGCTGTTTTTTTTTGCCTATTTCAGTGTTTCGAAGAAACGGAATATCAAACTGAGTCCAAACGGAATGAAACCTTCGGGAACGTGATTTTCTCACTGAATATGATCGAGGAGACTTGGACCCTACGTCAAGAAAGCCACGAGGTAGGGGGCGCGCCCTACCCCCCAGGCGCGCCCCCACCCTCGTGGGCCCCACGAAGCTCCACTGACGTACTCCTTCCTCCTATATATACCCTCATTCCCAAAATGATCGACACGGAGCCAAAACCTAATTCCACCGCCGCAACTTTACAGATCCATGAGATCCCATCTTGGGGCCTGTTCGAGCTCCGCCGAAGGGAGAATCCACCATGGAGGGCTTCTACATCATCATAGCCCCTCCGATGAAGTGTGAGTAGTTTACCTCAGACCTTCGGGTCCACAGTTAGTAGCTAGATGGCTTATTCTCTCTTTTTGGATCTCAATACAATGTTCTCCCCCTCTCTCGTGGAGATCTATTCAATGTAATCTTCTTTTTGCGGTGTGTTTGTTGAGACCGATGAATTGTGGGTTTATGATCAAGATAATGTATGAACAATATTTGAATCTTCTCTGAATTCTTTTATGTATGATTGGTTATCTTTGCAAGTCTCTTCGAATTATCAGTTTAGTTTGGCCTACTAGATTGGTTTTTCTTGCAATGGGAGAAGTGCTTAGCTTTGGGTTCATTCTTGCGGTGTCATTTCCCAATGATAGTAGGGGAAGCAAGGAACGTATTGTATTGTTGCCATCGAGGATAACAAGATGGGATTTTTATCATATTGCATGAATTTATCCCTCTACATCATGTCATCTTGCTTAAGGCGTTACTCTGTTTTCTTGAACTTAATACTCTAGATGCATGTTGGATAGCCGTCGATGAGTGGAGTAATAGTAGTAGATGCAGGCAGGAGTCGGTCTAGTTGTCTCGGACGTGATGCCTATATACATGATCATACCTAGATATTCTCATAACTATGCTCAATTATGTCAATTGCTCAACCGTAATTTGTTCACCCACCGTAGAATACTTATGCTCTTGAGAGAAGCCACTATTGAAATATATGGCCCCCGGGTCTATTCTCATCATATTAATCTTCCTACGCTTTATTATTGCTTTGCTTTTTTACTTTACCTTTTATTTTACTTTGCATCTTTATACCAAAAATACCAAAAATATTATCTATCATATCTACCAGATCTCACTCTCGTAAGTGACCGTGAAGGGATTGACAACCCCTACTCGCGTTGGTTGTGAGGAGTTATTTGCTTTGTGTAGGTACGAGGGACTCGCGCATAGTCTCTTACTGGATTGATACCTTGGTTCTCAAAAACTGAGGGAAATACTTATGCTACTATGCGGCATCACCCTTCCTCTTCAAGGAAATCCAACGCAAGCTCAAGAGGTAGCAAGAAAAATTTCTGGCGCCGTTGCCGGGGAGTCTACGCGAAAGTCAACATACCAAGTACCCATCACAATCCCTTATCTCTCTCATTACATTATTTGCCATTTGCCTCTCATTTTCCTCTCCCCACTTCACCCTTGCCATTTTATTCGCCCTCTCTTTTCCTTCGCCTTTTCTCGCTAGCTTTTGTTTGCTCGTGTGTTGGATTGCTTGCTTGTCACTATGGCTCAAGATAATACCAAATTGTGTGACTTTACCAATACCAACAATAATGATTTCCTTAGCACTCCGATTGCTCCTCTTACCAATACTGAATCTTGTGAGATCAATACTGCTTTATTGAATCTTGTTATGAAAGATGAATTCGCCGGCCTTCCTAGTGAAGATGCCGTTACTCATCTAAATAGCTTCGTTGATTTGTGTGATATGCAAAAGAAGAAAGATGTTGATAATGATATTTTTAAATTGATGCTATTTCCTTTTTCGCTTAGAGATAGTGCTAAATCTTGGTTTTCGTCTTTTCCTAAAAATAGTATTGATTATTGGAACAAGTGCAAAGATGCTTTTATCTCTAAGTATTTTCCTCCCACTAAGACCATCTCTCTTAGAAACGATATTATGAATTTTAAGCAACTTGATCATGAACATGTTGCACAAGCTTGGGATAGAATGAAATTAATGATACGTAATTTCCCTACTCATGGTTTGAACTTGTGGATGATTATACAAATTTTTTATGCCGGATTGAATTTTGCTTCTAGAAATCTTTATTCGTCATGGGAGGCACTTTTATGGAAATCACTTTAGGAGATGCTACTAAACTCCTAGATAATATTATGGTTAATTATTCTCAATGGCACACTGAAAGATCTACTAATAAAAAGTGCATGCGATAGAAGAAATTAATGTTTTGAGTGGAAAGATGGATGAACTTATGAAATTATTTGCTACTAAGAGTGTTTCTTCTGATCCTAATGATATGCCTTTGTCTACTTTGATTGAGAATAATAATGAATCTATGGATGTGAATTTTGTTGGTAGGAATAATTTTGGTAACAACGCATTATAGATGGAACTTTAATCCTAGGCCTTATCCTAGTAATCCTTCTAATAATTATGGAAATTCCTACAGCAACTCTTATGGAAATTTTAATAAGATGCCCTCTGAATTTGAGACTAGTGTTAAAGAGTTTATGAATTCACAAAAGAATTTTAATGCTTTGCTTGAAGATAAATTGCTTAAAGTTGATGAATTGGGTAGAAACATTGATAGAATTTCTCTTGATGTTGATTCTATAAAGCTTAGATCTATTCCTCCTAAGCATGATATCAATGAGTCTCTCAAAGCCATGAGAATTTCCATTGATGAGTGCAAAGAAAGAACCACTAGGATGCGTGCTACGAAATATGCCTTTATTAAAGCGCGTTCTTCCAATTTCCATGAAAATAAAGATGAAGATCTAAAAGTAATTGATGTGTACACTATTAAATCTTTGTTTTGCAATATGAATCTTGATAATGATGGGACTGAATATGATCCACCTTTACGTAGAAGGCGTTCCAAGAATTCGGAGTTTTTAGCTCTTGATAATAAAATTGATAAAAGTGGGATTGAAGAAAGCAAAACCCTAGATATTGCTAAACCCACTATTTTGGCTCTCAAGTAATATAATTATGAAAGTTTCTCTTTAATTGATTGTATTTCCTTGTTGCAATCAGTGCTCAATTATTCTCATGCTTATAGTCAAAATAAGCCTTTACCAAACATGTCGTTGATGCCTTAATGCAATGTTATGAAGAAAAACTTGAGTTGGACGTTTCTATCCCTAGAAAACTTTGTGATGAGTGGGAACCAACTATTAAAATTAAGATTAAGGGTCATGAATTTTATGATTTATGTGATTTGGGTGCTAGTGTCTCCACTGTTCCCAAAACTTTGTGCGATTTGCTAGATTTCCGTGATTTTGGTGATTGCTCTCTAAACTTGCACCTTGCGGATTCCACTATTAAGAAACCTATGGGAAGAATTAATGATGTTCTTATTGTTGCAAATAGGAATTATGTGCCCGTAGATTTTATCGTTCTTGATATAGATTGCAATCCTTCATGTCCTATTATTCTCGGTAGACCTTTCCTTAGAACAATTGGTGCAATTATTGATATGAAGGAAGGGAATATTAGATTCCAATTTCCATTAAATAAAGGCATGGAACACTTCCCTAGGAAAAAAAATAAAATTGACATACGAATCTATCATGAGAGCCACTTATGGATTGCCTACCAAAGATGGCAATACCTAGATCTGTCCTTGCTTTTATGCCTAGCTAGGGGTGTTAAACGATAGCGCTTGTTGGGAGGCAACCTAATTTTATTTTTAGTTTTTTTTGTTTTTGCTTCTGTTTAAGAATAAATAATCCATCTACCTTATGTTTATATGTGGTTTTATGTTTTAATTAGTGTTTGTGCCAAGTTAAACCTATAGGATCTTCTTGGACGATAGTTATTTGATCTTGCTGTAATTTCCAGAAACTTTTGGTTCACGAAAACTATTGTTAAAAATCACCAGAACATGATAAAATAGTGATTCGAATTGATGCTGATTAATGAACCAATTTACTAGGTCGTCCTATTTTTGCTGAATTTTTGGAGTTCCATAAGTTTGCGTTAGTTACAGATTACTACAGACTGTTCTGTTTTTGACAGATTCTGTTTTTCGTGTGTTGTTTTCTTATTTTGATGAATCTATGGCTAGTAAAATAGTTTATAAACCATAGAGAAGTTGGAATACAGTAGGTTTAACAACAATATAAATAAAGAATTAGTTCATTACAGTGCCTTGAAGTGGTCTTTTGTTTTCTTACGCTAACGGAGCTCACGAGATTTCTGTTGAGTTTTGTGTTGTGAAGTTTTCAAGTTTTGGGTGAAATATTTTGATGGATTATGGAACAAGGAGTGGCAAGAGCCTAAGCTTGGGGATGACCATGGCACCCCAAGATAATCTAAGGACACCAAAAGCCAAAGCTTGGGGATGCCCGGAAGGCATCCCTCTTTAAATCTACTTCCATCGGTAACTTTACTTGGAGCTATATTTTTATTCACCACATGATATGTGTTTTGCTTGGAGCGTCTTGTTTGATTTGAGTATTTGCTTTTTAGTTTGACACAATAATCCTTGCTGTACACACCTTTTGAGAGAGTCATACATGAATTTGTTAGAATACTCTATGTGCTTCACTTATATATTTTGAGCTATATAGTTTTGCTCTAGTGCTTCACTTATATCTTTTAGAGAACGGTGTTGATTTGTTTTATAGAAACTATTGATCTCTCATGCTTCACTTAGATTATTTTGAGAGTCTTAAATAGCATGTTAATTTGCTTAATAATAATAATATGCTTGGTATTCAAGATTTGTAAAACTTTCTTTTGAGTACGTTGAATACTAAGAAAAGTTTGATGCTTGATAATTGTTTTGAGATATGAAGATGGTGATATTAGAGTCATGCTAGTTGAGTAGTTGTGAATTTGAGGAATACTTGTGTTAAAGTTTGTGATTCCCGTAGCATGCATGTATGGTGAACCGTTATGTGATGAAGTCGGAGCATGATTTATTTATTGATTGTCTTCCTTATGAGTGGCGGTCGGGGACGAGCGATGGTTTTTTCCTACCAATCTATCCCCCTAGGAGCATGCGCGTAATAATTTGCTTTGATAAACTTGTAGATTTTTGCAGTAAGTATATGAGTTCTTTATGACTAATGTTGAGTCCATGGATTATACACACTTTTCTCATCCTCCCACCATTTCTAGCCTCTCTAATACCGCGCACTTTTCGCCGGTATCATAGACCCACCAGATACCTTCCTCAAAACAGCCACCATACCTACCTATCATGGCATTTCCATAGCCACTCCGAGATATATTGCCATGCAACTTTCCACCGTTCCGTTTATTATGACACGCTCCACCATTGTCATATTGCTCAGCATGATCATGTAGTTGACATCGTATTTTTGGCAAAGCCACCGTTCATAATTCTTTCATACATGTCACTCTTGATTCATTGCATATCCCGCACACCGGAGGAATTCATATAGAGTCATATTTTGTTCTAAGTATCGAGTTGTAATTGTTGAGTTGTAAGAAAAATAAAAGTGTGATGATCATCATTTTTAGAGCATCGTCCCAAGTGAGGAAATGATGATGGAGACTATGATTCCCCCACAAGTCGGGATGAGACTCCGGACGAAAAAAAAGAGGCCATAAAAAAGAAGAGAAAAGGCCCAAATAAAAAAAATAAAAAATAAAAAATGAGAGAAAAAGAGATAAGGGACAATGTTACTATCCTTCTACCACACTTGTGCTTCAAAGTACTACCATGATCTTCATGATAGAGAGTCTCTCATTTTGTCACTTTCATATACTAGTGGGAATTTTTCATTATAGAACTTGGATTGTATATTCCAATGATGGGCTTCCTCAAAATGCCCTAGGTCTTCGTGAGCAAGCGAGTTGGATGCACACCCACTTAGTTTCTTTTATTGAGCTTTCATATACTTATAGCTCTAGTGCATCCGATGCATGGCAATCCCTACTCACTCACATTGATATCTATTGATGGGCATCTCCATAGCCCGTTGATATGCCTAGTTGATGTGAGACTATCTTCCCCTCTTTTTGTCTTCTCCACAACCACCATTCTATTCAACATAGTGCTATATCTATGGCTCTCGCTCATGTATTGCGTGAAGATTGAAAAAGTTTTGAGAATGTCAAAAGTATGAAACAATTGCTTGGCTTTTCATCGGGGTTGTGCATGATTTAAATACTTTGTGTGGTGAAGATAGAGCATAGCCGCACTATATGATTTTGTAGGGATAACTTTCTTTGGCCATGTTATTTTGAGAAGACATGATTGCTTTGTTAGTATGCTTGAAGTATTATTATTTTTATGTCAATATGAACTTTTTTCTTGAATCTTTCGGATCTGAATATCCATACCACATTTAAGAAGAATTACATTGAAATTATGCCAAGTAGCACTCGCATCAAAAATTCTTTTTTATCATTTACCTACTTGAGGACGAGCAGTAATTAAGCTTGGGGACGCCTGATACGTCTCCAATGTATATAATTTTTGATTGCTCCATTCTATATTATCTACTGTTTTGGACAATATTGGGCTTTATTTTCCACTTTTATATTACTTTTGGTACTAACATATTAACCGGATGCCCAACCTGCACTGCTCTTTTTGCCTATTTCGTGTTTCAAGAAACGGAATATCAAACGGAGTCCAAACAGAATGAAACCTTCGGGAATGTGATTTTTTCACCGAATATGATCCAGGAGACTAGGACCCTACGTCAAGAAAGCCACAAGGTGGGCACAAGGTAGGGGGGCGCGCCCCCGCCCTCGTGGGCCCCATGAAGCTCCACCAACGTACTCCTTCCTCCAATATATACCTACGTACCCCCAAACGATCAGATACGGAGCCAAAAACCTAATTCCACCGCCGCAACTTTCTGTATCCATGGGATCCCATCTTGGGGCCTGTTCCGGAGCTCCGCCAGAAGGGGAATCCACCACGGAGGGCTTCTACATCATCATAGCCCCTCCGATGAAGTGTGAGTAGTTTACCTCAGACCTTCGGGTCCATAGTTAGTAGCTAGATGGCTTCTTCTCTCTTTTTGGATCTCAATACAATGTTCTCCCCCTCTCTCGTGGAGATCTATTCGATGTAATCATCTTTTTGCGGTGTGTTTGTTGAGACCGATGAATTGTGGGTTTATGATCAAGATTATCTATGAACAATATTTGAATCTTCTCTGAATTCTTTTATGTATGATTGGTTATCTTTCCAAGTCTCTTCGAATTATCAGTTTGGTTTGGCCTACTAGATTGGTTTTTCTTGCAATGGGAGAAGTGCTTAGCTTTAGGTTCAATCCTGCGCTGTCCTATCCAAGTCATAGTAGGGGAAGCAAGGAACGTATTGTATTGTTGCCATAGAGTTTAACAAGATGGTTTTTTATCATATTGCATGAATTTATCCCTCTACATCATGTCATCTTGCTTAAGGCGTTACTCTGTTTTCTTGAACTTAATACTCTAGATGCATGCTGGATAGCGGTCGATGAGTGGAGTAATAGTAGTAGATGCAGGCAGGAGTCGGTCTACTTGTCTCGGACGTGATTCCTATATACACAATCATACCTAGATATTCTCATAACTATGCTCAATTCTGTCAATTGCTCAACAGTAATTTGTTCACCCACCGTAGAATACTTATGCTCTTGAGAGAAGCCACTATTGAAATATATGGCCCCCGGGTCTATTCTCATCATATTAATCTTCCTACGCTTTATTATTGCTTTGCTTTTTTACTTTACCTTTTATTTTACTTTGCATCTTTATACCAAAAATACCAAAAATATTATCTATCATATCTACCAGATCTCACTCTCGTAAGTGACCGTGAAGGGATTGACAACCCCAACTCGCGTTGGTTGTGAGGAGTTATTTGCTTTGCGTAGGTACGAGGGACTCGCGCATAGTCTCTTACTTGATTGATACCTTGGTTCTCAAAAACTGAGGGAAATACTTATGCTACTATGCGGCATCACCCTTCCTCTTCAAGGAAATCCAACGCAAGCTCAAGAGGTAGCAAGAAAAATTTCTGGCGCCGTTGCCGGGGAGTCTACGCGAAAGTCAACATACCAAGTACCCATCACAATCCCTTATCTCTCTCATTACATTATTTGCCATTTGCCTCTCGTTTTCCTCTCCCCCACTTCACCCTTGCCATTTTATTCGCCCTCTCTTTTCCGCTCGCCTTTTTCTCGCTAGCTTTTTGTTTGCTCGTGTGTTGGATTGCTTGCTTGTCACTATGGCTCAAGATAATACCAAATTGTGTGACTTTACCAATACCAACAATAATGATGTCCTTAGCACTCCGATTGCTCCTCTTACCAATACTGAATCTTGTGAGATCAATACTGCTTTATTGAATCTTGTTATGAAAGATGAATTCGCCGGCCTTCCTAGTGATGATGCCGCTACTCATCTAAATAGCTTCGTTGATTTGTGTGATATGCAAAACAAGAAAGATGTTGATAATGATATTTTTAAATTGATGCTATTTCCTTTTTCGCTTAGAGATAGTGCTAAAGCTTGGTTTTCGTCTTTTCCTAAAAATAGTATTGATTATTGGAACAAGTGCAAAGATGCTTTTATCTCTAAGTATTTTCCTCCCACTAAGATCATCTCTCTTAGAAACGATATTATGAATTTTAAGCAACTTGATCATGAACATGTTGCACAAGCTTGGGATAGAATGAAATTAATGATACGTAATTTCCCTACTCATGGTTTGAACTTGTGGATGATTATACAAATTTTTTATGCCGGATTGAATTTTGCTTCTAGCAATCTTTTAGATTCGGCCGCGGGAGGCACTTTTATGGAAATAACTTTAGGAGATGCTACTAAACTCCTAGATAATATTATGGTTAATTATTCTCAATGGCACACTGAAAGATCCACTAATAAAAAGTGCATGCGATAGAAGAAATTAATGTTTTGAGTGGAAAGATAGATGAACTTATGAAATTATTTGCTACTAAGAGTGTTTCTTCTGATCCTAATGATATGCCTTTGTCTACTTTGATTGAGAATAATAATGAATCTATGGATGTGAATTTTGTTGGTAGGAATAATTTTGGTAACAACGCGTATAGATGGAACTTTAATCCTAGGCCTTATCCTAGTAATCCTTCTAATAATTATGGAAATTCCTACAGCAACTCTTATGGAAATTTTAATAAGATGCCCTCTGAATTTGAGACTAGTGTTAAAGATTTTATGAATTCACAAAAGAATTTTAATGCTTTGCTTGAAGATAAATTGCTTAAAGTTGATGAATTGGCTAGGAACATTGATAGAATTTCTCTTGGTGTTGATTCTATAAAGCTTAGATCTATTCCTCCTAAGGATGATATCAATGAGTCTCTCAAAGCCATGAGAATTTCCATTGATGAGTGCAAAGAAAGAACCACTAGGATGTGTGCTACGAAAGATGCCTTTATTAAAGCGTGTTCTTCCAATTTCCATGAAAATAAAGATGAAGATCTAAAAGTAATTGATGTGTACCCTATTAAATCTTTGTTTTGCAATATGAATCTTGATAATGATGGGACTGAATATGATCCACCTTTACGTAGAAGGCGTTCCAAGAATTCGGAGTTTTTAGCTCTTGATAATAAATTGATAAAAGTGGGATTGAAGAAAGCAAAACCCTAGATATTGCTAAACCCACTATTTTGGATCTCAAGTAATATAATTATGAAAGTTTCTCTTTAATTGATTGTATTTCCTTGTTGCAATCAGTGCTAAATTCTTCTCATGCTTATAGTCAAAATAAGCCTTTACCAAACATGTCGTTGATGCCTTAATGCAATGTTATGAAGAAAAACTTGAGTTGGACGTTTCTATCCCTAGAAAACTTTATGATGAGTGGGAACCAACTATTAAAATTAATATTAAAGTTCATGAATTTTATGATTTATGTGATTTGGGTGCTAGTGTCTCCACTATTCCCAAAACTTTGTGCGATTTGCTAGATTTCCGTGATTTTGATGATTGCTCTCTAAACTTGCACCTTGCGGATTCCACTATTAAGAAACCTATGGGAAGAATTAATGATGTTCTTATTGTTGCAAATAGGAATTATGTGCCCGTAGATTTTATCGTTCTTGATATAGATTGCCATCCTTCATGTCCTATTATTCTCGGTAGACCTTTCCTTAGAACAATTGGTGCAATTATTGATATGAAGGAAGGGAATATTAGATTCCAATTTCCATCAAATAAAGGCATGGAACACTTCCCTAGGAAAAAAATAAAATTGACATACGAATCTATCATGAGAGCCACTTATGGATTGCCTACCAAAGATGGCAATACCTAGATCTGTCCTTGCTTTTATGCCTAGCTAGGGGTGTTAAACGATAGCGCTTGTTGGGAGGCAACCTAATTTTATTTTTAGTTTTTTTTGTTTTTGCTTCTGTTTAAGAATAGATAATCCATCTACCTTATGTTTATATGTGGTTTTATGTTTTAATTAGTGTTTGTGCCAAGTTAAACCTATAGGATCTTCTTGGACGATAGTTATTTGATATTGCTGTAATTTCCAGAAACTTTTGGTTCACGAAAACAATTGTTGAAAATCACCAGAACGTGATAAAATAGTGATTCTAATTGATTCTGATTAATGAACCAATTTACTAGGTCGTCCTATTTTTGCTGAATTTTTGGAGTTCCAGAAGTTTGCGTTAGTTACAGATTACTACAGACTGTTCTGTTTTTGACAGATTCTGTTTTTCGTGTGTTGTTTTCTTATTTTGATGAATCTATGGCTAGTAAAATAGTTTATAAACCATAGAGAAGTTGGAATACAGTAGGTTTAACAACAATATAAATAAAGAATTAGTTCATTACAGTACCTTGAAGTGGTCTTTTGTTTTCTTTCGCTAACGGAGCTCACGAGATTTCTGTTGAGTTTGTGTTGTGAAGTTTTCAAGTTTTGGGTGAAATATTTTGATGGATTATGGAACAAGGAGTGGCAAGAGCCTAAGCTTGGGGATTCCCATGGCACCCCCAAGATAATCTAAGGACACCAAAAAGCCAAAGCTTGGGGATGCCCGGAAGGCATCCCTCTTTAAATCTACTTCCATCGGTAACTTTACTTGGAGCTATATTTTTATTCACCACATGATATGTGTTTTGCTTGGAGCGTCTTGTTTGATTTGAGTCTTTGCTTTTTAGTTTGCCACAATAATCCTTGCTGTACACACCTTTTGAGAGAGTCATACATGAATTTGTTAGAATACTCTATGTGCTTCACTTATATCTTTTGAGCTATATAGTTTTGCTCTAGTGCTTCACTTATATCTTTTAGAGAACGGTCGTTGATTTGTTTTATAGAAACTATTGATCTCTCATGCTTCACTTAGATTATTTTGAGAGTCTTAAATAGCATGGTAATTTGCTTAATAATAATAATATGCTTGGTATTCAAGATTTGTAAAACTTTCTTTTGAGTGCGTTGAATACTAAGAAAAGTTTGATGCTTGATAATTGTTTTGAGATATGAAGATGGTGATATTAGAGTCATGCTAGTTGAGTAGTTGTGAATTTGAGGAATACTTGTGTTAAATTTTGTGATTCCCGTAGCATGCATGTATGGTGAACCGTTATGTGATGAAGTCGGAGCATGATTTATTTATTGATTGTCTTCCTTATGAGTGGCGGTCGGGGACGAGCGATGGTTTTTTCCTACCAATCTATCCCCCTAGGAGCATGCGCGTAATAATTTGCTTTGATAAACTTGTAGATTTTTGCAGTAAGTATATGAGTTCTTCATTACTAATGTTGAGTCCATGGATTATACGCACTTTTCTCATCCTCCCACCATTTCTAGCCTCTCTAATACCACACTCTTTTCGCCGGTATCATAGACCCACCAGATACCTTCCTCAAAACAGCCACCATACCTACCTATCATGGCATTTCCATAGCCACTCCAAGATATATTTCCATGCAACTTTCCACCGTTTCGTTTATTATGACACTCTCCATCATTGTCATATTGCTCAGCATGATCATGTAGTTGACATCGTATTTTTGGCAAAGCCACCGTTCATAATTCTTTCATACATGTCACTCTTGATTCATTGCATATCCCGGTACACCGCTGGAGGAATTCATATAGATTCATATTTTGTTCTAAGTATCGAGTTGTAATTGTTGAGTTGTAAGAAAAATAAAAGTGTGATGATCATCATTTTTAGAGCATTGTCCCGAGTGAGGAAATGATGATGGAGACTATGATTCCCCCACAAGTCGGGATGAGACTCCGGACGAAAAAAAAGAGGCCATAAAAAAGAAGAGAAAAGGCCCAAATAAAAAAAATAAAAAATAAAAAATGAGAGAAAAAGAGATAAGGGACAATGTTACTATCCTTCTACCACACTTGTGCTTCAAAGTAGTACCATGATCTTCATGATAGAGAGTCTCTCATTTTGTCACTTTCATATACTAGTGGGAATTTTTCATTATAGAACTTGGATTGTATATTCCAATGATGGGCTTCCTCAAAATGCCCTAGGTCTTCGTGAGCAAGCGAGTTGGATGCACACCCACTTAGTTTCTTTTATTGAGCTTTCATATACTTATAGCTCTAGTGCATCCGATGCATGGCAATCCCTACTCACTCACATTGATATCTATTGATGGGCATCTCCATAGCCCGTTGATATGCCTAGTTGATGTGAGACTATCTTCCCCTCTTTTTGTCTTCTCCACAACCACAATTCTATTCCACATAGTGCTATATCTATGGCTCTCGCTCATGTATTGCGTGAAGATTGAAAAAGTTTTGAGAATGTCAAAAGTATGAAACAATTGCTTGGCTTTTCATCGGGGTTGTGCATGATTTAAATACTTTGTGTGGTGAAGATAGAGCATAGCCAGACTATATGATTTTGTAGGGATAACTTTCTTTGGCCATGTTATTTTGAGAAGACATGATTGCTTTGTTAGTATGCTTGAAGTATTATTATTTTTATGTCAATATGAACTTTTGTCTTGAATCTTTCGGATCTGAATATCCATACCACATTTAAGAAGAATTACATTGAAATTATGCCAAGTAGCACTCGCATCAAAAATTCTTTTTTATCATTTACCTACTTGAGGACGAGCAGTAATTAAGCTTGGGGACGCCTGATACGTCTCCAATGTATCTATAATTTTTGATTGCTCCATGCTATATTATCTACTGTTTTGGACAATATTGGGCTTTATTTTCCACTTTTATATTACTTTTGGGACTAACCTATTAACCGGAGGCCCAACCCAGAATTGCTCTTTTTTGCCTATTTCAGTGTTTCGAAGAAACGGAATATCAAACGGAGTCCAAACAGAATGAAACCTTCGGGAATGTGATTTTTTCACCGAATATGATCCAGGAGACTAGGACCCTACGTCAAGAAAGCCACAAGGTGGGCACAAGGTAGGGGGGCGCCCCCCCGCCCTCATGGGCCCCATGAAGCTCCACCAACATACTCCTTCCTCCTATATATACCTACGTACCCCCAAACGATCAGATACGGAGCCAAAAACCTAATTCCACCGCCGCAACTTTCTGTATCCATGAGATCCCATCTTGGGGCCTGTTAGGAGCTCCATGAAGGGGAATCAACCACAGAGGGCTTCTACATCATCATAGCCCCTCACGATGAAGTGTGAGTAGTTTACCTCGGACCTTCGGGTCCATAGTTAGTAGCTAGATGGCTTCTTCTCTTTTTGGATCTCAATACAATGTTCTCCCCCTCTCTCGTGGAGATCTATTCGATGTAATCTTCTTTTTGCGGTGTGTTTGTTGAGACCAATGAATTTTGGGTTTATGATCAAGATTATCTATGAACAATATTTGAATCTTCTCTGAATTCTTTTATGTATGATTGGTTATCTTTCCAAGTCTCTTCGAATTATCAGTTTGGTTTGGCCTACTAGATTGGTTTTTCTTGCAATGGGAGAAGTGCTTAGCTTTGGGTCCAATCTTGCGCTGTCCTTTCCCAGTGATAGTAGGGGCAGCAAGGCACGTATTGTATTGTTGCCATCGAGGTTAACAAGATGGTTTTTTTATCATATTGCATGAATTTATCCCTCTACATCATGTCATCTTGCTTAAGGCGTTACTCTGTTTTCTTGAACTTTATTCTCTAGATGCATCTTTGGATACCGGTCGATGAGTGGAGTAATAGTAGTAGATGCAGGCAGGAGTCGGTCTACTTGTCTCGGACGTGATTCCTATATACACAATCATACCTAGATATTCTCATAACTATGCTCAATTATGTCAATTGCTCAACCGTAATTTGTTCACCCACCGTAGAATACTTATGCTCTTGAGAGAAGCCACTATTGAAATATATGGCCCCCGGGTCTATTCTCATCATATTAATCTTCCTACGCTTTATTATTGCTTTGCTTTTTTACTTTACCTTCTATTTTACTTTGCATCTTTATACCAAAAATACCAAAAATATTATCTATCATCTCTATCAGATCTCACTCTCGTAAGTGACCGTGAAGGGATTGACAACCCCTATTCGTGTTGGTTGTGAGGAGTTATTTGCTTTGTGTAGGTATGAGGGACTCGTGCGTAGTCTCCTACTGGATTGATACCTTGGTTCTCAAAAACTGAGGGAAATACTTATGCTACTATGCGGCATCACCCTTCCTCTTCAAGGAAATCCAACACAAGCTCAAGAGGTAGCAATACGTCCATTTTGCATCATGCTTTTATATTGATATTGATTGCATTATGGGTTGTTATTATACATTATGTCACAATACTTATGCCTATTCTCTCTTATTTTACAAAGTTTATATAAGGAGGGAGAATGCCGACAGCTGGAATTCTTGGTTGGAAAAGGAGCAAATATTAGAGACCTATTCTGCACAATTCCAAAAGTCCTGAAACTCCACGAAAGTTATTTTTGGAAATAATAAAAAATACTGAGCGGAAGAAATACGACAGGGGGGCCTCCACCTGTCCACGAGGGCGGGGGAGCGCCCTCCTGCCTCGTGGGCCCCCTGTTGGTCCTCCGGTGCCCATCTTCTGCTACATGAAGTCTTTCGTCCGAAGAAAAATCATAAGCAACCTTTCGGGACGAGACTCCGCCGCCAGGAGGCGGAACCTTGGCGGAACCAATATAGGGCTCCGGCAGAGCTGTTCTACCGGGGACACTTCCCTCCGGGAGGGGGAAATCATCGCCATCGTCATCACCAACGCTCCTCTCAACGGGAGAGGGAAATCTCCATCAACATCTTCACCAGCACCATCTCCTCTCAAACCTAGTTCATCTCTTGTATCCAATTATTGTCTCCAAGTCCGGGATTGGTACCTGTAGGTTGCTAGTAGTGTTGATTACTCCTTGTAGTTGATGCTAGTTGGTTTATTGGGTGGAAGATCATATGTTCAGATCCTTTATGCATATTAATACTCCTCTAATTATGAACATGAATGTGCTTTGTGAGTAGTTACGTTTGTTCCTGAGGACATGGGAGAAGTCTTGCTATTAGTAGCCATGTGAATTTGGTATTCGTTCGATATTTTGATGAGATGCATGTTGTCTATCCTCTAGTGGTGTTATGTGAATGTCTACTACATGATACTTCACCATTATTTGGGCCTAGAGGAAGGCATTGGGAAGTAATACGTAGATGATGGGTTGCTAGAGTGACAGAAGCTTAAACCCTAGTTTATGCGTTGCTTCGTAAAGGGATGATTTGGATCCATATGTTTCATGCTATGGTTAGGTTTACCTTAATACTTTTGTTGTAGTTGCGGATGCTTGCAATAGAGGTTAGTCATATGTGGGATGCTTATTCAAGTAAGAACAGCACCCAAGCACCGGTCCACCCACATATCAAATTATCAAAGTACCGAACGCGAATCATATGAATGTGATGAAAACTAGCTTGACGATAATTCCCATGTGTCCTCGGGAGCACTTTTCTTTATATAAGAGTTTGTCCAGGCTTGTATTTTGCTACAAAAATATTGGGCCACCTTGCTGCACTTTATTTACTTTTGTTACATGTTGCTCGTTACAATTTATCCTATCACAAAACTATTTGTTACCTATAATTTCAGTGCTTGCAGAGAATACCTTGCTGAAAACCGCTTATCATTTCCTTCTGCTCCTCGTTGGGTTCGACACTCTTAC
This sequence comes from Aegilops bicornis, assembly GCA_021605145.1. Taxonomy (NCBI): domain Eukaryota; kingdom Viridiplantae; phylum Streptophyta; class Magnoliopsida; order Poales; family Poaceae; genus Aegilops; species Aegilops bicornis. The sequence goes on from CM038673.1 coordinate 73,035,013, forward strand.
TTATCAAAAGGACTACGATTGATCCCCTATACTTGTGGGTCATCGAGACTCTTTTCTGGCACCGTTGCCGGGGAGTGAAGCGCCTTTGGTAGGTGGAATTTGGTAAGGAAAAATTTATATAGTGTGCTGAAATTTACTGTCACTTGTTACTATGGAAAGTAATCATCTGAGGGGCTTGTTCAGGGTATCTTCACCCCGACAAGTAGAGCAAAGAGTTGCTCCTCAACCTACTGAACCTACTGAAAATGAAATTGTCTACTTTGAGATTCCTTCGGGTATGTTAGAAAAACTGCTAGCTAATCCTTTTGCAGGAGATGGAACAAAGCATCCTGATGAGCACCTAATATATGTGGATGAAGTTTGTGGATTATTTAAGCTTGCAGGTGTGCCCGGTGATGTTATTAAGAAGAAGGTCTTCCCTTTATCTTTGAAGGGAGATGCGTTGACATGGTATAGGCTTTGTGATGATACGGGGTCATGGAACTACAAACGATTGAAATTGGAATTTCATCAGAAGTTTTATCCTATGCATCTTGTTCATCATGATCGCAATTATATATATAATTTCTGGCCTCGCGAGGGAGAAAGCATCGCTCAAGCTTGAGGGAGGCTTAAATCAATGTTATATTCATGCCCCAATCATGAGCTCTCAAGAGAAATGATTATTCAAAAATTTTATGCTCCACTTTCTGATAACAATCGCACCATGCTCGATACTTCTTGTGCTGGCTCTTTTACTATGAAGACTATTGAATTCAAATGGGATTTATTGGAAAGAATTAAACGCAACTCTGAAGATTGGGATCTCGATGAAGGTAAGGAGTCAGGTATGACACCTAAGTTTGATTGTGTTAAATCTCTTATGGATACCGATGTTTTCTGTAAATTTAGCACTAAATATGGACTTGACTCTGAGATAGTAGCCTCTTTATGTGAATCTTTTGCTGCTCATATTGATCTCCCTAAGGAGAAGTGGTTTAAATATCATCCTCCCATAGAAGTAAAAGTAGTTTCACCTATTAAAGTTGAAAAAAAGACTATCACTTATAATGATCCTATTGTTCCTACTTCCTATGTTGAGAAACCACCTTTCCCTGTTAGGATAAAGGATCATACTAAAGCTTCAACTGTGGTCCGTAAAAGCAATATTAGAACTTATACACCTCCTGAGAAAATTAAAGTTGAACCTAATATTGCTATTGTTAAAGATCTCTTGTCTGATAATATTGATGGGCATGTTATTTACTTTTGTGATGAAACTGCTAGAATTGCTAAACCTTGTGCTAAAGATAAACATAGACCTGTGATAGGCATGCCTGTTATTTCTGTTAAAATAGGAGATCATTGTTATCATGGCTTATGTGATATGGGTGCTACTGCTAGTGCAATATCTATTGACTTATACAAAGAAATTAAGCATGATATTGCACCTACTGAGTTAGAAGATATTGATGTCACAATTAAACTTTCCAATAGAGATACTATTTCACCAATGGGGTTTGTTAGAGATGTTGAAGTTTTGTGTGGGAAAACTAAATATCCTGCTGATTTTCTTGTTCTTGGCTCCCCACAAGATAGCTTTTGTCCCATTATTTTTGGTAGACCCTTCTTGAACACAGTTAATGCTAGGATAGACTGCGAAAAGGATGTTCTTACTATTGGTCTAGGTGATATGTATCATGAGTTCAAATTTTCTATATTTCGTAGACAACACCGTGAAGAGGAATTGCCTTGTAAAGATGAAATTATTGGTCTTGCTTCTATTGCCGTACCTCCTAGTGATCCTTTAGAACAATATTTGCTAGACCATGAAAATGATATGTTTATGAATGAAAGAAGGGAAATAGATGAAGTATTCTTTAAACAGGAACCCATCCTGAAACACAATTTTCCTGTTGAAATCCTAGGGGATCCTCCTCCACCCAAGGGTGATCCCGTGTTTGAGCTTAAACCATTGCCTGATACTCTTAAATATGCTTATCTTGATGAAAAGAAGATATATCCTGTTATTATTAGTGCTAACCTTTCAGAGCATGAAGAAGAGAGATTGTTGAAAACTCTGAAGAAGCACCGCGCTGCCATTGGATATACTCTTGATGATCTTAAGGGCATTAGTCCCACTCTACGTCAACATAAAATAAATTTGGAGAAAGATGCTAAACCAGTTCGTGATCACCAACGACGGCTGAATCCTAAGATGAAAGGAAATACTAAAGCTTCTTGAGGAAGGTATTATTTATCCCGTTTGCAGATAGTCAGTGGGTAAGTCCTGTCCATTGTGTCCCTAAGAAGGGAGGTATTACTGTCATTCCTAATGATAAATATGAATTGATTCCGCAAAGAATTATTACAGGTTATAGGATGGTAATTGATTTCCACAAATTAAATAAGGCTAATAAAAAGGATCATTACCCCTTACCTTTTATTGATCAAATGCTAGAAAGATTATCCAAACATACACATTTTTGCTTTCTAGATGGTTATTCTGGTTTCTCTCAAATACCTGTGTCAGCCGATGATCAATCAAAGACCACTTTTACTTGCCCTTTTGGTAATTTTGCTTATATATGTATGCCTTTTGGTTTATGTAATGCACCTGCTACCTTTCAAAGATGCATGATGGCTATATTCTATGACTTTTGTGAAAAGATTTGTGAGGTTTTCATGGATGATTTCTCCGTTTATGGATCCTCTTTTGATGATTGCTTGAGAAACCTTGATCGAGTTTTGCAGAGATGTGAAGAAACTTATCTTGTCTTGAATTGGGAAAAGTGCCACTTTATGGTTAATGAAGGTATTGTCTTGGGGCATAAAGTTTCTGAAAGAGGTATTGAGGTTGATAAAGCCAAGGTTGATGCTATTGAAAAGATGCCATGTCCTAAGGACATCAAAGGTATAAGAAGTTTCTGAAAGAGGTATTGAGGTTTTATTGGCCTACTCTCTTCAAGGATCCCGTAAGTTTGTCTTATCTTGTGATGAATGTCAAAGGATTGGTAATATTAGTAGACGTCAAGAAATGCCTATGAACTATTCACTTGTTATTGAACCATTTGATGTTTCGGGCTTCGATTATATGGGACCTTTTCCTGCCTCTAATGGTTACACACATATTTTAGTCGCTGTTGATTACGCCATTAAGTGGGTAGAAGCTATTCCAACTAGTAGTGCTGATCATAACACTTCTATTAAAATGCTTAAATAAGTTATATTTTCGAGGTTTAGAGTCCCTAGATATTTAATGACTGATGGTGGTTCACATTTAATTCATGGTGCACTACAAAAAAAAGACACATCCGTGACATTTTGGGCCGAACAATTTTTTTCTATCATACATGTGACACTTCTATGACGATAATTGTGACAAAACCCTGTATCATCATAAATGTGGTGGGATCCTACTTCTGTGACAAAAAATCATGACAGAAAATGGGCTTTTCGTCCTGGGCTGGCCGGAGACGCAGCTGTATGACATTCTTTGGGCCGTCCATGACGGAAAAAACCATGGTAGAAGCGAGGGGGAGGAAAATTTCGGGGAGTTCCCGGTTACGGTGGGAGGTCGGGGGCCGAGTGATGCGCATTTCTCTCGTACACGTACGCGCGTGTGTGCGAGGCGTTCACTACTAGGGAAAAGCCTATACACAGAATCTTAGCAGCAGCGCGACTCAAAAAGGAGCGCTGCTACCAATTAGTAGTAGCGCGTGTGCGGGAAACTTGCTACTGACAAGTTTTTAGCAGTAGCGCACTCTGTGTAAACCGTGCTGCTACAAATATCGACCGGCGGTGTCCACCAAACTCCATTTAGTAGCAACACGGTGCCGTGAGCTGCGCTACTGCTATGGATGTAGTAGTAGCGTGCTTTTTCTGAGGTCGCTGCTGCTAAATTTCAAATTGGCACACTTTTTGGTCCCGGTTAGGAGTAGCGCCGTTGCCCAAAGCGCGCTGCTGCTACTTACTTAGCAGCAGCGCGGTTTAGATCCCGCGCTCGCTAATCCGCACCAACCCACCACCTTTCCCCACCCGTCCCTCCCTCCCCTCCTCTCTTCCCTTTCCCTACCTCCCACATGCTCCCACTCTCACTCTTCTTCTTCCTCAATACTTCTCCCCCATTACTCTATCTCTTCTATCTACCTTTATCTCTCTTCATTACTCCTACCTAACTACACCACCTCCATTAATGCATCTCCTTTCTCTTTTTCCTTACCCCTCCACTAGTTGAAGTTGTCTCCTCCCAAATTAGGTAGCTAGGTACATGTAGGATTTAGTTAAGTGACCTATTTGCCTCTAACTAGATCTATCTTTGTCAAGAAGAGCTTTGTGCACTTTTGATCTCTCTACAACATCATCTCCACCGTGTGCTCGATCTCGAGATAGAGGTGATTAAAATTTCATGCTTTTGCAAAATGGAAATATGTTTATGTGTGTGTGATATGTTTATGGAAATTGTGTGTGTGGCATGAGTTGATGCCAAATTGTGCTTTTGAGTTCCCTATGTTTTGCCGAAATGTCGATTTATTTCCGTTTCGGCGAATTCCGGGCAAACTCTAGATCCATATATGTCATATTTTTAGGGAAGGTCACGCCGAATTTTTGTTTGACTTTGATGCATGCACGCATTTTTATAATCAATTTGTTTTATTATTACCGTGCAGACGTTCATGATGGTCAGTGGAACGATGGTGGACAGGTGGTTGCGGTCGACGGTGCAGGACATGAAAGAAAATAACCTGACAGAGGTTTTATGTCCGTGTCGAAAATGCAAAGGAATAGTTTGGCTCGACCCCTATGACGATGGTCGTGTCGAAACGCACCTACTCATGACTGGTTTCATGGATGGCTATACTCGGTGGATAACTGAAGATGAGGATGACGATGTTGAGGATGCCGACGGGGCAGGCAATGATGACACGGGGAAAGACGAAGAGATGACGATAATGGCGGCGGGGAAGAGGTCGGACATGGCGGCGGAGAAGGGGCCGGACATGGCGGCGGAGAGAACGACATGGACTCCACGCAGCAGAGTTCGTCGGTACTAAGTTCAATCGTGCGGGACCCTCATGTTCAAGCATTGCTTCGCAAGGAGACGAGTACTGAGAGAGCTGCTTCTAGAGAGGAGGCTAAGCTGGAGCAACTGCTGGTAGACTCGAACACTCCATTGTATGATGGTTGCAATCCTGAGGTGAACCGCTTGAGTTTCACGCTCCAACTCCTGAAGACGAAGGCTAAAAACAAATGGACCGACACTAGCCTCGATGAGCATCTCAAGTACCTAAAGGATGTTCTTCCTGCGGGTAATCTATGTCCTACTAGTGTTGATGAGGCCAAGAAGATCGTGTGCCCTCTTGATCTGCCACACGTTAGATACCATGCATGCATCAACGATTGCATAATTTATCGGAAGGAGCACGCGGAAAAAAACAAGCTGTCCGGTGTGTAGTGCTTCTCGATACAAGAAGGCCAGGAAGAAATGTCCCCAGAAAGTTGTATGGTACTTATCGATCACTCCCGGTCTCCAGAGGTATTTTGTAGATCCCAAGGAAGCAAAGCTAGTGTGCTGGCACGCGGAGAGGAAGAAGCCCGACGATGGAGATGATCCGAAGCTGAGACACGTGAAGGATGGAAGCCAGTGGAGAGCGTTGAACAACTTCTATCGGTATTTTGAATGTGATGCAAGGAACATCGTGCTCAGAGCGTGTACCGATGGCATGAAGGTAGTAGCAGCGCATTTCGTATAAACCGCTACAGCTACTGAAGGTAGTAGCAGCGTGTTTTGTGCAAACGCGCTACTGCTACGTCCACTTAACCCAAAATTCTCACTCTCCTGCTTCATCCCGCCTTTTCCCCCAAATCCCCACTCTCCTTTCCCCGTCGCTGCCCCGACCCGGCGCGGCGCTCGCCCCGACCACAGCGCTCGCCCTGACCCGGCCCTCGCCCCGACCCCGACCCGGCGCTCGCCCCCGACCCGGCCCTTGCCCCCAACCCGGCACCGACGCTCGCCCCGACCACACGCTGCTCGTCCCCGACCCGTCGGCCGTCGCCTCCCTCCTCTGGTTCCTCCCCTCCCAACCTCGGCCATCGTCGGGCCTGCCTCCTCGCCCCTGCACCCTCTGTAAACCCCCCCTCTCTCTCTGCTAGGGTTCTTCAGTTAATTTACTTAGGTTTTAGTTAGGGCAGTATGTTAATTAGGTTATCTATTTAGTTATGAATTTAGCTAGGTTTCAAAATTAGCCGAATTTATATGCAAATTTGAACTGGACATGTGATATGTGGATATGTCATGTTTTGGACATGTCATGTTTGGAAAATGATCCGAGTGGCCTATGTTACGCCGGAATGTTGATTGATTTCCGTTCCGGTGAATTTTAGGCGCTCGATATGTCCATTTTTTAGCAAAGGTCATGCCGAAATTTCCCATGAATAATTGCATGATTTGTGCTACATAGTTGGCATATCGAGTGCTGGCACATAGATTTCTTTTTTATGTCATTTATCATTTATTCATACTTTTAGAAATAAATGAGGACACTTAATCATAGTAAACATGTCGAACAATGAAGAAACTGGGCCTTGTGACCAAGATGCAGACGAGATGGATTATGAGGGTGAACAAGAGTACCTCGACTATTTGACTTCTAAGCAAGGTTTGCAGGTCGGCCTCGATGATGGTACTGACGCCGACATCGACACCGACGGCGCCGACACCGATGGCGGCACCGAGACCGGTGGGGAAGGTACCGGAGGGAAAGATACCGGCGGGGAAGGTACCGGCCCCGATGCCGCTACCGAAAAGAGGAAGCATAAGAAGCAGAGGATACGAAAACCTAACAAACTAGGGATTGGATGACTTGTGATCACAAAGATGGCACTTGGCAAGTTTTAGCCGTTAGAGCCGGAAGAACCTCGCAAGTGCTATGGGAACCAAGTAGGATGCATCCTACGGGAATGCACGAGCATCAACGACGATGACTTAAGGAGTAAAGAACATTTGACGCAGTTGCTCCTAACGAAGTTGCACAAGAGATTCAAGTTCCCCGACCGGGATGATAACATAGAACAACCGTGGGATGATCCGAAGATGAAAAAGATTAACAATCACGCCATGGGCATGTTCAGAAATGATTTGGCCTCCTGGAAAGGGAGGGTGAAACGAGCTATTGAGGCTGATGAACCCCTGTCCAAGATTCTGGAGGAAAATCCGACACTTACGGAAGAGGAGTTCGAAAAGTTCAAGGACACTTGCGCTACCGAGGCAGCCAAGGCTAAGGCTGCGAAATTCAAGAGCCTTCAAAGAAAGGAACACGGGGCAGCATCGCCTCGGAAGCCGTGGCTACCTCGGTAAAAGGCCCATATGGGATAAGGAGGATGCGGAACGTGAAGCCGCGGATCTCCCAGACCCCTTCGCGAAGTTCACCAACCCCTTGGAGCATGACTTCATCAGGGCCCGCTACAAGTGGGACAAGGAGAAAAAGGTTTTTTACAAGGACAAGATCACGAGGAAATTGATTAGACTACTTGAGAAGCAACACCAGCTTGCAGCCGAAAGCCCTACTTCTCCGATGAGGCCCAAGTGGGACACCCCTCTCAACCGGGCCTTGAACGAACTTAAGGGACTCCCTTTGGGCCAGCGGCCGCAATATTGTCGTGTGCACGGAGCTGGAGACGGCGCCACGTGGAAGGTGTTTTACTACGAGGGCCCGGAGGCCAAGAAGCAGAAAAAGAAGTTTAGTCAGGCGGACATCGACATGAAGGTGAAGCTTGCGGTCGAGAAAAAAGCAGCTGAGGACGCGAAAAAAGCAGCTGAGGACAAATATGAGTTGCTACAGCAGAAAATAATGCAGCAGAATCGCCTGCAGAAATGATTTCGGTACAAACTTGGTTCCAGTTATCATCAACTGAACGAAGGAAAATACAGACAAGATGGTACATGATTTCCCGTTGCCCAGTTTCATCGGGAGCAACTCCATGAACAACAACACCATCGCACCATCACTTGCTCACGCAACCAAGCCTCCTCTTGCAGCCGCTCCCGCTCATAGCAGCCCGTCCTCAGTCTCTGGCGCGCTAGGTGGGCTTTCATCTTTGGCTGAGCTCGACGCCGTCATGGTAATTACATGTCGCACCATATATATATATATATATATATATATATATATATATATATATAATATTCCATTTTTGTTGCCTTTCGGTTGTTTTACGCCACGTACATATGTGTTTGCAGCGAAAGAAACCCGATGCACCATACTCCACTTGATCAAAGGCGGAAGGTGGATGTGGGAAAGGGGATGATAATGGACCCTCGCAACCCATGTTCCACAACCAGTCGATCCCGTTGGGCACTTGAGGTTAGCTTGACCGGTGTGAAATCGGGGCACGAGGATTTGCCTCCTCCGATCTGACATGTGGGAGCGGACGACGAGACCCGCCGCCGGATTTGAAGCTGCAAGGGTTGGGTGCTGCGATGGCGAAGAATCTTATTAAATGCAGGAGCCGCCGAGAGCACACCAATAACCACACATCAACAAGCATGTGCGGAGACCACCACCCTTCCTACGCAATTACCAGCTCCTGTAGTGCCGGGTGAGAACGGCAGACGACATGATGAAGGGGGTGCAATAGTATTGGCTGATGTACTTTCTCCTGTAGAACAGAGAATGGATGATGAGACGGAGGTCGACCCTATGGATTTCCTCAATACAAACGCGTATGACTGTGACATAGATATGATGAGTCAACCATATGACGAATCGGGCTACCAGCTTGCTAATGAGGACATGGATGATATGTCCGGGCAGGGTCGTAGCAGGGATTGCAAAAAGACTCTCTTCATGAAATCCTCACAGGACACGCCTGAAGATGCCACCTCAACACAGGCTGAACTAGCCGGGCACGAGGGTCGTACAGTACTTAGCCCGGGAACACTAGGGCAAGGGTTAAGGAAGGGTCTAGAAGGTGTGCCCAAGAAAAAGGAGAGGAAGAGATCGGGGAAGATAACTGCCTCCAAACAAGCCAGAGCACATAGCAGCGAGACGATGCATTCTGAAGAGCGTGTACCCGTGAAAGGTGCGGTCATGTTCCATCTCACGGGCGAGCCGATCCTACCGCCGAAATCGCTGGAGGCACTATCAGGGGATCTCAGGAGACTGCACGACCATGTGTCTTTGACCGAGAAAAGCCTACTAGCCTCAAAGGATCCGGGATATCCGACATACGCTGACTCCTGTGCACGAGGGAAGTGCTACGTCGAGACATGGCCCATGGAGGTGTTTTGCGGTTTGACCATATCTTTGAGATGTTTCTAACAAAGGCGGCTCGATTTTACAATCGTCCGCCTTTTTATGCTTACATATGAGCTCCGTCATGAAGAGTGAAGAAGTCTCACAAATCTGTGTGGCGGATCCGTACTACATGCACGAGCCTTTCTTGAGTCTCGGCGACTTTGAGCGTGAAACTGCTAGGGAGTACCTCCAAAACTTCATGGTACAGAATAAGGACCGGGAAATTGTCCTCGTGCCTTATCATCCAAAGTAAGTCAGTTCCGGACAACCCTTTCGTACATTTCAATCATTCCTTCTCTCTCATATGGGGAATAATTTGAGGTGTCTTTTCCCCGCAGCAGCGGGCGCACCGTCCTTATCGTTCTTTACCCGCAAGTCTCCCACGCCGTGTATTTTGACCCTTCCTGAGACTACGAGAAAAAAGACTACACCCACATAATGAATATTCTAGATGATGCTCTCCAAGGCTTCAGCTTTAGAGGTGGCCACGCGTGCAGATCAGGAAACAAAGGAATAAGAAGATGGGTTTAGCGCATAAAACTAACTTCTCCGCATCCATGTCCCAAAACCAAGCAAGAAGGATGGATTCTACATCATCCATCTCATGATTCAGTTCAACACGGATCACCAAAAGCTTCGCATGAGAAGCAGAAATGATGATCATATCCACAAGTGGCTAGAATCTCATGGAGAAGCGGATTATAAACTTAGAGATGACTTCTTTCGCATCCAAACTGACATTGCGACGATCATCATGAAAGCAGTCGTCGATGAGAAGGGGATGTTCCAACATGGCCCTATATCGCGAGCTGACGTCCGAACTCGCATAGGCATGCAACGTCTAGACCTCACGCCGTTCAAGAAGCTAGGGTTCATCCTCGATGATATGGAAGGATGGAACTTCTAGTGATTTATGATGCCGATGATGATATGTGTCGGTTGAACTTGTATACTTTTTGTAGCGATGAAACTTTGTGATGTCCACGGTCCCTGCCAAACTTGCGTAACACTACTTTGTTAGTTTGCGTACGATGACCTGTGTACCTCTAGTTAATTAATTTGCGTACTGTATGTTGCATCTAGTTGCTAACCCTTTCTTTTTCGGTGTTGCTCTAGTATATTTTGTTGCATATATATGATTGTACATCCTCTTCATGAACATGCATCTCTAACTTGGTACCTAGTTTCTTGATGGCGAGATGGAATTGCTATGTCGTGTACAAAGGGAAGGTCCCGGGGGTGTACAACGAGTGGCATCAGTGTCAGGCGCAAGTGAATGGGTTCACGGGCGCCAGCCATAAAGGCTTCAAAAGCAGACAAGAAGAAGCTAGTTGCTTGAGGTTCACGCTAGCACGAGAGAGGACTCGTAACCACCACCTCATGTACTGCATAGTTCCTCTCTCACTCATAGTGATAGCTCTTCTTGCGTATACCTTTGTTTAGATGGATGACATTGTTGTAGTTGCAAGTATTCGAGACTTGCATGTATCGCTATTTTCGAGATGATGATAAGATACCACTTTGTGTTGGATGATGATTATGATGAGACTATTTGTAGGTATATGCTATGATTACATTTGTGGTCTCATGAGCATTTGTATGTGTATCATGATGACATTTCTATGTGCTAAAGATTCTTCTATAAAGCCTGTTCAAAAACAAAACAAATATCCCGAAAAAAAAAAAAAAGTACTTAAATTAGCGATGGCGAGTGTATAAAAGTTAGCAGCAGCGCATACGATAGCGATGGCTGCGTTCAGCAAAGCGCCGCTAGAGCTACTAGCGATGGCGAAGCTTCCACTAAGCGCGCTGCTGCTACACTTAATAGCGATGGCGCTGGTGAAGCCTGTATTTGCTGCTATGTGTTAGCTGTAGCGCCTTATTAGTAGCGCCACTCCCCGCGCTACTGATACACCTAAAATCCACGCTGCTGCTAGCCTTTTCCCTAGTAGTGGTTGGCTCTAACAGAACCCGAGCAAGGCGTTGGGCTCTAACTGAACCCGAGCGATTGCACTGCAGGCTACGCGTTACTGAACCCAAGCGATCGATCGATGGCTGTTAACTGAACCCGATCGAGCGATTCTTCGCCATCTGCTGCTAATCAAGCCGATCGATTGGATGAGCGAGTGAGCATTGTGGGGGGGGGTTGGATGAACAATGAGCGGTGGCGTTGCCTGCGGATGAACGGGACCCGTGGTGTGGAGGGCTGGATGAGCGATGAAGCGGTGGAGGGGTGCCCGTGGAGGGTGGTTGAACAGGACCCGTGGTGTGGAGAGCTGAATGAGCGATGAGACGATGGAGGGGTGCCCGTGGAGGGTGGTTGAGCGATGGCGGTGGAGTAGCGCGGTGGAGGCTGGATGAACAGGAGCCCGTGGAGGCTGGAAGCAGGTCGACGGTAGCCCGTGGAGGCCGGAGGAGGTCGACGGTGGAGATGAACAGTATCCCGTGGAGTCCCGTTTTGCGATGCGCCCACACCTCCCGATGAACAGACCCCCGTTTCAACCGTAGGAGGTCCGTTTATCCGCTTTTGCAAGATGCCACACCCTCCCGATCAACAGGATCCCGTTTGACCGTAGGAGGTCCGTTTAAATCCGTTTTGCGGTGCGCACACCTCCCGATCAACGGGACCCCGTTTGACCGTAGGAGGTCCGTTTCCTCCGCTTTGCGATACGCCACACCCCTCCCGATCAACAGGACCCCCGTTTTGACCGTAGGAGGTCCATTTCCTCCGTTTTGCGGTACACCACACTCCTCCCGATCAACAGGATCCATGTTTCGACCGTAGGAGGTCCGTTTCCTCCGTTTTGCGGTACGCCACACCCCTCCCCATGAACATGACGCATTCCGTTGCCTCCCCATGAACACGACAACGACGTTGTTTCTCCGTTCCGACCCATCCATGTACATGAGCCCTCGTCGTACGTATGCGCGAGTAGGCGTTCGAGACCCTGCCCGTATGTACGTACGTGGCCGTATTTTCTTTCTTGCACCCTGGCCGCTGTACGTACGTGTACATGCTACGTGCGCGCCTCTACTACGACACGTACGCGCCTCTACATCGACCAGTATATATGTACGTACACGTTCGCGACCAGAATGACAACGCTACGTACGCTTCGACCAGGTGGGTCCCGACTGTCAGGCACTTCCTTGCATGCGAAGATGTAGCTGGTGGGTCCCAGCAATCAGGGTGGCAAATCATTTTGGTTTTTTTTCCGAATGCACTTCCTTGCATGCGAAGATGTAGCTGGTGGGTCCCAGCAGTCAGGGGGGCGAATCGTTTTTTTTTGCCCGGACGCACTTACTTGCGTGCGAAGGTTTAGCTTGTGGGTCCCAGCGGTCGGGAAACGTTTTTTCGCGAAATACGGTGGCCCGTCCGGTGGGTCCCTGCTGTCAGGTGGAGCAATCATTATTTTCCGCGTAATAAGGAGGCACTTCCGTGCTGCCGCCGTGGACCCAGCTGTCAGCCTCTCCACGTACAGTCCACGTCCGATGGAAGTCGTTCCTTAACCACGTTGACAACCCCGCGCCGAGAGCACCAGGTCGGTGGACGACGGTGAGGCCTAGGAAGGGGACGACGCGGAACTGGTGAAGACGCGGCTGTGGATGCCCACGCGGAGAGGAGTATGAGGGTTCACTCGTTCGGCTGCGGTGAGAGGCTGCCGTCGCCGCAGGGCCTGGCCAGTGGTGGGAATAGTAGGGGGCAGCGAGGCCTCCGCGGCAGCACAGCCGGCCACGGGAGAGGCGAGGAGCAAAGCGGCGACCGGGCGCTGCTTTGGGCAGCTGGAGCAAGAATACCAGAGGTTGAAGAAGCACTCTACGGCCGTTGGATGGACATCGTCTGGTCCTTTGGAGCTAGAATCGTTCATATTGACTAAGTTGACAAAGCCCTCCGTCCCCGTCAACTTAGTAGGCCCACAAGTCAGCCTCCCACCAAGGTGGGTCCTAGCTAGCAGGAGGAGTATTCATTTTTTTGTGCGTAATAAGGAGGCACTTCTCGTGGGTCTGAGCTGACAGCGGGGAGAATTTTTTTTTCGCGAAATATGGTGGCCCGTCCGGTGGGTCCCAGCAGTCAGGGGGAAAGGTTTTTTTCACGAAATAAGGTGGCCCGTCCAGTGGGTCCCTGCTGTCAGGTGGAGGAATAATTATTTTGCGCGTAATAAGGAGGCACTTCCTTGCGGCCGCCGTGGACCCAGCTGTCAGCCTCTCCACGTCTGATGCTCTTCCGATGGAAGTCGGTCGTTGACCATGTTGACCACACCGCTACCGAGAGCACCAGGCGGTGGACGATGGCGAGGCCTAGGAAGGGGACGACGCGGAGCCGGGAAGACGCAGCAGTGGAAGCCCAGCGGAGAGAATCTGAGGGTTCACTGGTTCGGCTCACGGTGTGAGGCTGCGTCGCCACGCAGAATAACAGGGGTGTGGGTGAGTGGAGGGATGGCCTGGCCAGCGGTGGGAGTAGTATGGGCGTTGAGGCCTCATGGCAAAGACAGCCGGCCACGGGAGGCAGGAGCAGGCGGCATGACCGGCGCTGCTTTGGGCGGCTGGACCAAGAAGACCAGAGGTTGAAGAAGCACTACGGCCATTGGATGGACATCGTACGGTCACTGAAGTTAGAATGGTTTATATTGACTAAGTTGACAAAGCCCTTGGTACGCTCCAACTTAGTAGGCCCACAGGTCAGCCTCCGAAATGGTGCGCCCCAGATGTCAGGGGAGGAATAATTTTTTGGGCAGTCGAAGCTAAGAATATCCGAGATTGAAGAAGAAGCACGACATCCGTTGGATAGACATCCAACGGCCACTACTGCTAGAACCGCGTGTTGACTATAATAAGTTGACAAAGCCTTGCATACGCGTCAACTTATTTTTTTAGGGGACGCGTCACTTAGTAGGCCCACAAGTGTGTGGCAGAGAACTTATAGCCCATTTGCGTTTTGTAAGAATGTATAGCCCATTTTGAATTCTAATGGAATTTACAACAGCCCATTTACAGTTTGTTAAAAGTACAGCCCATTTTCTAGCTAGGACAACAATTAATAATTTCAACCAACCGTTGAAGACAGAATTCAATAAAATTTCCCACATTTTGATGGGGTCCAAAATATTTTTATCCCGAAATTTCTAGTCAGATTAAATATAAATTTGTATTATGTAGAAATCCAACGTAACATTGCGCGTGCAACAATGAAAATTTAAGATTTTCAAAATCCATAAATAATATTTTATAAACTAATTTCATGTTTGGTGCATTTTTTTATAGTTACTGCCCAGTTTTTATAGTTACATCCCATTTATTATTTTTTAAAGCCCATTTTCCTGTGAAGCCTAATGCATCCCTCCTAGGAAAGATTTGCAGCCCAGCGGGGCGGAGAATAACAAGTTGACCTTGCATGGGTATTCCTCAAAACGACTTATAGCTGGGCTAGCCATTTTCATCTTGAAAAAATTAGTATATGGGTTGGATATCTAGCCTGGGCTAGACGGGCCACAGCCCGCCCAGTTAATACCCTGCTCTCCTCTGAACAACAACGAAATCATCGCCAAGAAAAACTCTGAAGTGCTCACGCCTCAAAAACACAAATACTGCTCGAGCTGCTTGGTCCCAGCTGTCGGCCGCACCTTGTGCAATTCTCTTGTTTATATTGACTACATAGGTTGACAATGGTGTGGGACCGTGATGTCAGGAAACCAGGAGAAAGCAAAAAATATATAGTTGTACATAATAAGGAGGCACTTGCGTACGTACGGCTATGGCCCTAGTGGGTCCCTAGTGTCATCCAGTCAAAATAAAGTCATCTCCTGAATCCACATGTTCGTTGACGATGTTAACAATGCTCGGCGCCACAGCGAGCGCAACAACTCGAAGGACAACAGAGAGGGTCTCGCGGGCCCTACGGATGGTCTGATACAGCACCCGCTGCTCATTCAGGAAGCCAGGATCATCGAACACCTATGAGCACCTTCGAGAAAATGAGACGGCATGAAACGGTAATGCCGCGCTTGGGAGCTCTGGTTTTTTTCAAACCTGTATTAACATACAAGTGTAATTTACTCGTCACCGGAAACAACGCATAAAATACAGGCGTAATGAAACCGAGGGCCCGAGGTCTGTAAGTAAAACCGGAGGGTTACGCGTGTAAATTGAGAGACCAGTGTATATTTTACGAGCACTGCTATATGGACGCCATTACCAGACGATACATGCACGACGTGTGTATCATGCCATCCATGGGCAAGGCTGAAACAGCAGCTAACGGCTGGATTAGCAATCGTCCGAGTGTCGTTCAACATTTTTATCGTGTGTGAAGTACTTCTAATATTTTACTAGTCGAAATCGACCAACCAAGCGCCTTCGCCCGAGATCATCTGTTTTAATTTACAAGCGTCAGCTTTAGAAGTGGTTTGGTTGGAAAATGACGATCCAATCGCAGCCTAATATCATGAGTTGGTCGGAAGATCATATGGTTTCACGTCTAACCTACCAGACTTGTCGTATAGGCTATGAATGAAACATCATACGATGAACTTCTTAAGCACAGAAACAACAGAAGAGGATGATCTTCTTAATAAGCAAATCACTGGCATTAGATCGACATGCAAAACAATACGAAGCATTATTCTCAGGAGGCACGGTGAACAACTCGTGATGCCACATGCCACAACATTCCAAGCTCAACTTTGCAAACAAACACAAGGCCTGGCATTACATAGACAATATTCAGAACAAACTCTTAACACAGGAATATCTCAGCAGAGTAACTATTTACTTCTAAACTGAACACAGGAATAGGAAAAAACACTCGATGTTGCTCACAGCAAGGGCGTCCCACTCAAAAATATCAAATGCATGTCTTCTGGCTAACATCAATGAGAAAATTTTGACAAGGTTTTCCAATTCCAATATATTAAACTAACGTCTTCTTGCTAACATCAATGATTAAACTTTGACAAGATTTTCCCATTCAAAATATGTAATGCCTATGATCGTAGAGTCCTGTCGTAGCTTCTTGATCTTGTTTGGGCACTTTTTGCCCAGGGCACTCCACGTGTTGTTAAATTACCAATGGTCTCTGCAGACTAGTCATGTCACCAGTGTCTAATAATACTCTGTAAAGCTTATCGGTCATTCCTTCTGTAATGTAGCGCAAACAGTGACTGCTTCTTTCTGCAAAGTGGAACGACCAACTCGACCCAGTAATGCAGCAGTTTGCCTTGGACACATTGGCTCCTTTTGTGCAGTTCAACTAAAATCGAAGTCGGAATAAAATCGAGCTTTAATTTTGATATCCGTGTAAGCAACAATAGGTATAAGGGAAACAATTACTGAGAAATAACGGTTGATGACTTGTACTCCCAGAAGAAAAGCATCTACTGATCTACTTTATCTTAATGGGAAACAAAGCAGGAGAGTAGCAATTCTCCATCAATGTGATTCATTCATATTTATCGAGACATTATCTTAACAATGCCTTGTTTCAACATGTATAAAGAATCGACACAGCGGAAAAGTACCATTCCTAAAACAATGCAACTGATTCATTTTAATGAGACATTATCTTAACAATACCTTGGTTAAACATGTAGAAAGAACTACAAAGCAGGATAGTACCATTCCTAACAAGTGTTGCAGTTTTGAACTAAGATTCAGTAGTTAATTAATTCGAGAGTGGCATTGCTTATTTTTACCAATGGCTTTAGATTAACGAAAAGCATAAACAGTTCCAGGGGAGAGTGGGTGCAACAACAGTATGTGCTTCCATATACTTATAAAGGGGGTGATGCAGAGTTTGTTGTAACAAAGCAACAAGCATCATGCCTAGGTTCGTCCCATTTTTGTTCACTACTTAATGGGAAAAGACAGCAATACAATAGTTTCAATTCAACATTTATTTAAAATAGTACCAATACAAGTAGCACAACATATCAAAGCACAATGCACAATCATGTGGATGAAGGCCTGTACTGACTTTCATGAGATGGACAAGATAAAATACGAATCTGCCAACACGAATAGGAAATCCAATCTCGTTTTGTGCAGTTGCACTGAAATCAAGCAAAGTGTTTCGCATAGCGAAGCAAAATGTAGCAATAGCAACAAGTTGAATAGATATCCCTATTTAAACAGAGGCAAAAAGGAATCAATTACTGGCTAATAAAGGAGGATGAAACATGCGGCCACAAAAATGGTAATCCCGCCAATCCCTAACAAGTGTTGCAGTTTTGAAATAACATTCAGTAGTTAATGCTGAGAGTGGCATCAATTACTGGCTTATAAAGGGGTGATGCTGAATTTGTTGTAACAAAGCAACAAGCATCATGTCTGGGTTGGTCCCATTTTTGTTCACTACTTAATGGGAAAAGACAGCAATACAATAGCTTCAATTCAACATTTATTTAAAACAGTACCAAAACAAGTAGCACAACATCTCAAAGCACACTGCACATCATGTGGTTGAGACCAAGATTTGAAACAACTCGCCACGAAGACCTGGAAACAAATCTCGATCTCCTTTTGTGCAGTTCCACCAAAATTAAGCAAAGTCACCGGTGTGACATTCAAGTTGAACTGCACAAAACACTCTTAAAACATAAGTGTTTCAAGTAGCGAAGCAAAATGTCACAATAGCAACAAGTTGAATCGATACCCCTATTTTAACAGAGGCAAAAAAGGAAACAATTACTTGCCGATAAAGGAGGATGAAACAAATGGTGACAGAAAGAAGCATCTAACTTATCCTGGATGGAAAACAAAGTAGGACAGTAGCATTTCTAAAACGGTTGCATTGATTCATATTAACAGAGACATTCTCTTGAAACAACATTCGTTAAAAAATGTAATTTACTTTTAATAGTGGCATTGCTTCAATTTTCCGGCGGCATTCTTAGATTAACAACAGCAAAATAGCTGTATGGGACATGCCACCATGTAATAAGGCCCACACGTATAAATGGGTGATGCCGAGTATGTAGCCAAGCAGCATATATGCGCTGGTCCCATATTTGTTCTCTTTGAACCTTCTTCCTATGTGAGGGCAGCAAATCTAGTCCTGCACAAACTACCCGCCCCCCCAGTTTCTTTCCCTTTTCAACAAAGAGATCGGTTCCTTACAGATGTGTGTACTGGGTTACCCCCTTTTCCCTTTTCGACCTACAAAGCGGCTGGATAGCCAGTCTATACTACTTTCCGCCCCTCCTTTCCTCATTGAACCATGTCCTAGATTCTTGCTCCAGCCCACCGCACCCTTCTTTCTTCTTTGAACCAAGACCTAGATTCGACTACAGATCAAAAAAGATCGACATGCAGCTAGAGCAACGAGGGTTTCAAAGAAACTTATACCTTAGGGTCGTCGGGATGTGGCAAGGAGTGCGGCGGGAGGCCGGATCTGCCCACACTACGTACGGCAGCAAGGAAGAAGGGGTCGGTGGCCCTCCCAAGACAAAGCGCCGGGTGAAAGAGAACAGCAGAACCGGCAGTGGATTGCCTCCCTCGCCGAAGGCGATAGAGTGAACGCTGCACCTCCTCCCCTTCCCGGTGCGACGGGATACGGACGCCTCCTTCACCAGCTGTGAGGGGGGAGAGAGAGACAAGAGGCCAACGCAGTCTTGTTTAGATCTGGTGAAGAGAGGGTGAGAGACTGTGAATATAGCAAACCCTAGCAAATGAACGCTGAGCCTCCAGCGTGTAACATATATGTTGTGTGGCGAGCATGTGGAGAGTGCAAACCCTAGCGAACAAGCGCTGAGGCTCCCGCTTATATATATACTAATGTAGTACGGAATGAGCTCCGGTGCCTTCAATTCACCTGCTTTTGGCTGTATGACAGGTGAGCCAGCCACATTTTGGGCCCACCTGTCATAAATCCAAAGGCAGGTGCACTAAGTCAATGAAGCTGCATCCATATAGCACTCTCGTGTATACGACTAATATAAAGTGGAGTGGTTTTCTTATTCTCTCCATAACAATCGTTTTAAATTGTGTAAGTACGAAACGAAACTCTTTATTTAATGTACAGTGAAGAAAACTAGTACTACTTCCGATGAACTAACGATCCACGCCAAGACGTCCTGGTCACACTTCCTGTCCTTCACGTGTGGTACACTACCCTCCCTTAAGTGAACAACCACACATGCGCCAAATTATCGGAAACGTGTGAGAGTGTGTACAAATAAAGAATTTTAATTTTAATTATCGGAAAGGTTTGAGAGTATTACAAAGTTTGACTTCAGTCAAATCTAATATGTGGAGTAAATAAAAATGGAGGGCTACTACGTCCATCCGGGTTTTTAGTCCACACCATTTTTAAAATCAAAGTTAATAGCTGACAAATAAAATTACAGGGGAGCTGGAGACAAAGTTGTGAGAAGGCTTAGAAATCAATAAAAAACTTATGCTCTTAGTACCAACGTCGATCCTTCTTCAAGGAAACATTTGGTTCATAGCCAATTGTGTGATAGAATTGCACCAACGTGAAAGACGACTGCGTCTCCAACGCAACCAAGGTGAACTGACGAAGGATATCATCTTTGTGCGTAACAAGCAAAGATCACTAATGGAAGACAGCTTGTTTTTCATTGAAAATCGATTAGCTTCACCAGCCGAAGCAACCATGAGGTGCAACCATGAGCATCGATAGGTCATCGTGGTGATGCATCATCCATTTGGCATCAAGTTTGGGTGAGGCACCTATGAAGTTCGACAAATCCTCACTGTGGTATGTTTCTTCTCAGTAATCAAGCTCGAGGAAGGAAGAACCACGTGGCAGAGGACAGTGAGGCGGAACAACAATGGCCATCGAATTTTGTGTAGTTCCACTAAAATTGAGGAAGACATGCCCGGGCATGGAGACAAGCATCGCTGTTTCTAAAAATATAAAAAAAAGGGTTAGCAATGACATCTCAATTGTCAATAAGAATTAATGAAAAGTACACCAACAAACAGAAGCATCATAATTATCTTGATGGGAACTAAACCAGGATACCCGAGAAAAAAGGATTTCTTCATTTAACCAGTGATAGTACTACCGCGATATGGACAATGACCGCACAACCACCATGTACTTTTTGTCGAAACAACATGTATACCTCCACCCAGGCATAAATCAGGACAACTTTTTGAGTGGCATTTCCTCTATAATAGTACTACTAGGTGATGTTGGACCAGCCGACGAACCCTAGCTACTATGCATGGGGAGCTGGGGAGTAGTCGCATAGAAGAAAACCCGCACGCAGCGACCTGGGGAGCTGGACCAGTACAATAAGTTATACCTCAGGTGGGCGAGATGTCGCTTAGGCGGGGGGGGGGGGGGATCTGCCCACACGATGGCAGTGAACAAGGGCGCGGAGGATCTTCGTCCGTGCCAGCGCCGGCTTTGAGAGGACGGTGCGCATCGGCTTCCTCCGTCGCCGACGGCGACAACGTCAAGCCTGCATCTCCTCACCTCCCGCAGCGGATGGGATTCGGCCAGATCTTTGACCACCGGTGAGGAGAGAGATGGAGTGGACACTGTCATCTTGTTTTGATATGGAGAGGGTGAGAGAACGAGACGCGAGAAACTCTATCAAACAAGAGGCTATAATGGAGTAAAAAATCTCTCCATAACAGTGGTTTTAAATAAAATACGCGCATTCCCGGAAAAAAGAAACGAAAACTGGCGGACAATTTTTTAAGGGTCTGTCTAGGACACATTTAGATGTGACATAGTTATATCACATCCAAGTTGATGTCCACTCTATTTGTGGTCTATTTTTTCCCTAGTTTTTTTTGTTTCTTGTTGCTACATTATATACTTGTGGGACCTTAGATGTGATATCCTTAAATAACATCTAGATGTGAATTAGACAAACTGATTTTCTAACATACCAAGAATGAAAACTCGATCAAAAACACGCCCCCGCTTCCAGGTCGCGAGAGTCGTCGTGCACACACACACAGACATAGATATGCATATCCGTGTTTACGTAAAATTCCATTTCCATCTCCATCTCCAATCATATTTGTCCAACTGGCACATTATTTACGTTGTTAATTATATACGCAACAATATTAACGTACATCATCTCTTGTTTGCGCACGCCCGCACCGCTGCCACGGCCTGTCCCGACCAACCCGAACCCTCTTCATCACCCGCGTGCTTCCGCCCGAAAGCGGTCGATTACGCATTCATGCCCGCCAGAGCGGACGCGACCTCTCACCGCCCCGGCATTGAAGCGGGCGCGCCACCGAGAGAGCGCCACCGCCGCTTCCGGTGCACGCGCTGCTCCACGCTCAAAGGTCGCAATAGCCGGCTACAACATGCATGTAAAAAGTTCTTGGGAGTGCGTGCTACGGCTAGCTGTCCTCCCCAACTCGTCAATCTCTTCCAAAGAGTGCTAGTACTCCATGGCGCGATCCATCGACAAGCAAAGGAACGTTATCGTATACTCGGTTTGCGGTGAGTGGCATGCCGAGCGACCGTGTGGGGTCGAGCCATGGAGGAGGGTGAGACACGAACACGACAGACGTGATTTAAATGTTGGTTTTGCTCGATGGCGCGATCGAACGAAACGAAACGTTGGTTTCTCTCCGTTTCCATTTTTTCTTCAGAAAAACGGAAACATTCCACTCCATTTTCATTCCTATTCCAAGGTTTCCCCGTTACAACATTCCATCAAATACAAAATAAAACTAACACGCATGCTGATGCATCTCAATGATTCACAGATCATAGCCAATATTTACTTCACAACTAAATAAAAAGTTGTGAGAGCGTGTACGAAAGAAAAACTACTGATGGGGTCACTACGACTTAAACCCTAAACACTAAACATGATTTAATTTCCTGGCCAGGTAGAACCTGTCGAAGGAAAGATAGCTGGCACCCTCGGATCATACGATGCTTTTGTGCAGTTCCACTAAAATCGACTTGAGCATCCCTGATGGCAAAGATATTGAAGAAGTTTGATTAGAATAATAGTACTGGCACTAGTTTATGAGACATAAACTCATCACAAGTAGAAGCCGGTAGAAGTAGAGAAAGATCGACATGGAGATGGAGCTACGGCAGTGGAGCACGCCAGCTCCAAAAGGAAGATGGACTACCTGGGACGTCGGGCTGTAGCTAGAAGGGCGGTTGGGACGCGGCATCGGCCCATACCGTGGTGACCCCCGATTGGGACGCACCGACTGTGGGTTTTCTCCCTCGCCGATGTCGATCAGCGTCTCACGCAACATTGTTCCCTTCCCCCAGCTGCGGGATCAGGCCCGTCGTTCTATGCTTGTGAAGAGAGCAACCTAAGCAAGCAGGCTTGTAGCTTAGGCTCCTGCTAGTGTATATATAGTGGTTTTTTTCTCTCCATATCAACCATTTTATATTGCGTACGTGTCATTCAAGAGTTAAATGATGGTTGCTTCTTCCGACTAACTTACTGTGTGATTTGACTGCTCCTTAGTGGCCCCTACACGTACTCCCCCTACGTGTATGCAACAGTCACACGTACACCAGGACGCAAAAATGCGCGCGACGCCCTAATGCCTGCATGTCCGAGCACACGACGGAACACACACGGTCACGCTCAAGTGCTCAACCTACACGTGCATGCACACACATACTCAGTCAGGGTGAGCTAGTGACCGTATAAACACCGGAAAAAATATATATATTGAGCGCAATGAGCATATTATGAATTCCACTGACCATATTTTTACAAATATATAGTGACAGACAGTGTATTTATCTCGTTTGAAATTAATCCATATTAACCGGAGAGGAGGCAGTATGGACTAGCATTACTTTGCTGTGTCCCATCAACTTGCCGAACGAGGAGAAGGTTGCAGGATAGGAGAAGCTTGCGCGCGGTGGTTCGCAGGACAAGGAGAAACTTTTGACTAATGCAAGCTCTCCCTCGCTCAGGCGGTGGACGTGCAACAGTTAATTCGGTGTCGGATTGCCAGAAGCATACACTATACTACTAGTGCTATTATTGTTCGACTTCTCGAATAGGCGAACAGCCAAGCGCAAAGTTTACTAGTACTACTACTATAGTCTATAAAGGTACGTACTATACTAGTACTAGGAACCGGATGGAGGAGCGTCTGCACTCTTATTATAATTTTAAAATGTGATAAAGCAATCTTCAATACATTTGGTTCTCTTCGAGGGTTCTCTCATGTGATAATGGAAGTTGATTGCATGGAACACTCGCCACAATTCTCGCTTAATTCTGGCTCGTATCCTGTTACAAATAGTAGCACTCGGTAATATTTCCTCTTTTTTTTGTTATTCAGCATGTAAACAGGTCAGCAAACCTTGCGGCGCATCTTCGTGCGAACCATGCTTGCTGCACTTTGAATGTGGCTGAGAGCTGTCTTGATGAAACACCTCGCTTCCTACTTCTTTTTTGTGGGGTACCTCGCTTCCTAGTGACCAGTGTCTTGGTTGATCGTCCTAAGAATGCTTATATATGAATAAAGCTCTCTCATTTACCCGCAAAAAAGATTAAGCCATATTAACCGGAAAGGAGGGAGTATGGACTAGCACTACTTTTGGTGTGTCCCGTCAACTTCATGAGCGAGGAGAAGCTTGTAGGACAAGGTGAAGCTCACTTACGCCTTTGACTAATGCAACCTACCCTCGGTGGACATGCATCGATCCATTCGATGTCAGATTGTCGAGAGGCATACAACTGTAGTACCCAACATGCGGAGTACCATCATTGTTCGACTTCACAAAGAGGCGAAGAACGAAGCGCTATGATGAGTAGTACTACTACTAGAACCGCATGGTGCAGCGTCATACTCTTTTTTATCTACGATAAAGTACACGTTTATTCCGGAGAAGGGCGGAAAACGGCAGCCCAACATGTAATGAATGATATCGATCAACCAACCATGCTCGAATATATCTTGGCCTCCGTGCGAGCCCGTCATGTGTTCTCGCTCCTCGTCTCTCTCAAGGAACGGCGGGTTGGCTCTTTGCCGTCAATTGAGATCGGTTTGCTCCCACTCCTGTCCCACATGTCAGTGATATGCCAAGAGGAGGTGCGTTGACCGACTGGCCATACGCGTACTTGGTTTTGCACCTTCATACTACTCCTCCCTCCGTCACAGTTTACATGGCGCGCTTCATTATGATGCATTTCTCTCAATGCATTTCCACCACCAGAGAGACTTTAGACGCGTTTGGTTTAATGCTCAATTAATTAGGGCGTGGTAACCGTGATCAAGTCCACAATTTTCTCTCCATGTCTTGTACTACTACGAATTGGAGTAAGTGCATGCATGTGTGTACCGGGATGGAAGCACTTTGCATGCATGTGTACGCATTATTCCCTCTAGTAATAGGCGTTGTGCTATAACTACCAATGCTATTTTTCAGGCCGATCGCTAGTCGCCTTGGTCCCACAGATTTTTCTTCTTTTTTCTACGGCTACCAGAGCTATAAAAGTGATGTATGGAGTAGTATGAGCGGATTCAAAGAAGAGTGTATTGATGATTGCTTCTTGAGCAACTTACGATTAGGAAAGGTGGGGCTTATGATTTGACTGCTCATTACTCACTATTAATGCGGCACAACGACCGGGCTGAGTCTCCCATGCGGTTGTGCACTACCCCCTCGGTTCTTAAATATACTCCGAAGTATTTGTCTTTCTAGAGATTTCAACGAGTGACTACTAAAATATTTGTCTTTTTAGAGATTTCAAATGGACTGGCACATACCGATGTATATAGACATATTTTAGATTGTAGATTCACTCATTTTGCTCCCTATGTAGTCACTTGTTGAAATCTCTAGGAAGACGAATAGAATATTTAGGAACAGAGGGAGTACACATATGAAGCAAAATGAGTGAATCTACACTCTAAAATATGCCCGTTTGAAATTTGTTAAAAGACAAATATTTAGGAACGAAGGAGTATAATTTTGTGCATGGCACATGGAGCCGGATAATGAAGAGGCTTCTGGCAATGCTATCAAGCTTCCATCATTTGTTTACATAATTGACGTACTATACAAATAATTTTCCAGCGACATGAAATTGTACAATGGTGTGAGCTTTCAGCTTTTGTTTCGTGTGTCTTGCCATCGATGCTCTTTCAGAAACAATAAAAAACTAACTTCCTTGCTAATGCATGTCAATTATTAGCAGATCAGAGCTAATAATTACATCACAAATCGAAGACAGAGTTGTGAGAAGGTGTTAAATTAAAATTGATCCATGCTTTCATTGGCAGCAACGTCCCCCCAGCTCTGCCTAAATCAACAAGGCATGTTGGGAAAAAAAGTAGCTGTCTGGAGCATGCAACATTCCGATCATTTTGTGCAGTTCCACTAAAATAGAACTGAGCGTCCCTGCTCCAAAGATATTAAGTGTGATTACGATAATAGAGGACTGCTGATGAAACAATACACACACAAATAGAAGCAGGTCGCCTTTGCAGGCTCTCTTAAGACTAACTAGTTGGAGAAGATTAGGCTCGGAGTTGGATGAGGAGGATAGAGCAAAACCAATGTCCCTTTGTGCAGTCGCACTGAAATGTAGAGACGTTTCCCGCGTGACATTTTAGTACAACTGCACAAAACACTCTTAAGAAAGAGTGATTTGTGCAGTTCACCAAAAGGTCACAATAGCAACGAGGTGAAATGGATAGCCCTGTTTGCAAAAAAGAGGTAGAAAGGAAACAATTACTGGCCAATAACAGTTGATGACACATGCGATGACAAAAAATAAGCATATTCCTTGTCCTAAGGGAAGATAACAACACGGTTGTGTTTGTCTAAAACGGTGTGAGGACGAGAATGCAATATGGACGATCTGTTTGGGCGAGAGCTACGTTTGGGCAAAGAACTATGGAAGATCCACATGCAGCGGCGTGGGAAGGCGAGCAATGGAGCATGGCGGAGGGATACACGGAGGTCGTCGGGATGTAACTAGGTGAGCAGCGGCGGCGGAATCTGCGGCAGGTGGCGTAGGCCTGCCGCCACGGGAGCTTGGTCGAGAGAACGGCGTGTTCCGCAGATCGGGACGTGCTGCCTCGGCGTCGTCGAACGGAGAAACGATGCACTTCCTCCCTTTCCCCTGGCGCACGGGATGCGGCCCGATCAGTGACCAACGGTGAGTGAGAGAGGCCACCGCACACCCTTTCCCCCGGCGGACGGGGTGCGGCCGGATCAGTGACCAACGGTGAGAGAGAGAGAGGCCATCACAGCCTTGTGTGAGATACTCTGGAGAGCGACAAACCAGGCAGGCAGGCTCCATTGTATATAGTGAGCGGACTACCTTTTTCTCCATAAAAATCATTTTATATTCTGTGTACGTGCCATTGAGCACTATAACTTTATTTAAAAATAAAGTGGCAACGCGTCAAGTCGAACTTTGTTTCGTGCACGCGTGGTACACGACCTCCCTAGGTAAACAACCACTACAGGCGTTCAAATTAGCACGTGGGCTGCCATTTCGTAAAGAAATGAGCTCCACCGTGTACCCGCGCGGGTGTGGCTGGGCACGAAGTGTGAGTACGTGCATGGTGCACCTATTCTCTTCTTGTATACGTACACCACCTACGTGGGGTTGTGTGAGAGAGATACAAACCTAGAGAGATATAGTGTGTGGGTTCTTGAGATTTTTTTTTTTGGGGGGTCAATCAAAAATGTAACATATGCAATGTGTTTGAAATAGAGTCCTGGATATAACATATATATAGAGGCGATCCACGAGAAGAGAGTGGAGGTATCATCGGCTTGAGGTGTCCATAGAATCGAAGAGAGGGATGATGTGTGTGTGTGTGTGCGCGCGATCGATAAAGAGTGCCATCGAATTTGTGTGTGCCCACGTCAAAGATATAGAGTGGCTGGCCTACTGGAACGTGAGATGGGACATGTGCAGTTTGTCTCTGTGGCATGGATACCTACCTGCAGCGCTCGACTATCGGTGTGTGGTGGGGGAAGAGGGAGGCCCAATTAACTATAGAGATACAATGGCTGGTATATGTGTGGAGGAGGAGAGGCCTACCTCATGTATTAAGGAGATCGATCTGCCTCATGTATTAAGGAGATCGATCGGCATCCGTGCATATGTGCAGGAGAGGAATAAGGTTGGGAGAGAGACAGAGCTAGAGTGTTGGAGGGGTGGTAGTGGAGTTGCTTCTAACAAATGGTGGGATAGGCTTGCTAGACAAGCGGAGGGCACGCCCAATATCAATAAGAGAGGAGATGGATGCTTGTTGTACATGCATGTGCGTGTGTGAGAGACGGGTCAGGAGGCATGCACGAATGATGAGGGGGGACGATGTGGTTGTGGTAAGCAGACGTAACTACATAGGAAGATCAATCGCCCTTTGTTAGAGAAAGGAGATACATAACTTGTGAGGTACGTCGATCGATGGGGGGGTAGTTAAAGTCGATCTAGGTATATGTTGGGAGATCGATCTGTATAAATGCATGTGTGTGTTAGAAGCAAATGAGGCACGAGGAGAAGGATAGAGAGAGAGGGATGCATGTAGGAGGTGGTACGAGAGGCATACTATATCAAGGGGGGAGGAGTGTGCGAGTACGAGAATGATGAAAAGAGTGGTGGCAGTGAGGCATGGACGGTGACAAGAGAAGAGGAGAAGCTTGTGTTTGTGCTAGGCACACCTGGCTACAGAGGCATATCGATCAATGTGTGCCGTAAAGAAGGAGCTGGGGGGCCTACACACACAGTGGGTGAACAACCTAAAGTGAAAAGACGAATTTGCGCGATGGAGCTAGAGAATGCTGAGGGAGGGTGAGAGGGATGCGGGCGTGTGCATGCACAAGAGAAAGTTAGCTCTAGCTACAAAGATAAGAGGGTTGTGTGGGTGTAAAATACGAATAGAGAAAAATACGAATAGAGATCATATATACTTCATTATAAAAAGCGAATTCGGATATTTGAAGAATTTATCATAGTGTTTCAAACTGACGCATGTGTGAATATATATAACGGTGATACACATGGTGTGGTTATGAACATGTTATATTGCATTTAATATATTTTATCTCTACTCTTATAAAAAAATGGAGTTGTTGATGATGGTGTGCCTGCCATCCTGCATTATAGGAAACTATGATGGTTGAAGTGGGCAACACTACAAAAAAATACACTTCCGTGATGATACGTGTTTGTCACAGTAGGTCACATTTTTTGTCATGCATGTACATCCATGACAAATTTATGAGAGAATCAAGATAGTCATACCTGTGCTGTCGTAGAAGTGTTCCATGACATTACCAAAATTATCATCACGGAAGTGTCCACTTCCATGACGATAAATCGCTGGCGTCCTGAAGTGCTTTCGTCAAGGGTAACCGACACGTGGCATCCACCGTAACGGAACACCGTTAAGCTATCGGGTCGGATTTTGGATCCGATAACCCGTTAACAGCCACGACCAATACCGATTTTTCACGTGTAAAATTCTCATTGGCCTTTAGCTGGGCCGGCCCATTATGGTCTGCAGAATCTTATGGGCCTTTAGCTGGACCGGCCCAAAAGTGGCCCACAAAGTTTAAATGGGCCGGCCCAACCGAAGGCCCATAAGATTTAGCAGACCATAATGGGCCGGCCCAGCTAAAGGCCCACAAAATTTAGCGGACCATAATGGGCCGGCCTAGCTAAAGGCTCACAAGATTTTGCGGACCACAATGGGTCGGCCCAGCTAAAGGCCCACAAGATTCTGCAGACCATAATGGGCCGGCCCAGCTAAAGGCCCAACATTCTCTGTCAAATCGGCCCGTCAACGGCCTTGTCTAAACTTGTCATCAATGCAGCCCATGGTCACTTCTGGCCCGTTAACAGTCCGCTAAGTAATTGGGCCGAATTACGGCCTGGTGTATTTCCGGCCTGTTAAAGGTCCGGCTTCATTTGGGCCCATTTACAGGCCATCAAAACTTTCGGCCCATAAACGACCGTGAAGGATTTGGGTCATATTCGGCCATGTCTGTCATTCGGCCTGTTAGAGGCCCACTAAATATTTGGGCCACTTTCGGCCTATTGTCATTTTCAGCGTGTTAATGCCGGACGTAAACCATGGGCCATATGTGGCCCAACGTCATATCGGGCCCATTAATGGCCCATATAAAAATGATGATAATCTAACCCGACCGAAGTTCCGGCCTGTTAAAGGCCCGTGTATTAGGTCGGCGCATTTACGACCTGTCCAAATTTCGGCCTGTCAAATATCCGCATCGTAAATGGGCCACCATTTCGGCCTGCTAAGTCCAGTGGGTTATTTGGCACAATCAAGGGCCAATCTCACTTTCGGTCTATTAAAGGCCCATGTTTTTTATGGGCTCGAGATATTTACACATGTAAACGGCCTATTTTTACTGAGGGCCCAAATTATGTTTGGGCCTGTTAAAGGCCCACTATGGGCACAGGCCTACCAGAAAATTTTGAAAGCTTATGCTAATTTAAGCCCAAATACTTTTAGTGGGCTACATGCCAATTTCGGCCCGTAATCGTTTTTAGCCCAATTGGAATGGGGCCAACGAATGTTGGCATGTTGGGCTCCTACGAAGCTTTCGGCCGAATACATTACTAAGATAAACCTATACTATACAAAAATAGCGTCATAATTACTGCAGCCTGTGGCAGCATCATAAATGTTGTATCACAACAAAATAAATTCCAATCATACAACAAAAGGCCTGTTGGCATAAAGTTTACAGTCCTTCCAGATAAAATCACCATCAGATGTATAGAAGCACAGATCATTTGACCTAAGTGCTAATGTTTCAAGCTGTAGAATCTGATGGAGCAGCACGATCTCCACCTTTTTTCCGCCATTGCTCTTCAACAACGAAGCGAATGTCTGATAGTCTTGTTTCAAAACCATTCATATCTTGACGACATTTCTCAACCACTATTCATGTTTTCCGAAACAATGTCCATTAGGGATTGGACTTGTGTCTGGAGCACAGATATATCACTCAGTCTAGCAGGAAGATTTTGTTCAGTAGTCGATTTGGACGAGGTTACCTTGACAACCAACCCAGAATTACACAGGAAGGTGCTTTTTGCACTGTTAGTGGAGAGATACTGATGCACTGCAGCAAGAGGTGACATTGTGCATGTAGTAGCCTCGTCACCTTCAGGTGGTTGTGGCTGTTCAATCATTTGTTCCATAGGTTCCTGAAAGTTTGAACTTGTAGATTAGTGTATCGGATAAGTTACTAATGAGATAAAAACAAACAAAGTAGGTTAAACGTTTATACATAACTTATTTTGGTGAACTACTGTAATACATTAGCATGTATTGTAGTGCCAACTACATAATAAAATCACTTTCGGAACATATGTCCATGTAGCATCCTACTGTATTGTCTATTTCCTCACATGTGTTGACATCTAAGGATAAAGAGACATGGTTTAAAGTAGGATGAACATAGTATGACACCATTCATATCATGGGCAAACAGATATAAAACAAACATGTTATTTTATCATTTGTGCGCACGTGAACATAACAACTAGATTACAGATCAAGACCAAAAGAATATCCATCCTCTCTTTTAAACCATGTAAGGTGAAATGATACGTTAAGACAATTGTGTATAAAAGTGAACAGAGTAACTGACATTGGCTGCAAACCAAGTAGTTAAATGAACACATCATAGTACCAATCAGTTCAAAGGCAGGAGGAGTAAGGACTTATAACAACGGCCTGAACTGGTGTGCTCATGCCCTTCATCTTGCTGGTGTGGCAATCCTTGAAGATTTGCACTGCATTTGGTTTAGGTTCTTTTTGGTCCGCACGGGCTTTCCTCTATATTTGGAGCAAGTCAATATAGATACGATAATATGGCACAAAAAAAAGAAGGAAGTAGCAGCTATCTACATAAGCCTCGCAGTGTGCAATATAGCTACGAGATCCTGTTGTCTGTTGGAATTTCACTTTAGAATGGTTGGTTTTGTTCTTCAAACAGTGAGCCTAGAAGAAGATACACTTGTAAGGCACATACATAAATACCAGTTCAATATGTGGTCTGATCAAATACATATAGCCTACCTGATACTTCGGATCAGACTAGTGTTTAACGAGGGCTGTCCAGTCTTCATCTGTAATATATTCCACTGGAGATGTTTGGGCGATTTCATATTACACTACTAGGGAAAACCTTATACACAGAATCTTAGCAGCAGCGCGGCACAAAAAGAAGCGCTACTGCTAATTAGCAGTAGCGCGGGTTTTTAACCCTCGCTACTACTAAGTTGATAGTAGTAGCGCGGGTTTTTAACCCTCGCTACTACTAAGCGGTCTCTAGCGTGCCCCTCGACACATGCCATAGTAGTAGCGAGGGTATAAACCCGCGCTACTACTAAGTTGATAGTAGTAGCGCGATTTTATACCCCTCGCTACTACTAAGTACGAGGTAGGTGAAGTCGCCATATCCTCGGCCGAATCCCCATCTCCTCCCCCAAATCCCCCCTCTCTTCCATTACTCTGTCCTCTCACTTTCCTTACGCTCTCACATGGACCTCTTGCCCATGCACCCATCCTCCTCCATGGCGCCGAAAGAGGCCGCCGCCTCGCGCCACCGGCGTCTAGGAGCTCGCCGGTCTTCCACCGACGTCTAGGAGGCCGCCGCCCCGCGCCACCACACCGGAGCACCTCGCCACCGGTGACTAGCTCCGCTGCTCCCTACATCACCTTCCTCTCTCCCTCGGTTTTCCTTTTCTCTCTCTCCCTCTAGTTTGACTCACCCTCCCATGTCCATGCCCGTGCAGGTCGTCGCCATGGATGACCCGGAGCTATCTGGCATGGTCGGGAAGAGGAGCCCCACGCCGCGGCCTGGCTCTGCCATAGAAACGGGCCCTCTCCAACAGCCACTGCTGGATCTGGTCTTCCGCTGTCCGTTCATGCCTCCGGCGACGCCAATCATCGCTAGATCTTACCATTGCTGCCATTGACATCACACACGCGATCGAGATTTTTTTTGTTTTTGAAAGTAATAGCAGTAGCGCGGGGTATAAGACCCGCTACAGCTAATTAGCAGTAGCGCTGTTTGCAACGCACGCCATACATTAACCTCAGATAGCAAAGTGTGTGCCAACACGCCGCCATCGCTACAAGTTATGTGGCACGCAGCGCTGGCACTGCCATCTTGATACACCCAAAACCCGCGCTGCTGCTAGGCTTTTCCCTAGTAGTGTTAGCCTTGCCTTCAAAGTGAGATTTTCTAAGGTGGTACCGACATCGTCGCATAAAGCGCATCGAAAAATATGAGTGCATGCTCGCTTAGTTGCATCATCTTTCGGATCCAACTTGAACCTCATCTGCTGAAAAAAGAATGTGAGTCTTATTAGGAGGAAGCTAGAAAGTATGGGATGTAGCAAGACAATATTACTAATTGCGATGAATAACATTACTTACAGATAAATGGTCAAGGAAGGTGTTAAACTGGGTATTGTCTTTCTCATTCCCTGCATCGGATCCACGTTGGGAGGATACGCCAAGATGACACCTAACGGCAACGGCTGCCTCTGATACTAATTTGGCTGACTCTGTAGCATCACGTGGCCTTTTTAAACCTGCCTCCAAATGGATCTCCATTCTTCCTCCTTTAGATTTTGTTAATCTATCAACCATTATCCTTGATGTCTGTTTCCGCTTGCGCCGTGGTGCTAGTTCAACAATGAACATGGAAAGTGTTAGTGTACATCAAACTGTGAGAGTACATATAAAGGAGAATGCAACTGCAACTTGACTCGGTCAGGTACCGTCTTGGTATTGATGCTCATGAGGTTCATCTGATCTTGCCAAGTCCTGTTGTGTCAGCAGTGCTTCGGAAGTAGTGTTAGGTGTGAAGGCAGCTTGGGAACTGGCCAGTTCCAGAGCAAACGAACGAGTAACTGGTTGAGATGCTGGTACAGTTGAAGCGGATGCTGCAGCTGGTGGAGCAGGTGATATTGTGTTTGTAGATTTAGCATGTGGACTTGGACCTTCTACTGCACTATAAGTACCACCAGGATCTCGACAGCAGAACCTTTTCCGTTTGACCCGACGAGTAACAACACTCCCTACTATATTATTTTCCTTGCTCTTTTTTGACTTTGCCATGTCAAGCTGTACCCACAACACAAAAGAATAAAATCACTCTTCAGAACTCATTGATGCATGATACAGACAAGCAATACTTTGATGTAAGACAATCGTATGACGATGGAATATGTAAGAAAAACAGGACGACATGACATATTCACAGCTACGATGTGCAAACTAGCAGAAGGATTTTCAAGAAAATAGAAGTAATGCAAGCTAGACACCATATGAAAATGCAACCAATATTACTCTGCCAATTTAAAAGTGTCTTGTCATAAGTGGCAATTCAAAAAATTAGAAGCAGTACAACATAGAAATCAATGCAAGATGCAACCACTATCAAACAGCCATGTTAAAAGCGTCCAATCATGAATTACTGATGCGGGATACACAACAGCAGTACTTTGATGTAAGAACATGGTATGATAGATAGATGCAGTGTATTCTAGACACATAAAGCCATGTCATATGCACATGTATAACGTATAAACTCAGCAGGTGCAATTTAATCAAAATAGAAGAAATACAGGCTAGACAACATATGCAACATGAAACCAATTATCACACTACCAACTTAGAGCAAGCACCTGCGATGGTGGAGTGCGGGAGATGAACTCATCATGTAGACTTGAGACTTCAACTTCATTAGCAGTAGGAGTGGCAAATCTAGAGAGTCTCCGTTTGCGTCAGTGCGGAGTACCACCAACATCCCCTAACTTACTCTTTTCCTTCCTATTTTCTGATATTGCCTTATGAAGTCAAAACCACAAGAAGATGAATAAAATTAACTCTGCATAACTGGTTGATGCATGATACAGACGAACACTACTTTGATGTAAGGCTGGCGCAGGATAGGAGGATGGAATATATACAAAAAAAGACAGCGTTTCATATTCACACGTACGATAGGAGGATGGAATATGTATGAAAAACTGTAAGCGGAAGGCATTTCAACAAAATTAGAAGAAATGAAAGCTAGGCACCATATGAACATGCAACCAATATCACTCTATCAGGTAAAAAGTGTCTCGTCGTAAGTGCCATTTCAAGAAATTAGAAGCGATTACAAGCTAGAAGACAATGCAAGATGCAACCTACATCACAGTCCCAAGTTAAATGTGTCTTATGGGTAAGTGATCGTTGCAGGTATAAGTTGTAAGCTACGCAGATGCAATTCTACATAATCAAGCAATACAAACTAGACATCATACGAAAACGCAACCACGTATAATGATTACAAGTAAGAGCAAGCACCTGTGATGGTGGAGTAGGGGAGATGTGCTTATCATGTACACGTATGTTCTAGAAACAGGAACACGTGTCATATTCACAGGCATTATGTGTAAAGTAAGCAGATGCAATTCAAGTAAGAAGCAATACAAGCTAGACATCATACGCAACATGCAAGCACATATAATAGTGTCAAGTTAGAGCAAGCACCTGTGATGGTGGAGTAGGGGAGATGTGCTCATCATCTACACAAGTACGTTGACTGTCCAGCCTTGTGTTGTCTTGCGAATCTTGTTGGGAGGATGGCGGAGTAGAATCTGTAGAGACCCCTGTTTGAGTTGCTCCGAAGGACCACCATCATCCACTGCCGGACTAATTTCCTTCAGCTGTAATGATTTTGCATTGTGAAGTCAAACCGATAAGGAAAAGGAATAAAATTCTCTCTTCGTAACTCATTCATGCATGATCTTGATGAACACTACTCGGATGAAAGGCAAACACATGATGCGAGGATGGAATATGTATGAAAAACAGGATGGTGTGACATATTCACACCTATGATGTGGTAACTAAGCGAAGGCATTTCAACGAATTAGAAGCACCGCAAGCTAGACACCATATGAAAGATGCAACCAATATCACTCTGCCAAGTTCAAACTGTATGGCATTTCAACAAATTAGAAGCAGTATATGCTAGAAATCATATGCAAGACACGTCAATATCATAGTGGCGACTTAAAGGTGCCTTATCATAAGTGACTGATGCGGGATATGCAAGAATAGTAGTCTGATGTAGAAACAGGAACACATGTCATATTCCACGGGCATTATGTGTAAAGTAAGCGAGATGCAATTCAAGAAAGTTAGAAGCAATACAAGCTAGACATCATACGCAACATGCAACCACATATAATAGTGCCAAGTTAGAGCAAGCACCTGTGATCGTGGAGTATGGGAGATGTGCTCATCATCTACACAGCTACATTGACTGTCTAGCCTTGTGTTATCTTGTGAATCTTGTTGGGAGGATGGCGGAGTAGAATCTGTAGAGAACCTCCGTTTCAGTTGCTCGGAAGGACCACCATCATCCAATGCCTTGCCAATTTCCTTCAGCTTTATAGATTTTGCATTGTGAGGTCATACCGACAAGAAAAAGGAAAATCATTCGCTCTTGAACTCATTCATGCATGATACCCATTTAACACTACTCTGATGAAAGGCAAAGTCATGATATGAGGATGGAATATGTACGAAAAAAATGGAAGGCTTGACATATTCACACCTATGATGTGGTAACTAAGCAGAAGGCACTTCAACAAATTAGGAACACTGCAAGACACCATATGGAAGGTGCAATCAATATCACTCTGCCAAGTTAAAACTGTCTTGTCATAGGTGGCGTTCATCAAACTAGAAGCAATACATGCTAGAAATCATATTCAAGACGCAAACCAATATCACATTGCCAACTTAAAGGTGTCCAATCATAAGTGACTAATGCAGGATACACAAGAAGAGTAGTTTCATGTAAGAACATGGTGTGATAGACAGATATAGTATGTACAAAAAACAGGAAAGCGTGTCATATTCACATGTATCATGTGTAAGCTAAGCAGATGCAGTTTACACTAATTAGGAGCAATACGAGCTAGACATCATATGCAACATGCAACCAGATATCACACTGCCAAGTTAGAGCAAGCACCTTGGATGGTGGAGTAGGGGAGCAGAGACTTGGACCATGTAATGCACTATCAGTACAAGGAGAATCGGTACAGATGCTCCGTTTACGTTGCTGCAGAGGACCACCATCATTGTCTTCCTTACTATTTTCCTTCCTCTTTATTTATTTTGCCTTGTCAAGTCAAACCCACAAGAAAAAGGAATAAAATTTGCTCTTCAGAACTTATTGATGCATGATACTGACGAACACTACTTTCATGTAAGGCAGCCGCATGATAGGAGGATGGAATATGTATGAAAAACAGGACGGCGTGACATATTGACATGTATGATGTATAAAGTGTAAACTAAGCACAAGGTGCTTGAACTTGTTAGAACCGATGCAAGCTAGAAACCATATGAAATATGAAACCAATATCACTGCCAAATTAAAAGGGTGCCCTAACAAATGTATTTGACCAAATTAGAAGAAATACATGGCAACAGGCTAGAAATAATATGCAACATGCAACGAATAAAGGTGACTCATTGTAAGTGATTGATGCAGGATACAGAAGAGAGGTAGTTTCATGTAAGAACAAGGTTAACACATAGATTTAGTGTGTACCAAAAATAGGAAGGCATGTCATATTCACAGGTATAGTGTGTAAATTAAGCAGATGCAATTTACCCTAATTAGAAGCATTACAAGCTAGACACCGTATGCAACATGCAACCACATATCACACTGCGAAGTTGGACCAAGCACCTGTGATGGTGGTGTAGGGGAAGTGCTGTCTTTAGGTACAGAGCAACGTTCAATATCTTCATTTAGGCTTGCTGTTTCTTGAGAATCATGTGGAGAGGATGAAATTTCATTCTTTATAAGAGTATTGCGTCTCATATTAACCCACGCGCGTGACTGTCTCATCATAAGCGATAGACGAAGGATACACAAGAACCGTAGTTTGATGTAAGAACATTGTGTGATAGGCAGATGTAGTATGTACCAAAAACAGGAAGGCCTATCATATTCACATGTATAATGTGTAAGCTAAGGAGATGCAATTTAAAAAATTGGGAGCATTGATGAGGGATACACAAGAAAAGTAGTTTGATGTAAGAACATGGTTAATAGAAAGATGTAGTATGTACCAAAAACGGGAAGGCATGTCATATTCACAGGTATAATGTGTTAACTAAGCAGATGCAATTTACCCTAATTAGAAGCATTACAAGGTAGACACCGTATGCAACATGCAACCACATATCACTGCTTTGCCAAGTAAGAGCAAGCACCTGCGATGGTGGTGTGGGGGAACTGCGGTGATCAACTAGAGAGCTACGTTGACTATCTTCATTTAGCCTTGCTGTTTCATGAGAATCATGTGGGGAGGATGACACTGCACTCTTTAAACTAGTAGGGTGTCTCACAGTAACCCATCCGGGTGACTGTCTCATCATAAGTGATTGACGAGTGATACAAAAGAGCATTAGTTTGATGTACGAACATGGTTAATAGACATATGTAGTATGTATCAAAAACAGGAAGGCATGTCATTATCAAAGGTATAATGTGTAAAGTAAGCAGATGCAATTTAACCAAGTTGGAAGCAATACAAGCTAGACACCATATGCAACATGCAACCACATTTGACAAAGATGAAGTTAAAGCAAGCACACTGGGATGGTTACGTGTGGCAATTAAGATCATCAATCATGCAGCTACGCTTATTGTCTCCAATCACGACATCGCACCCATTAGAGTGCTGAAACGCTTATTGCTTATCTTCAAATTACATTGGAGTGACTTCTGTCTTTTCTTTTTTGCATTCATCAACACTGTGTCAGAGTCTGAAATACCCATGCATAAAAAAACAATAGTGTGAGTATGGGTGAAGTGTGTGCACAATTAGTACAGTGTAAAGGTAGCAGATAGCAGGTCAGTGAGAAATAAATGACGGTAGACATATGATAGCTCTACAACATGCATGGCACACTCAATTACTACAGGATTCTATGAAAATAACAGTTGACTGAAAGCAAATAGGTCAGTCCATTTTTTCTGCACCGTCCGATGTACAAAGAACGGGCAGATCGCCTTCATCTACCTCCAGCCAGTCAGTGTTGATGATCTTCCTCGAAACGCCAACGACCACCGGCCCAGTATTCCTCCCCTGCATGCGCCCTCCCCTAGACCTCACCGCACCGCCATGCTTGGTTCCGCCCCCGGCCATCCATTCAAGCCCCGCCGACCTCCAAATCGGGCGCAAGCAGCTCCTCCGCCCACACCCCTATGATAGACACCGATGCGCCGCTTCCCCGTGGAACAGGCGGACTAGGTGCTCCGCGCGCCTAAGTGGGTGCTGCTTCTTTTAATTGCGGTTCGACTGACGCTCAATTGAAATCCAGGCAGGCTACTGACCTCTAGCAAAGGTGAAATAGTAAAAGGGAGGAAACCTTGTGCATTTAGTATCACGAAGAAGATGCAGTAAGAAGCGCTCAACTAGTTTCTTTCGTGGGATGAATACGGTGTGAGCGGAGACGTAAGATTTGCACGAATAAGGGAAGAGGAGTACCTCTTTCTGCTGGCAGTGCTGTGTCCTCCTTCTGTTTTTCTAACAATCTTGTTGTTCACCGGAAACCAGAAGTTGTGGAGGACGGTGCAGCCTTGGACGAACCCATGGCCAAGTTGTTGAGTGTGGTGCGGTGACCGTCTGTCGGCGGCGGGGGGGGGGGGGTGAGCAGATCCAAGGCGGCGAACGACGGCGTAGCGGGAACAGCTCCGATGCGGTGGACGGTTGCGATAGTGGAGCCGCAGCAGTGAGGCGCAGGACGGCGTGGTCGGAGTTGTTCTGGTACGATGCACGTCAGTGTCGGTGTCGTGGAGTCAGCTCTGCCTCGGCTTCAGCTGCTAAGTCCTTGAGGGCGTTGAGGTTGCGGTTGCGTTGGACGACGACGTCGGGGTACCGGCTCCGGCGTGATGGAGGAGGGCGGCGGTGGATTGTCCACTATGGGGTGGAGGATGGAGGAGGCTGGGTTTTCGCGGTTGGTGGAGAGGGCGTTTTCGCGCCCATGGAGTATGAATGGGGAAACGGAGGGAGGCGGGGAACTAAGGGGAACAATGTTTCGGTTTGAGACGCGCTTGTTTGAAATTTGGGGAAAGTTACAAACTTTGCCCCCATCTAAAATTTCGGACATATTGCAGGTTGGGGGTAGGACAGTCATGTCAGGTGTCCCAAATGTGGGCGGGATAGATTTCGGCCGAGCGCATGGGTGTTTAGGCGCCCACGGTGTATGAATGCTTCTCGGAGGCGGTTGAGACTGGCATCTAGGTGAAGTTACAAACCTAACCCGGTTTAGACGTTTGGACATCGGGCCGATAGGCTACACGGGCCAGAGTCAGGATAGTAATTTCCTACCACCAAAACATTAGTCTCGCGCGGTTTCGGGTGACCAGAGGCCTATTTGGTGCTTCGTTCAATATTTGGGAGCGGAAGCATTAACGTTTTCGGTTCTCTTGCATTGAACTTTCAGGATTTGTCAAACTTCACAAATCTTTACTCTTGAAAATCCTAAAGCTACGATTATTTTGGAATGGAGGGAGTACATTTTAATATACATTGTACATGAGTATATATTAAAAAATATGCAACTTACCTCAGTTCATGCATGGTTCCGTATAATCTCCTTGGTTGCAAAAAAGGTAGATATGCGTATGAATATATATAGCATGTTCAAACTCACAACAAAGATTAATGCCCTTTTACACCTGACTTACAAATGCCATTATCTCGGTTCAAATAGATGAATGCACTTCCTATGAATTGAATCTTGAAACCCCCTTTATGTTGAATCCGACATGTATTTTATTTCGTAGCTAGCAATTTGGAATGTATCCATGCAAGTGACAAATGTATAAAGTGCTTCACACTAACAACATGGACTGCACTAATTAATGTTTATATATGAATTGCAAAAGCATCCATTGCCTGTATTTCAAACCAATCTCACTCTATGGATCGATAATATGAAATAAACACATGCACATGCTAGAATTCAATAGAGTATGGGTGTCTGATAGACCGACTTTCGTCCATACGCAATTTTGCAAAATTCATGATCTCATCCAAAAATAATAATGCCATTTATATTTTAATTTAATGCGTAGAACCGCCTTTTACACATAGATGCACTATGCCTCGCCCCGTTCTCACAAACGCGTTATATATCTCTCTATCTAACGCGTAAGTGCACACACTTTATATGCCTCGGCGTTTCTCTTTCACACATGCTCACTATCTCTCTCAGGGTGTCGGGGTGTCTCACGCACATGCTCTCTCTGTTTCTCTCTCTCTTTATGACTACTATGTACCACTCTATTCACTAATCTCAGTCTGAAAACACTATTTCTCTCACATGCATATATACAAATGCACGGTCTCTACTAGCCCTCTATACGCACATATATGTGCCTACATGTCTCCTGCACGGACATTATCTTTAGGCCTCTCACGCACACATTGCCCCCCCCCCCCAGACACACCTCTCTAATAGTAGTTGGCAGATATGATTTCATCATATCATTCGGTAGGATATCCCTGGCTGTTAGGCTGGATGGTAATATGAGGCAAAGTTTTACCCTAGTTCGGATCGGACCCTTGCAGTTGAAGAAAGAGCCTACTCCTGGTACTGTATATTAGTGATAGGGGTGTGTACAAAGTACACGTGAATACCAAGCATTGTGCGTGTGTGTATACTATCGACGAACTAGCCCCCAAGCTTGTATAACATACTAAGGGCCTAGGGTTACAAATCATATATAGTCGGCTTATCACCAGTGGGGATAGAGTCCTCCGCGACTCTGGTAGCTTCGTGTTGTATGTCGAGTCCTCCACATGGGTCTCCGTATAACACGTCTCGGTCCAACCTATGTGTGGCGCAGGATGGAACCGACCCATGAGTCTTCATGTTGACCCACCACACCTAGAAATGATGTGCCCACCACACCACACACGCAATCGACCACTAAGAAAATAAGCATATACAATAGTACAACGGTATCTAGCTCACGGTACATCTCCATATTTTGTTGATGACACTGACGGACTTTGCATTTGATGTGTGCTCTGTATTTTGTTGACGACACTTACGGTCATTGTATTCGAAGCGAAAGCACGATATGGTCACTGGACTTCAGAATAAGCTCACCACGGTCACCACATACATTTTGTCGTGCTAACCAACATGTGGTTGGGTGGTTAGAGGACAGTGGTTTATCGAGCTCACCAAGGTTAAAGTCCTGGTGCTCGCATTTATCTTTTGTTAATTTCAGTATTTTCCGGTGATGTACGTTCAGTGGGAGGAGACGTTGCACTCGACTACGAGAAACCTATGGTGACTTCGTAAAATCTCAAGATCATGTAGATGAAAATGTCAGTCGACTAACGTGTAGCCTCACCCCGCACGTACACATGACACGCACGCATGACACGCACGCATGTAGGCGTGCAACACTGACACGTACACATAATGTACACACGCACGCATGCTGGCGTGCAACACTGACACGTACACATGCACTCACGAACACACGCACGTACGCACCCATGCATGCAACACTGAAACGCCCCCTTGCATGCAAGACACACGCTCAACCTATACGTGCATGCACCCTTTGTTAAGGACATGGATTGTTACCGGTATTAATCAATCTTATCTGTGATAAGCAGAACATTGATGTTTGCATCGGTCTATGAATCACAACATATCGAACGGGCTATCAACATAGTAGGCTTAACTACATGAAAAAGATGACATCACACTCAATGAACAATCATCGGTTTATGAAATGCCCGCTTCTGACCGCCCTGGCCCACCAAAGGTTCCTCTGCTGTGCGCTGCCTGCGTTGGGTCACTGACATGCAGGCCATGCACCCAAAGAGCCCACACGTCAGTGGAAGAACGACGCGGTGTCCTAGGTCAGAGTCGAGGGCGCCACTCGCGGCACGCCCGGCTGAACACGCCTCCGTGCCGCATTCAAACGCCTCCATGAAACCCGCCCGTGTGGAAGCCGAGAAACCCACTCTGGACACACGTCCGTTCATGACCGGGCCGACGTTAAACGCAACGCCGGCCGAGCTCCTCCCGTCCGCCGTCTATTTAATCTCCTATTTAAACGAGGCCAAACGCCGGCCAAGAATCGCACACCTCCGCCGCTCCCCTATCTCCTCCACCATTTTGTCCACTCTTACAATGGCTTACGAAGAGTAGTTATTCCGCATCCAAGTCGGCTGGGTAGCCCGCCGGATACGAGCTATGCAGCTCGCTGATCCACCTCCCTCCCCTCGCCCGACGGAGCCAGTTGCCGCCCCAAGCCGGCGCGCGGTTCAGCAACTCGCCGCTCCAGGCCAGCTCGACGAGGAGCGGCGCACGGGCGTCGTTCCTGGCGTCCACGCCGCCGCCTCGTACCGCGTCTCCCGTTTCTGTGGCCGAGACTCCCATGCCGGCGGCCGCGCCATGCAAGCAGCGACAGAAGCCGGGTGCACGGAGAGCGACGAGTCGGTGGCCAGCGCCTCCGCGTCCGCCGCCATCATCAAGGAGAAGTAGAACACGGGAGGCCGCCGCCGCTTGGGTCCCATGAAGGCCACCGCGGAGGCGACGCCGGCATACACAGCAGGTGTCTTACCGGATCCTTTTGTTGCGAGGACCTTCGTCGACCCCGCATGGGCTCCACGGAAGAGGTCAATGTTAGGATGAACTCGAGTCGGTGCCGTACATGGCGAACTAGTGGCCGGTGATGAACTCGAACCGGTGCCGGCCACCATCATCTTCGGCACCAGCCAATGATATCAGTTGGGCAGTGGGGAAGCGAGCCGTCCTTTGCGCTGAAGCATATACCTCCGGCGCTCCGGCAGTCCGGTGATCGTCTTTGCGGACATGAGGAACACAAATCGATCGGCGGGCGACCATTTAGGCCAGGTATTATATACATGTGCTGTCCAGAACTAGCACCGCGTAGTTCATTTGAATGTAATTAAATCGGTCATGTTTGAGTGAAAATCCGGTATTTTATATGATTTCCGTCGTTGTTTATATGAAATATCAGTTTGTCTACGTGTTTGCGTGAATTTCGTCCGATTGGTTGAGTTGTTGTCATAATGTATGCCGCTACGGTTGGATGGCGTAATTTGCGGGTCGCCGGTCAGTCTGCGGGCGGCTCGGGCGGTGTTGTGGGACAAAAAAACACAGCTCGTGCCAGCTCATCTCCAACATGCGCGCTGGAGGATGCATGACAGCATGAGCACCCGAGCCATTCCTCGTTCATCGGTGGAAAAGGCACCGGTGGACAAAAAGGTCGCCAATATTTTGGCTACCCCGGGCAAGATCCAAACAGCCCTCCCAACAGATTCAAATCCTCGTTCGCCGTGGAATTTTGCCATGTGTTGTTTTCATGGACTAGCAAGATGCCCGTGCATTGCACGGAACATCAAGATGCCTTTTTACAAACTCCGCATGCATGCAAGGGATAATTAATGTCCTCCTTTGCTAGTACCACGAGGCAAACACCATTAATATTGCATCGATTAGTGTTAGTGGCCTTGTATATCTGCAAATTGTAATTTTGATAGTGTCCCCTTGTATATAAAAATGGAGGGAGAAATATGAGAGATAAGGTGAGGAGGAGTGGGGCGTGGTGCCGTGGTGGTGAGACTGGGCGGAGGCATGGGGATGGACGGCGCATTATGTCTAGGTTTGTATCTTTCTCACACACACCCACGTAGGTGGGGGATGTGCACGAAGAGAAGAGGTGCACGCACGGCGCACGTACTCCCGTCTCTTTCCCAACCATGCCCGCGCGGGTAAACGGTGGAGCTCATTTCTGTACGAAAAAGGCAGCCCATGTGGTAATTTGGCACGTGCACTGGTTGTCCACTTGGTGGAGGGAGGATCGTCTACCACGGGTGAACAAAAAAATTGCGACTTGACGCGTTATGTCAATCTAAAAAAAAGAGGCAAACCATGTGGGGCCTACCTTAGAGGCAAGGCTCTATACACTGGAGTACTTTTGATGTGTCCCGTCAACTCGCAGAACGAGGAGAAACTTGCTTAGTACGCCGTCTCCCCACCCACGGGCGCGGTGGCTCGCAGG
This sequence comes from Aegilops bicornis, assembly GCA_021605145.1. Classification (NCBI taxonomy): domain Eukaryota; kingdom Viridiplantae; phylum Streptophyta; class Magnoliopsida; order Poales; family Poaceae; genus Aegilops; species Aegilops bicornis. The sequence goes on from CM038673.1 coordinate 73,079,374, forward strand.
ATGAGGTGAAGCTTACTACTAATGTACGCCTTTACGTCCGCTCCCTCGCCCACGCGCGCGGTGGCTCGCAGCACGAGGAGAAAATTTTACTACTCCCTCCATTTACTCCTCGTCCCTACTACGTACTTTCACTACTAGGGAAAAGCTTATACACAGACGCTTACTAGTAGCGAGGGTTAAAAACCCTCGGTACTGCTACTTACTAGTAGCGCAGGTTTTTAAACCTCACTACTACTAAGTTGATAGTAGTAGCGCGGGTTTTTAACCCTCGCTACTACTAAGCGGTCTTTACCGTGCCCCCGGGACATGCCATAGTAGTAGCGCGGGTTTTTAACCCTCGCTACTACTAAGTTGAGAGCAGTAGCGTTGGTTTTTAACCCTCTCTACTACTAAGTTGATAGCAGTAGTGTTGGTTTTTAACCCTCGCTACTACTAAGTGGTCTCTACCGTGCCCCTGGACCATGCCATAGTAGTAGCGATGGTTATAAACCCGCGCTACTACTAAGTTTTACCCCTCGCTACTACTAATCGGCCTCAACCGTGCCCCTCGGGGACATGCCATAGTAGTAGCGGGGTGTAAAAACTCGCGCTACTACTAAATGCTGGGTTTTTTAAACTCTACCCCCAGTGGATCGCCTTTTCAGTTTTGTAAAAAGCAAAAAAAAATGATAAAAACTTCAAAAATAAAAATCCTTCGAGATGTAGTTATGTTACTACATGTACTACTTAGGGAAATTTAAAAACTTAAATTACGACATGTTTTGCAAAAAGTGTAGGTCCCATTTTCAAACTCTACCCCCCTCCCCCCCGGTGGATCGCCTTTTCAGTTTTTAAAAAAAATAAAAGAAAATGATGAAAATGTCAAAAAAATAAAAAAAATAAGTTTCCCATGTGATATGTGGTCTAGTTGTTGTGAAAATTTGCAAATATGAATTTCGACTTTATTTTCAAAATCTCTCGAGAAATTGTAAAATGGGCATAACTTTTGCATACTAACTCGGATGAAAAAGTTTTTTATATGAAAAATCATCTACTCGAAAAGTTACATCCGAATTTAACAGGGGGAACCCCGTTAAACATTTTGAAAATCCTCAAAAACCTAACAGAAAAAAGTTACGGGGCTTTTAAGATCTGGAGGCAAAAAAATTCATCATATTTCAGTTTTTTTATTTTTGTTAAATCTGGCCAAACTATGGTCAAACTAATTATTCAAGAATATTAGCGTTACTAAATAATTATTTCAGTTTTTTTGAATTTTGGTCAAATCTGGTCAAACTATGGTCAAACTATGGTCAAACAATGGTCAAACTAATTATTCAAGAAATATTAGTGTTACTAAATATTAGTGTTATTTTTTAGAACAATAGTTTCAAACTCAAACAGTGAAATGTGTGACTTCATGCTCAAGCTAAATTCCTGAGGTTAATAGGATTGCCATCTTACTATTGTCAGGAAAGCAACAAGTGCAGACTTGGAAACGAGGGAGAATAGAACCTGGTAGTTAAGCATGCTCAGGCTGGAGTAGTGAGAGGATGGGTGACCGTCCGGGAAGTTAGATGATTTGGAATGATGAGGGGTGATTAGAGATTAAATTGAGCAGCGATGAGGGGTGGTTAGAGATTGGAGGTTAAAATAATTCAGAAATTTGAAAATTAGGGAAAAAATCGAAAAAAATTTTGAAAAAATTTTAAAAAAAATTCAGAGATTAGAGATTAGTAGTAGCGCGGGTTTTTACCCACGCTACTACTAACGGACGTAGTAGTAGCGCGGGTGGCACCCGCGCTACTGCTATACATTAGCTGTAGCGCCGGCCCCTGCGCTACTAATAGGCCCAAAACCCGCGCTGCTACTAGGCTTTTCCCTAGTAGTGTTTGGTTAGTACTCCCTCTATTTACTTATACAAGGCCACTATAAAAAAATACATTTTGCATCTATACAAGGCCACAAATAGTAATCGAGACAAAAGTTACTACTCCCTCATTTCTAGTTTATGGCTCAATTTCAAAATCTCTCCAACCAAGATAGACGGTGAGTGGTCGAATTAATTTCGTAGTTTGCACAAGACGCCTGCTTTTTCTCAAGAAGTTATGTTTACCGGGGCATTAATTAGAACGAATGCATGAATGACCACTAAATTTCCATGAACTTGTACATGCATTGGTTAGTTTCCTCTTGACATTGCTTGCGTTGGGTGATCTAACGCACCTCGAAATCCAACATGTAATGGTACTACTGCTAGTATAGTAGAATTGAGACTTATCAAACGGAAAAACGAATGTTTGTTAGATGAGCCCTATAAACCCTAGTGGGTACGCATCGTAAAAACAGATTTTTCCAAAACTAAGTCGCTCCCTTTCATGAATTCTGTAGTATACTCCTCCGTCGATGCTCCCTTTCATGAATTCTATACTTCCTGTTGCCGACATGTGGGACATATAGCAACTGGGTCGACCTGTCAAGCACCAAATAACAGTGCAGAACAGCAGGGGGATGCACCCCACTGCATCGCCCAAGAGTAGTAATGAGCAATGAGACGTCAAATCACAATGCCGCACCTTCCCGCATTTAACGAAGCAACCATTATTTCACACTTCGGTTCGACATCATCTCAAACCACGTACTAGTATTGCTTCTGCCTCAAGAGGGACACGCTCATCGCCTTGGTACATCATGACACGTGGGACCGCATGACAGGCCATGCTCCCCCACCGATCGCTCTGTAAAATCACCTCATTTTTACTATACTTCCTCCGTATCGGTTTACTACATGGCATGCACGTCGTTCTAGGTTGATAATTTAACTAGCTATATATATATGTGATGAACAGTACGCTGGCCTTTAAAAAAATGTATACTTTTGTACAGTAGTACTCCACTATCGATGGATTGTGCCATGGAGCAAAAATTGAAATTTAAGAAAAAGGTGCTACATATAGAGAGCGCTCGTCGCCAAATTATGCATATAGTACTATTAAAAAAGCTAGTACGTGCTTAATTGGGGTGCTAAATTCTATTAAAGAAATACTAGTACTAGTATGTACATCTTGAAGAGTTAAAGTAACGAGAAGAAACATAACATAGTTCTGCATTGAGGGCTCATCACAACACACCCCTCAAATTAAACTAAGCACACCTGAAATTAAACTATGCAACTAATCCGGTAGACACTGCATTAGGCTAGTCATAGTGGGAGTAACTTAGCTAGTAACATAGCACCCTCCAAGAAATTTTTGCTTATGTGGCAAGTATTTAATGTGAGGTGGTAACATAATATGTTACTATAACATAGCGCTTCCCAAGACAAGATGAGTCTACAAGCTAATAAATGAAGCCATCTATGACACCACTATCATCTTACTTTGCATTATGAATGTAGTAACTTAGACTAGTGTCATGCATATGACACTACTCTAAGTTACTCCCCACTATGACCAGCCTTAGAACCACCATGAGCAACGACACTGCCACCTTACTCGGAGTCCTCGTCCACGTCCTCGACTTCGTCCTTGTCCCTCTTCCTCTTGACCGATACTTCTTTGCTTGAACCGCCAACTTGGCTGTTGCTCTTCATCCAGCCCTTATAGATATTGAAACAAAGGTAGCCATCCATTGCAGCGTATTGGATGTGGTCTATATCTAGTACATTCCGCTGCAATGCATAACGATGAAACGTGTATGGAGGTTTCTCAAGTTTACCGTACGAAGGATGAACCATGGCTCCTGCCAGGTCGGCGTGAAAGGTCGACAAGAGGGCACCAGCCGATTCTTCTGGAGGTCGAAGGGGTTGCCTACAACGAGGCCTATCCGACACAGGACTTCTTTGTCGTTCTTAAAGTCTACAGTAACGAATTTGACTGTTTTGTCCTCGAGGAAGTTCTTAAAATCCTGGCACTCAACGTCGGCATGGCATATGTGGTAGACCAAGCAAACGTTATGTCCGCAAACCTGGATCATGGCGGGCTTCTTCCTCTCTTCGTCCTTTAGATCCTTCTCTCGTCCCACGACTGTGGTGTACTCAACATCTAGCCCAGCAACCCACTCATCATGTGAGTTTTCGAACATGCGTTTGAAGCGAGAAAGGCATCCTTTCACCGTCGCGGAAGTACGGGTGTAGATGACGTCGAACTCATCGCCGGTGATGGTTCTAACCTTATACTCACCGTCGGTCGGGGAGATTTGGGACGCCATGGAGTTGGGAGGAGGGTTAGGATTAGTGGAACTGTCGTAATGTGAATGGACGGGACGACTAGGAGCGAACGCCGTAGTATTAAAGGACGTGCGGGGACGAGTAGGAGCGAACTGCCAATCACGAGCAGCGGGGTAGTGGCTTTCCATTCTCCCATGATACGGGCTTCCGAGAGCCCTTGGATCTGAGATCGAACGGTTGCATGGAGTGATTCTAGACCTATGGGTGAATATCCTATCCTGGAGGGTTATTCTGCAAATTTTCAGCAACTTCGCATGCGACCGTTTGATCTCAGATCCAAGGGCTGCCAGCAGCCTATATCATGGTTGCGCCTACCACGATGTTGCGTCGCTCGCGCGGTCGCGCCCTTGGAGATTTAACACGGTGCGTTAGGCTATCTGATGTTGGCATGTCATACATAGTCATCACTTAGTCACTCATACTACAACAAAGTTGGCTATAAGGTTGGCTATAAGTGTATTTTTTACTCCTCTCTATCTCTTTCTTCGTACTCCCTCCGTCCCATAATATAAGAATGTTTTTGACACTAGTGTAGTGTCAAAAACGTTCTTATATAATGGGACACAGGGAGTACTAGTATTTATTGCATTTGCCAAGGAGTTACCTCTTGCAATGAAATGGTGTTGCTAAGTTTGCTTCATTTAATTAGCTATAGACTCAAAATTGTCTTTTCACCTAGGTACACGCGCTTAGCACCATTTCTTCCTTGGGTCACCAGACTAGTCTCTCTCTTCTTGATTAACTTGCCACATCAGACTTTATGCCTATGTGGCAAGCTTAAGCACATGTAGGAGCAAGTAAGTACAATAGTGCGCTTTGCATGGCATTTTTGCATATGTGGAGGAAAGAGAGGCAAGGAAAAAGTGGAGAAGTGGGCTCTCATGCAAGAGCCAGCCTCTGCTACTACATGGTGGAGCATTGGGAGAGGCACCTGTATGGAGGTGGTCAGGAATCAGGAGACTCACGCGGTCGTGGCGCCACAGTTAAAATGATAATGGCAAGTCAAATCACGGGGCCCCACCTGTCCAAAGAACTTCATTTGTCAAATCACACAGCCCCTACGTTTGCAGCAGCCTACTCCCTCGTCTTCTCGTGTCTCTGTCGAACCGACTAGGCGGAACTGCCCCCGCCTACAGCAGAAAAGCCCGACCTCGACTTTTAAATACAACTACTCCCTCCGTCTAGGTGAGTAAGTCATCTTCTGAAAACCAAATAATCCCAAAATATTAAGGCGCGGTGCATTAACTTCTACCTCGTTTCTTGTTTCTTCACATATCAACCAATAAGAATCCAATGATATACTTTTTGTGACATAGTAACTCATATTTAGTTAGTCAAATGGATGACCTAGAACTACGTGCAGGCCCTATAAATCGAGACGCCTACAAATAAAAAACCGAGACAGAGGGTAGTTCGGCACGTATCTTTTTAGATCAATATAGTTGGGATTCACCAAGGAGCAAAACCAAGTGGTAGGCTGCTTCATGTGTTGGCGTAGCAACTCAAGCGAGGTCGATCCGCTGCGAAATGGCGACACACTTAACAGGACCCCTTTGGCGGACATGTGACTCATCCACCATCTTGTTCCACGTCGATGCACCATATTACAGTTTGGAGCAGCGGTTGGAATTGGAGGCACCCCGGTCGTAGCGCCGCAGTAGTAGAAAATGAGCAATGAGGGGTCAAATCACAAAGCCCCACCTTTCCCGCATTAAGCTGGATGGACGAAGCAACCATCATTTCACTCTAGCGCGCAAGAGCATAAAGAAAAGAGAAAACAATGATGCGTGCGGCAGCTACCTAGGGCACCCTAGGGTAGGGGTCTCCACTACATATCCTTTTTTTGAAAGCGCCTCCACTACAAATCGGCTTCTCCCTCGTCCTCTTGAATAAAACCGATGATGAGTGCAGCGGTAGGGTTTGCTGGAGTACTAGGGCGTGCGGGGCCACGTCGTAGTAAACGGGTTCGAGTCGATGCGCTTAAATATGTGTGGGCCGCTTGGTTTTACGGGAACGAGTCAGCATTTTGGGTTCGGGGACCAGTGGAGATATAGCACGTACAAAAAATTGTGCGTAGGTTCGACCGAAAGGCAATGATGCATGGGCCCTGCATTTTGATATACCCGGGGCCGCGTGAAATTTTCTACTCTACTCAAAACTAGTAAGGTACACATGTATTGAACGCATGAGATTTCGAAACCAAATTATGAATAAATACACACTATAGAATGTAAAGCTTTGAGTCATATATGCATGATGTAGATATTCGTTTAGTTCTTATAGTTCATCTCATTCAAAATCAATTAGTTTTATAAAAATGTTAAGATTCATGGGGTTGTGCATTGTAAATCATAAAGTAAAAAACAAATAATGGCAATTCATTTAGAAAAAATAATCAATTATGATACAGAAGATTCTAGAACAAAGGAGAAGTGCTTGTGTTTTGAGGTTTGTGCATTATGCTTAAGTTCAACCATGGAGTCTTCTAAATTGTACATGTGGCAGATCTTTCGGGTTAGCTTCATCCAGCGACCATCTTTCAAAGTTATTGGTACACTATATAGTTCTTGTGCCATTGTTGCATGTTTTGGAAAAAAGCTACTAGTGGGTTGTACTATCTATTTAGGAATAGAACATGTATACATGGAAGTTCTAGGGAAAGAGATGACATGGAGGATCTCAATTCCTATGAGTAGGGATTGGAAAAGAGATGTCATTTGGTTCACATCATAGGAACTTTTGTATTGAATCTAGAGATGACATGTATCTCAAGTCCTATGAGGAGGGATTAGTAAAGAAATGTAATTTGGTTCATATCATAGGAACTTTTCTATTGAATATACACTAATGTTTATTTTCCTTTGAAATTAAGGGAGTATAGGAATCCATTCATATGAACCAAGTGGATCTAAAGCTATAGAAATGATATCATGTTTATTCCCTTTGAAATGTAGAGTATATGAATCTATTCCTATGAACCAATTGGCTCTAAAGTAAAAAAATCCTATAAAAATCATATCATATAGAGTTCCTATGATATTCCTCGACACTAAAGGATGGTTGAAATTGCTGCGGGTGATACGATGGTCTTTCTTTGTAGACTCCTCACCCATCTTTATAGTTACCTCTCGAAGATGAATGAAATGATATATACAGGGTATTCTACATGTGCAATTTGGTACACGAAAACTCGGTAAAAGTTAGCGAGGTTCTAATGTTCAATAAAGCTATATGCACTGCATTTCAGAACGAGGGAGCATACGACAGTTGCTAACACTCACGTGGAAGATTTGTGTGTAGGAGGAGTGGCTGTTCGGTTAAATGACATGGCAAAACTGACACTGTCGGATGCCGATCTAACGGTTCTTACGGCGTTCGTCAGGAAAAGGCTTGTGGCGAACATTTGTCGGATAATGATTTACGGACACATGCACTGCATTGATACGTGCCCCCCTCTCTCACGCACACGCACCCTCACGAGTCACAACTCTCCGAGTCCTCTCGCAGACTTCAAGACGTGGCACCCATCGTCTATCTGCAGGTAGACGTCACGCACATATGTGCTCTTCACACCCTACCCTCAGAACTTCTAAAAATCAAAAGACGGCGCCACATTTTATTTTAGATCACATGTCACACACTTATATTATTACTCTTGCGGCGAACGTTCTTTGGGCATAGTATATATTGTACTCTCACGAAGAGAAACAGTGCACGCACGCACTAGTTCTCTCACGCCAACTCGCGGGTACACGTAGGAGCACATTTTTTTGAAGCCGGTACAACAAAATCACTCCACTATATATAAAAGCAGGAGCCTTAGTGCTTGCTTTACTAGGGTTCCTCTCGTTCACTCTCTCATGCTCTCCATATCTAAGAAAGACATAGGTGGCCACACTCTCTCTCTCTCAGCTCACGGCTGGTCACAAATCCGGCCGGACAACCTCGACCGAGGTAGGGGTGTAGGTGCATCGTTCACGCTATCGTCGGCGGCGAGGGAGGAGACCAACGGCTGCCCGCACGTCCTGATCGGCGGCCGTGCCGTTCTCTCCGAGAGAGCGCCGGCTCGGGAGGACCTCCGACCCCTTCTTCCTCCCTGCGGTATTGTGGCCAAGATGCAGCCTCCCGACGCCGTCTTTGCCACATGCCGACGACCCTCAGGTATATATTCCTTCGAAACCTGCCTTGCTCTACTGCCCCAGCTCTTCCCCTTCGTGTGGATCCTTTTCTACTTCCGTCCGCTGTTCCAAAGCCACCTAGACTTCTACTATTATTAGAAGTAAAGCTAGTTCATACAGTCAACTCAAAGCGTTGGTTCAAACAGAGAAGAAAGTGGGAAAGCTGTAGCATGAATCTAGGACTTGGTTCTAATAGGAAACGGGGGAAAGTAGTAATATATGTCACTGTTTAAATAACTGTATTTCGTATTTGCGCAAACAGGGTTGTCTTTCTCCATATCGTTTCGGGATGTCTGTCACCGTATCGTTTCTATCCGCGCAATCAAAAGCACACACCTCAGTTTTAGTACAACTGCGCAAAATGAGATGGCTATCCCTCGTTGCCGTCGTCTAACCTCCCGTCTTCAAGGTATCCCTACATTGGTAGTAACTAAGGTAGAATGACCAACGCATAATCTAAACGAAGCTGATTAAATGACGTTTTACTTCCTGATTGCAGTGCAGGGACGAGCGAAAACAACTGCATCCTAGTCCGGAATGCACTTTCTACCAGTTCATCCATGGACCGAGGACTAGTTGGCACGGCTGCATGGCAGTTTTTTGGACAGGTGCGCAGACAAGAGGCATTGTGGTCTGCTCATTTCTGCAAATAGCGGTGCTTAAATTTAGTGGAATGCACAAGAATTTCACCTGTTCAGTACACTGCATGGTTCAGTTCAGCATTCCAGCCGAGACCACAATTATAATTGGTTATTCTGGAACGAGAGAACCTAACCCTGGATGGTGGCAACAAGAAAAAACCAGAGTGAACTCCAGGAAATTTAAGCCTGCCGGGAGGCCCTTTGCTCAGAGAAGCCTTGCTTGTTTTTTCCTGATTTGTAAACCTTCTCACAACTTTGTCTTTTGCTTTGAACTAGTATATGTTTGTTATGTTCTATGAATCATTGAGATGTATAAAACTGCTTAACTTATGCTTTCCAAGATTTTTATGAAGACGAGTTTAATGTGAGTGTTCCACATGAGCTGGACTAGCGTTGAGCGTTTGGAATTTATTACATTGTGGCCTCAATTAACTGCACGAACCACTTTGTAACAAGATACATAGTTGCTTATATGATCCATGGGCACACAAAAGTAGCAGCGGTTCCCATAGGCCGGATTCAAAGCAGTACTAGCCCCGGAGGGGTCGATAATAAACAACGTTAGGATAATTAGACATAATCCAAACTACTATTAAACACTAGTTGGGGCAACTATTTCATGCCTCGATCTAATTTGGGCTGGACACAAGACGGACCTTGCCATGAACATCATCGAGGGCGTCCCCGCAGCAGCTCAATCCTCGTGAACCTTCATGAAGACAACCTTTTGGCCTTGCCACCGATAAACTTGTTTGTGGAGGCATGCCACGTCATCTTCCTGCGTAAGCTTGACAGGAACAGTATGCCTCACAAACGAAGGAGTAGCTTTGAACTTCTTGTGCTTCAGTACACCCTGGACAACACGCCTGACAACAGTGAGGCTGAAATACACCTCTTCATTGGTATAACCGCAAATGGCTTCCAGGATCCAACAGCCTAAGAATTTCGTTTTCCCAGTGCGTATATTCAGGTCATCCGCCTCATAGCGAGTGACATGCACAACCACACAATCCTTGTCTGCATTAGGGCTCTAATTCAAACAGAAACAAATTCTGAATTACTTTTCAGTATAAGAAACACAAGTTATTTAAACCACTATGTATAGCATGGCATCGAAGCTAATAAAATTTTGCATTATTAATCACCACATACTTCCTTTTCTAAAAAAATCACTACATACTTAGATGAAAAACCACAATCGAGGTCGGCAAAGAAGGAAATCACCTTGGGCAGCTCAGCAGGGCGGACACATCCTCGAAGGGGAAAACTGCTCCTGCAGTGCCACGGGGGCTGTAACCTCAAACGGGGCGTTGACCATCTCAGTAGTGGCCGTGAGTGTATCTGGGGTCGGCTCGGTGGCTGCCTCCATCTTCTTGGAGCTCTCTGTCTCGTGGGGATCATCCTCCCGCGTCCTCGAAGGGGGAAAACTGCTCCTGCAGTGCCACGGGGGCTGTAACCTCAAACGGGGCGTTGGCCATCTCAGTAGTGGCCGTGAGTGTATCTGGGGTCGGCTCGGTGGCTGCCTCCATCTTCTTGGAGCTCTGTCTCGTGGGGATCATCCTCCGCGTCTGCTCCAATATCGGGCAGATCTTTGCCTAGTTCTCCTTGGTCCATCATGAAACCGGCGAATACTAGGAGACCACCGAAAGGAAAACACAATCGCAATGACAATGAAACAAAAAGAGAGTGAGGATCGGTTACTGCTTTGCAAAAGTTCTTTTTTTTCTCTGAACGAAAATATACCAACATCACGGATCCGCTTACCTTCCCTTCGTTGGGAGAGAAGAACAGTGGCAGATGCGAGTGTTGCCTTTCTTGAAGACGGTGAGGGAGAAGGGGATTCAGCGAAGAGTGAAATGATGGTTGCTTCGTCCGTCAAACTTAGACTGCGAGGTGGGGTTTTGTGATACGACGGCTCGTTACTGCCGCGCTACGACCAGGGCTGACTCTCCGTCTGCATACTGCCTTCTAATTTGGTGGATGGCATTTGGGCCTGCACGCTGCATGGCCCGCATGTCGGTGAACAAACGTATAACAACATTCAGTAGAGGGAGACGTTTCAATGACCTAGGAGGAGCCAGAAGCAGTAGAGTGTCTCCACTGTACTAGTAGTAATTTTTTTTGGGTAGCTGTAGAGTGTCTCCATTGTACTAGTAGTAATTGTTTCTCTGGGCCCAAGACAAAACAGCCAGTCCACACTAGTAAATAGTAAAATCAATTCAAAAGGCGCTACCCACACCCAAAGACACCACCCTCCCCCTTCCCAAAAAACCACAGGTGCTCTTCTTCCTCCTCGCTCCCACCCACCTCACGTCATTTCGCTCCACTCGTACCCCAAATTCCTCACCTCACTCCTGAGAATACCCAGCTCCCCTTCTTCCTCACTCCTATAGAAAACCCCCAGCTCCCCTTCTTCTTCGCTCGCACTACAACTAGGCTCGTCATTCGTTACTCTGCTCAAATCCGTGAGCGCGACGCGACGCCCTCGAGGAAAATGGAGTCGGCTGACCCCAGCGCCAAGAAGATGAGGCTCCCGCCAGCGGCGACGCCTGTTGTAGATCCCGCACCCGGCAGCGCGGGAAGAAGCGGCAACCCCGCCCCCACCGGATCCCAGGAACCCATAGAATCTCAGGTGGACCGCATCAGCGATCTCCCGGACGCCATCCTTGGGGAGATAATCTTGATTCTCCCCACCAAGGATTGCTGCCGCACCCAAGTCCTCTCAATTCGGTGGCGCCCTCTATGGCGCGCAGTGCCCCTTAATCTCGACTGTCGTCAGCTATCTCTCTTCAATGATTCTGAAATCCCAGAGCCATCATCTCCTCCCACCGGAGCTCCGTTCAAAGCCTTTGCATCCCGTCATGCTACACGAGCAAGCATACCATGCCCCTGCACGGTGGGCCTTTGGCCCGAAATCCCACAATTCACGTAACTACAGCTGCTTGAGTTCTACTATTCCCCTGGAAATCACATACCACATACCGAACGCCATGAACTTGTGCCCTCAACACCAATTTCCATCTCGCGGTTTTCCTTCTCTCTCCACACTGCCACCTTTGCATTGTGCTACCTACCAGACAATCTGGTACTAAACCTTCGACACCCATTTCTCAAGAAACTTTCACTTGTGTGGGTTCGTATATTGGAGGCCTCATTGCACAGCATCATCCACTCCAGCTTGCCTGCTACTGGAGTGCTTGGTGCTTGTTTTCACAGTTAGAATCGGTTGTCTCCAAATAAAGTCGCTAACCTTGTAAGAATTGGAATTTCTTTTCATGGAAGGCATCTCATCATCCAAGATGCCCCTTCACTACAAAGGTTGATCCTTGATTCTAGTTATTCACCGTTGCAAATAACCGTCCTCTCTGCACCTAAACTGGAGACCTTGGGTGTAATACATTATCTCTGTGCTCATTTCAATATGGTGTTTGGCTCCACAGTTCTTCAGGTACTTTATATTATCATCTACATTTGTAACCATAAGCTGCATTTTAAATTTCTGCACATAATTTATATATCATCTTGGAGTACACGTTTTGTACTAATATTATGTTCTATGCTCAATGAAGAGTTTCTCCATGGATGGCCTATCAATGGTGCTGGATTCTGTCAAGATCTTATATATCCAAATGAATAGTTTTGATCTGAACAAGATTATTGGCTTGCTGCAATGCTTTCCATGTCTGGAGAAGTTGTATATAAAGGTGATAATTTCACGCACATTGGAAGCCCGCATATAGTGTACTAGAATTAACCGTTCAGCTGTTGCTCTTTCGACACTCTTCTTTCAGACCTTAACTGTTTTCAATCTTCATGACTATTTAGGCAACAGGACGGGGTAAGAAAGTTATAACCAATCGGTGGATTCGTAAGCATCGGGATTTTCTCACTTCTCATGAGATTCGATTGAAGACAATAATGCTAGAACGATATGTAGCCAACCGTGCAAACACAAGATTTTTCACATTCTTCCTGCTGAATGCGATGTTACTATTGTCCATCAGGCTTAAGTTTATCAGCAGCACGGTTTTGACGGATGGGTATGTCGAAGAGCAAAAAAAGGAGTTTTAGGTGGGCAAAAGAGCTTCTGAACGTGCCGGGCTTCTATTTACAACATATTGTGGTCATAATCCAGTAAATTTTACGACCAGGGATGTTCATTCTATGGACCTGACCGATCCATTTGTTGTGACTGCCAAAAATAGTGCTGGAGTTAGATGTTGTTGCCCTTTTCAATCTGGGTTTTTTGTAAACCTGATGAACAATCAACCCTCGTGCTTTTGTATAGTTTGTAAGCTGGAGTTAGATGTTCCTGCCCTTTTCAACTCGGCTGTGACTGTCATATTTTCTTTGAAACAAGGCAAATGGCTTGCCATTCATTTAATTTAGAGTGAAATATTGTAACAAATCACAACCAAGGGAAATAACATCACTCACGCCCGGCTGCTTGAGCTCACTTGTGCATTCTGAAGCCAAGTGATTAGCCCCACCAGCACCCACAAACTTATTTCGAACTAGCACATCAAATGGGCTGTAAATTTTCATAGGAAAGGCTGCATGACCGTGATAGATTTGGATTCTGACATTTGGGACCCGCGAGGAAATAGCCTATCCAAGGTGGTGTCGACTTACTAGCCAGTCAACAAATGATTCTGCCTACCACCCATTGGATTTACATCCAACATCTGTCGTGTATCTTCTATCTCTTGTCTTCTTCTTCCTCCAGCCGCCCAAACCAAACCACCCCATCGGTTCCGCCTGCTCCCGCCTCCCATGGCTGGCTGCGCATCCGCCGCCCTACCGTACGTACCCTCCAACGTTGGCCAGTCCCTCCCTCTATTCCCCCACATGTCCTATTATTCTCCGGCGACGTCAGCCCCAACACGCACTCGCGTGCGAACCAGATCAACCCTCATACTCCCTCCGCTGCGGCGACGGCGCATCTTCAACGGCTCTGTTAGCTCCGTCCGAGGCCTCGCTGTCGTCCTCCGCCTTGCGGCCTTGGTTCGCTCGCCGTGCGCGGTGCGCCGCCCTCTTGCGTTGTCAACGTCATCAACAACCGAGAGGAACAAGGAGATGATTGTACGTGGAGAGGATGACAGTAGGGACCCACCAGCGTCATGGCAGTATGCAAGCAAGTGCCTCTATAGTACAAGCCCAAAAATATGGTTCCTCCTAATGGTTGGACATCTCGGGCTCACGCCATCGTCAACGTAGTCAATAAGCGAGAGAATTACACTACGGCGGTGACACCGGGGACCCGACAAAGTCGTGCGATTCTTTTTAGGACCAAGCGGTTGTTATTTATACTAGTTTTAGCGACGGATCGAGGGTAACAATGGGGTTGTCTTGAAAGTGGCCCGTCTAGCCAGGGTTTTATTTATGTTTACCACATCATGAGCCCAGTTGTGTTTTTTTCTTGCTGAAAATGGCTAACCCAGTTCTATTTGTTTTAAAGAAATACCCAAACAAGGCCTACTTGCTTTATCGGCCCTGCTAGGCTGCAAATCTTTCAAGACGATGAGAGTTTCATTCGGTTTGCCCAGAAATGGCCTATACTTATTTAAAACACATCAAACCGGGAATTAGTTTCAATTTTTTTCATTACAAGATCTTAAATTCCATTGATTTTTATGCGTGGACAATTATTTGGATTTTATATTTATACAAATTATTTTTCAAAATAGTTTGAATGTGAATCGATATTTCTGGATTAAAAAGCAGTTGACCGCTTTTGAAATATGCAAAATTTCGTATACTTTTTAACCATGGCCACAATATGGGGTGTAATGCTAACAAAAAGAAGATGGGCTCCAAAAAAACCTTAAGAATTAGCAAATGGGCTATATGCTGTTTTCCACAGATTTGAGGCTGACTTGTGCGCCTACTACAGGTTGACGCGTATGCTTTCATAAAAAAAGGTTGGCCTTTGCATAGCATACTGTCAACTTAGTCAACACACGAGAGCGTTGACTGTTGGATGTCCATCCAATGACTGCCGTGCTTCTTCAATCTCTACTCTTCATGCTCGGCCCGCTCAAACAAGCGCCGGCGGGACTGCTCCCTCCTCCCATGACCGACTATGCTTTGCCAAGAGCCTCATGGCCGCACCGTACTCCCATCGTTGGCCTAGCCATCCCTGTACTCACCCACACATGTTGTTATTCTCCGGCGACGGTAGACGAACCAGTAAACCCTCGTACTCCTCCATGTGGGAAACAACTGCCGAGTATTCCCTGTCTCCGTGTCGTTCCCTTCCTAGGACTCGCCGTCGTCCACCACCCTGGTGCTCTCGGCGCGGCCTGGTCAGCGTGGTCAATGAACGACATCCATCGGTGGGACTGCGTGGAGAGGCTGACAACTGGGTCCACGGCCGCACGCAAGGAAATGCCTCCTTATTACGCGCAAAATAATGATTCATCCACCTGAGAGCTAGGACCCACAGGAAGGGCCTCTGTATTTCGTGAAAAAAACGTTCCCCCCGCTGACAGGTCGGACCCACCAGCTATATCTTTGCACGCAAGGAAGTGCCTCCTTATTACGCACAAAAAAATAAATACCCCCCTGCTAGCTGGGACCCACCATATTGTTGGGCTGACTTGTGGGCCTACTAAGTTGACGGGGACGGAGGGCTTTGTAAACTTAGGCAATACTCCAGTGACCGTATGATGTCCATCCAACGGCCATAGTGCTTCTTCAACCTCTGGTCTTCTTGCTCCAGCCGCCCAAAGCAGCCCCGGTCGTGCCGCCTGCTCCTGCCTCCCGTGGCCCGGCTCCGCGTCGTCCCCTTCCTAGGCCTCGCCGTCGTCCACCGCTGTGGTGCTCTCGTGGCGTGGTCAATGTGATCAACGACCGACTTCCATCGGAAGAAATCTTTGTCGTGGAGAGGCGTGGTACTGGGTCCCAAGCCGCAAGGAAGTGCCTCCTTATTACGCGGAAAATAATTATTCCTCCACCGACAGAGGACCCACCGGACGGGCCAACAGTATTTTTGCGAAAAAATCGTTACCCCACATTGCTTTGGGACCCACGGACGGGCCACCGTGTTCGCAAAAAACGTTCCCCCATTGTCAGCTCGGACCCACCGAAAGTGCCTCCTTATTACGCACAAAAAAATGAATACTCCCCCGGCTAGCTGGGACCCACCTTGGTGGGAGGCTGTCTTGTGGGCCTACTAAGTTGACGGGGATGAAGGGCTGTCTCAACTTAGTCAATATGAATGATTCTAGCTCCAGTGACCGTACGATGTCCATCCAACGGTCGTAGTGCTTCTTCAACCTCTGGTCTTCTTGCTCCAGCCGCCTAAAGCAGCGCCGGTCGTGCCGCATGCTCCTGCCTCCCGTGGCCGGCTGTGCTGCCGCAGAGACCTCACCGCCCCTACTATTCCCCTTGCTGGCCGAGCCTGCGGCGGCAGCCTCACACCGCAGCTGAACCAGTGAACCCTCGTACTCCTCTCCGCGCGGGCTTCCACTGCTGTGTCTTCCCCGGCTCCGCGTCTTCCCCTTCCTAGGCCTCGTCGTCGTCCACCGCCGTGGTGCTCTCCACGCGGCATGGTCAACGTGGTCAAGGAACGACTTCCATCGGAAGAGTACTGTATGTGGAGAGGCTGACAGCTGGGTCCACGGCCACAGCCCAGTTTTTTTGTGATTTTCCAAGTAAGTCGCTTTTTCAGGCCTGTTGGGCTAGAAATCTTTCAAGACGGGGAGAGCTTTCATTCGGCTGGCCGAGAAAATGGCCCATCAGTAATGAGAAATGGGTTGTACATTTTTAAAACAAATCAAACCGGCAATTAGTTTCAAAAAAATATTTCATTTCAAGATTTTAAATTACATTAATTTTTATGCGTGGAGAATTTGTTGGATTTTATATTGATATACATTTATTTTTTAAATCAGTTTGAATGTGAGTCGAAATTTCGGGATTAAAAACAGTTCGGACCGCACCGAAATTTGCTAAAATTCATATAATTTTTTAACCGTGGCCACAATATGGGCTGTAATGGTAACAAAAAGAATATGGGCTCCAAACAAAACCTTAAGAATTAGCAAATGGGCTGTAAATTATTAGAAATAATGGCAGATGGGCTGTATGCTGTTTTCCACAGATTTGAGGCTTTCCTGAAAAAAAGGTTGATGCACAAGCAGTGACGGTTGGATATCCATCCAACGGCCGTCGTGCTTCTTCAATCTCTGCTTTTTCACCTTTCGGCCCGCTCAAACAAGCGCCCGGACTGCTGGTCCTCCTCCCCATGGCCGGTTTGTCTTCTTCTGTGAGCCTCACCGCCCCACCGTACTCCCATTGCTGGCCTAGCCATCCCTCTACTCACCCACACCTGCTGTTATTCTCTGGCGATGGCAGACGAACCAGTAAACCCTCGTATAGTCGTACTCCCCTCCACGTGGGAAACAACTGCTGAGTCTTCCCTGCCTCCGTGTCGTCCCCTTCCTAGGCCTCGCCGTCGTCCATCGCCGTGGTGCTCTCGTAGCGGCGTGGTCAATGTGGTCAACGACCGACTTCCATCGGAAGAGTACTGTGCATGGAGAGGCTGACAGCTGGGTCCACGGCCGCAGCAAGGAAGTGCCTCCTTATTACACGCAAAATAATTATTCCTCCGCCTGACAGCGGGGACCCACCGGCAGGCCACCGTATTTCATGAAAAAAACTCCCCCCCCCCCTGACTGCTAGGACCCACCAGCTACACCTTCACACGCAAGGAAGTGCGTCCGGGCAAAAAAACAATTCGCCCCCTTGACTGCTGGAACCCACCAGCTAGATCTTCGCACGCAAGGAAGTGCGTCCGGGCAAAAAAACGATTCGCCCCCCTGATTGCTGGGACCCACCAGCTACATTGTAGCGACCCGACCTCAGATGGTCAAGTCTCTACGTGTTTGATGTCATCCACGGATCGATAATCTTGACACACACGATTACTCGAAGGATTTATAACAGAGTAGCAATCACACACTTATTACATCGAATGTCTCAAAAGAGAACTTATTACAATAATATGGCTTAAGGCCATCTAATATGATAACAGCGGAAGGCTTGGAAGATAAAGTGAGTCCATCAACTCCAACGGCATAGCTGAGCTGCACGTCAACGACCTATCGAACCTTACTCCTCGTCTGAAAAGTCTGCAACATAATACGTTGCAGCCCGAGAACTGGTCAGCACATGGAATATGCTAGCAATGTAACACAATAAAGCAATAACAGAGTAATGCTATCACTACATGCATATTTGGCTGGTGGAAAGCTCTACGGTTACAGTTTTTGCAAAAAGCCAATTTTTTCCTACAACAAAGGAATAAATTTTAATTTAACTATCATGGTGGTTGAAACATCATTGAGAAGGTATAACCCCAACTCAATCCCAATTAAGGTAATTAACATCCCAGCAATATTAGTTAAGAGTGATGAGATACATGTGAATACTCAAGTACTAGATACTCGAATTGTCCATAACCGGGACACGGCTAACCATGATTAGATTGTACACTCTGCAGAGGTTTTGCACTTTTCCCCACAAGACTCGATCGCCTCCGTTGATTTCTCGTGACTACATGGTGTTTGAGAAAGCGGATGACAAGAGACACCGCCTTCGTAAACGTTAACTCTCTACTCTGGGTAGACCATACCAAACCTACAAAACCCACTACCTGCTGATCTACCTCTTCAAGAGCTTCACGTAACTTACTCAACTATGCTAGAGCCCATAATAGCTTGTGGCTGCACACAGAAGTTTCTAGCATGAATAATCTCAGTTCCTTTGAGCACGGGTGGCGGTCCATAGGAAGATCACACGGGTACCCGGGATTTCCAAAAAAAAACAGACAACACTGGGTTCCCCAGGTGCCTCAATCCACCCAGATGTGTATTAAAGTTGCCACCTTAAGTTGAACCATTAATTAATAATCTCACATCTTTCATGGATTCACTCAAACCTAAACCACGTCTACGAGCATAGAATAGCAATATAAGCGACACGTAGAAGTAACTCCCAAGGGTTTGAATACAGGACAATAGGTTCCTACCTCATCATCTACTTCCCAACCCACAAATTAATGACATCCTAACCATGCAATGATTGAGGGTTGAAACTAATGCATAAAAACTGGGTATGAAAGGGATATGATCAAAGTGTTACTTGCCTTGCTGACGATCCGTGAATCCTAGTGACTCGTAGTAAAACGCTTCGCACTCTGGGAATTCTATCGCAAGCAAACAATACATACATAAGCAACAACAAAGATGCACAAACAAAACTTCAACTGAAAGAGGCCGACCAGAAAGTTCAAATTAAGAACCCCGGTTCGCAAAAAGAATCAAACCAGACGGAGCAACGAAACTCAAACGGCGAAAGAAATAAGATCCGTTTACTAATCTGAACTAGGGTCAAATTTTACAGAGACAAAAACTTGTTTGAGTTGATTATTCGGAAAGAGGGTTTCGAGATGAAACTCCAGGCGCTTGAATTGCCTGATTCCGATAAATGAGCGAAAAGTTATACTAGTACGAACATCGAATCAGAAATCGCGATCAGAAAATCGCGGAATAAATCCGATAAAAAGAAAAACGACGAACAGTAGCTTCGAATAGCATTTGTATAGTAAAACGGGGCAAGACTCTCTCTTTGTGTGGTGTGAATAGTTTTATTTTTTTGTTTTCTTTTTGGTTGAGGGAAGTGTGAATTGATTTGGTATGTACAAGTACAATATTACTACACGTTAGGCTTGTCCTAAAATTCAACCCGCGTCTTGTTATATGCCGAAAATTCAGATATCGTGCTCCCAAAACTGGCGCCTTCACAACCCGCGCCTTGCTATCCCGAAATTACAACGCACGCGAAAACTCCCTCTAGCTGCCAAATCCCGACACACGAAATCCCCCTTCTAACCCTGAGCCGAAAGGGCCTCTAGTTCAAATCGGTGGGGGGGTACTTTTGTAACACACCCTACATTTTGGACAAGCGCGTCCCTAAGTCATGCTTCACCCCCTCCCATCGCCCCCTTTTTGCCATTCGAAATCCCAGGCCGCCATAGCCTCTCCGCTCCAGCCACGAAACCCCACCCTCCTCTGTCCGCCACGTCACGCTGCCCAGCGGAGCCTCTTCCCACGACATCGTCCACCGCAGCAACTCGGCGTCCCTTGTCCACCACGCTGGATGAGGATCCGTCGTCCATCTCGCCGTCCTGCCGGTTCAGCCGCCCCGTCCTCCACCTCCAAGGAGCTGCTCCGACGATTGCCTCGTCTATCGCGGCTGCTCCATCCCCACAGCGCCGCCTTAACCTGCTCCACCGGAACCGCAACATCCTCACCGACTCCTCGGACGAAGCCGAGGCCTACTCGGTGCCACCAAAGAGGTTGTACACTCATCGCATCGCACCTTCTCCTTAACTCGACCTCCCGGCGCCGACAGTGCTCCATCCCGCACCCCCATGGAGCGGCTACCTTGAAGCCGGCGCCGCGGGCGACATCTCCACGGCGGCTCTCCCCCAGTGCGAGGCCCTTCAGCGGCAGCGTCAATACCAGCCGGATCTGCTGCTGCTGCTCCGGCTCTCGCTCGATTGCTCGCTCGCCCAGCTGCTGTTGCTGCTCTCCCCCTCGCTCGTGCTGCTGCTCTGCTCCGATTAAGCCACACTTCAGTCGACTGAATCGACTTTTGGGTCAGTCGATTTTCAGGGGTTGGGGGGGCTCGCCGGAGTTAAGGAAGAACCACCCATAGCGGGGACAGGGGCTCACTAGAGAGGTACCCCACTATCTATCTTAGGGTTCAGGGTGGGGGCGGGGGCCTAGAGGGATGGCCAGGGCGGCGGTGGCGAGTTGTTTCGGGGCGGCGAGGCGACGCTGGGCCGGGCGGTTCGGCCGGTGGTGGTGGCGGCTCGTGGGGTGCAGGTTGAAGATGAACTGCAGGACCTCCCTAAACTACATGTCAAGTGCCTCTCTGCTACCATTGCGTTCAGTTTCGGCGGTAGCATTCAGATTCACGATAAATTTTAGTTTGACAGTTAAGTTCAGAGTCAACAGTTTTTACCTCATCTGTTGTAGTCCGGTGGTTTTTGGTGATGTTAATTTTACATCCATTTTACATCATCTATTGGAGATGCTATTAGAATCCCACTTGAGATTGAAGATGTATGTCTTGTGCTGCTTCAGCCTTGACGTCTTACGGCTCACCGAAGCTGCTCCAACGACAGAACAATCCATCACAACAGAGCAGTGCCCTGGATGCCGTCTACAGATTCCTCAGATCTTCCTCCACACCTCCGACAGCCACCTCTGCCTCAACTGCTTCAGTGACCAACCCAATGATGCTGAGGTCGACACGGCTACAGCAAAGACGTTGTACACTTTTGCATCACTTATTACTATACATTCACGTCGATCCATTAGGGCTATTTTGGTTCAACGGAAAAACGTCGATCCACTGGTTGTTACCATCACTCTAAATTTTTGCATGCTCTCCTTACATAATCTCACCATATTTTTTTCGTATGCATGTCAGATATTGTACAGTCATCTTTGAACATGTAGAGAAAAGGAGAAGAGTTTTCTTGTGCAATACAATGACAGGCAGACATCGCTCCATGGTGGGTTCAATGGCAAACCCTCCCCACCCCTCTCCAGTTGTAATCCGAGGAAGATATCTATTCTAAGGCGGATTCAAACGCCGCTGACCACTCCTATTTACCCCTAAGGTGTTTGCTCTACCTTGGCATGATGATGTTAGTCATATCATGCATATGTTGCCTTGTAGTGCCTACTTTTGACATAATATATGTCATCTGCTTAGTTTAGACATGTTACGTAATGCCACCTGTTTAGTTTCTATATCATATATGGGAATTATGCAGTCTCATGTCTTTTAGCCAGCCATAATATATGTGAAATGTGCAATGCCATCCTGTTTAACCAGGCATCATATATTTGAATGATATTTTGCCCATCCTTTTCTTCATTACATTTCCATTTGTTGACAATATTTGTACATTAAACTACTCTTCCTGTGAATCAGCCATTTGGGTGGGAGATGGAAAAATCTGGAGTGAAAACAAGGTCTTCAGAGCAGCGAGCGGTGCTACACTGTCAAGCAGATCTCTTGTTGGGTCCCGGTAGCTCCTCGTAGATGGATTCGAGAGATAGATGACCAGTCCTATTCCCCCACCGAGGTGTATGCTCTAACTTGGCAGTTATACTGCTCATATCATGCATACGGTGTCTTGCATTGCATAGTTTAGACATCATATACACAATATTCAACACCATGTTCTTAGTTCAGACATCATATCGAATGCCCTCTGTTTAGCATATAAATCACATAGCTGAATTAAATGATGCGATCCTGATTACTTCGATAACATGTAGGTGAATTATGTCATGCGATCATGTTTAGTTATTCATCATATCTTTGAATTATGTTATGCTATGCTATCTAGTTTAGATAGACATCATATATGTGAAATTATGTCATGCTATCCGTTTTAATTAAACAATATACATGTCAACTATTTCATGCCAACTATCTAGTTTAGATAGACATCATATCTTTTTTCCACACTATCTATTGCATCTGTCTCTCATAAAATGTCTGTACATTCAACTATGTTTCCTGTTTATCAGCCATTTGAATTGGAGCGGGTGATGCCAGTATCTAGAGGACTAAAAACATGGTCTTCAAATAAAAGCGATTACTACGTCTTGGTGGAGATAGCACCCGGTTGTACATGCACAAGAACCAGCCCTACCACACATAACCCAAACTCTCGCAGATTGTACCCCTACTGCGATGGAATGAGAACCACCTTCACCCAATCTAACCCCAACTCCAAATTGATAGTAACCCTGGGCCTCAAGTTGACACAAAGACCATCTCCACCACAGAGCTCCCAAACAAGAGCAGTTAGTAAGGAAGCTCCAGTGCCCAAATGGCCAGTACTATCACGACGAACCCCAACTCCACCAGTTAGTACGCCTATTCCTGTGGAGGAAGCACAACCAGCTAGTCGTAGTTTAGCATTTGATGTTGTTAAATCGTATGTGTGTATCTTCCCATCTTGGAAATATTATACTGAAGATGAAGGAAAATGCCGATTCAGTGTTTGTCCAGGAGTTATGTGTAAGTAATGTTATTCATGGCAATTACCTTGCTTCGTCCCATACATCCTACCTCCATGATGGTTATAATACAGCGAATTTTCCCATTTTCCTCTATAGAGAAGGACCGATTTGGAAACTCAGGTGAGGTAACCTGTGCTAATACCTCTGCTATCTTCAAGAATGCTTGGTGGCAGTATCTGAATTACTTGAAGAAAACGTACTTCACCGGCAAAGAAACTCATCAAATTCCCTTACGTTCTCCTGAGACACATTCTTGGGCGATATTTGGGAACGCCATGTTCTGTACTGGTCCCGAACCAAGAATGTGGTAAGGTCGATGAGCTCATTTTCTATTTTTAAGTATTATATTCTTGCGCCTTACTGTACTCTGTTCATGTAGAACATGTGCCTAAACCTAAAGAACAACTGTTCTAATTTAAGATTCCATTGCTATCATAGTTCAGAAAAACGCTAGGCGTTAATTCTGCGTTTTGCCACCTCCTTGCACTTTACTGACCAAAGCGCATGCTTATGCGCAGTTATGCACAGATTATGCATAGTTATGCGCAATGCATTTTGCCAACGCCTAGAGCCTAGGCGCGCTTAAGCGCTCACTTAGGCGCGCCTTTTTTAACTATGATTGCTTTGCTCTTGTATCATTGTATTTACTCATACAAATTTATTTTTAAATTGAAGGATCCAATCAAAACTCCAATGGCGCAGCAGGTATGTTCACGCATGTTTCTTTAACAGGTTTGCTCTTATCAATAGCTCTATTGATTTCAATTTCAATTGTGTATACAGTTGACTTTCATATCATGCACATTACTAGCATCACAACAGAGTCAATAGTGTTGTTGTACATGTAGACCTGTGGTACCCATCTGAAATCTTGTTGTGCCGTGTAGTTTCCCACGCTTTGTATTCTTTCACTGCAGCTTTGTCTTGAACTGATATGATTTGAACCGTGTCTCTATTTAGATTTGGCAAGACAATGCAGTGACCATAGGACATAGATATATGTTTGTTTGATGCTTTTATTATGTTCTAGTACTTGGCAATAGAAGACTTGGTAGTTTAATCATGTCCACCTTACTAATGAACTGGTTCACCGAAATGAGTTTCATATACTAGTACATGCTAAACTTGTTATGTGTCTGATTGTTTCTTCTTTTAGAATGCTGACAGAATATTGGGGAAGAGTGCCTTATTAAGCAATGGTAGAGGAAGTAATGCAGATAAGGTTCAAGATAGTGACACATCCTTGTTGGTCTCCAACAAAGCTGATAAAACAGCTAAGGAAGACTATCTTGAAGACAGCGAGACAACCCCAAAGTCCTGTCTTGGTTTAGTGTTCGAGTTACTGGCCACTACCGCTTGCACAAGCTATTCAAACTCACTGTTTGAATCAGTTTGGTTTCTTGAATGTCAACTGCAAGCTGAAAGACATCAATCAGCTGTGCTGCGACAAGAAGCGGAAGGATTGCGGAAATCCCTGGAGCATTCAGACAGGACAAAGCTAATCAGCTTGCTAAGCTTATTGCCAGCATGGTGGATACCCAGGATAACGTTTCTTGAGCTCTTCTGAAGTTGTTCCAATTATGCTCTTGTTTTGCTGCCGAGTTTATTTGCACTGGTGGCCAATTTTGACGGCCAGTGTATGTAATGTGCTGCTTTGTTCCCTATATTTGCACTAGTGGCGAACTTTGATGCCCAGTGGATGTAATATGTGTAATAGCGGTAATATGCTAGCGTTAATTGCTTGCTTATTTATTTCCTTATTGTCTTGTTTAGTTGTTTGCTTGTAGTCACTGCAGTTCTTTTTCTGGTTTTTTCTAGTGGCCACAATAGCCTATTTTTGGTAACTAGGCCAAAATAATCATGGCAACACACGGACAGTTGTAACCATGGGCCTCCTGCAGGCCATATGATCCATGGGCCTTCGTCCGGCCGTAGGATCCATCGACCTTCTATACGGGCCTTAGGGTCCATGGGCCTTCTACGGGCCTTAGGGTCCATGGGCCTTTTACAGGCCGTACGATCCATGGGCCTTCTACGGGCCGTACTATCCATGGGCCTCATACGGGCCGTAGGATCCATGGGCCTTCTACGGGGCGTATCATCATTTCGCCAATCATGGGCCGTACTATTCGTGGACCATAACGGGCCGTTAATAGGCCATATTTGATAACTCTATGAAAACAGCCCAACGGGTTTTTTTACATGAAAACGGTCCAACGTATTAACGGTCAGCAAACGGGCCGACTGTAACGACGGGCTGAATTTGGCCCATAAGCAGAAAATGACAGTAACGGGCCGTATGTAACCGAATGCTGCAAATGACCCCAAGAATCAATGGGCCCTGAGAAGGCCGAAAGATAACTTGGGCTGGAAACGGCCCAATGGAATAACGGGCCGTTAATGGGTATAAAGTGATACACTTTGTTCATTACGGGCGGTTCACCACGAGTCGTTAATGGGCCAAGAGTTACAAAGGTCCTCATATGGGCCGAAAGAAGTCATGGGCCACACATGGGCCGGAAGTTAAAACGGGTTGAATCATATTGGACGGCCCAGATGACGCTACTGGGCCTAATTTGGATAGGGCGTAACAGGCCCTGGGTTAGCGGGCTGTAAATGGGCTATATGCTAACATGCCGTTAACAGGCTTTCCGTGGGCCGGCCCGCTACCTTTTGACCAAGTCAAACGGGCCGGCCTTTTCACAGGAATGGGCCTCTGTTGGGCCGTGCCACGTGTCGCCGTATCATAGGTGCCTTCGGTCCAATGAGCGGATGACATCTGTCCCAACGGTGAGCCGACACGTGTTTCCTCCAGCCAATGATGATTTTACACGTGGAAAATCCCCATTGGTCAGGGCTGTTAACGGGTTATCGGATCCAAAACCCGACCCGATAGCTTAACGGCATTCCGTTACGGTGGATGCCACGTGTCGGTCACCCTTGACGAAAGCACTTCTGTGACGCGCGATTTATCGTCATGGAAGTGGACACTTCCGTGATGATAATTTTGGTAATGTCATGGAACACTTCTACGACAGCACAGGTATGACTATCTTGATTCTGTCATAAAATCATCATGGATGTACATGCATGAAAAAAACGCGACCTACTGTGACAAACACGTATCATCACGGAAGTGTATTTTTTTGTAGTGGTGCTTTCCGTAAAATGCTTGCTAAGTATGATGTTAATCATAGAATTGCATCTCCATATCACCCTCAGTCTAGTGGTCAAGTAGAATTGAGTAATAGAGAGCTCAAATTAATTTTGCAAAACACTGTTAATAGATCTAGAAAGAATTGGTCCAAGAAACTTGATGATGCATTATGGGCCTATAGAACTGCATAAAAATCCTATGGGTATGTCTCCGTATAAAATGGTTTATGGAAAGGCATGTCACTTACCTCTCGAACTAGAACATAAGGCTTATTGGGCTATTAAAGAGCTCAACTATGATTTCAAACTTGCCGGCGAGAAGAGGTTATTTGACATTAGCTCACTTGATGAATGGAGAACCCAAGCCTACAAAAATGCCAAGTTGTTTAAAGAAAAAGTCAAAAGATGGCATGACAAAAGGATACAAAAGCGTGAGTTTAATGTAGGTGATTACGTATTGCTATACAACTCTTGTTTAAGATTTTTTGCAGGAAAACTTCTCTCTAAATGGGAAGGTCCTTCCGTTATCGAGGAGGTCTATCGTTCTGGTGCCATAAAAATCAACAACTTCGAAGGCACAAATCCGAAGGTGGTGAACGGTCAAAGAATCAAACATTATATCTCAGGTAATCCCATAAATGTTGAAACCAATGTTATTGAAACAGTAACCCCGGAGGAGTACATAAGAGACACTTTCCAGAACGTTTCAGACTCCGAAAAGGAATTGGTATGTTGTACGGTAAGTAAACCGAGTCCAAAATAGTTTTAATGGCAATTTTTCTCCATTTTGGAATATATAGAAAAATAGAAAAATAAGAAGCAGTCCGGGAAGGACACGAGGGCTCCACGAGCGTGGAGGGCGCGCCCAACCCCACTGGGCGCGCCCCCTACCTCGTGGGCACCTCGTGTGCTCTCCAGACTCCGTTTTCTTGCACGATACATATTTTTGTCGGTAAAAATTCATTATATAATATCCCGAGGGTTTTGACTCCTGTATCACGCAAATATCCTCTGTTTTTGTTTCGAGCGGTTTCTATAGCAGGTTTGGAGCAAGATGTCATCTCAGTATTCCGACGGAGAGAGCTTTCTCTCACACCTCATTGCTGACCCAAAGACCTATGGGGATCTATATCCTTGTGGTCGAACTACGGATGAGGAGGAGGATGCTTATTTGATGAGGATCAATGATTCAAATTCGGAGGAGGAGGATATCCCTCTACCTCAACCTGGGGATATGCACGTGAAGTTCAAGAAATCTAGTCTCCCTAAGAGGGCTAAGCTATCTAACAACCGATCTATTCCTTCGCGTTTTCGGCAGAAAAGCAAAAGAGATTTATGTGACAAGATCTTGAAGCTGGAGTCGGAGGTCGATGATTTAAAGGAGGAAATTGCTCTCCTCAATTACAATATGAAGAAGCTGAAAGCACAAATTACATCATCAACAACTCCGTCATCATCACCTCTGAAGAAGGAGACATAATCACATGGGTATGGGCACTCCCCTTGGCAACTGCCAAGCTTGGGGGAGGTGCCCCGGTATCGTATCACCATCACATCTTTATCTTTACCATTTTTCTTGATCTAGTAGTATCTTGATCTAGTAGAATAAAGTTTATGGCATGATCTAGTTTTGAGTTTTGCTTTATGATCCCTCTATGTAATCGAGTCCGTGAGCTATATAATAAAGATTAGTGTTGAGTCAAAGGCTTGATTATTTTGCCATGATCTTGAGTGAATAAAAGAAAAGAGAAAAGAATAAAAAGAAACAAAGAGATCATATTGATCTTATTGAGAGTAATGACTTCACATAGAAAGAGTATGATGATTAAAAATTGTTGGGAGTTGGCAAACATAGCTTAGATCATCGTTGCAATTAATAGGAAGTAATAAACAAAGAGAGGTTTCACATATAAATATACTATCCTGGACATCTTTTATGATTGGGAGCACTCATTAAAATATGACATGCTAGAGAGTTGATGTTGGACAAGGAAGACAACGTAATGGGTTATATTTTCTTATATCTGAGATAAAGTAGATTGTCATGGATCATCCAAGATGTTGAGCCTGCCTTTCCCCCTCATGCTAGCCAAATCCTTTGCACCAAGTAGAGATACTACTTGTGCTTCCGAATACCCTTAAACCAGTTTTGCCATGAGAGTCCACCATATCTACCTATGGATTGAGTAAGATCCTTCAAGTAAGTTGTCATCGGTGCAAGCAATGAAAATTGCTCTCTAAATATGTCTGATTGATTGGTGTGGAGGAAATAAGCTTTATACGATCTTCTGATGTGGAAGAAATAAAAGCGACGGACTGCATAATAAAGGTCCATATCACAAGTGGCAATATAAAGTGACGTTCTTTCGCATTAAGATTTTGTGCATCCAACCCTGAAAGCGCATGTCAACCTCTGCTTCCCTCTGCGAAGGGCCTATCTATTATTATTATCTTCTACCTTATGCAAGAGTCATGGTGATCTTCACCTTTCCTTTTTACATTTTATCCTTTGGCAAGCACAGGATGTTGGAAAGATCCTGATATATATATCTAATTGGATGTAAGTTAGCATGAACTATTATTGTTGACATTACCCTTGAGGTAAAAGGTTGGGAGGCGAAACTATAAGCCCCTATCTTTCTCTGTGTCCGGCTAAAACTCCGTAACCACAAGTATTGCGTGAGTGTTAGCAATTATGAAAGACTAAATGATAGTTGAGTATGTGGACTTGCTAGAAAGCTCTCACATAGACTCTTTCTGATGTTATGATAAATTGTAATTCCTTCAATGACTGAGATTATACTTTGTTAGTTCTCAATAAAGTTTTTGATTCGTACTTTGCATTGTGAATAGATTATTACTTGAGCATAAGAAATCATATGACAATATCCATATATGTTGTTGTTATGAGAATAATCATGATGCCCTCATGTCCGTATTTTATTTTATCGACACCTCTACCTCTAAACATGTGGACATATTTATCGTTATCGGCTTCCGCTTGAGGACAAGCGAGGTCTAAGCTTGGGGGAGTTGATACATCCATTTTGCATCATGCTTTTATATTGATATTTATTGCATTATGGGCTGTTATTACACATTATGTCACAATACTTATGCCTATTCTCTCTTATTTTACAAGGTTTACATAAGGAGGGAGAATGCCGGCAGCTGGAATTCTGGGCTGGAAAAGGAGCAAATATTAGAGACCTATTCTGCACAACTCCAAAAGTCATGAAACTCCATGAAAGTTATTTTTCGAAATAATAAAAAATACTGGTAGAAGAATCCACGTCAGGGGGGCCTCCACCTGTCCACGAGGGTGGGGGGCGCGCCCTACCCCCCTGGGTGCGCCCCCTGCCTCGTGGGCCCCCTGCTGGCTCTCCGATGCCCATCTTCTGGTATATGAAGTCTTTCGTCCGAAGAAAACTCATAAGCAAGCTTTCGGGACGAGACTCCGCCGCCACGAGGCGGAACCAATCTAGGGCTCCAGCAGAGTTGTTCTGCCGGGAGGGGGAAATCATCGCCAACGTCATCACCAACACTCCTCTCATCAGGAGAGGGAAATCTCCATCAACATCTTCACCAGCACCATCTCCTCTCAAACCCTAGTTCATCTCTTGTATCCAATTCTTGTCCGGGATTGGTACCTGTAGGTTGCTAGTAGTGTTGATTACTCCTTGTAGTTGATGCTAGTTGGTTTATTTGGTGGAAGATCATATGTTCAGACCCTTTATGCATATTAATACTTCTCTGATTATGAACATGAATATGCTTTGTGAGTAGTTACGTTTGTTCACGAGGACATGGGAGAAGTCGGCTATTAGTAGTCATGTGAATTTGGTATTCGTTTGATATTTTGATGAGATGTATGTTGTCTATCCTCTAGTGGTGTTATGTGAACGTCGACTACATGACACTTCACCATTGTTTGGGCCTAGAGGAAGGCATTGGGAAGCAATAAGTGGATGATGGGTTGCTAGAGTGACAAAAGCTTAAACCCTAGTTTATGCGTTGCTTCGTAAGGGGCTGATTTGGATCCATATGATTCATGTTATGGTTAGGTTTACTTTAATACTTTTGTTGTAGTTGCGGATGCTTGCAATAGAGGTTAATCATAGGTGGGATTCTTGTTCAAGTAAGAACAGCACCCAAGCACCGGTCCACCCACATATCAAATTATCAAAGTACCGAACACGAATCATATGAACGTGATGAAAACTAGCTTGACGATAATTCCCATGTGTCCTCAGGAGCGCTTTTCTTTATATAAGAGTTTGTCCAGGCTTGTCCTTTGCTACAAAAAGGATTGGGCCATCTTGCTGCACTTTATTTACTTTTGTTACTTGTTGCTCGTTACAATTTATCCTATCACAAAACTATCTGTTATCTATAATTTCAGTGCTTGCAGAGAATACCTTGCTGAAAACCGCTTATCATTTCCTTCTGCTCCTCGTTGGGTTCCACACTCTTACTTATCAAAAGGACTAGATAGATCCCCTATATTTGTGGGTCATCATACGTGCATGCTACGGGACTTGCCAACCTTAACACAAGTATTTCTCAGTTTCAAAATTACTCAACTAGCACACTCTAATATTACCACCTTTATATCTCAAAACACTTATCAAGTATCAAACTTCTCATGATATTCAATGAACTCAATACGGAAGTTTTTATTATGCTTATCTTGGATGCATATCACATTCGGATTAATTCCACAATTAAAGAAAATTACCATGCTGTTTAAGACCACCACCATGCTCTAAAAGATATAAATGAAGCACTATAGCAAAAACTATATAGCTCAAAAGATATAAGTGAAGCACATAGAGTATTCTAACAAATTCCGAATCATGTGTGTCTCTCTCTAAAGGTGTGTACAGCAATGATGATTGTGGTAAACTAAAAAGAAAAGACTTAAATCATACAAGACGCTCCCAGCAAAACACATATCATGTGGTGAATAAAAATATAGCCCCAAGTAAAGTTACCGATAGACGAAGACGAAAGAGGGGATGCCTTCCGGGGCATCCCCAAGCTTAGGCTTTTGGTTGTCCTTGAATTTTACCTTGGTGTGCCTTGGGGATCACCAATCTTAGGCTCTTGCCAATCCTTGTTCCATAATCCATCAAATCTTTACCCAAAACTTGAAAACTTCACAACACAAAACTTAACAGAAAATCTCGTGAGCTCCGTTAGCGAAAGAAAACAAAACACCACGTCAAGGTACTGTAATGAACTCATTATTTATTTATATTGGTGTTAAACCCACTGTATTCCAACTTCTCTAAGGTTTATAAACTCTTTTACTAGCCATAGATTCATCAAAATAAGCAAACAACACACGAAAAACAGAATCTGTCAAAAACAGAACAGTCTGTAGTAATCTGTATCTAACGCAAACTTCTGGAACTCAGAAAAATCTAACAAACTAGGAAGACCTAGATAATTTACTTATTGATCTAATGCAATTTGAATCAGTATTTTATCACGTTCTGGTGATTTTAAATAATTGTTTTCGTGAACAGAAAGTTTCTGGAATTTTCAGCAAGATCAAATAACTATCATCCAATAAGATCCTATAGGTTTCACTTGGCACAAACACTAATTAAAACATAAAAACACATATAACCAGAGGCCATATCAAAGATTTATTACTAAACAGAACCAAAAAGCAAGAAATTAAAGTAAAATCGGGTTGCCTCCCAACAAGCGCTATCGTTTAACGCCCCTAGCTAGGCATTGATAATTTTAATGATGCTCACATGAAAGACAAGAATTGAAGCACAAAGAGAGCATCATAAAACATATGACAAACACACTTAAGTCTAACATACTTCCTATGCATAGGTATTTTATAAGCAAGGAAATTATCAAGGCGAGCAAGATCTAGCATATGCAAGGAAGAAGAAAGAAACAAAAGCAATGTCAACATGACGAGAGGTAATTTAGTAACATAAAAATTTCTACAACCATATTTTCCTCTCTCATAATAATTACATGTAGGATCATAGGCTAATTCAACAAAATAGCTATCGCATAACATATTCTTAACACGATCCACATGCATGCGAAGTTGACACTCTTCCAAAATAGTGGGATTATCAT
This sequence comes from Aegilops bicornis, assembly GCA_021605145.1. Classification (NCBI taxonomy): domain Eukaryota; kingdom Viridiplantae; phylum Streptophyta; class Magnoliopsida; order Poales; family Poaceae; genus Aegilops; species Aegilops bicornis. The sequence goes on from CM038673.1 coordinate 73,111,784, forward strand.
TAACTAAAGCCATGACCTCTCCAAACCCACTTTTATCAAAAAAATTACAAGATTGAACATTCTCCAAATATGTGGGATCTAAAGTAAACACTCTTCCAAACCCACATTCAATATTATTACAAACATTATAATCAAAATCATATTCATCATGGGGCTTAAATAAATTTTCAAGATCATAAGAAGAATCACCCCAATCATGATCATTGCAACAAGTAGTAGACATAGCAAAACTAGCATCCCCAAGCTTAGGGTTTTTCATATTATTAGCACGATTGACATCAAGAGAATTTATAGTAACATCATTGCGATCATTCTTTTTATTCAAGGAGCTATTGTGAATCTCTTAATAAAGTACTTCATCACAATCTTCAGATTCACAAATTTCAAGCAAAACTTCATAAGGATAATCTAGTGCACAAAACTCACTAGCAATTGGTTCATCATAATTGGATCTCTTAAAAAGATTAGCAACCAGATGAGGATCCATAGATCTTAGGTTCTCTGTTTAGCAATAAATACACAACTATTCCAACCAAACGAGCAAACGAGCCAAGTAAGACATTAAGGCAAACGAAAAGACAAATAGAAGAAGGGCGAATAAAACGGCAAGGGTGAAGTGGGGGAGAGGAAAACTAGAGGCAAATGGAAAATAATGTAATGTGAGGGATAAGAGTTTGTGATGTGTACTTGGTATGTCTTGACTTGTGCGTACACTCCCCAGCAACGGCTCCAGAAAATCCTTCTTGCTACCTCTTGAGCACTGCGTTGGTTTTCCCTTGAAGAGGAAAGGGTGATGCAGTAAAGTAGCGTAAGTATTTCCCTCAGTTTTGAGAACCAAGGTATCAATCCAGTAGGAGACCACGCTCAAGTCCCTCGTACCTACACAAACAAATAAGAACCTTGCAACCAACGCGATAAAGGGGTTGTCAATCCCTTCACGGCCACTTGCAAAAGCGAGATCTGATAGGGATGACAAGATAATTTTTTTGGTATTTTTATGATAAAGACTAAAAGTAAAGATTGCAAAATAAATGGTAATAGAAATAACGGTAGATTAATATGATAGAGAATAGACCCGAGGGCCATAGGTTTCACTAGTGGCTTCTCTCAAGATAGCATAATTATTACTGTCGAGAAATTGATAGAATTGAGCATAGTTATGAGAATATCTAGGTATGATCATGTATATAGGTATCACGTCTGTGACAAGTAGACCGACTCCTGCCTGCATCTACTACTATTACTCCACACATCGACCGCTATCCAGCATGCATCTAGAGTATTAAGTTCATTAGAACGGAGTAACGCTTTAAGCAAGATGACATGATGTAGAGGGATAAACTGATGCAATATGATATAAACCCCATGTTTTTATCCTCGATGGCAACAATACAATACGTGGCGTTTCCCCTACTGTCACTGGGATCGAGCACCACAAGATTGAACCCAAAGCTAAGCACTTCTCCCATTGCAAGAAAGATCAATCTAGTAGGCCAAACCAAACTGATAATTCGAAGAGACTTGCAAAGATAACCAATCATAAATAAAAGAATTCAGAGGAGATTCAAATATTGTTCATAGATAATCTTGATCATAAACCCACAATTCATCGGATCTCGACAAACACACTACAAAAGAAGATTACACCGAATAGATCTCCAAGAGAACCGAGGAGAACTTTGTATTGAGATCCAAAGAGAGAGAAGAAGCCATATAGCTAATAACTATGGACCCGAAGGTCTGAGGTAAACTACTCACACATCATCGGAGAGGCTATGGTGTTGATGTAGAAGCCCTCCATGATCGATGCCCCCTCCGGCGGAGCACCGGAAAAGGCCCCAAGATGGGATCTCACAGGTACAGAAGGTTGCGGCGGTGGAAATAGGGTTTTTGCTCCTCTGCTCATGTTTTCAAGGTATGTAGGTATATATAGGAGGAAGAAGTAGGTCGGTGGAGCTACGAGGGGCCCATGAGGGTGGAGGGCGCGCCCAGGGGGGTAGGCGCGCCCCCCTACCTCGTGGCCTCCTCGTTGATTGCTTGACGTCCACTCCAAGTCCTTGGGATCACGTTTGTTCAGAAAATCACGTTCCTGAAGGTTTCATTCCGTTTGGACTCTGTTTGATATTCCTTCCCTTCGAAACACTGAAATAGGCAAAAAAACAGCAATCTGGGCTGGGCCTTCGGTTAATAGGTTAGTCCCAAAAGTAATATAAAAGCGTATAATAAAGCCCATTGAACATTCAAAACAGATAATATAATAGCATGGAACAATAAAAATTTATAGATTTGTTGGAGACATATCACATGGCAGCCATAGTGACCTCGTGCGCGCGTGCAACCGCGATTTGCTTCTCCGCCGCCGGATGCTACTGAGCTCCACGTTATACTATGTGCAAATGGCTGTGGGCGGTGCTTAATTGGAGGACGGGGCCAGTGATTTCGGCGGATGGTGTTGCGCCGTCGGTCAGGGCATGTGGGACGGGGAAGGAAGAGTATGGTGTGGGTGGGATGTGGATTACCTGACCATATCAGCGACGCTGCGCAGCAAGAAGAAGGGTCAGCGGCGAGGAGGCCACGCAGCAAGAAGAAGGGTCGGCGGAGAGGAGACGATGCTGCAAGAAGAAGGGTCGCCGGCAAGGAGGCGGCGCTGCAAGAGGAAGGGTCGCCGGCGAGGAGGCTGAGCTGCCAGTAAGCAGCAGTGAAGGTTTGAACTTGGAAAGCAAGGAGGAACAGTGGAAATGTGGCTTTTGGTGGGAGGGTGGGGGTGGGGAGATAGATATTTCCACGGTGACAGAAAAATTTAGCTCGGTGCCGCGAGAAACTAGCACACAAGTGTTGAACAAGCGCAGGCGGTGGACTGTAGGCGACAAAGCTTCCTGCATAAGGCAAACAAGACGGTGCACCAAGATATTTTATATCGCATCCCACATGATTCAAGCTAGTAAACTGTTTGCGGTATACCTGTCGGTGGAAATGACACCTATGGGGTCACTGGGATCCCTTCTACGGTTGGCGGGCGCGAGGTTGTGCAAAGAGCGGGTCTGACAGGAAGCTCACGGATCGTTGAGCCAGGTTCGGGCATAATACCCTAGTCCTGCTTTGGTGGATGTATTTGAGTGTTCTTGTGTTCTTGAGCTAGCTATGGGGTGCAACTTGCCCAAAAGAGCCGAATCCCCCTCCTGGTCGCCTCGAGCCTCCTTTTATTGGTGCAAAGGGGTCGCCACAGTGGCACACAGGAGGTGGAAAGGTGTATAGTGGATGAGTCTATCCTCTGGCACCGTCGGACAAACGCATTCAATGCGCTGCCGACGTGTCCCCCTTGCTTTATCGGGGACGGCAAGGAAGCACGTCCCAGCTGTTGCCGCCTCGCCTGGCTTTGACACGCGCCCGAGCTGATGAGGCCTTGCGGCGCCATGTTGGCTGGCTGCTGGGCTGGCGCGGTGGTGGAGCCTTCACGAAGGGTCGCATGCCACCACGCAGGTGCTTGCTGAGTCGGTGTAGAGGCCGCCCGTCGCCATGCAGGTGCCTGCCCAACTGGTTGAGCTAGCAGCTGCTTGGGGACGGTGGTGGAGTCTTGGCTGGCGCGGGCCTGGCAGTGGCCCTGCTGATGCCCTCGGCAAGGGTCTTGCCGGGGGCCCGGCAAGGGTCTTGCCGTGGCGTTGCAGTCGTCCCCAGCAAGGCGCTTGCCAGGGGTCTTGTGGATATCCTCGGCTAGGATCCCGCCAAGGGTCACCGTCTTCTGGTCCTCATCTGATCTCACATGTTTATGATCTTGACGAAGATCTGCATGCCACCACAGAGGCGCCTCCCGAGCCTTGGTCCTAACATGGATAGTTTGTGGTGTTGGAAACCCTGGGCTCAAGGGTGGCTTGCTCTGCTGGCGTCGGGCAAGTTGCCCCAGGAAGGCTCTTGCCGGGGCTGCGAAGGCTGCCTCGGCAAGGATCTTGCCGAGGGAGTCCACCTCGCCCTCTTGCTCTCCTGTGTTTCTGGTCTTGGTGTTGCCTTGGTTGTCTTGTGCTTCGGCTTCTCTCTGGCTTCCCCCCTCGCCTGCTTGGAGTGTGGCCGTGGCCTTGTGACTCTGTTGCCCGTGCACAAGTAAAGGGGTCAAAAGGAGAGCCCCTACTTTTGTACACCGACAAGAGCCCCCGAGTCTGGGCCACACATAAGCGCGACGCGTTGTTGGGCCAGGCCCAGAATGGTGCGCGGGCAGGCGGGGCGGATTTTTACCATAGTAACTGTTTCATCCACTGCGCTTCCCCACGACCCGCATTGAACACGCGACGTGGAGGGTCGTGTGTGATGTGGGGGTCATGCGTGGGGCGGTTCCCGCATGCATGTGTCACATCGTGGTAAAGAGGTGGCTCGCGCCTTCCCCATAAAAAAGGGAGGGAGGCGCAGAGACGCGCCTCATTTACTGAGTGGACTTGGGTCGCGGTCTTCAAGGAGCCCACACCCCACGATCACGGGGTGTGGAACGGTCGCCTCACCCGTCCCCTCGATCATGCTCGCTCGCCACGCGTCCTCCATGCATATGGCAGGCGGTGGAGGCGGGAAACCGGGCCGTCGCTGATTGGGGCAGCGGGTCGGTCCTGATTCCCTGCGCCTCCGATGGCTGGATTGGCTGAGTGGGCGGTGAGGCCTCGACCCGCCCCTTTATAAGGAGGGGGAGGGGGATGTCATTCCACATTCTCTCAGCATCCATCCTCTTCCACCTCCGCTCCTTTCTTCCACCTGCCATGGCAAGGGAGGGTGTTGGCCCTTCGACGGTTGCGGCGACGGTCGCCGCTCGACAACGTTTCCCCCTTCCCAAGAGCCCGCGGCGGCGGAGCCGGCTACGACAGGAAGGGGGAGGGGGCGAGGCCGAGGTCGCCCTGGTGCTCGGGGAAGAGGGGGACGAGGCGGCACAATGGCCGTGCCTCCGCCATCGATGCCTCCCGCGATGGAGGGCCACGTCAGGGACCAGCCCCGCGAGTTCTTCATCAGGCTGCGCCGGCCACCGCGTCGTCATCTCCGCCTCCCCACCCCATTTGCTCAGGAGATGGAGCACGATCTGTCCCAGACCCTCAGGCTGCACATGAGGGGCTGCGGGAACGGCGGCATGCGGGTTGACGTCGACTTCCCCGCTCCTCATGTCATGTACCTCCATCGCGGATGGAAGACGTTCGCTCGCGTCCACAGCCTGACGGCGTGGCTCGTCCTCTACTTCAAGTTAATGGAGGGCGGCCTGCTATCCTTCAAGGTCTTTGGAGATCTTGGAACTTGCCTAAAGTGCTGCGTGGAGAGCTCCTCCGACGATGAAGATTCCTCCTCGAGCGGGAGTGACGAGGAGGACAGCGACATCGACGATGAGGGAGTCGAGCGGCGGGATGCCGACCCCGACTCCGACTGACCGTGCCGCCCCTCCCTCGGCCACGCGCCCTGCCGAGGGCCTTCCTCGTCAAGCTCTCCATCGGGGCGCTCCCCGTCGTCTCCTTGGGTGGCTGGCATAGGAGGGCCGGAGAAGGCGAAGAAGGCGGATGGCGGCCGTCAAGTCGGAGTACGCGGGCACCGATGCCTTCGTCGCGTATTGCCGGCCTGCTGCCTTGTCTTCCAGCTCCTTTCCCGGCACTAAGATGTTCTCTTGGTGCCTTCTGCTCCTCGTACCTTGCCTAGGCGCTCTTTTTGCCCTCCCACCACCTTGTTCCACTTTCTGAGGAGAGGGACAAGAAAGGGATTAAGGGCATCTTATCTCTTTTTAGTTTGTAAGTCTGTGGGCACTTGTTAATTTTAAGACTTGTAATCCCCTTGCTCATGTTTTTGATTCCGTATGAACTGTACCTGTATGGGATGTTTTTAATGAAAAAGGGTGCTTGCCGGGTTCTTTGTGCGTGAGCGAGGCCCATGCCAAGGAACGAATCCTTGTTATTTTTAAGATAAACATTGTCGCCCGGCAACATGCCTTGCCGTCCCCTGACTTCAGTTGACCATTCTCACGCTTTTGGCGGAGGCAGGGGCGAAGTAGAGTTAGGCCCTTCATTTATTTCCTTCCCATCGCGTCTACGACCCGGTTCTGTCCCAGGGACTTGGGTACAAGAAGGAGGGGGAGCACGGTAGTCTCGGAGCACAACGAGGTTTCATTTGTCCCAGTTCCATACGGAAATGCACAACAGGGGATGAAGGACTTATCTGAATCCGCAGCCACCGGCAACTTTGGCTTTTCGTGGTTAGATCCTCGTGCTTCAGCCCTCGGTAGTCCTGGCTTCCTGGGGCTGGAGTGCTGGTTTGTTATCTTTCTTCCAAGCGGCTCAGCAGGAGTGTCCACGTGCCCTACGAACCAAAGAGGTCAGAAAGACGCATACTCGACCTCTAGGCTAGGGGTTAGTCACCGCTAAGCACTATCAACCCTAACCAAGGGATAGACTTAACCTAGCATGCATGTTAAAACTTAGGACACCAGCGCTTCATTTATTTATGCTTACGGTTTGCGCTTGGCTTTGTACAGAGGGTTACATGCCTTGCCGGCAAGGCTTGTACAAAAGGTGGTTTGCCGGGGGGCCCGGCAACCGCGCCTTATGGGTAAAACTTGCGAAGATGTTCAATGTTCCAGGAGTTTCTCACTGGAATAGCATCTTCGGTCTCCAGGCGGACTGCGCCAGGCCTGGTGACTCGTATTACCCGATAAGGGCCTTCCCACTTTGGCGTCAACTTGTTGGAATCCCTTGCCGACTGAACGCGCCGAAGAACAAGGTCGCCTTCCTCAAAGCTTCAGGCATGAACCTTGCGGCTATGGTAGCGGCGCAAGGCTTCTTTGATGGCGTCTTTGCTCTTCTGACCGCCCGAAGACGGTCTTCTTCAAGGAGCGTTGCGTCATCTTGCCGCAATTGCTCTTGCTCAAGCTCGTCGTAAGCGAGCACTTAAGGTGACCCGTATATGAGTTCCGTGGGGAGAACTGCTTCTGCCCCGTATACCAGGGCAAAGGGTGTCTGGTCGGTGGCTTGATTTGGTGTCGTTCTAATCGACCAAAGAACCGCCGGCAACTCATCAATCCAGCGCCTTCTGCTCTTGCGCAGCATGTCAAAAGTCTTTGTCCTTAGGCCTCGCAACACTTCAGCATTTGCCCTCTCCGCCTGGCCGTTGCTCCGTGGGTGTGCCACGGAAGCGAAACAGACCCTGCTGCCGAGGTCTTCGATGTATTGCATGAAGGTGTGGCTTGTGAACTGCGTGCCGTTGTCGGTGATGCCTCTGTTTGGCACACCAAAACGGCACAGTAGCCCCTTGAAGAACTTGACGGCTGACTGTGCTGTCACCTTCCTCACTACCTCCACCTTCGGCCACTTTGTGAACTTGTCGATCGCAATGTACAAGTACTCAAAGCCCCCGATAGTGCGGGGAAAAGAGCCCAAGATGTCGAGCCCCCAGACCGAGAATGGCCATGAAAGAGGAATTGTTTGAAGGTTTTGAGCTGGTTGATGAAGCTTCTTCGAATGGAACTGACACGCTTCACAATTGGTTACTAGTGCCGTTGCATCCTGGAGGGCAGTGGCCCAGAAGAAACCCTGCCGGAACGCCTTGCCGGCAAGGGCCCTCGACCCTATGTGGGAGCCACATATGCCTCCGTGTATCTCTGCCAACAGCTCCAGTCCTTCCTCCCGGGGAATGCACTTTAATTTCACGTCGTTCGGTCTCTTCCTGTACAGGACGTCATCGACGAACTGATATATAGTAGACCGACGGGCTACTTTCTCCGCTTCTTCCTGCTCCTCAGGAAGCTCCCCTGTTTGGAGGAATCAGAGGGTATGTTGTGCCCATGCCGGAGCCTCGGGTCGATGGCAAGGACCAAAGGAATTTCTTGTGCCACGGGAGCGGCCATCTCTATGGTCAAGGCTTGATGGCCTGCCGGAATAAGTCGTTCCTCGGCAGGCTCAGAATCCGCGGCAACATCCTTGCCGGCGGCCCCCGGGGGCTCAGCAGGAAAGTACTTGTCGGGGCCTGATTTCCTCCATTTGTTCTCCTCCGTTGATGGTTCGACGGATGGTTGAGTTAACCGAAGCAAAAAATTACCTGGTTCCACAGGTAGCTTGAATGCAGCGCGCTTTGACAGGTAATCAGCGGTGTCATTCTCCGCTCGGGGAACGTGCTCCGCTTGTATACAGTCAAAGCACTCCTCTAGCTTACTCACCTCATCTATTTAGGCCTCCATCAACGGGCTCTGATAATCTTTGTTGTCTTGTCTGACGACAAGCTGCGAATCACCCCTAACGATGAGCTTCTTGACCCTGAGGTCTGCCGCGGTCCTGAGACCGGCAAGCAACCCCTCGTACTCAGCGGTGTTGTTGGTGGACATCTCCCTGGGAAAGTGCATCTGGATTACATACTTGAGGTGCTCTCCGGTGGGTGCGACGAGCAGCACACCAGCACCGGCGCCTTGCTGCGAGAAAGCCCTGTCAAAGTACATGATCCAGTTGTGACTTGCTTCCTTGCCGGGGAGAGTGGTTTCCTGAATTTCCTCATCAGGCGTTGAGGTCCATTCTGCAATGAACTCCGCCAAGACTCTAGTCTGGATTATCGAAGTACTTTCAAACTTCAAACCAAAGCTTGAAAGCTCCAAGGCCCACTCCACAATCCTTCCGGTCGCGTCTGGGTTGTGCAGTATCCGTTGTAATGGGAGGCGGGTGACGACGGCGATTTCGTGTGCTTGGAAGTAGTGACGCAGCTTCCTCGAGGCCATAAGGAGGCCGAAGAGCAATTTCTGCACACCAGAGTACCTTGACCTAGCCCCCTGCAGGAGGGAGCTAACAAATTAAACCGGGTGCTGCATCATCTTCTTCTTCTGCACCACCTCACTTGATTGCATTGGCCCTGTCATGATGGCGTTAGACTCTGCCGGGGGCCTTGCCTTGCTGGCATCAGGCCTGCCGGGGAACCTCTGGCTTGCCGGCCGTCGATCCGCCATCACCACCGCCTCTTCATCGACCTCCCTCTGCGCCACTAAGCGGCGGCCGACCACTTGATTAAATCGCCGCCCGGATACAAAGACAACGACTCTTGTGGTTTAGGCGCAACCAGCATTGGTGTAGAGGAAATGTATTTCTTCATATCCTACAACGCTGCCTCGGCCTCTGGGGTCCACTCCATTGGGCCTGCCTTCTTCAAGATTTTAAAAAAGAGAAGGGCACGCTTAGCGGACTTGGAGATAAATCTTCTCATTGCGGCAACGCAGCCAGTGAGCCGACGCACATCCTTGATCCACTTGGGTGCCTCAATCTGCTCAATAGCCTTGATCTTGCCTAGGTTTGCCTCGATCCCACGCTGCGACACAAAGAACCCAAGAAGTTTGCCGGACGGAACATCGAAGACACACTTCTCAGGGTTCAACTTGAGGTTGATCTTGCGTAGGTTGGCAAATGTCTCTTCTGAGTCTTGTACAAGGGTTGCCTTGTCCTTGGTTTTGACAACTATGTCATCCATATAAGCTTCCATATTTCTATATAGCTGGGGCTCAAAACTAATTTGGACTGCCCTTGCGAATGTTGAGCCAGCACTCTTCAACTTGAAAGGCATCCATAAAAAGCAATACGTACCACATGGGGTGATGAATGATGTCTTCTCTTCGTCTTCCTTTGTCATGAAGATCTGGTGGTATCCCGAGTAGGCGTCGAGGAATGATAACAGATCGCACCCGGCCCTGGAGTCAACAATCTGGTCAATGTGCGGCAACGGGAAGGGGTCCTTAGGACAAGCCTTATTGATATTTGTGTAATCAATACATAGCCTCCACTTCTTGTTCGCCTTGCGCACCACCACCGGATTGGCCAGCCACGTCGGATGGAGCACTCCTCTCACCAAGCCCGCCACTTCCAACTTCCTGATCTCCTCTGTGATGAATTCCTGCCGTTCCAAAGCTTGCTTCCTGGCCTTCTGCTTGACGGGCCGCGCATGGGGACAGACAGTAAGATGGTGCTCAATCACTTCCCTGGGAACGCCGGGGATGTCGTATGCTTGCCATGCAAACACATCGACATTCGCCCGTAGGAAAGTGACAAGCGTGCTTTCCTATTTTCTATCGAGGGTGGAGCTTATGGTGAAAGCTCCTCACGTGCCATCCTCCTTGACGGACACCCTATTGGTCTCTGGTGGTGCAGCTCTGGATTTCTTGCTCTTGCCGGTAGAGCTCTCCGGCACGTCCTCGACAGTAGCACAACACTCCGAAGAGGTGCGCTTGCCGGAGTGGGTGCGAGAGGTCTTGCCGGTCTTCTTCTTCCCTCCCGGGGCTGCAGCGGCAGGAGCAAGTGCCTTGGCGGCAGCTGCTGCAACTGCTTCTTGGTAGAGTTGGTCAGCGCAGATCAGCGCGTCCTTCTTGTCGGAGGGGATGGTGATGATGGTCATCGGCGCAGGCATCTTCAGCGTGTTATAGGCATAGTGCGACGCCACCATGAACTTGGCTAGTGCCGGGCGGCCGAGGACCCCGTTGTAGGGCAAGGGGATCTCGGCTACATCAAAGACAATCCTCTCCATCCTGTAGTTCAACTCGCCTCCAAACGTCACATGCAACGTGACCTTCCCCTTCGGCTGGCTCCTTCCTGGGTTGACCCCTTGAAACGTGCCCATTTCCTCGAGGTCTCCATCAGGAATTTGCAGCCTTTTGATCACAACGGGTGAGATCAAGTTCAGACCCGCCCCGCCGTCAACCAGCCTCTTGTTCACCTTGAGGTTGCGTATGGTTGGTGAGACCAACAACGGCAAACACCCGACCGCAGTTGTGTAGTCAGGGTGGTCCCCGGCGTCAAGGATGAGGGGTGTGCTGGACCACTTCAGTGGCTTCTGAGCGTCGAACAAGGGCTCCGCTTCTGTGATCTCACGCGCCCACTGTTTGAGCTAGCGGTGAGAAGTATGCAGCGAGGCGCCACCATCGATGCACATGGCCTCCGTAGCCTTCTGTAACTCATGCTCACCGGACTCATCGTCCTCGTCATGATCATCATCTTCCTGCTTCTTGTCGTGGCCCCTTGCAGGCCTCTCTTGCTGGTTATCCTTGCCGTGGCGACCTCCTTGGACGCCACGCTTCTTGCCGGAGCCTTCAGCGCCATCTTGGCCCTTCTCCTTGTCCCGCCTCTCATACTCGGCTTTTTGCTTTTCAGCAAGCAACTCGACTTGTCGGCAGTTCTGGAGGTCATGGCCTTTGGTGCGGTGGATCTTGCAGTATTGCTTGTCTGAGCCCCCTGGCTTGTTGGCAGCCGCCAAGGCCCGGCAAGCGGCGCACTGCTACCTCTTGAGCACTGCGTTGGTTTTCCTTTGAAGAGGAAAGGGTGATGCAGTAAAGTAGCATAAGTATTTCCCTCAGTTTTTGAGAACCAAGGTATCAATCCAGTAGGAGATCACGCAAGAGTCCCTCACACCTACACAAACAAATAAGAAACTCGCAACCAACGCGATAAAGGGGTTGTCAATCACTCAATGGTAACTTACGAGAGTGAGATCTGATAGATATGATAAGATAATATTTTTGGTATTTTTATGATAAAGAGAAATAAAGATGCAAAGTAAAATAGAAGGCAATAAAAATAACTAAGTGTTGGAAGATTAATATGATGGAGAATAGACCCGGGGGCCATAGGTTTCACTTGTGGCTTCTCTCAAGAGCATAAGTATTACGGTGGGTAAACGAATTACTGTCGAGCAATTGATAGAATTGAGCATAGTTATGAGAATATCTAGGTACGATCATGTATATAGGCATCACGTCCGCGACCGATGAGACCGAAACGATTCTGCATCTACTACTATTACTCCACACATCGACCGCTATCCAGCATGCATCTAGAGTATTAAGTTCATAAGAACAGAGTAATGTTTTAAGTAAGATGACATGATGTAGAGGGATAAACTCATGCAATATGATATAAACCCCATGTTTTTATCCTCGATGGCAACAATACAATACGTGTCGTTTCCCCTACTGTCACTGGGATCGAGCACCGCAAGATTGAATCCAAATCTAAGCACTCCTCCCATTGCAAGAAAGATCAATCTAGTAAGCAAAACCAAACTGATAATTCGAAGAGACTTGCAAAGATAACCAATCATACATAAAAGAATTCAGAGGAGATTCAAATATTGTTCATAGATAATCTTGATCATAAACCCACAATTCATCTGATCTCGACAAACACACCGCAAAAGAAGATTACATCAAATAGATCTCCAACAAGATCGAGGACAACTTTGTATTGAGATCCAAAGAGAGAGAAGAAGCCATCTAGCTAATAACTATGGACTCGAAGGTCTGAGGTAAACTACTCACACATCATCGGGCAGGCTTTGGTGTTGATGTAGAAGCCCTCCATGATCAATGCCCCCTCCGGCGGAGCACCGGAAAAGGCCCAAAGATGGGATCTCACGGGTACAGAAGGTTGCGGCGGTGGAAATAGGGTTTTGGCTCTGTCTCTGATAGTTTGGGGGTACGTAGGTATATATAGGAGGAACAAGTACGTCGGTGGAGCAACATGGGCCCCACGAGGGTGGAGGGCGCGCCTGGGGGAGGGGGTAGGCGCGCCCCCTGCCTCGTTCTCTCCTTGTTGATTGCTTTGCGTAGACTCCAAGTCCTCTGGATCACGTTTGTTCCAAAAATCACGTTCCCGAAGGTTTCATTCCGTTTGGACTCCGTTTAATATCCTTTTCCTTCGAAACACTGAAATAGGCAAGAAAATAGCAATTTGGGTTGGGCCTCCGGTTAATAGTTTAGTCCCAAAAATAATACTCCCTCCGTTCCTCAATATAGGGTGTATAGTTTTTGGCACGGAAATTAAAGAACGCATGTGCAAGGAAAATTTCACAAGTTTTGGGAGAGATTACACCCGACTAATTGACATGAGAAAATAGAGGAGCTTGCCCTATATAAGGAAATGTAATCAAATCCCTTAAAAAATTATCCAAACGAGTGGTGCAACGCAATAAACCTTACATTTCAGACTTTTTCTCAAAAATCTATACACCTTATATCAAGGAACAGAGGGAGTATAAAAGTGTATAATAAAGCACATAAAACATCCAAAACAGAATATAATATAGCATGGAACAATAAAAGATTATATATACGTTGGAGACGTATCAAGCATCCCCAAGCTTAATTCCTGCTCGTCCTCGAGTAGGTAAATGATAAAAACAGATTTTTTGATGTGGAATGCTACTCAGCAGAATTTTCAATGTAATTCTCTTATTTGTGGTATGAATATTCAGATCCGAAAGATTCAAGATAAAAGTTTAATATTGACATAAAAATAATAATACTTCAATCATACTAACTAAGCAATTATGTCTTCTCATAATAACATGGGCAAAGAAAGTTATCCCTACAAAATCATATAGTCTGGCTATGCTCTATCTTCACCACACAAAGTATTGAAATCATGCTCAACCCCGATGACAAGCCAAGCAATTGTTTCATACTTTTGGTGTTCTCAAACTTTTTCAATCTTCATGCAATACATGAGCATGAGCCATGGACATAACACTATATGTGGAATAGAATGGTGGTTGTGGAGAAGAAAAAAAAAGGAGAAGATAGTCTCACATCAACTAGGCGTATCAATGGGCTATGGAGATGCCCATCAATAGATATCAATGTGAGTGAGTAGGGATTGCCATGCAACGGATGCACTAGAGCTATAAGTATATGAAAGCTCAACAAAATAAACTAAGTGGGTTTGCATCCAACTCGCTTGCTCAAGAAGACCTAGGGCATTTTGAGGAAGCCCCTCATTGGAATATACAAGCCAAGTTCTATAATGAAAAATTCCCACTAGTATATGAAAGTGATATCATAGGAGACTCTCTATCATAAAGATCGTGGTGCTACTTTGAAGCACAAGTGTGGAAAAGAGGATAGTAGCATTGTCCCTTCTCTTCTTTTATCTCATTTTTTATTTGGAACTTTTCTCTTTTTTTATGGCCTCTTTTTTTCTCTCTTTTTTTTGTCCGGAGTCTCATCCCGACTTGTGGTGGAATCATAGTCTCCATCATCCTTTCCTCACTTGGGACAATGCTCTAATAATGATGATCGTCACACTTTTATTACTTACAACTCAACAATTACAACTCAATACTTAGAACAAATATGACTCTATGTGAATGCCTCCGGCGTTGTACCGGGATATGCTATGAATCAAGAGTGACATGTATGAAAGAATTATGAACGGTGGCTTTGCCACAAATATGATGTCAACTACATGATCATGCAAAGCAATATGACAATGATGGAGCGTGTTATAGTAAACGGAACGGTGGTAAGTTGCATGGCAATATATCTCGGAATGGCTATGAAAATGCCATGATGGGTAGGTATGGTGGTTGTATGATACCGGTGAAAAGTCACGGTATTAGAGAGGCTAGCAATGGTGGAAGGATGGAAAGTGCGTATAATCCATGGACTAAACATTAGTCATAAGGAACTCATATACTTGTTGCAAAAATCTAAAATTTATCAAAGCAAAGTATTACGCGCATGCTCCTAGGGGGATAGATTAGTAGGAAAAGACCATCGCTTGTCCCCGACCGCCACTCATAAGGAAGACAATCAATAAATAAATCATGCTCCGACTTCATCACATAACGGTTCACCATACGTGCATGCTACGGGAATCACAAACTTTAACACAAGGAATCCTCAAATCCACAACTACTCAACTAGCATGACTCTAATATCACCATCTTCATATCTCAAAACAAATATCAAGCATCATAACTTCTCATAGTATTCAACACACTCATAAGATTTTTTTTTACTAATCTTGGATGCCTATCATAATTAAAGCAAATTACCATGCTATTTTGTAGGACTCTCAAAATAATATAAGTGAAGCATGAGAGAATAATAGTTTCTATAAAACAAATCCACCACCTTGCTCTAAAAGATATAAGTGAAGCACTAGAGCAAAAACTATAAGCTCAAAAGATATAAGTGAAGCACATAGAGTATTCTAATAAATTCCGAATCATGTGTGTCTCTCTCAAAAGGTGTGTACAGCAAGGATGATTGTGGTAAACTAAAAAGCAAAGACTCAAATAATACAAGACGCTCCAAGCAAAACACATATCATGTGGTGAATAAAAATATAGCTCCAAGTAAAGTTACTGATGGACGAAGACGAAAGAGCGGATGCCTTCCGAGGCATCCCCAAGATTTGGCTTTTGGGTGTCCTTCGATTATCTTGGGGAGCCATGGGAATCCCCAAGCTTAGGCTCTTGCCACTCCTTGTTCCATAATCCGTCAAATCTTTTACCCAAAACTTGAAAACTTCACAACACAAAACTTAACAGAAAATCTCGTGAGCTCCGTTAGTGAAAGAAAACAAAACACCACTTCAAGGTACTGTAATGAACTCATTATTTATTTATATTGGTGTTAAACCTACTTTATTCCAACTTCTCTATGGTTTATAAGCTATTTTATTAGCCATAGATTCATCAAAATAAGCAAACAACACATGAAAAACATAATTTGTCAAAAACAGAACAGTATGTAGTAATCTGTAACTAACGCAAACTTATGGAACTCTTAAAAATCTACCAAAATAGGACGACTTAGACAATTTTTTTATTGATCTACTACAATTGGAATCAGTATTTTATCACGTTCTGGTGATTTTTAACAATTGTTTTCGTGAACAGAAAGTTTCTGGAATTTTCAGTATGATCAAATAACTATCATCCAAGAAGATCCTATACGTTTCACTTGGAACAAGCACTAATTGAAACACAAAACCACATCTAAACAGAAGCTAGATGGTTTATTTATTCAAAAACAGCATGGAAAAATATTGGGTTGTCTCCGAACAAGCGCTTTTCTTTAAAGCCTTTTAGCTAGGCATTGATAATCTTAATGATGCTCACATGAAAGATAAGAATTGAAGCGCAAAGAGAGCGTCATAAAACACGTGACATACAAATCTAGTCTAACATACTTCCTATGCATAGGCATATTATAAGTAAACAAATTTTAATGGCAAGCAAAAACTAGCATATGCAAGGAAGAACAAAGTGACGATAGCAATCTCAACATGACGAGAGGTAATTTAGTAAGATAAAAATTTCTACAATCATATTTTCCTCTCTCATAATAATTACATGTAGGATCATAAGCAAATACAAAAATATAGCTACCACATAACATATTCTCATCGTGATCCACATGCATGCAAAGTTGACACTCTTCTGAAATAGTGGGATTAACATTAACTAAAGTCATGATCTCTCCAAACCCACTTTTATCAAAAATTTCATAAGATTGAACATTCTCCAAATATGTGGGATCTAAAGTTGACACTCTTCCAAACCCACTTTAAGTATTATTGCAAATATTATTATCAATCTCATGTTCATCATGGGGCTTAAATAAATTTTCAAAATCATAAGAAGCACTATCACCCCAATCATGATCATTGCAACAAGTAGAGGACATAGAAAAACTAGCTTCCCCAAGCTTAGGGTTTTGCACATTATTAGCACAATTTACATCAATATAGTTTATACTAAAATCATTGCAATCATGCTTTTTATTCAAAGATCTATCATGAATCCTTCATAAAGTACTTCATAAAAAATTTCAGATTCACGAATTTCAAACAAAACCTCATAAAGATAATCTAGTGCACTCAACTCACTAGCAATAGGTTCATCATAATTGGATCTCTTAAAGAGATTAGCAAGTGGATGAGGATCCATAAACTTTTAGCAAGCGAAGATGCAAGCAAAAAGAAGGTACATGGTAACACAAGCAAACAAAAAGCAAGCGAAGAGAAGCGGACGAAAAAGGGCGAATAAAACGGCAAGGGTGAAGTGGGGAAGAGGAAAACGAGAGGCAAATGGAAAATAATGTAATGCGAGCGATAAGAGTTTGTGATGGGTACTTGGTATGTTGACTTTTGCGTAGACTCCCCGGCAACGGCGCCAGAAATCCTTCTTGCTACCTCTTGAGCACTGCGTTGGTTTTCCCTTGAAGAGGAAAGGGTGATGTAGTAAAGTAGCGTAAGTATTTCCCTCTGTTTTTTAGAACCAAGGTATCAATCCAGTAGGATAACACGCACGTGTCCCTCACACCTACACAAACAAATAATAACCTTGCTACCAATGCGATAAAGGGGTTATCAATCCCTCAACCGTCATTTACGAGAGTGAGATCTGATAGATATGATAAGATAATATTTTTGGTAATTTTATGATAAGAGAAATAAAGATGCAAAGTAAAATAAAAGGCAATAAAAATAAATAAGTGTTGGAAGATTAATATGATGGAGAATAGACCCGGGGGCCATAGGTTTCACTAGTGGCTTCTCTCAAGAGCATAAGTATTACCTGGGTAAGCAATTACTGTCGAGCAATTGATAGAATTGAGCATAGTTATCAGAATATCTAGGTATGATCATGTATATAGGCATCACGTCCGCGACAAGTAGACCGAAACGATTCTGCATCTACTACTATTACTCCACACATCGACCGCTATCCAGCATGCATCTAGAGTATTAAGTTCATAAGAACAGAGTAATGCTTTAAGTAAGATGACATGATGTAGAGGGATAAACTCATGCAATATGATATAAACCCCATCTTTTTATCCTCGATGGCAACAATACAATATGTGTCGTTTCCCCTACTTTCACTTGGATCGATCACCGAAAGATTGAATCCAAAGCTAAGCACTTCTCCCATTGCAAGAAAGATCAATCTAGTAGGCCAAACCAAACTGATAATTCGAAGAGACTTTCAAAGATAACCAATCATACATAAAAGAATTCAGAGGATATTCAAATATTGTTCATAGATAATCTTGATCATAAACCCACAATTCATCGGATCTCGACAAACACATCGCAAAAGAAGATTACATCGAATAGATCTCCAAGAAGATCAAGGAGAACTCTGTATTGAGATCCAAAGATAGAGAAGAAGCCATCTAGCTAATAACTATGGACCCGAAGGTCTGAGGTAAACTACTGACACATCATCGGAGAGGCTATGGTGTTGATGTAGAAGCCCTCCGTGATCAATGCCCCCTCCGGCGGAGCGCCGGAAAAGGTCCCAAGATGGCATCTCACGTGTACAGAAGGTTGCGGCGGTGGAAATAGGGTTTTGGCTCTGTCTCTGATAGTTTGGGGGTACGTAGGTATATATAGGAGGAAGAAGTACGTCGGTGGAGCAACATGGGCCCCACGAGGGTGGAGGGCACACCTGGGGGGTAGGCATGCCCCTGCCTCGTGCTCTCCTCGTTGATTGCTTTGCGTAGACTCCAAGTCCTCTGGATCACGTTTGTTCCGAAAAATCACGTTCCCGAAGGTTTCATTCCTTTTGGACTCCGTTTTATATCCTTTTTCCTTCGAAAAACTGAAATAGGCAACAAACAACAATTTGGGCTGGGCCTCCGGTTAATAGGTTAGTCCCAAAAATAATATAAAAGTGTATAATAAAGCCCATAAAACATCCAAAACAGAATATAATATAGCATGGAACAATAAAAAATTATAGATATGTTGGAGACGTATCACGCACCCGGCAATCTCCTTGCCGGGGTCGTCTACCTTGGCCTTCTTGGCGGCGCCGGTGTTGTCGGATCCCTCGACGGCAAGCACGGTCTTGCCCTTGCGCTTCCTGTTGCGACGCCGATACTTCTTCGTCGGGGCGGTGCTACCTCTTGAGCACTGCCTTGGTTTTCCCTTGAAGAGGAAAGGGTGATGCAGCAAAGTAGCGTAAGTATTTCCCTCATTTTTTTAGAACCAAGGTATCAATCCAGTAGGAGGCTACGCGCAAGTCCCTCGCACCTACACAAAACAAATAAATCCTCGCAACCAACGCGATAAGGGGTTGTTAATCCCTTCACGGTCACTTACGAGAGTGAGATCTGATAGGATAATAATTTTGGTATTTTTGTGATAAAGATGCAAACTAAAATAAAGGCAAAGTAAAAAAGAAAAGGAAATAACTAAGTGTTGGTAGATTAATATGATGAAGATAGACCCGGGGGCCATAGGTTTCACTAGTGGCATCTCTCAAGAGCATAAGTATTTTATGGTGGGTGAACGAATTACTGTTGAGAAATTGACAGAATTGAGCATAGTTATGAGAATATCTAGGTATGATCATGTATATAGGCATCACGTCCGAGACAAGTAGACCGACTCCTGCCTGCATCTACTACTATTACTCCACTCATCGACTGCTATCCAGCATGCATCTAGAGTATTAAGTTCATGAAAACAAAGTAACGCCTTAAGCAAGATGACATGATGTAGATGGATAAATTCATGCAATATGATAAAAAAAACATCTTGTTATCCTCGATGGCAACAATACAGTACGTGCCTTGCTGCCCCTCATCCTTTGGGAAAGGACACCGCAAGATTGAACCCAAAGCTAAGCACTTCTCCCATTGCAAGAAAGATCAATCTAGTAGGCCAAACCAAACTGATAATTCGAAGAGACTTGCAAAGATAACCAATCATACATAAAAGAATTCAGAGAAGATTCAAATATTGTTCATAGATAAACTTGATCATAAACCCACAATTCATCGGACTCAACAAACACACCGCAAAAAGAAGATTACATCGAATTGATCTCCACGAGAGAGGGGGAGAACATTGTATTGAGATCCAAAAAGAGAGAAGAAGCCATATAGCTAATAACTATGGACCCGAAGGTCTGAGGTAAACCACTCACACTTCATCAGAGGGGATATGGTGTTGATGTAGAAGCCCTCCGTGATGGATGCCCCCTCCGGCGGAGCTCCGGAACAGGCCCCAAGATGGGATCTCGTGGGTACAGAAGGCTGCGGCGGTGGAATTAGGTTTTTGGCTCCGTATCTGATCGTTTGGGGGTACGTAGGTATATATAGGAGGAAGGAGTACATCGGTGGAGCAAAAGGGGGCCCACGAGGGTGGAGGGTGCGCCCCCCTACCTCGTGGCCTCTGCTACGTCTTGAGCTTGCGTTGGTTTTCCCCGCAGAGGAGAGGATGATGCAGCAGAGTAGCGTAAGTATTTCCCTCCGTTTTTTAGAACCAAGGTATCAATCCAGTAGGAGGCCACGCGCAAGTCCCTCGTACCTACACAAAGCAAATAACTCCTTGCAACCAATGTGAATAGGGGTTGTCAATCCCTTCATGATCACTTACGAGAGTGAGATCTGATAGAGATGATAGATAATATTTTTGGTATTTTTGGTATTTTTGGTATAAAGATGCAAAGTAAGATAAAAGGCAAAGTAAAAATCAAAGCAATAATAAAGCGTAGGAAGATTAATATGATGAGAATAGACCCGGGGGCCATAGATTTCACTAGTGGCTTCTCTCAAGACCATAAGTATTTTACGGTGGGTGAACGAATTACTGTTGAGCAATTGACAGAATTGAGCATAATTATGAGAGTATCTAGGTATGATCATGTATATAGGCATCACGTCCGAGACAAGTAGACCGACTCCTGCCTGCATATACTACTATTACTCCACTCATCGATCGCTATCCAGCATGCATCTAGAGTATTAAGTTAATGAAAACAGAGTAACACCTTAAGCAAGATGACATGATGTAGAAGGATAAATTCATGCAATATGATAAAAAAACCATCTTGTTATCCTCGATGGCAACAATACAATACGTGCCTTGCTGCCCCTAATGTCACTGGGAAAGGACACCGCAAGATTGAACCCAAAGCTAAGCACTTCTGCCATTGCAAGAACTACAAATCTAGTTGGCCAAACCAAACGGATAATTCGAAGAGACTTGCAAAGATAACCAATCGCACATAAAAGAATTCAGAGAAGATTCAAATATTTCTCATAGATAATCTCGATCATAAACCCACAATTCATCGGTCTCAACAAACACACCGCAAAAAGAAGATTACATCAAATAGATCTCCACAAGAGAGGGGGAGAACATTGTATTGAGATCCAAAAAGAGAGAAGAAGCCATCTAGTTACTAACTATGGACCCGAAGGTCTGAAGTAAACTACTCACACTTCATCGGAGAGGGTATGATGATGATGTAGAAGCCCTCCGTGGTGGATTCCCTTCCGGTGAACTCGGAACAGGCCCCAAGATGGGATCTCGTGGATACAGAAAGTTGCGGCGGTGGAATTAGGTTTTGGCTCGTGATCTCGATCTGTTGGGGGTACGTAGGTTTATATAGGAGTAAGGAGTACGTCGGTGGAGCTTGGGGGCACGAGGCAGGGTGATACCACTTGATAGAGGCGGGGTGTCCCAATGTTTCGATGAGATGATAACTATCGATTTGGTGGAGACGACTTTGACGATCCGACTACAAACGTGCACGACGTTGCGCCTTAGCTAGGGCTGCAAGAAAAGCTCGAGGTTCATGAGCCGGTCGAGATCGACTCGCTTTTTGACTCGACTCGAGATCGACTCGAAAAAAACAAGCTGAGTTTGAACACTTTATGTAGCTCGACCGAAAAACGAGCCGATCTTGAGCCAATATTGGCTCGCTCGATTTTAACTCGATAGCTCGACAGAATATCATTATGTTAAATGATCATGCCATATATTAAATGAAAATAAGATAATTTATTAACATATATGTTTTCCATAATGTTTCTCCATTTTATTTACCAACGAACATGGAAACTTAATTAAGTAGAGAACATTTAGGCCTAATTATGGCACGTGGTCGACTATGTGTTAAATATCTTATATTTTTGGCCAAGGTTCCCAGCATATCCACCTTAATTTTTTTTGTTTTTCATCCATAGATTTATAATTTTTACCATCTCATTTAGCTCGAAACTAGCTCGAGATCGACTCGAGATCGTTACAAGCTGAGCACGAGTCATGTTCAACAGCTCGATCATCAGCTTCACTTAGTTTGAGCTCGCTCGAATTTTCATATGAGTTGAGCTGAGCCAACTTCAACTCGCTCGAGCTCGACTCGTTTGCAGCCCTAGCCTTAGCAATCGCTAAACCAACTCCGAGAGGTTACTGACGATGCTGGAAGCACAATCAGCCTGACCACGAAGGTCTATTCCTGCAAGCAATCGAAGAACAAGAAAGAATATGATAAAAGCAATCTGAATATTGCGAGTATATATGAAGTATTGATAAAGGTGGGGATCCGTAAGAGGTCTTGGTCTGGTCGTTAGACACAAACGAAGTATGCGAAGTTGCAGCTATGGCGAACTTTTAATCTAAACAAAACCCAAGGAAAAAGCTACTAGATGGATCTACTTATATAGGAGCAAGGGATGGCGGCCAAGGAGGTGGGAGGACGTCCCAAGGCAGCCTAAAACTAACCCTAGGTCGTACAAGGCCAATGGGCCCAAGTGGAGGTGACGTAACACCTTTGGACTTGTAGTTTGACTCGGATTCTGCTGCGACATCAGTTGTTTTCGTCCATAACTCAACGCTCCGGACGAATTTTAAGGTGAATCCAATTGGGTTGGAAAGTGCACGAAATCTATTTTCCAATAAAAAATCAACCAATTTGGAGTCCGTATGAAAAAGTTATTAACGTTTTGAGTCAGGTATGTCTGTGCAGTCCGAATATGAGTCCAGAACATGAGAGACTTGAACTCTATCTTCTCTTGGGCCAAAAGTGACGTGAGAGGACTTTTTGAACATAACCTAAACTTCTCCTTTTCCCCTATCTTCATATGTGGATTGTACAAATGTCCCATACACCTGCAATTAGACAAAACACAAAAGTGTGTGAAGTATTTTTGTTCTGGATAAAATAAATAGATTATTGAATAGTTTGCACTAGAAATCACCTAACAAATATGCATGTATGCAATATTTTTGGTCGTATCCAAGGTAGTCATGTCCTCATCATCCCCCCCTTCTTGAAAATAAAGCCGTCCTCGGCGTTGCTTAATCTAAAATGTGGCTAACAAAAGAGACAAGGTGTACATGTTGTATATGTATATGTCATCCATTTTAACTTCCCGTGGATTTTGCACATATGACACATGTATACATCAGTAACTTTCATAGTTAATAAAATATAAAGCCAAAATATTATCACAAGAAGTAGAAGGCATGAAAGTATTGCAACTTAGTTTGCACATATAAGTGAAGCTCTTATTTATATGAAAAGATTGACAATATTCATCATTAAACCATCCCAACATTGGTGAATAAACCTTACTTGCATCAAATTTACATGCTACAACATGCTTAAATAAGCAAACATGCAATAAGTCATTTGACACAGAATCATCACCAAGATTAGAGGTCATATCAAAATGAGTAAACATTGGTTCTTTTGCATCAACAGTTAATTCATTGGGTGCACTCAAAATTGTTGGTATTTTAGTTGTTTGATCACATGACGCATTCATGACAGTAACATGATTCTCTAAAATAGGTGATGCGCTCAAATCAACAGGTAACTCAACACATGATGTATTCAAGTTAACTAGGCATGCATCATTCTGAAGTTATATCATCAATATCTTTACATATACCTTGTCGCAAAGATGTAGCTGATGTAGGTACAGATGATGGCAATGTACCATACTCTTGGGATGATGTCGCGCTCACAATCTGAGGTGTGGCTGCTCTAGTAGGTGCAACAGTGGAGGAACCAAGCGGTGGTGGTGAGCATGAACTGGAATAGTAGTTGTTGTAGTCACCCAATGCGTCCTCCTCAGAATCGTCTCTCAAAGGTACAAGCACGAACATACATACCAGTAATGCAACGAGGAATATACTGAAATCGTGCCTGAATATCATGGTTCAAACCACCAAAAAATATATTCATTGTATCATCCATAGATTCTTCTATGTCACAATGAAGCATATAAGATTTGAACTCTTGGTAGTAAGCATGAACAGTGTTGTTGCCTTGTTTAAATTGTTCAAATTTGCGAAGCAATTCAACGGCATTTATAGTAAGGAGGGAAAAATTGTTGTCTCATTACATCTTTCAAATCTTTCCAAGTTGTGGGTTGGTTATCAATGTTTTTTACAATGCACACTCCACCAAATGTAAAGCAAAACCAGTAAATGCTCTAGTGGCAACTCGTACTCGCTCAAGTTCAGACAAGTCATGGTGACTAAAAACTTGTTCTACTTCAAGCTCCCAAGCTAGATAAATAGCAGGATTAAATCTACCCTCAAATGATGGTAAAGAGATAACCTGACCATGTGCTTGTGTGTGTTGTCCCAACTCTCATGATGGTGAAGATGTGTCCGTCGTCCAAGAACTTCTATCTCCGGAACCTGTCATGATTAGTAGAAACAAGAAACAAAATTCGAAAATAATGTTCCTATGAACTACTAGGATGTGGTTGTAAAGTGCTCACAGTAAAGCAAATATCAATATCTTACAACTTCTTACCATGCGGCAGGTGGTGACAGGCAACCAGCGGTGTCAAATAACTCTCAAGATTGTGTAAAGCAATTGCCAGGGAACATACGTATACACGGAGTACAAATATGTGGAGCTGGGTTGACTATATATGGTAGCAAAAGATTAGCAATAATCAATTCAGAGATGCAATATTGAATAAACGCTCAACGACGGTATCTTTGTCTTTGGTCCTAGGCTAGACCGAACTAGAGACGCGAGCCTAGAACACTAATGAGGTCACAGCGTAGCACAACTAGCATCAATGAAGGATAATAAGTAGCTCTGGACAGCAAGATATAAGTGAAGATCACAACGGCAAGAAAGATAATGATGAAAAACAAGCGCCAAGCGGGATATACAACAACTCTCTCCAATTTTCCTCTTGAAAAGTTTGAGCCAATTTTCTGATAACTTTTTTCAAAGAAGGTTACTAACTCAAGCTTTCCAATGCAAAAAGAATCACTCAATTCCGAGTTGATATGAGGAGTCAAAAAATTCTAAAACTGGTTTGAAAACTGGAATAAGCTGTGTTCACGAACTTCGGAGGGCAAAAAGACCTATTTAGAAGCCGATTTTGAGGTGCCAAATACTGAAATTGCTTCTGCAACTATTTAGATGCGTCTCGTCTCTAGCTTGAATTTGAGTACTCGCGGAGCCAAAACGGACTTCGTATGAGGAAGTTATGTCTATTTTACTGAACAGTGCACAAAACAGATTCCAATCCGAATTCAGGTGCGAGATTGAGTCTAGATAGATCCGAACTTTGTTTTTTTTCTTCTCTCTTTTTTTCTCACACTTTTTTACCTTTTTCTTTCTCTCCGTTTTTTTCTCTGACTTTTTTTTACTTTTTTTTCTCTTTTTTTTTCTCTCTCCCTCTTTCCAAACAAACTAGATAAGATGCAGATTAGATCAAGTGAAGATGTGAACGATCTCAACTATGATTATGACAATGAACGGTGGGTAGCACGTGGTGGAAATTGATGGATGGATGGTGGTCAACGGAAGGGATAACGATGCAGCGGCGGCGTGACTAATGTGAACAGAACTCGAAACTCTAAACGAACTAGACACTAAGACCAACAACTCGACACGACGATGCAGCCGATAATTCAATAATGCAAACAATGAAACAAAACTGCAAAGGCTCAGACTGGCTTGGACAAATGATGAATAGATCTAACTTTTTTTGTGGCTTTTTCTTGGACAATAGGTAAGAAAATAAATCTAATCTAGGGATAATTGGAAATTCTCACCGAGCAACCTGAAAACTGATACCACTTGATAAAGGGAAAGGCGTCCCGATCTTTCGATGAGATGATAACTATCGATTTGGTGGAGACGACTTTGACGATCCGACTACAAACATGCACGACGTTGCGCCTTAGCAATCACTAAACCAACTCCGAGAGGTTCCTGACGATGCTGGAAGCACAATCAGCCTGACCACGAAGGTCTATTCCTGCAAGCAATCGAAGAATAAGCAAGAATACGATAAAAGCAATCTGAATATTGCGAGTATATATGAAGTATTGATAAAGGTGCGGATCCATAAGTGGTCTTGGTCTGGTCGTTAGACACAAACGAAGTACGCGAAGTTGCAGCTATGGCGAACTTTTAATCTAAACAAAACCCAAGGAAAAAACTACTAGATGGATCTACTTATATAGGAGCAAGGGGTGGCGGCCAAGGAGGTGGGAGAACGTCCCAAGGCAGCCTAAAACTAACCCTAGGTCGTACAAGGCCAATGGGCCCAAGTGAAGGTGACGTAACACCTTTGGACTTGTAGTTTGACTCGGATTCTGCTGCAGCATCAGATTGTTTCGTCCATAACTCAACGCTCCGGACGAATTTTAAGGTGAATCCAATTGGGTTGAAAAGTGCACGAAATCTATTTTCCAACAAAAAAATCAACCAATTTGGAGTCCGTATGAAAAAGTTATTGACGTTTTGAGTTAGGTATGTCTGTGCAGTCCAAATCTGAGTCCAGAACGTGAGAGACTTGGACTCTATCTTCTCTTGGCCCAAAAGTGACATGAGAGGACTTTTTGAACAGAACCTAAACTTCTCCTTTTCCCCTATCTTCATATGTGGATTGTACAAATGTCCCATACACCTGCAATTAGACAAAACACAAAAGTGTGTGAAGTATTTTTGTTCTGGATAACATAAATAGATTATTGAATAGTTTGCACTAGAAATCACCTGACAAATATGCATGTATGCAATATTTTTGGTCGTATCCAAGGTAGTCATGTCCTCATCACAGGGGGGCGGGCCCTCCACCCTCGTGGCCGCCTCCCTCCTTTCTTTACAGAGGGTCCAAGTCTCCTGGATCTTATCTGATGAGAAAATCACGTTCCTGAAGGTTTCATTCCGTTTGGACTCCGCTTGATATTCCGTTTCTTCGGAACACTGAAATAGGCAAAAAACAGTAAATCTGGGTTGGGTCTCCGGTTAATAGGTTAGTCCCAAAAGTAATATAAAAGTGGAAAATAAAGCCCAATATGGTCCAAAACAGTAGATAATATAGCATGGAGCAATCAAAAATTATAGATACGTTGGAGACGTATCAGCATCCCCAAGCTTAATTCCTGCTCGTCCTCGAGTAGGTAAATGATAAAAAAGAATTTTCGATGCGGAATGCTACTTGGCATAATTTCAATGTAATTCTTCTTAATTATGGCATGAATATTCAGATCCGAAAGATTCAAGACAAAAGTTCATATTGACATAAAAATAATAATACTTCAAGCATACTAACTAAGCAATTATGTCTTCTCAAAATAACATGGCCAAAGAAAGTTCATCCCTACAAAATCATATAGTTTAGTCATGCTCCATTTTCGTCACACAAGAATGCTCTCATCATGCACAACCCCAATGACAAGCCAAGTATTCTTTCATACTTTAGTAATCTCAAACCTATAAACTTTCACGCAATATATGAGCGCGAGCCATGGACATAGCACTATGGGTGGAATAGAATATGATGATGGGGGTTATGTGGAGAAGACAAAAAAGGAGAAGATCTTACATCAACGAGGCTAATCAACGGGCTATGGAGATGCCCATCAATTGATGTTAATGCAAGGAGTATGGATTGCCATGCAACGGATGCACTAGAGCTATAAATGAATGAAAGCTCAACAAAAGAAACTAAGTGGGTGTGCATCCAACTTGCTTGCTCACGAAGACCTAGGGCATTTGAGGAAGCCCATCGTTGGAATATACAAGCCAAGTTCTATAATGAACAAATTCCCACTAGTATATGGAAGTGACAAAACAAGAGACTCTCTATCATGATGATTATGGTGCTACTTTGAAGCACAAGTGTGGCAAAGGATAGTAACATTGTCCCTTCTCTCTTTTTCTCTCATTTTTTTTTCTTTTCTCTCTTTTTTTTGGCCTTCTCTTTTTTATGGCCTTTCTTTTTTTTTCTTTTTTTATTCCTCACTTGGGACAATGCTCTAGAAAATGATGATCATCACACTTCTATTTATTTACAACTCAATGATTACAACTCGATACTAGAACAAAGTATGACTCTATATGAATGCCTCCGGCGGTATACCGGGATATGCAATGAATCAAGAGTGACATGTATGAAAGAATTATGAATGGTGGCTTTGCCACAAATACTATGCCAACTACATGATCATGCTAAGCAATATGACAATGATGAATGTGTCATGAAGAACGGTATGGTGGAAAGTTGCATGGCAATATATCTCGGAATGGCTATGGAAATGCCATAATAGGTAGCTATGGTGGCTGTTTTGAGGAAGATATAAGGAGGTTTATGTGTGAAAGAGCATATCATATCACGGGGTTTGGATGCACCGGCGAAGTTTGCACCAACTCTCAATGTGAGAAAGGGCAATGCACGGTACCGAAGAGGCTAGGAATGATGGAAGGATGAGAGTGCGTATAATCCATGGAATCAACATTAGTCATAAAGAACTCACATACTTATTGCAAAAATCTACAAGCCATCAAAAACCAGAGCACTATGCGCATGCTCCTAGGGGGATAGATTGGTAGGAAAAGACCATCGCTCGTCCCCGACCGCCACTCATAAGGAGGACAATCAAATAACACCTCATGTTTAAAATTTGTTACATAACGTTTACCATACGTGCATGCTACGGGACTTGCAAACTTCAACACAAGCATGTCTCAAATTCAGAACTACTCAACTAGAACGACTTTGATATTATCACCTCCATATCTCAAAACAATTATCAAGCATCAAACTTTTCTTAGTATTCAACGCACTCATAAGAAAGTTTTTACTATTTGGTATACCTAGCATATTATTATTAAGAAAATTACCATGCTATTTAAGACTCTCAAAATAATCTAAGAGAAGCATGAGAGATCAATAGTTTCTATAAAACAAATCCACCACTGTGCTCTAAAAGATATAAGCGAAGCACTGGAGCAAAACTATAAAGCTCAAAAGATATAAGTGAAGCACTAGAGTATTCTAACAAATTCCAATTCATGTATGGTTCTCTCAAAAGGTGTGTACAGCAAGGGTGATTGTGGTAAACTAAAAAATAAATACGCAAATAATACAAGACGCTCCAAGCAAAACACATATCATGTAGTGAATAAAAATATAGCTCCAAGTAAAGTTACTGATGGAAGTGGACGAAAGAGGGGATGCCTTCCGGGGCATCCCCAAGATTTGAATTTTTGGTGTCATTGGATTATCTTGGGGGTGCCATGGGCATCCCCAAGCTTAGGCTCTTGCCACTCCTTGTTCCATAATCCATCAAAAGATTTCACCCAAAACTTGAAAACTTCACAACGCAAAACTCAAAAATATCTCGTGAGCTCCGTTAGCGAAAGAAAACAAAAGACCACTTCAAGGTACTGTGGCAACAATACAATACGTGCCTTGCTGCCCCTACTGTCACTGGGAAAGGACACCGCAAGATTGAACCCAAAGCTAAGCACTTCTCCCATTGCAAGAACTACAAATCTAGTTGGCCAAACCAAACGGATAATTCGAAGAGACTTGCAAAGATAACCAATCATACATAAAAGAATTCAGAGAAGATTCAAATATTGCTCATAGATAAACTTGATCATAAACCCACAATCCATCGGTCTCAACAAACACACCGCAAAAAGAAGATTACATCAAATAGATCTCCACGAGAGAGGGGGAGAACATTGTATTGAGATCCAAAAAGAGAGAAGAAGCCATCTAGCTACTAACTATGAACCCGAAGGTGTGAAGTAAACTACTCACACTTCATCTGAGAGGCTAGGATGATGATGTAGAAGCCCTCCATGGTGGATTCCCCTTCCGGCGGAGCTCCGGAACAGGCCCCAAGATGGGATCTCGTGGATACATAAAGTTGCCGCGGTGGAATTAGGTTTTTGGCTCCGTGATTCGATCTGTTGGGGGTACGTAGGTATATATAGGAGGAAGGAGTACGTCGGTGGAGCTTCGGGGGGCCCACGAGGCAGGGGGCGCCCTAGGGAGGGCGCGCCCTCCACCCTCGTGGCCGCCTCCCTCCTTTCTTGACCGAGGGTCCAAGTCTCCTGGATCTTATCTGATGAGAAAATCACGTTCCCGAAGGTTTCATTCCATTTGTACTCCGTTTGATATTCCGTTTCTTCGAAACACTGAAATAGGCAAAAAGCAGCAAATCTGGGCCGGGCCTCCGGTTAATAGGTTAGTCCCAAAAGTAATATAAAATTGGAAAATAAAGCCCAATATGGTCCAAAACACTAGATAATATAGCATGGAGCAATCAAAAATTATAGATACGTTGGAGACGTATCAGCCTCCTCTTTTGTTTCTTGACGTAGGGTCCAAGTCTCCTGGATCATATTCTTCCTAAAAACCACGTTCCCGAAGGTTTCATTCCATTTGGACTCCGTTAGATATTATTTTTCTGCGAAACTCTGAAATAGGCAAAAAAACAGCAATTCTGGGCTGGGCCTCCGATTAATAGGTTAGTCCCAAAAATAATATAAAAGTGAATAATAAAGACCAATATTGTCCAAAACAGTAGATAATATAGCATGGAGCAATAACAAATTATAGATACGTTGGAGACGTATCAAGCGACGGTGTCTTCGTCGGTAGAGTCAGTTTTCGCGCCGGCGTCTTTGCTGGGGTACTTCCTCCCCTCTTCCGCCTGAGTGCATCTATCGGCTAGAACGTAAAGTTCGGCCACATCCTTGACCTTGTTCATTGCCAGGTCTTCACGCATCTTGCGGTTGCGCACATTCAGATGGAATGCGCTGATCACGGCGGCAGGGTGAACATCTGGGATGGTGTATTGCACTCGGCTGAACCTCTGTATGTACTTGCACAGGTTTTCGCCTTCCTTCTGGGGAATGATATGCAAATCACTCGCCTGGCCATGAGCTTAGTGGCCTCCAGTGAAGGCACCAATGAAGAAGTGGAATCCGCCGGCAAGTGCATCAACCAAGACATGACATTGGGTTTCAGGGCCAACGGGAAGTAATTGGCAAGCACCTTATCGTCGCGAGCCCCAGCGGCTTGCATCGCGATGGTGTAGATGCTGAGGAACTCCGATGGATAGGTCTTGCAATTATACTTCTTGCAGACGTCGGGCTTGAACATGCAGTGGGACGACCACTGGAACTGCCGCAACTCAGGGGTAAAGGCTGGGCAACCCACCTCGTAAGGTAGGCCGCCAGAGCCTCCTGGCGCTGGGTGGTCCACAGCAGGCCCCGCCCGCCTATCTGACTGGTGGCGTGTATAGCGCCGGCGCTCGATGGTGGTTCGAGCGTCTTCATGAGCTCGCTCCCGAAGAACTTGGCGTTGGTTGCGGTGGGTCCATGGGTCGGACGACGCTATGGAAATGTTATCACAAGTGTCGGTGTACAAAAAGAGGGCTACACTTTATGTACCCCTATAACTGTGCACGGGCAGTCTGAGCCGCGGGCACCACCGCACTGAGCAAGGCAAGGGAGGTGAGCCAAGGTAAGGCCGAAGCTCGGAAGGAGCAGAACGACGCCAAGACCAAGACCACAAAGGGCAAAGGGGACGAAGCGGACTCCCCCGGCAAGATCCTTGCCGGGAGGCGGTTTTAGCAAACCCGGCAAGACCCTTGCCGTGGCAGCTCGCCCCACACCTACAGAGCAAATCACCCTTGAGTCCACTGCCCCCATGGGGCAAGGATTCAGGATACATCCCCGTGGTGGCATGCAGATCTTTGTGAAGACATTGAAGATCAGATACACACTATAGAAGATGACGACCCTTGGCGGGATCCCAGCCAAGGAGGACCACAAGGCCCCCGGCAAGAGCCTTGCCGGGGATGACAGCAGGCGCCACGGCAGGACCCTTGCCGGGGCTACGGCGAGGCCCTTGCCAAGAACACCCATAGGGCCACCATCAGGCCCACGCCAATCAAACCTCCACCACCGCTCGCATGCAGCTGTCGACCCAACCAGTTGGGCAGGCACCTGCGTAGCGGCAAGCGAATCTTCATGGAGACCCACCACTGCGCCACCTCAGCTGCCTGCCTGCCTACATGGCACCATGGGCATCGCTGGCCAGGGCGCGTGTCAACACGAAAGGGAGCGGCGACGGACGAGACAGGGCTCTCCTCGTCCCAGATAAAGCAAGGACACCTAAGCAAGACGCATTAAAGGCGCCTTGTCTTGTAATGCGAGGGATAAACTCGCATCATCAGATTTTTTCCACCTCCCCGTGCCACCGTGGCAACCCCTTTCCCTATAAAAGGAGGCCCAAGGCGACTAGGAGGAGGATTCGGCTTTTTGGAGCTCCTCACGCCCCATTGCTAGTTCAAGAATATGGATAAACAAACCACCAAAGCAGGAGTAGGGTTTTACGCATCCTCGCGGCCCGAACCTGGATAAGGAAACCGTGTGCTATCTGTTTGATCCGCTCTTCTCACGACCCCGCGCCCCGCGACCGTAGTGGGGATTCTTGTGATCCCATAGGTGTCGTTCCCACCGACATCTTTGGCGCGCCAGGTAGCGGGCGCAGTTGTGAGAATCGGCTCTAGCAGTTAGTTCGACGCTTCTTCATCGTCATGGCGCCCAAGAAGAAGATGACGATGGCGGTTGGCCCGTCGGAAGCCGGACATCCCGTCCCGACGCTGGGGAGCAGCGGACCGGTCACAGAAAGGACCCGGGGCGCCGTTCGCGATCACCAACACCGTCCCAGCAGCCGAAGTTTGGGAGGCGGCGATGTTCGTGCGCCTGGTAATGGGTCACACGCCGCCAAATCCAAAGACGGAGCCAGGCCCTCCGCGGTGGCGCGGGGCCTTCCAAGATCGCTGCCACCCCACCCGAAGGCGACGCGAGGGCTTCCAAGACTCCCACGCCGGTGCCGACGACGCGCCCCTCTCAAGCGGCTCGCGAGAACAGCGTAATCACGCAGAGGACCCCAGGCGTCGCCGCGGAAAGAGCCCCGAGCGCCACTCCCGGGATTTAGAAGACCTGCCCGCTCGCCGAGGCGCTGGTGAAGATGGCATGCGACTGCGGGGTCGTGATAGAGCTCCTTCTGACATGGTCAGAAGTCGAAGCGCGTCGCGATCCGTGCAGGTTTCGCTGCCACCAACGCCAGCAGAAGCCCTGGCGCGCGCGCAGTTGCTCCTCGATTTTCCTCCCACTACGGGGAAACTCGACAAATGGAGAGCCACTATCCGAAGCCTTGTTGCGGTGGCCAACAAAGACGAACCGAGCCCGGTGGAGCCCCGGTCGACGCCGCCCGACGAAGTCCCACGCACCAGCTGGCGTGAAAGCGGCGGCGCCGCGACCACGGTGCACTCGCCTCCTCGCCCGGTACCGCGGACACCAGCCCGTCGCGGCGTTACGGGCATTTAAATCTCCATAGAATCGTCCGACCCAAGGGCCCATCAGTGACCAGCGCCAAGTTCTTCGAGAACGAGAACATGAAGACGCTTCGAACCACTATCGAGCGCCGGCGCTGAGCGCGCCACCAATCGAGACAGCGAGCAGGCTGCTGTGAGCCACCCGCACCGGGAGTTCGGAGGCCTACCTTATGAGGTAGGCTGTCCGGCTTTTACCCATGAGGTGCGGCAGTTCCAGTGGCCCACTCACCGCACCTTCAAACCCGACGTGGGCTAAAAGTACAGCAGCAAGACCCACCCGTCCGAGTTCCTCAGCATCTACACCATCGCGATGCAAGCTACCGGAGCCCGCGACGATAAGGTGCTTGTGAATTACTTTCCGTTGGCTCTTAAACCCAACGCCATGTCATGGTTGATGCACTTGTCGGTAGACTCTATTTCCTCCTGGTCGGATTTGTGCCATGAGTTCATGGGCGCTTCTTACCGAGGCCACCAAGCCCATGGCCAAGCAAGCGACCTGCACGTCATTCCCCAGAAGGGAGGCGAGAGTCTCCGCAAGTATATACAGAGGTTCAGCCGGATACAGTACAATATCCCTGATGTTCACCCTACCGCCATCATCAGCGCGTTCCATCAGAACGTGCGTAACCGCAAGATGCGCGAAGAGCTGGCAATGAACAAGGTGAAAGATGTAGCAGAACTCTATGTTCTTGCTGACAGATGTGCCCGAGCTGAAGAGGGAAGGAACTACCCCAGCGAAGATGCCGGCGTGGAAACCGACTCCTCAGATGAGGATATTGCCGCCCCGGCGAAAACAGGCCGGCGCCGCAACAGGAAGCGCAAAGGTAAAGCCGTGCTTGCCGTCGAGGGATCTGATGACGCCGGCTCCACCAAGAAAACCAAGGCGGATGACCCCGGCAAGGAAGTTGCCAGATGTGTCGCCTGCCGGGCCTTGGCGGCTGCCGAGAAGCCAGGAAACTCCAACAAGCGATACTGCAAGATCCATCGCACCAAAGGCCATGCTCTCCAAGACTGCCGACAGGTTGAGATCCTCGCTGAGAAGCAGACGACCGAGTATGAGAGGCGGGACAAGGAGAAGGGCCCAGACGGTGTTGAGGGGTCCAACAAGAAGCGTGACGGCCAGGCGGGCCGTCGTGGCAAGGATAAACAACAGGAGAGGCCCGCCCGGGGCCGTGACAGAAAGCCAGAAGACGACGATCACGAAGAGGACGACGAATCCGGCGACCAAGAGTTTCAGAAAGCTACAGAGGCCATGTGCGTCGACGGCGGCGCCTCGCTGCATACTTCTC
The DNA here is from genome assembly GCA_021605145.1 of Aegilops bicornis. Lineage (NCBI taxonomy): Eukaryota > Viridiplantae > Streptophyta > Magnoliopsida > Poales > Poaceae > Aegilops > Aegilops bicornis. Next base: position 73,146,261 of record CM038673.1, read on the forward strand.
ACCGCCGGCTTAAACAGTGGGCGCGAGAGATTACAGCGGCAGAGCCGTCGTTTGATGCCCAAAGGCCGCTGAAGTGGTCCAGCACACCTATCATTTTTGACACTGACACTACTAGGAAAAGGGCTAAAGATAGGATTGACACTAATGGTGCACCAGAGAAGTGGTGCGCCACTACTATATACTAATGGCGCACCTGGTGGAGATACGCCATTAGTGCGGAATACACTAATGGCGCACTGTGCGTAAGGTGCGCCACTAGTAAAACATTTTTTTTTTCATTTTGCAAACATTCTAATGGCGCATCCGGGCAAAGTGCGCCATTAGTAGTTAGAACTACTAATGGCGCACTGGAGACAGAGTGCGCCAGTAATTTTTTTTTACTTTTTGGCAAAAAAACTTATTCCCTCCCTCCCTTCCTCCCCACTCCAACCGTACGCCGCCGCGCCCCCGCGCCCCCACGCCCCCCGCCCCAACCGTACGCCGCCGCCGCGCCCCCTCCGTCCCAGCGCCGCCACCCTTGCCCCCCGCCCGCCGCCGCCGCTGTCGGCCCGCCGCCGCGGGCGCGCCCAGCCGGCCGAACCCTCCGCTGCCCCGCCTCCGGTACAGGCCCCTCCAGCCCCGAAGCTGCGCCCCCGTCCGCCGCCTCCTCTCTTCTCCCGCGACCTCCCCTACCCCTCTCCACCGCCTCTGCCTCGCGCCGCCTGCCTCCTCGAACCCTAGCTCCGCCAAGGCCGGGACGACCACCTCGTCGGCCTCACCAGGCCGCAGGCCCTCAAGCCCCACGCCGTCCTCGGCCTCGCCCTCTCCACCAGCGGTGCCCCTTTCCTCCGCCCTGCAGCGCAGCAGCAGCAGTAAACAGCCAGGTAAAACTGTGTTGTGAAGCTAAGATGATGATGCTATTTTCTTATATGGTGAAGATATACTGTGTAAAACTGTGTCATGGTATAAAGACGCCATATTTAGCTCAACTGCACTGTGTAAAACTTTTCTGTTTTAGTATTGTTTGCATCAGAGGTGGGCTAAAATCATTTTCCTTGCTACCTCTTTATAGTCTAAGTTTGTCTATTTGTAGAACAACAAAGAATAGCATGGAACATATAAATACCATGGGCCACATGCATTTTATTCTGCAGTGTTGTATAATACTACCTTGTACAATATTAATAGTAGTACATCAAGAATAGCATAACACTCCAGCACACCATCCAGGTCTTACAACCAGTTACACTACACACGCATATAATGAAGAACTACATCTTTAATTCAGAAATCGCCAACTTGATAATTAGTTCATCCACGGATATCGAGTTGGTGCCTGTGGTCCTTTTGTCTTAGTTTCATCATTATGGCCTGTTATAAGTTGGTGGTTTGTGATTAATACCACTAAAATCTCCCACGGAGACATCACGGTGGGACTCTATGGTAGTGGTAGTTTCAACATTTGCTATTTCAGCACTATTTCTCACACATCCTACATTGCTCGCACCAGAAACATGCCCGCCAAGGGATGAACTCATCCCACTAAAGGATGCCTTCTGCTCTGCATTAATCACTTTGCGAGAGAATAGAACTTGCCTCTGGTGTGCAACGCCCTCCAAGACATTGTAGGAGAACATAATTGCAAGGACAAGTAGTAGGCCAACAGTGTTTCTCTTCTGTTTTCAAACGTATTTATTTGAGCCAAAGTCACTTGGAGGCCCAACGTATTTGTTGTGAATCATGTCAATGGGCCACCAATGGTCAGATTTGTTGTGAATCACGTCAATGGATCGATCAAGCATCCATGCACTAGATAGATTGATATACATATACATACGATATATTTCCCTCATATTTGTTGTGAATCATGTCAATGGGCTACCAAAGGCCAGCAATGACCAATGTGCGTCTCTAGAAAGTTAATGGGTTGTTAATTTGAGGACACAATCTGACTTTCAGTCTCCAACTGTGCTTCCTTCTAGTTTATGTAGTTTGCTCAATCGTGTATTGCCTGTGGGGTCATACAAGCTTTTGCATCGCTTCGCTGGTACTGCTATTACTAAGATAAGCATTATTAGATGCTCATCAGGTTTGGATATGTTAGTGTTTTGATTTGCATGCATAGCTTGGAAACTATAAATTATAGTGAAATTAAGTAGAAATTATAGTAGTTTGGTTCTGTTTTGATGGTGTTTGGTTCTAAAGATGAGTAGCAATTATAGTAGGAAGATGATGCATAGTAGTTTATGTTGTTGTAGTAGTTGTAGTTGTAGGAACATTAGATACAGTAACAAGTGTCATGTTGTTGTGTTAGATACAGTAGTAGTATCATGTGCTACTGAAGATGAGTAGTTGTAGGAAGATGATGCCCTAATGGAAGTGACATGAATATTTGGCCTACCTTTTTTTCGATGTTGGTTCATTAATATTAAGCCCATCATGTTTGTTGGTTGTTTGCTGTCATGTTGTTATTACTTCCATTAGGGCATCTGTTGGTTCATTAACCTTTCTAACATCTGCATATTTCAGGTTTCGAGGAGGTAAAGGAAGTGAAGTTCGCATAAAGGCAGCAAAGCAACACCTTCAAGGTGAGAAATATGTTCCTATTTATCTTTTTTTGCTCAAGTTCTTCAGTACATCATATAATATAGAGAAGTGCAGGTCAAGTGGTGCAATCATATACATCTGCCACTTAAGTCATCCTTCCCTTTAAGTAGAGTGATGCCTTTCGATGTCACACAATAATGTTTGTTGCAAGAACATTCTACTCTTAGTGTTCGTTTGTTTCTTGCATAAAAATATATAGTTTTCTTTCTTTGTTATGCCTGTATTCGCTACTGCTGCTGTACTTGTGAGGATGTTGTAGGTACCCCGAGAGGCCCTTGAGTTTGCCGGAATGTCGATTAACTTCCGTTCCGGCAAATTCGGGTACTCCATATGTCCTATTTTCAGCAAAGGTAATGCTGAAATTTTCCGTGAATTTTAGCATTACTTTGCTAAAAATAGGACATATGGGTACTAATTGGTCTCTTCTGCTGCTTAATGCCTGTTATCATGCATGTTTTATGATCTGTTGTAAGGGTACTAATTGGTCTCTTCTGCTGCTTAATTATCAGAGATGGCGGGAAGCAGCCACCGCCGCTCTGCGACACCGCAGTACGAGTTGGATGCTTCCGAGTTCTTCACTATCATACTTGGGACTTCAGTATCATCCATGACACAGGTATATAAAATGAGAGATCTCCCCTAGCTTCACCCATCTCATTATGATATCTGTTGTTTGCCTACATCACTCATTGTCCCAAACTGCAGAGGCTGCCTGACAGTTTTAAGAACATGCTGATGGGTGAAGATCCGCCTAATAATGTGATGCTGCGACAGGCCGGCAGAGGGTTTGGCATGATGTGGGATGTGGAGTTGGTGATCTAGGAGGGCCACATGTAATTGTCTCGTGGGTGGGAGAAATTCTACCGTGCCTCGACCTGCGGTGGGGTACTTCCTTCTCTTCACGTCTGACAGCAGCGCCACCATGCTCATCGTGAAGGTGTTCAACGCGACTATGTGTCGCATGCGCTACGCTGAAGATTATGATGCCGGTACGTTCTGCCTCTTCTTATTCCTCTACATTTGGCTTTGTCTCACATCGATTGTTAACGGTCATTGTTGCATTTGGACAGGTAATGGGAGCAGCAAGAATACAATGGCTACAGCCAAAGCAGCGATGACCATGGTCATGGCGAAGCAAAGCAGCGACCATGGCTATAGCGAAGCAGCATGGTTCTGCTGTAGCGAAGGAGCAGCGATTCTGGGCAGCAAGATAGACAACAAGAAGGATGATCCGGACTGGAGTCGGGAGAAGAGGAGCAGAGTGGGGATGAGGAGTCAGAGGATGAAGATGGGCATCAGGCTGAGGATGACCTAGCGCTGGTGGTGGCTGACCAAGGGCAAGAGATGGTGGTGGCTGACCATGGGCAAGAGATGGTGGTGGCTGGCCATGGGCAAGAGATGGAGGTGGCTGAGGATGACCTAGCGATGGTCGTGCCTGAAGGTGGCCTCGCGATGGTGGTGGTGCTCGACAATGACCACGCACCGGTGGTGGCGCCGACGATCCCACACCGGGCGACATGACCACGCCAATTGAGGTAGAAGACTACATCCCACTGCCTCCACCGCCTCCACCGCCTCGCCGCTCTTGGCGATCGATCGAGGAAGGAGAAGGAGAAGAACAATGCATGAGAACTGAACTTTGTCAGGTATGTCAGATCTCCAAAATGATATATATATATACTTAGTTACCTATGTTATCTCTAATATGCTTAGTTTCCTATAGGTTAGCTTCATTTTACCTAAGTTGCCTCTAATATGCTAACTTAGAGCTTATATGCTTAGTTTCCTATAGGTTAGCTCCAAAATAACTTATGTTAGCACAAAATGATCAAGTTTACATAATAAGCTTATAGTCTTTTCTTATTCTTCTTCTTTCCAAAATGACATAGGTTAGCTTCATTTTACCTAAGTTGGCTCTAATATACTAACTTAGAGCTTATATGCTTAGTTTCCTATAGGTTAGCTCCAAAATAACTTATGTTAGCACAAAATGATCAAGTTTACATAATAAGCTTATAGTCTTCTTCTTATTTCTTTTCCAAAATTCTTCTTATTCTTCTTCTAGTGTTCTTCTTCTTATAGTATTCTTCTAGTCTTCTTCTTTTTCTTCTTCTAACTTCTTGTTTATCATTTTGCAGATTTGATTTAATTCACGGAAGCTTGCATGGATGGAGTGCTTCTTTTCCATTTGTGTTTTTATTTTGTATCAATGTGAAACTTTTGTGAATTGATGGATAACGGTGTTGGATGAACAATGTGAAACTTTTGTAATATGTAACGATGGAACTTGTGTGTTGGCTATGTATGTATATATGATGGAACTTGTGTGTTGGCTATGTATGTATATATGATGGAACTTGTGTGTTGGCTATGATTGTTATATGGATGCTTGTTATATATATGTGTTGGATATCTCATAGGTGAAATAGTGACCTGAGATTAAGAAAAAAAAATTAAAAAAATTGTAACTAATGGCGCATTATAGTGTGGTGCGCCATTAGTATAGCGTATTACTAGTGGCGCAGTGGGCAAAACTAATGGCGCCTTTGCACAGTGCGCCATTAGTATACCAGATACTAATGGCGCACCAGTGATGCGCCATTAGTAGGCAAAACTGGTGCGCCATTAGTAGCCCTTTTCCTAGTAGTGTGAGGATCACCCTGATCGCACTACTGCGGTCGGGTGCTTGCCATTGTTGGTTTCGCCAACAATATGCAACCTCAAGGTGACGAAGATGCTAGTCGATGGCGGGGCCGGTCTGAACTTGATCTACTTTGCCGTGATCGAGAAACTGCAGATTCTGATGGAGACCTCGAAGAGACGGGCACGCGTTCGTGGGTTAACCCGGGAAGAAGCCAACCCAAGGGAAAGGTCACGCTGCCCGTGACTTTTGGAAGCGACCTGAACTATAGGACGGAGAGGATCGTGTTTGATGTTTCCAAGATCCCCTTGCCCTACAACGGGATCCTTGGCCGCCCAGCGCTGGCCAAGTTCATGGCGGCGTCACACTACGCCTACAACACCCTGAAGATGCCAGGACCTGTGACGATCATCACCATCCCTCCGATAAGAAAGATGCACCGATTTGCGCCGACCAACTATACCGATAGCGATTGCCAGGAGCTGCCGCCACTAGGGCACTTGCTCCTGCCCGGGACCCGGGAGGGAAGAAAAAGAAGAAGATAGGTGAGACCTCGGACACCCACTCCGCAAGCGCACCTCTTGAGTGTAAGCGCTGCCGTCGAGGACGTGCCAGAGAGCTCCACCGGCGGAAACAAGAAGCCCAGGGCCATACCGCCGGGAACCAAGAAGGTTTGTGTCAATGAGGACGGCACGGGATGAGCTTTTACCATAAGCTCCACCCTTGACGACAAATAGGAAGACGCACTCGTCACCTTCCTGCGGGCGAATGTCCATGTGTTTGCATGGCAAGCTTCCGACATCCCCGGTGTTCCCAGGGAGGTGATTGAGCACCACCTTGCTGCCTGCCCTCATGCGCGGCCCGTCAAGCAGAAGGTCAGAAAGCAAGCTTTGGAACGACAAGAGTTCATCACAGAAGAGATCCGAAAACTGGAAGCAGCTGGTTTGGTAAGAGGAGTGCTCCATCCAACATGGTTGGCCAATCCGGTCGTAGTGCGCAAGGCAAATGGGAAGTGGAGACTGTGTATTGATTACACAGATATCAATAAGGCTTGCCCTAAAGACCCCTTCCCGTTGCAGCGCAAGACGACCAGATTGTTGACTCCATGGCTGGGTGTGATCTGTTGTCATTCCTCGATGCCTACTCTGGCTACCACCAGATCTTCATGACAAGAGAAGACGAAGAGAAAACAACATTCATCAACCCATGCGGTACGTATTGTTTCATGCAGATGCCTTTCGTGTTGAAGAGTGTGGTTCGACATTTGCAAAGGCGGTCCAGATTGGTTTTGAACCCCAGCTCCATAGAAATGTGGAAGCTTATATGGATGACATAGTGGTCAAAACCAAGGGCGAGGCAACCCTCATACCAGATTTGCAAGAAACATTTGCAAACCTGCGCAAGATCAATCTCAAGCTGAACCACGAGAAGTGTGTCTTTGGCGTCCGTCCGGCAAGCTTCTCGGGTTCTTGGTGTCACAGCGTGGGATAGAGGCCAATCCGGACAAAATCAAAGCTATATAGCATATTGAAGCACCCAAGCGAATCAAGGATGTGCGTCGGCTTGCTGGTTGCGTCGCCGCAATGGGCAGGTTCATTTCCAAGTCTGCCGAGCGCTCCCTTCCCTTTTTCAAGATCCTGAAAAAGGCGGGCCCGATGGAGTGGACGCCAGAAGCCGAAGCAGCATTGCAAGGTTTGAAGAAGTACCTCTCCTCCGCGCCAATACTAGTTGCGCCTAGGCCATTGGAGCCATTGCTGCTATACAGCGGCGGCGGACCAGTGGTCGGCGCCGCACTAGTGGCGCAGAGAGGTTGACGACGAGGTAATGGCAGTGGCGAGCCCGACACCACCAATGCGAGAGCGACACAGCCGGTTGAAGTGCCGCCCGAAGAAGAAAATGATGCAGCACCGGTCTACTTTGTTAGTTCCCTTCTGCGAGGGGCTATATCAAGGTACTCGGCGTCTAAACTGCTCTTCGCCTTCTTATGGCCTCGAGGAAGCTGCGTCACTACTTCCGAGCACACGAGATCACCGTCGTCACTCGCCTCACTCTGCAGCGGATATTGCACAATCCGGATGCAACGGGAAGAATTGTGGAATGGGCACTTTGGAGCTGTCCAGCTTTGGCCTCAAGTTTGAAAGTACTTGATGATTGAGCGAGTCCTAGCGGAGTGCATTGCATAATGGACCGCATAGCGCTCGACGAAGAAGCCCAAGAGACTGCTCTCCCGGCAAGGAGGCAAGTTGTGATTGGATCATGTACTTTGATGGAGCTTTCTCCTTACAAGGCGCCGGGGCTGGCGTACTGCTTGTCGCGCCCACCAGAGAGCACCTCAAGTATGTGATCCAGATGCACTTCCCCAAGGATGTGTCAACAAACAATGCGGCAGAGTACGAAGGGCTGCTGGCCGGTCTTAGGATCGCGGCGGACCTCGAAATCAAGAAACTCATCGTCAGGGGAGACTCGCAGCTTGTCGTCAAGCAAGTCAACAAGGATTACCAGAGCCTATTGATGAAGGCCTACGTCGATGAAGTGAGAAACTGTAAGAGCGTTTCGACGGTATACAGGCTGAACACGTTCCCCGAGCGGAGAACGATATCGCCGATTACCTGTCAAAACGTGCTGCCCTCAAGCTACCTGTGGAACCAGGTACCTTTGTGCTTCAGCTAACTCAGCCATCCATTGATCCATCAACAGAGCAGACTAAGAGGAGGAAATCAGGGCCCGGCAAGTACTTTCCCGCCGAGCTCCTCGGAGCCGCCGACAAGGATGTGGTCGGGGATACTGAGCCCGCCACGGGACGACTCGCTCCGGCGGAGCGTCAAGCTCTTGCCGTCGAGATAGCCGCTCCTATAGCGAAGGAAATGCCTTTAGTCCTCGCCGTCAAGCCCCAGTCTCCAGCATGGGGACAGCATATCGTCCGATTCCTCCAAACAGGGGAACTTCCTGAGGAGCAGGAAGAAGCGGAAAAAGTAGCCCGTCGCTCGACCATGTACCAGTTCGTCGATGACGTCCTGTATAGAAAGAGGCCGAACAGTGTGAAATTGAAGTGTATCCCTCGAGAGGAAGGATTGGAGCTGTTGGCGGAGATACACGGAGGCATATGTGGATCCCACATTGGGTCAAGGGCCCTTGCCAGCAAGGCATTTTGGCAAGGCTTCTTCTGGCCCACCGCCCTCCAGGATGTGACGACACTAGTCACCAGGTGTGAAGCGTGTCAGTTCCATTCAAAGAAGCTTCATCAGCCAACTCAAGCCCTTCAAACCATTCCTCTCTCCTGGCCCTTCTCACCGGGGCTCGACATATCGGGCCCTTTCCCCCTTGTCGGGGGCTTTGAGTACTTGTACGTTGCAATTGACAAGTTCACAAAGTGGCCGGAGGTGGAGGCAGTGAGGAAGGTCACGGCTCAGTCAGCCGTCGAGTTCTTCAAGGGACTAGTGTGCCGTTTTGGCATACCCAACAGGGTTATCGCTGACAACAGCACACAGTTCACAAGCCGCACCTTCATGCAATATACCCAAGACCTCGGCAGCAAAGTCTGTTTCGCTTCCGTTGCCCACCCGCGAAGCAATGGTCAAGTTGAGAGGGCAAATGCTGAAGTACTGCGAGGCTTAAGGACCAAGACCTTTGATAGGCTGCACAAGAGTGGAAGGCGCTGGATTGATGAGTTGCCGGCAGTTCTTTGGTCAATCAGGACGACGCCAAATCGAGCCACCGCCGGACACCTTTTGCCCTAGTATACGGGCGTAAGCAGTTCTCCCACCGAACACATATACGGGTCACCTCGAGTGCTCGCTTATGACGAGCTTGAGCAAGAGCAATCTGCGGCAAGATGACGCAATGCTCCTTGAGGAAGATCGCCTTCGGGCTGTGAGAGCAACACGCTACCAGCAAGCCTTGCGCCGCTACCATAGCCGCAAGGTTCATGCCCGAAGCCTTGAGGAAGGCGACCTTGTCCTTCGGCGCGTTCAATCAGCCAAGAATTCCAACAAGTTGACGCCAAAGTGGGAAGGCCCTTATCGGGTAATACGAGTCACCAGGCCCGGCACAGTCCGCCTGGAGACCGAAGATGTCGTTCCAGTGAGTAACTCCTGGAACATTGAGCATCTTCGCAAGTTTTACCCGTGAGGCGCGGCTTGCCGGGCCCCCCGGGAAGCCACCTTTTGTACAAGCATTGCCCATGATGCATGTAACCCTTTGTACAAAGCCAGGAGCAGACCCTGAGCATAAATAAATGAAGCGCTGGCGCCCTAAGTTATAGCATGCATGCTAGGTCGAGTCTCGTCCTTGGTTAGGGTTGATAGTGCTTAGCAGCGACTAACCCCTAGCTTAGAGGTCGAGTGTGCGTCCCTTTGCCGTTCTTTTGTCTTCTTTGGTTCGCAGGACTCACAGATATCCTTGCCGGATCAATTGAGGACGAAACAGAGAAGAGGGACAGACCGGCATCTAGACCTCGGCAAGCCAGTATTGCCGGGGGCTGCAAGTGCAAAGATTCACCCAGGGCAAACCAGAGTTGGCGGGGGCTACAACTTCAGATAAGTTCTTCATCCCTTATCATGCATTCCCTTATGGACTGAGGTATGTGAAACCTCGTTTTTTCCTAAAAGCTACCGTGCTCCCCTAAAACTCTAGGCCCTAGGGCTCGTTCCTGGGGCCAGGTTTGGTCGTAGTCGCGGCAGCAAAAGGATGAAACGAGGAGCCTGAACCCACCTCATCCCTGCCTCCGCCAAAAGCGTGAGAAAGGTCGAGCGAAGTGGGAAGACGGCAGGGCCTGTTGTCGGGCAAGGAAATGTTTATCTTAGAGATATCAAGGATTTACTCCTTGTCGTGGGTTCTACCCGCAAACAAATGACCCGGCAAGCATCCCTTTTTCATTAAAAACATTCCACTCAGGTACAGCCCATGGGGAATGAAAAACATGAATGATGTGATTACAAGTTTTAAATTCAGTCAAGGCCCAAAGGCTTACAAGGTAAAAAGAGATAAGGTGCCCGTAACCCCTTTCTTGTCCCTCTCCTCAGGAGGCAGGTCAAGGAGGCGAAAAGGGCAAAAGGGGCGCCTAGGCGAGCTACGGGTGGCAGGAGACACCAAGAGAACATCTCGGTGGCCGTCCGAAGGCTGGATGGTGATGGCGGCGCCGGAAGCAGAGCTCGAAGACGAGGTGGCAGGACGTCAGCACGCGTCAAAGGCGTCGGTGCCCGCGTACTCCGATTTGACGGCCTTGCCGCCTGCCCTCTTCCTCTTCCGCAGCCTCCCAACGCCAGCCGCCCAAGGAGACGACCCCGAGAAGTTCAGGGAGCCGGTGACACGGATGATGGGGTCGCTGATGCCGCACGGAGCGGCGCCCAACAGCTAGTCGGACCCGTCATCCTGCCGCCTGCTACCCTCGTCGTCGCTGCCGCTATCCTCCTTGCTACTCCCGCCCGAGGAGGGGTCTTCGCTATCAGAAGAGCTCTCCACGCAGTACCTTGCCCGGGTCTCGAAGAGCCCGAAGACCTTGACGGAGAGGAGGCCGCCCTCCATCAGCTTGAAATGGAGAGTGAGCCCCTCCGTCAAGCTGTGGATGCGAGCGAACGTCTTCCATCCCCGACAAAGATACATCACGTGAGGGGCTGGGAAGTCGACGCGAACTCGCTGCATCGCTGATCCCACATCCCTCATGTGCAGCCGCAATGACTCGGCGGATCCAGCTCCATCTCCGCCGAATGGAGTCGGGAGACGAAGGCGACAGTGAGGCGGCCGGCGCAGCCTGATGAAGAACTCGCAAGGGTCATCCCCAACATGGCCCTCCATGGGGGGAGGAACTACTGGCGGAGGCGAGACCGGCGCGCCGCCCCGTCCTCCTCTTCCCCGAGCGCCTCGGCCTCGCCCACGGCCTCGCCCCCTCCCCCTTCCCCTCGCGGCTGGCTCTGCCACCGCGGGTGGAGGGGAAGGAAGGACGCGTTGTCGAGCGGCGACCCTCGCCGCCACCGTTGAAAGGCCAGGATTCCCTCTCTCCATGGCGGATGGAGGGGGGAGCAGAAGCTGAAGGAAGGAGGAGATGGAAGAATGCGGGACGCCATCCCCCCCCCCCTCCCGCTCTTTATAAAGGAACGGGGTGGGGGCTCGGCCGCCCCGCTCAGCCAATCAAGACGCGGAAGGCGCAGGGAACTGGGACCAACCCGCTGCCCCAGCCCGCGACGGTCCGGTTTCCCGCCTCCACCGTTCGCCACCCCAAGCGCATGAGAACCACGTGGCAGGCGTGCGGGACCAAGGCTACGGGGGAGGCGACCTCTCCCCACCTCGTGATCGTGGGGAGTGGACGCATCGAAGACCACGCCACGACCCCGTTCAGTAAATGGGCCGCGCCTCCACGCCTCCCTCCGTTTATGGGGAAGGCACGAACCGCCCCCTTTACTACGACGTGACTCATGCGCGCAGAGCTCAGCCCCACGCATGCCGCCCACGTCACACACGCCTCCCCACGACGAGCCACGCGCGGGAGGCATGGGAAGCGCAGTGCGCGAAGAGACTTACCGTGGTAAAAACCACCCCGCCTGCCCGCGCACCGTTTTTGGGCCTAGCCCAACGACGCGATTGCGCTTACATGTGGCCCAGGCCCGGGGGCTCCTGTCGGTGTACAAAAAGAGGGGTACACTTTTTGTACCCCTATAACTGTGCACGGGCAGTCTGAGCCGTGGGCACAACCGCACTGAGCAAGGCAAGGGAGGTGAGCCAAGGTAAGGCCGAAGCTCGAAAGGAGCAGAACGACGCCAAGACCAAGACCACAAAGAGCAAAGGGGACGAAGCGGACTCCCCCGGCAAGATCCTTGCCGGGAGGCAGTTTTAGCAAACCCGGCAAGACCCTTGCCGTGGCAGCTCGCCCCACACCTACGGAGCGAATCACCCTTGAGTCCACTGCCCCCATGGGGCAAGGATTCAGGAGACATCCCCGTGGTGGCATGCAGATCTTTGTGAAGACATTCAAGATCAGATACACACTATAGAAGATGGCGACCCTTGGCGGGATCCCATCCAACGAGGACCACAAGGCCCCGGCAAGAGCCTTGCCGGGATGACAACAGCGCCACGGCGGGACCCTTGCCGGGGCTACGGCGAGGCCCTTGCCAAGAGCACCCGTAGGGCCACCATCAGGCCCACGCCAATCAAATCTCCACCACCGTTCGCATGCAGCTGCCGACCCAACCAGTTGGGCAGGCACCTGCGTGGCGGCAAGCGGATCTTCGTGGAGACCCACCACTGCGCCACCTCAGCTGCACCGCCTACATGGCACCGCAGGCACCGCTGGCCGTGGCGCCAGGTCGACACGAAAGGGAGCGGCGACGGACGAGACAGGGCTCTCCCCCGTCCCCGATAAAGCAAGTACACCTAAGCAAGACGCATTAAAGGCGCCTTGTCATGTGATGCGAGGGATAAACTCGCATCATCAGACTTTCCACCTCCTGTGTGCCACTGTGGCAACCCCTTTCCCTATAAAAGGAGGCCCAAGGCGACCAGGAGGAGGATTCGGATTTTTGGAGCTCCTCACGCTCCATTGCTAGTTCAAGAACACAGATAAACAAACCACCAAAGCAGGAGTAGGGTTTTACGCATCCTCGCGGCCCGAACCTGGATAAGGAAACCGTGTGCTATCTGTTTGATCCGCTCTTCTCACGACCCCGCGCCCCACGACCGTAGTAGGGATTCTTGTGATCCCATAGGTGTCGTTCCCACCGACACAAGCGTCATCATGACGAACTGACACCCGTGGTGGCTGGCATGGAGGAGGAGAGTGCACGGTGGCCATGGCGCCTCCGGCCCCTCCACCGCTGGCGTGCGGCGGTTCGATGGAGCGCCGGCCTGAGGGCCCCGTCGGTCATGGCTCGTCTTTGTTGGCGACGCCGACGAGGCTCCGGATAGTGGCTCTCCACTTGTCGAACTTCTCTGCAGCAGGAGGGAAGTCGAGGAGCAGTTGTGCACGCGCGCCAGAGCTTCTGCTGGCGTAGGTGGCGGCGAAAGCTGCGTGGACCTTGCCGCGCTTCGACTTCTAACCATGTTAGAAGGAGCTCTGTCACGACCTGGAGGCTGTGTGCCATTTTTTCCAGCACTTCGGCGGGCATGCTGGCCTCCTTCGTACCGCAAATGATGCACATGACTCTTCCCACGGCAGTGTCCAGGGTCACCGGCGTGGTGACGCTACTCGTCGCGCACACCCTGGGAAAAGCGCGTTCTGGGCGCCGGGGTGGGCGTCTTGGAGGTCGCCTTGCCGCCCGTGAGTAGCACGGCGACGCCCCCGGAGGGCCCTGCGCCGCCTGCGGGGGGCCTAGCTCCTTCTCTGGATTTTGGGGCCTGCGGTCCGTCGTCTCGCGCACGAACGACGCCGCTCACTAGGCTCTGACTGCCAGAGCGATGTTGGTGCTCATGGGCCGCGCCTCGGGTTCTGTCCGCAACTGGCCTGGTGCTCGCCCGCACCGGTACGGGCCGTCCGGCTCCCGACGAACCGACCGTCGTGGCCGCCTTCTTCTTGGGAGCCATGACGATGAAGAACTGCTAGGCTAACTGCCAGGCCGAATTTTCACAACACCGCCTCCCCTACCTGGCGCGCCAAAGATGTCGGTGGAAACGACACCTATGGGGTCACTGGGATCCCTTCTATGGTTGGCGGGCGCGAGGTTGTGCAAAGAGCTGGTCTGACAGGAAGCACACGGATCGTTTACCCAGGTTCGTGTTGGAAATATGCCCTAGAGGCAATAATAAAAGGATTATTATTACATTTCCTTGTTCATGATAATTGTCTTTTATTCATGCTATAATTGTATTATCCGGAAATCGTAATACACGTGTGAATACATAGACCACAATATGTCCCTAGTGAGCCTCTAGTTGGCTAGCTCGTTGATCAATAGATAGTCATGGTTTCACGACTATGGACATTGGATGTCATTGATAGCGGGATCACATCATTAGGACAATGATGTGATGGACAAGACCCAATCCTAAGCATAGCACAAGATCGTGTAGTTCGCTTTGCTAGAGCTTTTCCAATGTCAAGTATCTCTTCGTTAGACCATGAGATCGTGTAACTCCCGAGATACCGTGGGAGTGCTTTGGGTGTACCAAACGTCACAACGCATAGCTGGGTGACTATAAAGGTGCACTACGGTATCTCCGAAAGTGTCTGTTGGGTTGACACGGATCAAGACTGGATTTGTCACTCCGTGTTACGGAGAGGTATCACTGGGCCCACTCGGTAGTGCATCATCATAATGAGCTCAAAGTGACCAAGTGTCTGCAGTCACGGGATCATGCATTACAAGATGAGTAAAGTGACTTGCCGATGTGAGATTGAGCGAGGTATTGGGATACCGACGATCGAATCTCGGGCAAGTAACATACCGTCTGACAAAGGGAATAGTATACGGGATCGATTGAATCCTCGACATCGTGGTTCATCCGATGAAATCATCGAGGAGCATGTGGGAGCCAACATGGGTATCCAGATCCCGCTGTTGGTTATTGACCGGAGAGTCGTCTCGGTCATGTCTGCATGTCTCCCGAACCCGTAGGGTCTACACACTTAAGGTTCGGTGACGCTAGGGTTATTAGGAAGTCTTGTATGCAGCAAACCGAATGTTGTTCGGAGTCCCGGATGAGATCCCGGACGTCACGAGGAGTTCCGGAATGGTCCGGAGGTAAATAATTATATATAGGAAGTGCTATTTCGGCCATCGGGAGAATTTCGGGGGTTACCGGTATTGTACAGGGACCACCGGAAGGGTCCCGGGGATCCACCGGGTGGGGCCACCTATCCCGGAGGGCCTCGTGGGCTGAAGTGGGAGGGTACCAGCCCCTAGTGGGCTGGTGCTTCACCAGGCCCCCTAGCCTAGGGTTGGAAACCCTAGGGTGAAGCGCCCACTTGCCTTGGGGGGCAAGCCTCCCCCCTTGGCCGCCGCCCCCCTTGGGAGATTGGATCTCCAAGGGCCGGCGCCCCCCCCCAGGGGGCCTATATAAAGGGGGGAGGGAGGGGCAGCCGGACCCTAGCATCTTGGCGCCTCCCTCTCCCCATGCCACACCTCTCCTCCTCCGTCACGTGCTTGGCGAAGCCCTGCCGGAGTGCTGCTTCTCCACCAACACCACGCCGTCGTGCTGCTGCTGGAGCCATCTTCCTCAACCTCTCCTTCCCCCTTGCTGGATCAAGAAGGAGGAGACGTCATCCGCTCCGTACGTGTGTTGAACGCGAGGTGCTGTCCGTTCGGCACTTGGTCATCGGTGATCTGAATCACGGCGAGTACGACTCCATCATCGCCGTTCCCTTGAACGCTTCCGCACGAGATCTACAAGTGGTATGTAGATGCAATCTCTCTCCCATGACTCGTTTCTTAGATGAACTCATAGATGGATCTTGGTGAAACCGTAGGAAAAAAAATTAATTTTCTGCAACGCTACCCAACAGTTTGGGCCGCGAAGATGCGTAAAACCCTAGTCCTGCTTTGGTGGATGTATTTGAGTGTTCTTGTGTTCTTGAGCTAGCTACGGGGTGAACTTGCCCAAAAGAGCCGAATCTCCCTCCTGGTCGCCTCGGGCCTCCTTTTATAGGTACACAGGGTCGCCACAGTGGCACACAGGAGGTGGAAAGGTGTACAGTGGATGAGTCTATCCTCTGGCACCGTCGGACAAATGCATTCAATGCACAGCCGACGTGCCCCCCTTGCTTTATCGGGGACGGCAAGGAAGCACGTCCCAGCTGTCGCCGCCTCGCCTGGCTTTGACACGCGCCCGAGCTGACGAGGCCTTGCGGCGCCATGTTGGCTGGCTGCTGGGCTGGCGCGGTGGTGGAGCCTTCACGAAGGGTCGCATGCCACCACACAGGTGCTTGCTGAGTCGGTGTAGAGGCCGCCCGTCGCCACGCAGGTGCCTGCCCAGCTGGTTGAGCTAGCAGCTGCTTGGGGACGGTGGTGGAGTCTTGGCTGGCGCGGGCCTGGCAGTGGCCCTGCTGATGCCCTCGGCAAGGGTCTTGCCGTGGCGTTGCAGTCGTCCCCGGCAAGGCGCTTGCCGGGGGTCTTGTGGATTTCCTCGGCTAGGATCCCGCCGAGGGTCGCCGTCTTCTGGTCCTCATCTGATCTCACATGTTTATGATCTTGACGAAGATCTGCATGCCACCACAGAGGCGCCTCCCGAGCCTTGGTCCAAACGTGGATAGTTGGTGGTGTTGGAAACCGTGGGCTCAAGGGTGGCTTGCTCTGCTGGCATCGGGCAAGTTACCCCGGCAGGGCTCTTGCCGGGGCTGCGGAGGCTGCCTCGGCAAGAATCTTGCTGAGGGAGTCCACCTCGCCCTCTTGCTATCCTGTGTTTCTGGTCTTGGCGTTGCCTTGGTTGTCTTGTGCTTCGGCTTCTCTCCGGCTTCCCCCCTCTGCCCTGCTGAGTGTGGTCGTGGCACGCGGCTCTGACTGCCCGTGCACAAGTAAAGGGGTCAAAAGGAGAGCCCCTACTTTTGTACACTGACAATACCTGATTTTTTATTATGTTTTGAAAGACAAAATGGTGTTACGGAGGGAAATGATGGTATTTGAATTTCTAGAACATTTATGTACAGTGAACATGCAACTACATGAGTGTCGTCTTTAAATTTAGAATTATTCCGGGTTCGTTTGGCATTTTTATGCATTAATTGAGTTTCTAGGCATTTAATGTGCATAATTCAAATTTGAACTACAAGCACATGCTCCAGTGCACCAAATTTTGGTGAAAAATCACATGTGTGTCTTTGGGTGAATTTATAGGTCCCATGCAAGAGCGGGAATGAAATTCAAACATCCAAGGCGTCATGGCTCGGTCGGGAACATTGAGAAACTTGGTTTTCAAATTCCTGTAAATTCAAAACTCGCCCTTTGACCTCTATCCGCTGCCCACCTCCCTCCCAACGTCTCCATTAACGGCGCCCGAGCCCCTGTTTCATGGCGTGGCTATGTCTCACTCGACTGAGATTTAAGACAGAAAAAAGAAAATCCGAAAAGAAAGTTTTGCACGGATCTTAATGTAAGATCCAACGGACCTATATAGCATCGACTGCGACTTATAGCAAGACTGATGAATATAAGAACGATGATAGTGGATAATTATTGTATTACATATTTAGGAAGATAACTAAAAAAGCCACATGCGGCAACGCCCGAAATACACAAGGGAAAAAGAAGAAGGAAGACAATGATTCGGCTCGCTAATCTCTACTTTCTTGATGCGTTGCTGCAGGACGCGGAAACTAGCTAGTCTCTGCGGCGAGCAACGGTGAGCTCTTTCGTGTCCTCAAGACGCTGCTTGAGAGCATCCACGGATTCCTCCACCAGCCTTTTGTGCTTGATGCAGAGCATGGCATTCTCGTCCATAAGTTTCTCGACGCTGACGCCGATCCTTTTCAACAAGGCAGTGGTCTCTTCTTGCTTCTCCGCACTTCCAACGATCTTCGCCCTCAGCAGGTCGCGCTCGGTCTGGAGCTTCGCATTTCCCTCCCTTAGTTGCCGAATGACACCGGTAGCATGTTCAAACGAGGCTTTCATGTCGTTCTGCAACCTCGCCTAGCCGGAGATCTGATCCATCTGACTATGGACGATCGCATGCATGCGCTTGTAAGAGCCCTCGCCTGCCCGCAAGACATTTTCCCAGGACGGCGCGGCGCGGGAGGACATCTCTGCTGCATTCGCGGTGTAGTTGGACATCTTTGCTGTTTTCGCGGCGCGGCCGGACCAGTCTTCTGCATCGACGGCGCGGCAGGACCTCCCTATTGCTTCAGCAGCGCGGCGGGACCTCTGTGCCGCTACGGCCGCACGGCGGGACGTGTCGGCCGCTTTGGCGGCGAGGCGGGTCATCTCTCGTGCTTCCGCTTCCATGCTAGCCTCTCCCTGGTGGTAATCTCTCAACCAAGAACTCACATTGGCCATGGCAGACGCAAGAGAACGATGATGAATGACTTTTTTGTTTTTGTGGATGACGAGTTGAGGAGGAATGTGCAATCATCTTGAAGTAGTAGTATTTATAACCGAGTACTAATACGCTCCTAAGTGGGAAACCGTTTAGGTTTTGATCTGTGTGAACAGGTTTGCAATTAAATATAGCGTGGTAGTAATTTGGAATGTGACGGGACGGAGGCTAAAAATATATTGACGGTTCTATAATTTCTAAGTGTGGCACTATTCTCGGACGGTGTAACATGGGGCATGCTTTCCCGGCTGCGTACGTGGCGTTTGCACCATAGAGTGCACCACAATAGGCAATGTCAGCACACGTCTTGTTCCAACAATCGTGCGCGCTCGTTATTACCATCGCACACGCTTCTTTTAATTAAAATGTGTGCTCGTCTAGGGCACACAAGTTGATCTGTCTAACTGTTTCTATTTGTTGTGGCTAATCGCAAACAGTTCACCCGTGTGAAGTGTATGCCGTCAATCGCAGACACGTTGATCTGGCTGACCGTTTCTGTTGTGTTGCCTAATCGCAAACACTGAATCCGTCTGAAGCGTATGCCCTCAATCACACACACCTTCATCTGGCTGCCTGTTTCTATTGTTCCGCCTCATCACAAACAGTTAATCCGACTGAAATGTATGCCGTATATCGCACACGCCTTCATTTGGCTGCCTGTTTCTATTCTTCTTCCTCATCACAAACAGTTCATTGAACTGAACCGTATGCCCCGCATCACACGCAACTAAAATCCGAACCGTGTTTGATGTATCCGCCATCGCAAACGTTTTGCATCTTTTTTATGGTTTTTTACATCACCGTTTGCAATTAATGCATCACACACAATTTCGTCAAAGAGTCTCTGATCATAGTGTCGCGTTAGCAGCATCCTACATTACTGTGATTATTAGTGTCCGAAAGAATACCATGCTCGACAAGCAAGGGGATACTGTTGGTGATCTTTGTACAAGATGTGCGTGAACTAAACATATGTTCCAAGCAAGATTTCTTATAGTTCACATTCACGAGATGTTTACTTTTGTTGCCAGATTATATTCCTTCTTTTGCACTACAGTTCTCCCATGTCAAGCTTGTTGAAAAACTATTCAGGCTTCGTGTATGTGGAAGGAACAAAGGTCGCATGAGCTTGTGGATCCGTTGTTAGGGGGTGGATATGAAGTCGTTGAGATAACAAAATGTGCTCGGGTGGCACTTCTTTGTGCTCGGGAAGATCCAGCAGGCTGGCTCGCCATGACGGATGTTGCTCCAATGCTGAACTCCAATAGCATAAGCTTAGCAATGGAGCCTAAGCAACTGGCCAGCTGCTGCGATGATTCATGGGTGTACCAACGGAGACACGACATCGACATACATGGGCCAATCAAGCAGTACAATACCGAAAAAGGCGTCACGCCCCACTTTATATATAAAGCAACCACAAGCGAAGCACAACAAATTAACCGCAACACGGAGATCCGCAAAAAGAAAAGGAAAAAAGTTACAGTACATGTTGGGGCCTTGGGGGCAACAGCTCAACAAGCCCACAATGATGTAGTGCAAAAACAGCTCAAGGGGGATAAAGGAGCATGAGAAGTCTAAACGCCACGTCCTTGTGCCTCCTCATCACACTACTAGGGAAAAGCCTAGCAGTAGCGCTAGTCAAATGTCTAGCAGTAGCGCCACCTTGTCCCGCCACTTGGATAGAGGCTTCCAAAGCTGACTCCAAGCTCATGTTGAGGCGAGCCAGCCTCCTCTCGGCCTTTTGGGGGTTCAACGGCAGGGTCACCAACCGGACCCTCTCGGCCTCCAACCGACCACTGTGCCTAGATGCAGTCACTGGAGTGGAGCTGGCCCTATATATGGACCGCGCGCGGGGCAACACCGGCAGCGTGCGCTGGCCCAACACCGCCTCCATCTCAACCCCCATCGCCTCCTCGCAGGACATACGTGCCCCAGTCCCCTCCAGGGTCTCAAACAGAGTTATGGCAGGGTCATCACACGTGCATCCAGCAGCCTTGCTATATGACATGGTTGTTACGAGCGCCACCCCCAGGAGAGCCGCCGACCTAGGCTGGACTAGCGGGTCCTTCGCTTCCCCCTCCCCCTCGCCAGATGTCGTTAGCAGGTCCGGGGAGCGAGGGGAGAAGGCAAGCAACACCACAAGACCCAAGCAATGATTCGTCGAGTAAGACATAACCATAACAAGTTCAGCTCTAATGCCGACTAGGATTCGAATCATTCTAGACCTTGAGGCTTGATATTGATAGATTGAGATATTGGAGAAGTAATTGTTTTATTGATTGGGGCCTCAAGGGCTGTTTATATAGATTACAAAGCTTGGGCTCCAAGGCTAGACTAATAGAGATAGATTACAATACAAATAGACTTTATACTCTAAGATCCCCCCGCAGTCTCAACGTCAGGTGAAACAATGTTGAGACTGGAGCGTATGTCGGTGAACGATGCAGTCGGGAGTCCTTTGGTAAAAATGTCAGCAAATTGGGCACTTGTAGGAACATGAAGAACGCGAACCTCGCCAAGAGCCACCTTTTCACGGACAAAGTGAATGTCAATCTCAATGTGCTTTGTGCGACGATGTTGAACTGGATTGGAAGCCATGTATACTGCAGAGATGTTATCACAGTAAACAATGGTAGCACGTGGGAGCGGACGATGAAGTTCAACGAGAAGCTGCCGTAGCCACACCGCCTCGGCCAGCGTGAGCAACCGCCCTATACTCAGCCTCAGCAGAAGACACAGAAACTGTTACTGCCTTTTAGAACACCAAGAAACAAGATTATCACCCAAATAAACGCAAAATCCGGATGTAGATCGTCGAGTATCTGGACAACCTGCCCAGTCTGCATCGGAATAAACTGTCAAGCTTGTAGGTGAAGAAGAATTAATAAGGAGACCGTGATCAAGAGTGCCTTTTAAATAGCGGAGAATGCGTCTGACATGAGCCAGATGAGGAGCACGAGGATCATGCATAAAGAGACAGGCTTGCTGAACTGAATAGGAGATTTCAGGACGAGTAAGAGTGGCATATTGAAGAGCGCCAGTGATGCTATGATATAAAGTAGGATCAGTAAGAGGATCACCATCAGCCGACAGTTTAGCACCAACATCGGCTGGAGTACGAGAGGGTTGACAATCAGACATACCAGAACGAGAAAGCAAGTCCAAAATGTATGACCGTTGAGAAAGAAAGAGGGAAGATTTATTGCGAGAAACATAAATACCTAGAAAATGATGAAGAGGACCAAGATCAGTCATGGAAAACTCCCGATTGAGAGAAGAGATGGTATGTTGAAGAAAAGAATCAGAACTAGCCGTGAGAATGATATCATCAACATAAAGCAAGAGGTAGGCAGTGTGAGTAGAAGACTGATAAACAAAGAGAGAAGAATCGGATTTGGAGGGAATAAAGCCTATGGTTTGAATAAAAGTAGCAAAGCATTGAAACCATGCACGAGGAGCTTGTTTAAGGCCATAAAGAGATTTGTTGAGGAGACAAACAAAATTTGGATATGTGGTAGTCTCAAAACCCGGAGAGTTGCTGACAAAAAACAGTTTCATTGAGAGTGCCATGAAGAAAAGCATTTTCAACATCAAGTTGATGAATAGTCCAAGAAGAGGAAACAGCAAGACTAAGAACAACATGAATAGTGCTTGGTTTAACAACAGGAGAAAAAGTCTCATCAAAGTCAATACCAGGCTCTTTGGGAGAAACCGACACACACCAACGAGCTTTGTAACGAAAGCGAGAGTGCCATCGGAATGAAATTTATGACGAAAAACCCATTTGCCGAAACAATGTTAACACCAGGAGGTTTGGGAACAAGAGTCCATGTATTATTTTGTTGAACAGCTTCAAATTCATCGCAAGACAGCGTAAAGACAGAGAGGGTCAAGAAGAGCTCGCTTATAACTGGTTGGAATAGGAGAGATGGTTGGGGTGGCGGTAAGATTGAGACGTTTGGTGGGGAGAAGAAATCCTCGTTTTCCACGGGTGCACATGACATGATCATTGGTGAGTGGTGGTATAAGAACGGCATTGGGTGCCAGTGGATTTTCGGTTGAAGAGGACGGTGAGGAAGAAGAATCGGAGGTGGTGGGTGTCGAGGGGGTTGCCGTGGTAGGATGTGGTGAGGGAAAGACGGCTGGGGTAGAGGATGCGATTCTGGAGAGGTGGGGGACGGGGCAGGAGGGTGGCTAACGTTGGGCGATTCCGGCTGAGAGACGGAACAAGATTCCATGGCAGCAGAGATGACCAAAGGCCGAACTAGGGAAGGGGTTTTGATGGTGGCGGATTGTGGTGGAATTGGTGTTGTGGTTGTAGTAACAGAAAAAGGAAAAGTATTTTCATCGAATGTGACATGACGAGAGAGAATGATACGACCGTAAGATGGTTCAAACAACAATATCCTTTGTGATCATCGAGAAAGACCAAGGTGAATGCAAGGTAGTGAGCGTGGTTCTAGTTTGTTGGAGGCGGTAGAGGCGATGTTGGGAAAGCATAGACAGCCAAAACACGCAGAAAAGAATAGTCGTGGGAGAGAAAAGAGATTGGAAAGGCGAATAAAGAGGGCAAGTTTTAGTTGGTCGAATATTAAGAAGGAGTGTGGCGGTGCGAAGGGCTTCAACCCAAAAACGGAAGGAAGAGAGGCTTGTAAAAGCAATGTGCGAAGATCATCATTAATAGAGCGAAGACAGCGTTCAGCTTTACCATTTTGAGAAGATGTATAAGGGCATGAAAAGCGAAGAAGAATGCCTTGGGAGAGAAAGAAGGTGCGGTTTTGGGTGTTATCAAATTCACGACCGTTATCACATTGAATAAATCGAATTGGCAAGCCAAAGTGTGTGATTACATATTGTCGAAAGTTGAGAAAGATTGCAGGTACTTCAGATTTAAGCGCGGAGAGGAAAGGTCCAAGTATAGTGAGAATAATCATCCAAGATCACAAGATAATATTTATAACCAGAAACACTAGGGACTGGGGAGGTCCATAAATCACAGTGAAGTAACTCAAAAGGAAAAGTACTAATGGTAGTAGAGGTTCCAAAAGGTAATCTAACATGTTTGCCGCATTGACATGCATTACAGAGAGAGGGATTATGGGGACTGCTAGAACTAGGGATACAAAATTCTTGGAGTAAAGACGTCAAAGTGTTTTTGCTGGGATGACCGGCGGCGATGCCATAGATCAACGGATGCGAGCATGGCACGAGGGGTGGATGTGGGCGCGCCATGAAGAGGATAAAGATCGCCCGTGCTATTGTACCGGCGAGGACCGCCCCGTTGTCGATTCTTCACAGACAAACCAAAAGGGTCAAAGGCCAGGATAACTTTGTTGTCAATGCAAAATTGTCTAACAGAAATAAGATTTTTGATGATGGAAGGAACCACAAGAATATTGCGGAGAAGAAAATTGGCATGAGAGGAAGGGATGTAAGAGTGACGGTGCATGAAACAGGATGGTGGAGCCATCGCCAATGGTGATAGTGGAAAAGCAGAAGGAAAACAAGCTGACAATAAATTCATATTTGAAGACATATGCATTGATGCACCAGAATCGAAAATCCAATCCGTACCTGCGTCGTTGAGGACAAAATTATTCATGGCGTTGATGAAGGCGGCTTGGTCCCAAGCCGGCTGTTGGGGAGGAGCAGAGGGGCCAGGAGCTTGCATGTTGACGTAGGGGATAGCGGATGGGTAGTATGCGATTGGGGCCTACATGTTGTCGTAGAAGACCGGCATGGTGTTGGAGGGCGACGACGGTCCTGGCGTGCTGGTAGGCAGAGTGGGAGTGGCGGTGTAGACGTGCGCCGGCGGCCTGGGTCCAAGGAGTCCCGGAGAGCCGGTGGCTGGACGAAGACCGGGGCTCCACGTGCCCGTGTACGCAGGAGGGGCACCATACGGCGAGGGGGCCGACCAAGGCATCGACCAAGCCTGGACGAGGCCAGTCCAAGGATCATGCTGAGGAGGCCATGACGACGGAGCTGGTGGCGCGGGAGCGGTGGATGACGGGTTTGGGGGGGGGAGGTGTTTGGGTAGTTGTAGAGGAAGAGGTAGGGGATGGGGCGCCGGCGGCGCGGAACTCGGCCATGGAGAAGAGGGGCCGAATCGGCCGGGGCGGCGGCGCGGGTGGCGGAGCCATACCAGGTGCGGAAAACCTAGGCGTCAGATACCATGATAGATTGAGATATTGGAGAAGTAATTGTTTTATTGATTGGGGCCTCAAGGGCTGTTTATATAGATTACAAAGCTTGGGCTCCAAGACTAGACTAATAGAGATAGATTACAATACGAATAGACTTTATACTCTAAGAGATATATAGTTCTGTGAACTAGAGTTCGAAAACCTTAACTAGTTTTGTGGCAAGGTATGATAGAAAATCATAATCCTATATAGGATTATGGGATTTTTAAGGATCAGGCAGTGTACATATTTGAGATATCAAGACCAGTTTTGTGGAGTGAAAATAAACATGTGTGTGTGTGGTACCAGCTACCAAACTGATTTCCCAAGTGAACCCAATGTTACAAGTAGGCATTTTAGATTTCTTTCACTGGCAGGCAGGAGACCAGTTTTATGCAAAGGAACTCATTTACGTCTGCTTTCTGAGGACAACCCATATTCATTAGTCCTCGTTGGAAAGATGGCATCCGTTAGTGCACTTTCTTGTTATGCCTGGGCCGACTCAGATTCAAATTGCTTGCCTCCACTTCTCTCTCTCCCGTGTCCCTGTTTCCCAAATTACCGATCCATCTCACCTCGTCCTCTACCTATCTCTCCCGACGCCGGAATGTTCCTCTCGCGAGTCCATGGCGGCGACCATCATTTGCGTCTGCTTTCTGAGGACAACCCATATTCATTAGTCCTCGTTGGAAAGATGGCATCTGTTAGTGCACTTTCTTGTTATGCATGGGCCGACTCAGATTCAAATTGCTTGCCTCCACTTCTCTCTCTCCCGCGTCCCTGTTTCCCCAATTCCCGATCCATATCACCTCGTCCTCTACCTATCTCTCCCGACGCCGGAATGTTCCTCTCGCGATTCCATGGCGGTGACCATGGGTGGCACCACGGTGCTCCCGCTATCTCAACTCCTGCGTCGTGGCGCCGCCGACCTGTGAGAACAAGATGCATCTTGCGTTAAGCGTATGCACTCTCGGCAGGGGCACGTGCATGTATATATTGGCACAATGCCGTAGGATCTCCAAGTTAGCTAGATACATGGAGATAAACCCTACCTAACTCAGGTTGTTACATTAGATATGCATACACCTATACACGCACACGATACAATGTGTAACACTCCCTGCAATAACAACTATCTAAGTTGAGATTGTGTCTAAATGCCTCTAGCTGCCGAAGTGTGAGCAGTTTAGTAAACCCATCTGCAACTTGATGCCCAGTAGGAATGAATCTAATATTCAACAGTTTGTCTGCCACCCTTTCTCAAACAAAATGATATTCGATCTCAATGTGCTTCGTTTTGGCATGAAAAATAGGATTAGCAGACAGATATGTGGCACCAAGATTATCACACCAAAGTGATGTAGCCTTTGGATGACGAACACCCAACTCAGTCAACAAGTTCTAAACCCAAATGACTTCAGCAGTAGCATTAGCTAGGGCTTCATACTCAGCTTCTGTGCTTGATCTAGATACAGTGGGTTGCTTGTGAGAACTCCATGAAACTAGGTTACCTCCTAGAAACACTACAAAACCTCCTGTGGACCTCCTGTCATCACGACAACCTGCCCAATCTGCATCTGAAAAAGCACTTACAAGCATAGAATCTGACTTACTGATTTTAAGTCCATGACTTCTTGTTCCCTGGAGATATCTCAATATCCTTTTTACTATTGTCCAATGAACACTAGTCGGAGCATGAAAAAACTGACATACTTTATTTACTGAATATGAAATGTCTGGCCTGGTCAATGTCAGATACTGTAATGCTCCTAAATACTCCTATACTTGGTAGAGTCCTCTCCTCCAAATACTTCACCATCATGGAGAGACAGACAGATAGTTTTTCAAAGATGGACAAAGGAGTAGATGAGGCTTACACCCCTTCGTGCCTATTCTCTGAAGTATTTTTTGCACATATTTTTCCCATGACAACAAAATTCCACCCTGAACATTTTTAACCTCAATCCCAAGGAAGAAATGAAGGCTGCCAAGATCCTTGAGAGCAAAGTCCTTGCTCAAATCCTTGAGAAGGGCTTCAACTGCTTGAGATGATGAACTAGTGACAACAATATCATCCACATAAATGAGCATAAAAATAGTTATCCCATGCTTATGATAAAACAAAAGCGGTGTATCTCCCTTGGATGGAACAAAGCCAAGAGATTGTAACTTTGAGGATAGGCGAGAGTACCATGCTCTAGGTGCTTGTTTCAGTCCATATAATGCTTTATCAAGCTTGCAAACATAATGTGGTGAGCGTGAGTTTTCATACCCAGGAGGTTGTCTTATGAACACTTCCTCTTCCATAACACCATGCAAAAATGCATTCTTCACATCTAATTGTCTCATGCACCAGTTCCGTGATACTGCAACTGAGAGGATTAATCTGATAGTAGCAGCTTTGACTACAGGACTATAAGTGTCCTCGTAGTCAATCCCATACCTTTGCTTGAACCCCTTTGCAACAAGTCGTGCCTTGTACCTGTCAATACTGCCATTTGACTTCCTCTTTACCTTGTACACCCATTTACAGTCAATGACATTCCTGCCCTTGACAGGAGGAACAAGATGCCAGGTTTTATTCTTCATAAGACCAGAGTACTCCTCATCCATAGCATCCTTCTAGCGAGAATCACCAAGAGCTTCTCCCAAGTTTTGTGGTTCACCTCTTGCACAAAAAGATCCCTAACAAATACAACCATCCTTGTAAATTTTAGGTTTAACGATACAACCTTGAGACCTTGTGTGTGCACGAACATCTGGAGGCAGAGCAGGACGTGCAAGTTGTTGCTGAAGTCGATTTGATGACGTGGAGACGGGAGAGTCAAAAGCATCCGAAGATTCGGCGGACTCCTGTAGCAAGCCGGCAGGTAGCAAGGATAAATCTGCCTCGGAGTCAGCAGCCGAAGCAGCCCCCGAAGCCGCACCTGCAGCAGCTCCAGGGGCGTTAGCTGGCGTGCGCTGGTTGGCACGCCGATCGGTCTCGGCGAAGGTGGGAACCACAGCCCCTCTTGGGCCACGTGACAGGGGCCCCACAGAGCAATGGCCGACCGACACGACGCGCAAGGGACACGCCTGTCCCTGCGACTGGTGCGGTCCGCCGCACAGGCGAATCAACGGTCACGTGATCACAGACCACTTGCGGTGTGGATTTGTTCTGTGCCGGTATAACGATCACAGACAGCAAGCTTCTTGAGCTCCCCGGTCACGGTCACGTGATCCGTCACACCGGTGTCGAGATACCAATTAGTATCAACCCCATAGGAGTGAGCGACATTGGCAGATCGGTTACCACCGCTGCCACCACCATTACCATCTGCAGGGTTTCGCACATTGTTGTTGTAGCCACGATCATAATGCTTCTTGCAGCGTCACACACCATGCCCGCTTTTCTTACAGATTTGGCACCGTTCACGCTGCTGGTCACCATGGTCACCGCCACGGTCACCACCCTGATGTGAAGAACCACCAGAGTTTCTGCCAGCAGGATTGTCGAGGAAGCGGCCACCCTTGTTGTTGTTGTAGCCATGGTAGCCGCCACCGTTGTTGCCGCCCCGGAGCGGCCGCCACGGCCACCAACCTTTGCAGCAAGGTTGGCGGTGTAGGCTGCAGTTTGGGCGGCGATCCGCGCCTCGGCAGCGAGCAGCAAGGAAAGGAGCGTTGGCCTAGTCTCGACGCTGAGTACTTCTGGCGTCGGCGATACGAACAACAAACGATGACGAACCAAGTTTCTGATTGAACTCGATGAAGTGCTTTACGTCAAGACACACCGTAGTGCAAAGCTAGCTTGTACTAGCTAGTCTGCTCCTGATCGATTTTCCCACAAGCAACACCAAAATCAGACGTACGTACTCGGCGGCCAGCCGGCCGGGAACAAACACACGCACGTACAAGTATATTTGATAGCCACAGGTACGTATCGTACCTGTTATTTTTTTATTGCTTTAAATGTGTTGTTTACAAGGGAAGGCTTACAAATATATATAGCAGCTAGGCTAGTAGTACCGAACCGACTAGAAACTAATCCTACTCGGTAACGTATTCCACTCATAGTCTGTTACGTTGATTGCTGAGTACACCGACACTCCGTAGTGTTTAACTCCAACAATCACCTTCCTAAATATGACGTCATTACATGACAAATCCGACGCTGATCCTGCTCCGTAGCACTAAGAACTTCTCTCGATTCAAAGCTTTGATTAGCATTTCCGTCATCTGATCATTGGTGCGTTTGTAGTTGACCTCCGTCTTCCCTTCTTCCAGGCAGTTCTTTATATAGTGATACATCAGATCAATGTGCTTGCTTCTATCATGCCGCACTGGATCCTTGCATAGAAAAGTTGTAGACTCATTGTCAACATTGAGCACCACTGCTTCCGAATCTCGATTCATGAGATCACCGTGTAGCCTCCCTAGCCCCACACCTTGACACTCTGCTTCACTTGAAGTCGATGTCACCACTTCCTGCTTTCGTGATAGCCAACTTACTATGCTTCCATCAAGGAAACATGCCACGCCTGATGTACTCTTACGGTCGTCAACAATTCCTTCCTTGTCACTATCACTGTAGCCTAGTAGTCCCATCATCTTCTTCTTCCTCAGCTCAAGACGAGGTTCCATTGAAGCATCAATTGGATTGCAATATTTCATGCCACAGTTTTTAAGTACCTTTCGTGTGTATGTCTTCTGGCATAGTGTGATCCTCTCCGGCTTTTGATGTTCCTCCATCCTGAGATAGTAACTCAATAGGCCGAGATCATCCATCTTAAAAAGCTTCTTTATTTGTAGCTTGAATTTTGCAACCACCTCTTCAGTCCTCACGCCAAGTACTTCTGACAACGGTGACACGACCGCAGACGAACGATGATGACAGACAAAGCTCGCTGACAAACTCGATGAATTACCTTTACGCTGAGACGCACCGCAGTACAAAGCTAGCCTTCTCCTATAACAATCGATCTATCCTGGTTTTGTATGTACTAGCAGTACTAGCACTTGTCGCCGGGACAGAACACGCACGTACGTACAAACTCTGATCGATCTTTGCTTTGATCGACTGGACCACAACTAGATTCGCACAAAGACTCGATTGTTTGATGGCCACAGGCTCCTGTCGAGCCTGTTGACTTTGTATTTATTTTCCCACGGTATAAAGTTACAAGGGGTGGTTACATATATATATACTAATAACTTTTTTAAAAAAAGCCATACGCCCGACTTTATAAATAAAGCCATCAGTCATAGTATCACAACCAACATCCAACAACCAAGTCAATAGGGTAGCAACCATCAGACGGAAGTTTAGCATACATGGCTAATGAGCCGATCATGGCATGTAGGCCAGCAAACAAAAGACAGGATAAAAGGCAACAGAACTAAGGCGCCGACCGAATCTGCTGCATCAGGGAGGAAGCCGTGGACTGAATCTTGGATGTCATAGCGTCGAAAGCCTCGAGGTCCGCCTCCTTAATCAATAATCTCCACTTATGCAGGAATACACCAGTTTTAAATAAGCAACTCATAGGATTAGCCGGGAAGGAAAGCTCAATCGCCGCAAACCCCACCCAGAAAAATCCTTTTAGAGGAGCCAGATAAGCCGCTGGAAAGCCGCCTCAAGTCCACGAAGGACGACGGGTTCCAGTTCACTTGCAACCAAAATCAAATACAGCTCCACACGAATTTAGCCAGAGAACAATGAAAGAAAATATGGTCAGTGTTTTTGATGGCCCCACATAAAGCGCATCTGCCAGAGCCCGGACCATTCCTTTTCCGAATTTGATCCGCCGCGGGAAGTTTCCCACGGAAAGCTTGCCACAAGAAAATCTTTATCTTAGGGGGGATACGATCTCTCCAAATGCAATTGAATTTAGACGTGGGAGAGCCAGAGATAATTTTAGCATAGACCGACTTGACCGAAAAGCAACCAGAAGAAGAATGGGGCCAGATGAGTGAGTCATCTTCCTCCGAGAGCATGGGGAAGCAAGCAGTAAGGCGACGCCAGTCTTCCAACTCTACAGGAGAGAGCGTCCTGTGGAGGTCTAGGTCCCAGTTATTTAGGGAGAGCTCGAATTAAGATAGAGATCTCCGGATTATTGCAGTAAGAAAAAAGAGCTGGGAAAGCCACTGCGAGGGTGGACTCCCCGTACCACCAGTCTAACCAGAAACGAGTAGACTTACCATCTCTAACTACAAATTTGACAAGAGACTGAAAAATCGGTCGCACTTTAACGAGCTGGCGCCAAATTGGGAGCCACCAGCAGGCGAAGCAAACATGGGGCTCGAGCCTGGAAAGTACTTAGCCTTGAGGATGGTTAGCCAAAGAGGGCTCTCAACAGAAGATATGATTTTCCACCACCACTTTAAGATGAGGCATTTATTCATGACAGATGTATTAATAATGCCTAACCCCCCAGGTTTTTGGGTCTGCAAATGAGTTTCCATTTCACCATCCTATATTTGCGTTTATTATCAGCCGAATTCCAATAAAAGGCACTCCTGTGCTTGTCGAAGCCAACATGGATCCTTCCAGGGAGAAGATAGAATCCCATCAGGAACATTGGGAGGGAAGAGAGGCAAGCATTGGTAAGGGCAACCTTGCCCGCTTGGGTATTGTACCGACCTCTCCAAGGTAAGACCCGATTTCCCACCTTAGTGACAGCCGGAGCAAAGTCTCTAGCCAAGAGTTTGAGGGAGAGATCGGAGGCCAAGGTATTTGAAAGGAAAGGATCCTAGAGAGCAGTTAAGGAGGTGAGCAACTCTTTGGGCCTCAACGTCCGAGACCCCGGTAACAATGACTTCACTCTTGGCGAAATTGATTTTGAGACCAAACAGCGCTTCGAAGCAGAGGAGCAAGAATTTCAGGTGGGTAATGCACTCCTCATTTAACTCAACCATAATGATGGTATCGTCCGCATATTGTAGGTGGGAAATGCCGTTAGGAACAAGGTGACAGCTGACAGGAGTAATGTTCCCGGCTGTGACAACCCTAGTTAGAATATGAGATAGCGCATCCGCGACAAAGTTGAAGAGAAGAGGAGAAGCAGGGTCACCTTGCCTGAGGCCCCTACCGTTGGTGAAGTAGTGGCTAACCTTACCATTGACCGAAACCGCAGTGTGGCCACCCGTCACTAGTAGAAAAACACCTATTAGTCCCGGTTCGTAAGGGCCTTTAGTCCCGGTTCGTGAACCGGGACTAATGGGTCATTACTAATACCTCCCCCCTTTAGTCCCGGTTCTAACACGAACCAGGACAGATGGTCCTCCACGTGGCCGGTGCGCCGAGCCCAGGCAGGGCCTTTGGTCCCGGTTGGTAGCACCAACCGGGACCAAAAGGCATCCACGTCGACATTCCAAAGGCTGGGGTTTTTTTTGAAAAGGGGGGGTTTGGGGGTTTTTGGGGGTTAATTTAGGTGTTTCATATATTGTGTTAGCTAGCTAATTAATAGAGACAAGTGTCCTCTCTTTTGTCCGTGCTTGGTCGACGCTACGTACTATACATACGTATAGAGAGGACTAGCTAGACACGCTAGCTAGCTAGTAAGCAAACGAAGGAAATAGAAGATCGTCATGAACATATATGCATACAGAGGGAAGTGATATCGACCACCTCTCCTTCTCCGAGAGATTGGTCGAACAACAAGTTCTCGTATATCTATCCGACACTACCGGCTACATATATACAACAATTATCTTTTACAAAAATAATCTCCTAACATACGGACGCGTGGTCCACATAGTATTCTCCGTCTTCAGCGATCACGTGGTCAAGAAAGAATGCCGCCAATTCCTCTTGAATTGCTCGCATGCGATCTGGTGCTAGTAGTTCATCCCGCATCCGAAACATCTAATTTTAAGAAGGGGTCAATACATATATATATGAATGAATGAAACTCAACACAAATGATGGTAATAAAATAAAATTGTGAATATTGTTATTTACGCACTTCATATTGTTTGTCGAGTAGCCCGCTCACAGGTCGTGTGGCGGATGGACTGCAAATGTGGTATCCACAGAAATCATTCCCTTGTTCCTGCCACAACCACTTTACAAGAAATAGAGGTCAATCAAACTGATAATTAGCAAGCATGTTAAATGGTATTGATGAAACTAAGCGCTTGAATCACTAGGAGATGTGTGGAATATGCTACTATAGTACTTACTTTGGTGTCTAAATTGCAGCTTCTTGGCAGTCCGGAGCTTTTTGGTGAATTTTCTCCAAACCCTGCCATACAAAGAAAACAATTACTTGATATCAGAAATGAACAAAGTTGCTGATATGGTGGATAATGATCGATTTAACTTACTTCTCGAGCATTTCAGTCATGTCCGCATACTCCTTGGGATCTTTTCGTTTGGAGTCTAAGACAGTTACTACTCCATACTCAAGCTTAATCTCTAGGAGAATATAGTGGTACCTGCGCATGCATGCATAACTCATCAATATTACATTACTATAACCTGGACTAATAAGGGAAACCGAATATGCCACAAGACAGTAACACTCACTTGAAGTTGTAAGGAAAGAGTATTATATCCTTGTGTTCATTTATTACCAACGATTGTAGCAAGTTGGCCTCGGTATTTTCGGCATGAAATTCAACCTCAGTTGCATCTATGAGATATGTGTTAATGAACCCAATGGAACCCACTTGCCTTTTCTTCAATTCGGCGATCTTCAATCTGCATAATATAGTGAGGATAATTATAAATACATGCAATGAAAGAGCTGAGTTATATAGAGAGACTTAATCGATAGAAGTAGTACTACTTACAGACAGTAGCAGGTGACCGTTGCTTTATCGAGGGCCAATTGATTGAAAAACTGATAGAACTCCTCAAATGGAATAGGCATCAGTTCAATTCCAACGAGGTCATGCTCCTTTTAACTCTCACATACAAAGTACTCCTCCCCTCAGACTCTCTGCAGGTTTTCATGTACCAATCATGCAATCTTCGCATCATCGTTGATAGAGAGCTTTCATCTTTGATGAGAGGCTTCCCGTACTCGTATCTTTGTATCTGCACCTCCAAGAAATCATAATGTACATCGTCTGGCAGGTAATCTTCAGGATTGCCATAACCGGGCACCATCCTCGGATCGGCGATGTCGCTAGCGAGCACCTTGAGCGGGGGCATGATTGCTTGCTTGTTCGCCCGAGCTGGGCAATTTGTTTCCCAGCTCGTCGTTCTTTCATTCTTTGATCACTTTGAGTACGTCCCGACCTCTCTGCTTCGGCAAATGCCTTTCCAATAATGCGCTCATAGTTGCCTTTCGGCGGAGACTTGGGTGGTTTCCTCAGGGCAGCCAGAGTGCGCTTCGCTTTCACGGATCTACCTTCTCCTCCGGAGGTGGGCGTCTCTTTGCTTTCAACCCTGCAAACCAGTCATCCACTTGATCTGCGTGATCTTTGCGTTTTCCTCCTCGGTCCTCTCGACGGTAACTTCTCCGAGTCTTGAGAAGGACCGTATCAGATTTCCTCCCGCCTTTGGCTGTCTTGCTAGACGCCCGGCAGAAAGCGACGGAGCGGATGTCTTCTTTTTGCTTGCTTACGAGGCGGAGGAGAAGGACTATGACGCCACGGGAGCAGCCAGAGCGGCGGCGGGTCTCTTCCGCCCTTGCTGACGAGGCGGAGAAGGAGGAGGCTGGCTGCTCGGGCGCGCCGGCGCAGGCGGAGAAGGAGGCGGAGTGCCGCCACGCACCGGAGAAGGAGGCGGAGTGCCGCCACGCGACGGAGAAGGAGGCGGAGTGCCGCCACGCGTGCCCTGATCGTCACTCGCCGGAGGAGGCGGTGGAGGAGGCGGAGTGCCCGACTCGCCGGAGGAGGAGGAGGAGGCGGAGGCGTCAGTTCGGAAGGTTGATGAGCTCCTTCCGCCATAGGCATGGAGTCTTGAGCAGAACCCAACCTAGTCTCCCCTTCACCGGTAGGGTGGTCAAGCGGGAGGTCCTCAAATCCTCCGTTATTTCATCCACCATCACCTTAGCATATCATACGGAATCGGCTGGCAGTGATAAGTTGTGCCGGGTCCACTAGGATAAACTTGGCCAACAGCCGCCTTGACCTTCAAAGTCATCCATCACGCCATAATGTGGCAACTTTGAGACTCCGTGATACCATCCACGGGATAGCCGGCAGGAGCCGTCAAAACATGCTCCGGCTGAAGCAGCTCGGTGGAAGCCACGCTGCTTCTCCGCTGAGATGGCGGGGTAGCTTGGGGGAAGCTTGGCAGGTCGCTTGCTGCGATCTGCTGCTTCTCGTTCCTCTAGCCCCATTACCCTTTCGCAGCGCCTGCAGTTGGTCCTGCTCGATTTCTTCCTCCTCTCGTGGGTTTTGTAACCCCACAGTGTCCGGAAAACCAACCTTCCACGAAAGGGAGCCTGGCGTGCCTCGTGTCCGTCCAGGGTGCTCAGGATTCCCAAGGGCCATTGTGAGCTCGTCCTTCTCCCTGTTTGGAAGGAATGTCCCTCGCTGTGCTGCATCGATATAGTGTCGAAGCTTCCTGACTGGTATTTGCAGTTGCTCGTCCGTCCACTGGCACTTCCCTGTTACAGGGTCCAAGGTTCCGCCAGCCCCGAAGAACCAAGTCCGGCAACGGCCTGGCCAATACATTGTCTCTAGTTCGATCCCTTTATCAAGCAGATCATGCTCAGCCTTGGACCACTTAGGTCGGGCTTTGAGGTAGCCACCTGACCCCGTGCGATGGTGAAGCTTCTTCTTCGCAGCATTTTTCTTGTTTGTCGCCGACATCTTCTTACTCTTTTCCGATGTCTTGTGGGCCACAAATGCGGGCCAGTGATCTTTGATCTTCTCATATTTGCCGATGAATTTTGGTGTCTTATCTTTCTCGACAAACTGGTATATATATAGACCGCCCCTCATGTCGAAGTTATCTCGAGGGGGTTATATCGACAACGACGCGACATACATATACATGAGAAAATAATGTTATCGGGGAGGGGGTATCGGTACCCCCCCCCCTCGTGTTGAAGTTTCTTCTTTCTCCTCTATTCCTTTCTTCTTCTTCTACTCTTCTTTTTCTTCTTCTCGCGAGAAAGGAAAATAAGGAAAAGGAAGAAAAGAGGAAGAAGAAAAAAGAAAAAAAAAAGAGGAGAAGAAGAAAGGAATAGAGGAGAAGAAGAAAAATGGAAATTTTTCCATTTTTCTTCTTCTCCTCTATTCCTTTCTTCTTCTCCTCTTCTTTTTCTTCTTATTTCCTCTTCTTATTTATTTCTCCTCTTCTTCCTCTCCTCTTCTTCTCCTTTCTTCCTCTTCTTATTTTCCTTTTTCCTCTCATTCTTTTACTATTGCTTGTTTTAAAAAAATGTTCAAATAGAAAATTAAAAAAAAACAAAGGTCTTGCCTAATGCATTGTTCATATGAATATACAAACATTTGCATATTTCTACAATAATTAATATCATCAAAAAAATCTATGAACAGAAAAAAAAACATTAATACACATATGAACAAAAAATACATATATGAAGAAAAACATGCTCTGAACAATTTTTTTATACATTTTGAACATCTACATACACATAGCCACATACATACACATATACATTATATATATGAACAAAAAATTAAACTAATAAAAGTGAAAAAAACAGAGGTGCGGCGGCGGCTCACAATGGCGGCTAGATGACGATGGCGGTGGGGCGAGGCGCCCGGCGGGACAACGGGCAGGGGCTCGGCGGCGGCTGAGGCGGGACGGGCGCTGGCTCGGGGAGGCAGCGAGGACGGGCCAGGCTCGAGGCAGGCGACGAGGACGGTGCTTGGGTTGAGGCGGCAGCCTTGGCAGCGGCGGCCAGCGAGTGGAGCAACTGGCGGCGACAAGGCGGCGACGACGGGGCATCTGAGACGGCGTCCTTGGCCGCGGATGGCGTCTGGCGGCGTCAGGCAGCGGACAATGTAGAAGCGGCAAACGGCGTCTGGGCGGCGGCGTTGATCTGGGCAACTGGCGGCGTCGATGAGCTTCGGCGTCGTCAGGCGGGCGAGAACAACTGGCGATGTGTTGGTCAAATTTTCCTAAGTGTTGTATATATAGCAAGAGCATTGGTCCCGGTTCGTGGCACAAACCGGGACTAATGCCCCCCTTTAGTCCCGGGTGGTGCCACCAACCGGGACCAAAGGCCTCTTTTTCGGCAGCCCAAAGGGCGGGAAGCGGCGGCCTTTGGTACCGGTTGGTGGCACCAACCGGTACCAATGCCCCCCCATTAGTCCCGGTTGGTGCCACCAACCGGGACTAAAGGCCCCTGTGCTGCACGCGTCGGGGCCAAAGTTTAGTTCCACCTCGCTAGTTGAGAGGGGCGCGCAGTGGTTTATAAGCCCCACTGCCGCACCCCTCTCAACCTCCTCTCCATTGCAGGCTTACGGGCCTACTTGTTCTTGCTATGGTGATGGGCTGCTGGCCTGCTGCGAACTGAATCCTGGCCCATGGATGGGTTTCTAGTCGTATTCAGGCTGTGGTGGCCCGATGGGTGGAATTTTTTGTTTTTTTGTTTTCTTTACTTATTGTTGCTATTTTTATTTTTTTCCAGTTTTTTTTTGTTTTCTGCATTATTTATTTTCTTTTGTTTTTTGCTTTATTTTTTAATTCCTTTTGCTTTTAGTTTTAGCAAAATTATAAACTTTCTGTTAGTGCCATTACTTTTCAAATTTGAAAACACTTTTTTGTTTTTTTGTTTTCTTTCTTGCTTTATTTATTTTATTTTGTTTCTACTTACAAAAAAATACTTATTGTTGTTTTTTGTTTTGATTTCTGCATTATTTATTTTCTTTTGGTTTTTGCTTTATTTTTCAATTCTTTTTGCTTTTAGTTTTAGGAAAATTATAAACTTTCTGTTAGTGCCATTAGTTTTCAAATTTGAAAACACTTTTTTTGTTTTTTTGTTTTCTTTCTTGCTTTATTTATTTTATTTTGTTTTTACTTACAACAAAAAACTTATTGTTGATATTTTTAATTATTACGAGGGCCGAACCATAAGCCATTAAAGCATTTCGTATTCCCACATATAGGGCATGGATAACATATAAAACCATTCTGCTTGTTTGCCTCAGCCACTTCGAGAAAATCATGCACGCCCTTAATGTACTCGGAGGTGTGTCTTGAACCGTACATCCATTCCCGGTTCATCTGCGTGCATTATATATAATTAAGTGTGTCAAAAATCATTACAGAACATCATGAATAGATAATTAAGTGACCAAATTAATAGAAGTTCATCATCACATTAAAACCAAAGTACATACATAGTTCTCATCTAACAACATAAAGCTCTGCGGAGCATCTAAATTAATTAAACCATACACTGAAACTATGTAAAACATTTCAATGCGAAAACAAATGCGATCATAATCGCAACCAGTGTAACAACTGATCCAACAGCATAATGATACCAAGCCTCGGTATGAATGACATATTTTCTAATCTTTCTAATCTTCAAGCGCATTGCATCCATCTTGATCTTGTGATCATCGATTTACATCCACAACATGCAACTCCAATATCATCTTCTCCTCCTCAATTTTTCTAATTTTTTCCTTCAACAAATTATTTTCTTCTTCAACTAAATTTAACCTCTCGACAATAGGGTCGGTTGGAATTTCCGGTTCAACAACCTCCTAGATAAATAAAATATATGTCACGTTGGTCGGCATAATTGTCATAAACAATAAATGAACCAATAGTTATGAAAAGATAATATATACCACATCCGAATCATAGACAGGACAAGGGCCGACGGGGGCGGATACCAAAACCATCGCACTATATAAGATGCAATAATAAAAGTAAGAAAATTACACAAGTATCTATATAAACATACAAGTAAGAATTTTTTTCCTTTCAGAAAGAAGATAAGATAAGAACAAGAGGCTCACCACGGTGGTGCCGGCGACGAGATCGGCGCGGGCGATCGACGGCGGTGAAGACGGGGACGGGACGTGACGGACCGCTAAACCTAGACAAATATTAAGGAAAATGGAGCTTGGAGGTCGAGCTTGGAGATGAGAAAGCATAAGTAGTGTGGCTCGGGCATTCCATCGAACACCTCGTGTGCATAGGAGGTGAGCTAGAGCACAACAAAGCTCTCCCCTCGCCTGCCACGAAAAACAGAGCACTGGGAGTGCTCTGCTCGCGGGCGAGGGGTATATATAGGCAACTAATTAGTCCCGGTTGGTGACTCGAACCAGGACTAAAGGGCAGCCTTTGGTCCCGGTTCGTCCCACCAACCGGGACCAATGGTGGTGGGCCAGGAGCGAGGCCCATTGGTCCCGGTTTGTCCCACCAACCGGGACCAAAAGGTCCAGCCGAACCGGGACCAATGGCCCACGTGGCCCGGCCGGCCCCCGGGGCTCACGAACCGGGTCCAATGCCCCCATTGGTCCCGGTTCTGGATTGAACCGGGACTAATGGGCTGGCCTGGACCATTGCCCTGTTTTCTACTAGTGCGTGACCAACTGCATAAGCCTATGTACTACCGCACCATCAAACCCTTTGGCTATGCACTTGCCGGAGGAATTTCCAACTGACCGAATTGTAAGCTTTTTTCAAAGTCCAGTTTCAGGATCACCGCTTTGGAGCCACGGGCTCGTAGATCATGACCAATCTCATGAAGACAGAGAATACCATCCAGAATGAACCTGCCCTTAATGAAAGCTATTTGGAACAGGCTAAGGGAGCGGTGGGCAATGGGGGATAGCCTAGTGGCAAAGCCTTTAGCCGGAAGCTTCGCGAAGTAATTGATCAAGGCTATAGGGCTGAACTGAGTAATCAAGTCAGCCCCTTTGACTTTAGGAATAAGAGTAAGCACAACATTGTTTAGACGAGAAATATCAACGATCCCCAGCCAGAAGCCTTGAATGATAGCATGGACACGATCCCGCAGCTGAGGCCAGAATTGCCTAAAGAAGGGAATGGAGAAACCATCAGGTCCTGAAGCCGCATTTGAATTGGCTGTGTGTATCATATTGAAAATCTCCTCGTCATAAGGGGGAATTAGCAAGGCGTCGTTATCCTCACTCGAAACCTGATCCTGAGAGGCCCAGAAAGAATTGGCCAATCTAAAGCCTACCTCAGGCTTAGCAGAGAGCAGAGAGGAGAAGAAGTTAACCACGTGTGACATAATCTGGGAGGGATCAGAGACCCTAACATTATTAATAAGCAGGCTATCTATCATGCAACAGGGACGCCTGCCGTTGGCTATGGCGAAGAAGTACGAAGTAGGGGAATCACCCTTTAGAGTCCAGTTAATGGTGCCCCTTTGCTTCGAATAAACTTCTTCTTACCGATGCAAGGCCAACAAGGCCTCTTCTAAATCGTACCTGGCCTGCCATTCAGAGCGAGAGAGGCCAGAGCCATCCGCGCGAGCGTCCAAGGACCCAATTTGAGCAGCGATCCGAGCCTTGGCGCGCCTTGACTCGGCAGCATGGTTCATAGCCCACCCTCGCAAAAATTTATGAAGGAAATAGGAGAATTGGTGCTAGTCGTCCATCGGACCAAAAGAACGCCGAGTCGAAGAAAGGAAAGAAGAGATCTTATTCGCAATCAGGTCAGCAAAGCCATCAACCAGGAGCCAAGACGCATCAAACTGAAAACGCGAAGAAGAAACAGAGTGAATCCCATCGTTAAGAATCAAGGGCGCATGGTCAGATCCCACGATGGGCAAGGCCCGCAGGGAGGCCCGAGGGAGCAGAGTGTCCCACCTGGGGCAAATAAAAACACTATCAAGGACAGAGCGGATGGGAGCCGTTTGGTGATTCGTCCAGGTGTAACGGGCACCAACCCTAGGAATTTCGTGAA
This sequence comes from Aegilops bicornis, assembly GCA_021605145.1. NCBI lineage: Eukaryota > Viridiplantae > Streptophyta > Magnoliopsida > Poales > Poaceae > Aegilops > Aegilops bicornis. The sequence continues at coordinate 73,186,429 of CM038673.1, forward strand.
TAGCAGAGTCCGTGATAAAAGCATTGAATGCATCAGCGAGCGGCCAAGAAAAGTTAGGCGAATTTTTATCCAGAGGGGAACGCATCAGGTTAAAGTCACAACCAATAAGCAGAGGGAGGTCACAAGACTCTATCTTATTCAGAATTTCATCCAAGAAGATATGAGAAAGAGAGTGGTCAGCCAGACCGTCGACCACCATAACTTCCAAGAGAACATTGAGGGAGCAGTTAGAAACAACAGTACTAGCCAAAAAAATACCATAATCAAAGGCGACAAAGTCGAATGTATCTCTTTTAGTGCCGAGAAGAATTCCACCCGAGTGACCCGAGGACGGCAAATCATTCCAATCAAACCTATCAATCCCAGCCACTGCAGAGAGTTCATTCAAGGAGAAGGAAGGTTTAAGCGTTTCAACAAGGCCAATGATATATATAATCTCAGAGCGGATAAGATCTTTAAGTTGGTCCATGCGCCCCCTAGCGCCAAAACCCCTAATATTCCAAAATAAGGCCTTCATCGGAGAGAGAGAGGTTTTTAATGCGAAGACTCGACCTGCTAGGGGCAATGCAGGGTTTAGAGTGTTTGCCAGCCCCGCGCCGAAGCGCAGGGGAGGAGCCTGATCCCTTTCAGGTCCCCCCTCGACCCCACCAGCCACAACTAGTGAGGCGTCAGCCCTAGACGCGACCTCCTTAGCCCTAGCAATATCAGCATGTGCCACTTCATTAGCCTGGATAATATCCAATAACGAAGAGGGAGACCCAAAACTGGGATCACAAGAAATACCTACGTCCTATAAGATACGCAAAAGATGAGCATTGGAATGCGACTGAAGAACTAGACGAACAGGAGAAGAAGCAGGAATGGGGGGAGTTGGAGAGCCTTGGGGAGTACCTGAGGGAGGAAGATCCCTAGTCGTAGCGCGTCGCGCCGCCCGATCAGCCACCCGCTTGCCGCTGTTGGAAATGCGCCCGCTCTTGCGGGCCGAGGAAGTAGGAGAGTGCACCAGCGCGGGATGGGCGCGACCAGAAGAAGCCGCCGCTGACGAGGGGCCCGAGGCCGCGCCCAAATCAGCATCAAGCCTGCGGCAAAGCCCCGCCGCAGACTGCTTGGAATCATCGGAGGCCCTGCTGCGCGCTGAGAACTTCTTGACGGAGGATTTCTTCTTCTTTCTCTTGGTCACCGGGCCGGTCGGGGGGAGGTCTTCAATGCCAGAGAGGGACGGGGAGGCGGGGCGGGCTGGGATGTTGGAGTAAACACCAGAGAAGGGGGTGCCCCTAGCTTCCCCAGAAGCTGCAGCCCCCCCACCAACGCCATCCAATGCGTCCTTGTTACCGCCCCCCACCGGAGCATTTTCCTTGAGCAGATCGCGGTCCTCAGAAGTCAGCCCATCCCACTCAGATTGGGTGAAGTGATGCTCATTGCCATGGTTAGAATCATCCGGGAGGCCATCACCGTCCTTGTCCTTGTCGCTGTCGCCCGAGGAAGGCTGGGGTGGTGGAGGCGAGGCCGAAATCGAAGCCGCATCACCCTCCACCCAAACCCTGAGACGGAAACCACCAGTAGAGGGGAAGACATCAACAGAGCCACGGATGCAGAGAGGGTCAACGCTCCACACCCGCATTCTGACAGGGCCCGGGACACAAAGAGACTCCGGATCAACTTCGATAGGTTTGTCAATCAGAACACCGAAAGCCATGAGGAAGGTGATGGAGTCCTAGTCCGAGCCGGCTAGGAGACGGAGATGTGTTTAACTCCAACAGTTATCCCCCTAAACACGACATCGTTATGTCATAGCTCTGACGCCGATCCTTCTTTGAATCTTTGAAAACTTCTCTCGATCCAAAGCCTTGGTTAGAATGTCCACCAGTTGATCATCGGTGTGACTCTACATTTTACATTTTAGTGATCCAAGATCACATTGAGTCTATAGGAAAAGCCAATACTATCAAGGAGGGATGAGGTGTTGCTTATTGAGCCTTTTGCTTCATGTGCTTAGTGATAGGCTCCAAAACCCTCCACTACTTTCTCACATCCACATATGACCTAAACCTAAAGTCAAACTCGGCCCTACCGGTTCTTTCTACCCGGCGCCACCGAGTTAAGATGTCTTAGCCACTGCCACAAACACTAGGAAAATCGGTTTCACCGATAGGGATCTCGGTCTCACCGAGATGGGATTGTAATCTCTCTGTTTCCCTTCGTAACGTTTTGGTCTAACCGAAGTGAGCGATCGGTCCCACCGAGATTGCAATGTAAACTCTCTGTTTCCCTTTTGTAACTTTTCGGTCTCACCAAAAGAGCAAATCGGTCCCACCGAGTTTACCTGACCAACTCACTGGTTAGCTAATTACCAAAATCGGTCCCACCGAGTTTGTGTAATCAGTCTCACCGAGATTACGTTATGCCCTAACCCTAACCATATCGGTCCTACCGAGTTGCATATCAGTCCCACCGAAAACCCTAACGGTCACTAGGTTTACAAAATCGGTCAGACCGAGTTTGGTAAATTATGTGTAACGGTTAGATTATGTGTGGAGGCTATATATACCCTCCACCTCCTCTTCATTCGTGGAGAGATCCATCGTAACAAACCTACACTTCCAACTTACCGATTACGAGAGAGAACCACCTACTCATGTCTTTGATGCCAAGATATTCCATTCCAACCATATGAATCTTGATCTCTAGCCTTCCCCAAGTTGCTTTCCACTCAAATCTTCTTTCCACCAGATCCAAATCCTATGAGAGAGAGTTGAGTGTTGGGGAGACTATCATTTGAAGCACAAGAGACAGGAGTTCATCATCAACACACCATTTGTTACTTCTTGGAGAGTGGTGTCTCCTAGATTGGCTAGGTGTCACTTGGGAGCCTCCGACAAGATTGTGGAGTTGAACCAAGGAGTTTGTAAGGGCAAGGAGATCGCCTACTTCGTGAAGATCAACCGCTAGTGAGGCAAGTCCTTCGTGGGCGACGGCCATGGTGGGATAGACAAGGTTGCTTCTTCGTGGACCCTTCGTGGGTGGAGCCCTCCGTGGACTCACGCAACCGTTACCCTACGTGGGTTGAAGTCTCCATCAACGTGGATGTATGATAGCACCACCTATCGGAACCACGACAAAAACATCCGTGTCTCCAATTGCGTTTGAATTCTCCAAACCCTTCCCTTTACATTCTTGCAAGTTGCATGCTTTATTTTCCGCTGCCTATAGACTCTTTGTATGCTTGCTTGAATTGCATGATGATTGCTTGAATTGTTCAAAGATAGCTAAAATCTGCCAAAGTCTAAAATTGGGAAAAGGCATAGCTTTTAATTGGTCAAGTAGTCTAATCACCCCCCCCCCCCTCTAGACATACTTCAAGGTCCTACAAGTGGTATCAGAGTGTTGGTCTCCATTTGCTTTGATTTCCATAGCTTTTGGTGGTCATAGCCTTGGTTTCACAACCTAGGAGAGTATGGCGTCTAGTGAGGGAAATTATCACCGTAGAGGTCCTTACTTTGATGGCACTAATTTTGCTAGTTGGAAGCGTAAGATGAAAATGCATATTCTCGGACATAACCCGCCGTTTGGGCTATTGTGTGTATTGGCTTGCAAGGTGAATTCTTTGATGGGAGAGAACCGAACCGTGAAGCTAGTGCGGAAGAGTTGAAGATGTTGCAATACAACGCTCAAGCTTGTGATATCCTCTTCAACGGATTGTGCCCTGAAGAATTCAACAAAATCAGCCGTCTTGAGAATGCAAAGGAAATTTTGGATACTTCGATTGATATGCATGAAGGTACCGACTCCGTCAAGGAATCCAAGTTGGATGTGCTCAAAAGTCAGCTTGACAAGTTCAAAATGAAGGATGGTGAAGGTGTCGCTTGATACTTCTCCAACGTATCTATAATTTTTTATTGCTCCATGCTACTTTATCTATTGTTTTGGACTATAATGGGCTTTATTTTCCACTTTTATATTATTTTTGGGACTAACCTATTAACCGGAGGCCCAGCCTGTAATTGTTTTTTTTGCCTATTTCAGTGTTTCCGAGAAACGGAATATCAAACAGAGTTCAAACGGAATGAATCCTTCGGGAACGTCATTTTCTCACCGAACGTGATCCAGGAGACTTGGACCCTACTCCAAGGAGTGCCAGAGGCGGTCACGAGGGTGGGGGCGCGCCCCTCCCCCCTGGGCGCGCACCCCTGCCTCGTGGGCCCCCTGACGCTCCCCCGACGTACTCCTAACTCCTATATATACCTACGTACCCCCAACAGATCGGGGATGGAGCCAAAAACCTAATTCCACCGCCGTACCTTCCTGTATCCACGAGATCCCATCTTGGGGCCTGTTAGGAGCTCCATGGGAGGGCATCTACCACGGAGGGCTTCTACATCAACACCATAGCCCCTCCGATGAAGTGTGAGTAGTTTACTTCAGACCTTCGGGTCCATAGTTAGTAGCTAGATGGCTTCTTCTCTCTTTTTGGATCTCAATACAATGTTCTCCCCCTCTCTCGTGGAGATCTATTCGATGTAATCTTCTTTTTGCGGTGTGTTTGTTGAGACTGATGAATTGTGGGTTTATGATACAGCTTATCTATGGAAAAGATTTGATTCTTCTCTGAATTCTTTTATGTATGATTAAGTTATCTTTGCAAGTCTCTTTGAATTATCCGTTTGGTTTGGCCAACTAGATTGGTAGTTCTTGCAATGGGAGAAGTGCTTAGCTTTGGGTTCAATCTTGCGGTGTCCTAACCCAGTGACAGAAAGGGTTGCAAGGCACGTATTGTATTGTTGCCATAGAGGATAACAAGATGGGGTATTTATCATATTGCATGAATTTATTCCTCTACATCATGTCATCTTGCTTAAGGCGTTACTCTGTTTTTAACTTAATACTCTAGATGCATCTTTGGATAGCGGTCGATGAGTGGAGTAATAGTAGTAGATGCAGAATCGTTTTAGTCTACTTGTCACGGACGTGATGCCCATATACATGATCATTGCCTGGATAACCTCATAACTATGCTCAATTCTGTCAATTGCTCAACAGTAATTTGTTCACCCACCGTAGAATATCTATGCTTTTGAGAGAAGCCACTAGTGAAACCTATGGCCCCCGGGTCTATTCTCATCATATCAATCTCCATCACTTTATTTACTTGCTTTTCTTTTACTTTTTACTTTGCATCTTTATAACAAAAATACCAAAAATATTATCTCTATCAGATCTCACTCTCGTAAGTGACCGTGAAGGGATTGACAACCCCTAATCGCGTTGGTTGCGAGTAGCTATCGTTTTGTGCAGGTACGAGGGACTTGCGCGTAGCCTCCTATTGGATTGATACCTTGGTTCTCAAAAACTGAGGGAAATACTTACGCTACTTTGCTGCATCATCCTCTCCTCTTCGGGGAAATCCAACGCAGTGCTCAAGAGGTAGCAAGAAGAATTTCCGGCGCCGTTGTCGGGGATGTCTACGCAAAATTCAACATACCAAGTACCCATCACAATCCCTATCTCTCGCATTACATTATTTGCCATTTGCCTCTCGTTTTCCTCTCCCCCACTTCACCCTTGCCGTTTTATCCGCCCTCTCTTTCCCAATCTCCTCCTCTTTTTCCCTTTGCCTTTTGTTTGCTCGTGTGTTAGTTCGCTTGCTTGCCGTTATGTCGAATTCCTTATCCGCTCCTATGTCTCCCGAGTTTGAAGTTCTTCACTTCAAGCAAAGGCAAGGAGAAAACTTAAAAGATGCTTGGTATAGGATGATGGAATCTTATCGTAAGTGCACCCTAGAGGTGAACTTTAGAGTTCTTCTTCGCAATTTTTATGTTGGGTTAAATATGACGCATAGACAACTCTTGGATTGCATGGCCAAGGGAAATTTCATTAATATTGATCCCGGTATTGCATGAGATTATAGAGGAATAGTGGAAAACCACCCCAAAAGGTAGGATCTCATCCTACCCAGGAAGAAACCCAAGTGTTTGAGAAGATTTGCGAAGTAACAAAGATTTTACAAAAGTCTCTTGAGCCTCTTAAAAATATTAGCGGAAATCTTAACCATATGAATATGTTGATTACTCTTTGCAATAAACGGTTGGATTCATTAGATCTAAAAATTTCCAAGTATGACGGGAAGAGGGAAGAACCCCCCGGATTTGAGCATGACTCCACTAAAAAATTGAAAATTAAAGAGGGCAATACCTAGATCTATCCTTGTTTTTATGCCTAGCTAGGGGCGTTAAACGATAGCGCTTGTTGGGAGGTAACCCAATTTTATTTTGAGTTTTTTGTTTTTAGTTCTGTTTAGGAATAAATAATCCATCTAGCCTCTGTTTAGATGTGGTTTTATCTTTTAATTAGTGTTTGTGCCAAGTTGAACCTATTGGATCTTCTTGGATGATAGTTATTTGGTCTTGCTGTAATTTCCAGAATCTTTGTGCTCAGTGCCCGAATTGTTAAAAATCACCAGAACGTGATAAAATACTGATTCCAATTGCTGCTGATCAATAAACAAATTTTCCAGGACTTCTAGTTTTGGTACAAGTTTTTGGGTTCCAGAAGTTTGCGTTAGTTACAGTTTACTACATACTGTTCTGTTTTTGACAGATTCTGTTTTGCGTGTGTTGTTTGCTTATTTTGATGAATCTATGGCTAGTAAAATAATTTATGAACCATAGAGAAGTTGGAATACAGTAGGTTTAACACCAATATAAATAAAGAATGAGTTCATTACAGTACCTTAAAGTAGTCTTTTGTTTTCTTTCTCTAACGGAGCTCACGAGATTTCTATTGAGTTTTGTGTTGTGAAGTTTTCAAGTTTTGGGTGAATTATTTTGATGGATTATGGAACAAGGAGTGGCAAGAGCCTAAGATTGGGGATGCCCATGGCACCCCCAAGATAATCCAAGGACACCAAAAGTCAAAGCTTGGGGATGCCCGGAAGGCATCCCTCTTTCATCCACTTCCATCGGTAATTTACTTGGAGCTATTTTTATTCACCAACATGATATGTGTTTTGCTTGGAGCGTCTTGTATTATTTGAGTCTTTGCTTGTTAGTTACCAAAATCATCCTTGCTGTACACACCTTTTGAGAGAGCCATATATGAATTGAAATTTTATAGAATACTCTATGTGCTTCACTTATATCTTTTGAGCTTGATAATTTGCTCATAGTGCTTCACTTATATCTTTTTGAGCGTGATAAATTTTGCTCTAGTGCTTCACTTAGATCTTTTAGAGCACGGTGGTGGATTTGTTTTAAAGAAACTTGATCTCTCATGCTTCACTTAGATTATTTTGAGAGTCGTTAATCGCATGGTAATTTGCTTAATGTTAATATACTTGGTGTTCAAGATATGTGAAACTTTCTTTTGAGTGCGTTGAATACTAAGATAAGTTTGATGCTTGATAATTGTTTTGAGATATGGAGGTAATAATATCAAAGTCATGCTAGTTGAGTAGTTTTGAATTTGAGAAATGCTTGTGTTGAGGTTTGTAAGTCCCGTAGCATGCACGTATGGTTAAAGTTGTGTAACAAATTTGAAGCATGAAGTGTACCTGGCTTGTGCATCCTTATGAGTGGCGGTCGGGGACGAGCGATGGTATTTTCCTACCAATCTATCCCCCTAGGAGCATGCGCGTAGTACTTGATTTTTGATGACTTATAAATTTTTGCAATAAGTATATGAGTTCTTTTGACTAACGTTGAGTCCATGGATTATACGCACTTTTACCTTTCCGCCATTGCTAGCCTCTTCCGTGCATTGCCCTTTCTCACATTGAGAGTTGGCGCAAACTTTGCCGGTGCATCCAAACCCCGTGATATGATACGCTCTATCACACATAAACCTCCTTATATCTTCCTCAAAACAGCCACCATACCTACCTATTATGGCATTTCCATAGCCATTCCGAGATATATTGCCATGCAACTTTCCATCGTTCCGTTCATCATTATTATGACATACATTACTTTTGTCATATTGCCATTGCATGATCATGTAGGTGACATAGTATTTGTGGCAAAGCCACCATGCATTATTTTTCATACATGTCACTCTTGATTCATTGCACCATCCCGGTACACATCACGGAGGCATTCATATAGAGTCATAACTTGTTCTAGTTTCGAGTTGTAATCCTTATGTTGTAATCAATGGAAGTGTGATGATCATCATTATTAGAGCATTGCCCAAATAAAAAAAGAGAGAAAGGCCAAAATAAGGCCCAAAAAAAAGGGCAATGCTACTATCTCTTTTTCCACACTTGTGCTTCAAGGTAGCACCATGTTCTTCATGTAATGAGTCTCATATTTTGTGCTCCAGAGTAGCACCTCGTTCTTCATGTAGTGAGTCTCAATTATTGTGCTTCAAAGTAGCACCATGTTTTTCATATAGTGAGTCTCATATGTTATCACTTTCATATACTAGTGGGAATTTTTCGTTATAGAACTTGGCTTGTATATTCCTACGATGGGCTTCCTCAAATGCCCTATGTCTTCATGAGCAAGCAAGTTGGATGCACACCCACTAGTTTTCTTTTGTTGAGCATTCATAGCTCTAGTTCATCCGTTGCATGGCAATCCCTACTCCTCATGTTGACATCAATTGATGGGCATCTCCATAGCCCGTTGATTATCCTCGTCAATGTGAGACTTTCTCCTTTTTTTTCTCCACACAATCCCCATCATCATATTCTATTCCACCCATAGTGCTATATCCATGGCTCATGCTCATGTATTGCGTGAAGGTTGAAAAAGTTTGAGATTATTTAAGTATGAAACAATTGCTTGGCTTGTCATCGTGGGTATAGAAGTTGGGAACATCTTTGTGTGACGAAAATGAAGCATAGCCGAACTATATGATTTTGTAGGGATGAACTTTCTTTGGCCATGTTATTTTGAGATGACATAATTATTTTGATTAGTATTCTTGAAGTATTATTATTTTTATGTCAATATGAACTTTTGCCATGAATCTTTCGGATCTGAATATTCATATCACAATTAAGAAGATTTACATTGAAATTATGCCAAAGTATCACTCCGCATCAAAAATTCTCTTTTTATCATTTACCTACTCGAGGACGAGCAGGAATTAAGCTTGGGGATGCCTGATACGTCTCCAACGTATCTATAATTTTTTATTGCTCCATGCTACTCTATCTATTGTTTTGGACTATAACGGGCTTTATTTTCCACTTTTATATTATTTTTGGGACTAACCTATTAACCGGAGGCCCGGCCCAGAATTGCTGTTTTTTTCCTATTTCAGTGTTTCGAAGAAACGGAATATCAAACAGAGTCCAAACAGAATGAAACCTTCGGCAACGTGATTTTCTCACCGAACGTGATCCAGGAGACTTGGACCCTACTCCAAGGAGTGCCAGAGGCGGTCACGAGGGTTGGGGCGCGCCCCCCTGCCTCGTGGGCCCCCTGACGCTCCACCGACGTACTCCTTCCTCCTATATATACCTACGTACCCCCAACAGATCGGGGACGGAGCCAAAAACCTAATTCCACCGCCGTACCTTCCTGTATCCACGAGATCCCATCTTGGGGCCTGTTCCGGAGCTCCACCGGAGGGGGCTTCTACCACGGAGGGCTTCTACATCAACACCATAGCCCCTCCTATGAAGTGTGAGTAGTGTACTTCAGACCTTCAGGTCCATAGTTAGTAGCTAGATGGCTTCTTCTCTCTTTTTGGATCTCAATACAATGTTCTCCCCCTCTCTCGTGGAGATCTATTCGATGTAATCTTCTTTTTGCGGTGTGTTTGTTGAGACCGATGAATTGTGGGTTTATGATCCAGATTATCTATGGAAAATATTTGATTCTTCTCTGAATTCTTTTATGTATGATTAAGTTATCTTTGCAAGTCTCTTCGAATTATCCGTTTGGTTTGGCCAACTTGATTGGTAGGTCTTGCAACGGGAGAAGTGCTTAGCTTTGGGTTCAATCTTGCGGTGTCCTTACCCAAAGGATGTAAAGGGTTGCAAGGCACGTATTGTATTGTTGCCATCGAGGATAACAATAGGGGGTATTTATCATATTTCTTGAATTTATTCCTCTACATCATGTCATCTTGCTTAAGGTGTTACTCTGTTTTTAACTTAATACTCTAGATGCATGCTGGATAGCGGTCGATGAGTGGAGTAATAGTAGTAGATGCAGCGTTTCGGTCTACTTGTCACGGACGTGATACCTATATACATGATCATTGCCTGGATAACCTCATAACTATGCTCAATTCATCAATTGCTCAACAGTAATTTGTTCACCCACCGTAGAATATCTATGCTCTTGAGAGAAGCCACTAGTGAAACCTATGGCCCCCGGGTCTATTCTCATCATATCAATCTCCATCACTTTATTTACTTGCTTTGCTTTTACTTTTACTTTGCATCTTTATACCAAAAATACCAAAAATATTATCTCTATCAGATCTCACTCTAAGTAAGTGACCGTGAAGGGATTGACAACCCCTAATCGCATTGGTTGCGAGTAGCTATCATTTTGTGCAGTGCACGAGGGACTTGCGCGTAGCCTCCTACTGGATTGATACCTTGGTTCTCAAAAACTGAGGGAAATACTTACGCTACTTTGCTGCATCATCCTCTCCTCTTCGGGGAAATCCAACGCAGTGCTCAAGAGGTAGCATCGCTGAAATGTACTCTAGGCTTGCTCTTATCACAAATGAGATTGCCGGCTTAGGAAGTGAAGAGATGACCGACAGATTCATCATCAAGAAGATCCTAAGAGCATTGGATGGAAAATATGATACCGTGTGCACATTGATCCAAATGATGCCAAATTACAAAGATCTCAAGCCAACGGAAGTCATTAGAAGAATTGTTGCTCATGAGATGTCACTCAAGGATAAGGAGGAACTTCACAACAAGTCAAGTGGTGCTTACAAAGGCTCATGTGAAGCCCCCACATCATCAAGTGAGAAACAAACCTTCAATGAAGAATTGAGCTTAATGGTGAAGAACTTCAACAAATTCTACAAGAGTAGAAGCAAAGAAAGAAGCTCCAAGTCAAGATCCTACAATGACAAAAGATCTTCTAGTCGAGAGCGCAATTGCTACAATTGTGGGAGTCCCGGACACTATTCCAATGAGTGTACAGCACCCTACAAAAGAAGAGAAGATTCTCCCAAGAGAAGAAGTAGAAGAGAAGAATCACCACCAAGAGAGAGAAGGAGTAGAAATGATCGTTATGAACGAAGACCCTCACGGAGAAGCAAGGATTCGGAAAGGAAAGACAAGTCACCAAAGAGCTACACAAAACAAAGACATCAAGCTCATGTTGGTGAATGGGTATCCGGCTCCGACTCCGACAATCACTCCGAGAAAAGCTATCACTCTGACTCCGAATACACTCAAGATGAAGGTGTTGCCGGCTTAGCACTTGTGTCAACCAACTCCTACGACATATTTTAATCACCAAATGAAGGAATTGGGAGATGCTTCATGGCCAAAGATCCTAAGGTAACACACCCCGAGTATGTTGATTTTAATAGTGATGAAGATGACTTGCTAGGTGATGATGATTTACTTGTTGACAACTCTAGTGATGAATACTATGATGAAACGTCAATTAATCATGCTAATCAAGATGAAACGAATAACAATGATAAGGATAAAATTGAGCATCTAACTAAAGAACTAAACACTCTTAAGTTAGCTCATGAAACTATCTTCGAAGATCATCGAGAACTTTTAAGGGCTCATGAGAAGTTACGCTTTGAAAATCTCAATCTTGAGCAAGAGCATGAGTTCCTAAAAGCGATCAATGATGATCTTCGTAATAAAAGTTCTTCTTACATTGCCAAGCGTTTACTCTTATCTACTTACATGCCTCAAGTCAAGTCTAGTAACAAGAACAAAAAGGATTCTTCTTCTAGTAGTAACAATAACAATGCTAAATCCAATATTGTTGCTTCTAGTAGTTCTCTTGATTCCACTAATGATTCTCTTAGCCAAGTTACACTTGAGCAAGAAAACAGCTTATTGAAGGGAATTATGGAGAAAGGTGTGTACAAGAGCCTTCTTTGGGAGTAAGCAATTTGAGGAAATTGTACGCAAGCAAGGAAGGCACCGGAAGAATCAAGGTGTTGGTTTTGAACGAAAGGTCAATGCCAATGGAGTTGAGTGGGAAGAAGATCAATACCCCAAGACGAAGTTTGTTCCTCAACAAGAGAAGTATGATCCTACTTCCTTCAAGGGAACACAAGCACAAGATGATCTTTCACCACAAGACCACAAGAACAAAGGCAAGGACAAGCTTCAAGAGGAGATTGATGCATTTGAAGAAGCACCTAAGGCCTTGGTCAAGTGGGTTCCCAAGACTACGTCAAGTTCTACTTCATCAAGCACAACTACTACACCAAGGATTCCCATCAAGATGATGTGAATCCCGAAGAACAAGAACTAGAGAGTTCTTGAGGGTAACTCCGCCAACATTTTTTCACTCATATCATTATGGCAAGGACAAATGCAATCAACTTCCATATCTTGCACTAGTTCAAGGAGTCACAAACCCTCATGTTGGTAAGGCAAGGGACAAGGTAACCTAATGTTTTCGTGGACATCATTTTGTGTGTGCATCACTCTATGTCTATGGATATTCTTGTTTGTTCCTTGTGGGACTAACCCGTGTAGGTATTGAAAGTGAAACTCACTCCAAAGGATTGCTCCAAAAGATCTACATCAACATTGAGCATCCACATCTTCAACACCTACATGAAGTCATCAACGACAACCCAAGGTTAGTTTATCCCTCTAAGGGGGGATCTAAAATCTAGGGGGAGCTTAACTCTAAGAATTGAGTCAAAGCAACTCTAATGATGTGAACATATAAATGCTTTATGTAAAAGTGGTAACCCCACTTGAGCTTAAACGATGAGTATGACCTATGATCAAATGTTCTCATTTGACTCCTAAGTCAATATACTCATATATAGATGACCTAGTCATCGCCAATTGTTTGATAGATGCTAGAATTGGTTGTGCATGCTTTGTCACATATTTCATTTGTCATTTTATTGTGTGAGCATGTTCGTTGCATATTTTACTCATTCGAGGACATCCACTTGTTGTTTGATTGATTGGTCTCCTTTTCTTTTGCCAAGTGGATGGACAAGAATGCCTAAGAACCTTCTCTAGCTATCTATGCTTTTCTTGCCTCAAACTCTATTCATGCTACATCACAAAATTTGATCAAGTCAGATTCGAACCACTCTGTGTGAGGAGCACTCGGAGTCCCGATTCGTCATAGACTTAAACTTCCAAAACTTCTTTGTGATTTTCGGTCTGACCGATTCCTCCATTTCGGTCATACCGAGATTACTAAGTCGATCTAGGTTTTCAATCTCGGTGCAACCGATTTTAACTTTTCGGTCACACCGAGTTGTTGTAACTATTAACAGTTATGCATCTCGGTGCCACCGAGTTGTTTAACTCGGTCACACCGACAGTGTCGGGCTATATATATCACACGGGAAAATTTTGGAAAATTTTCTCCGAAACTTCTCGCCTGCGCATAGCTCGCTCTGCCTACTTGGTCTACGGATTTTCGACTTCGTCGCCAGCCGCCTCCTGTCGCTGGTCTCCGCCGCCGTCAACGGAATTCACCTCCGCCGTTGCCGCCGTAGCAAGTTCACCGCCAAACTAGGGTATGAACTTGATCTCCGTGCTATCCTCGTCCGATTCTCAGCACATTGTATTCGTAATGAATCTTTCCACGATTGAAACACTTCTATCTAGTCAAAACAATCCTTAGAATAGGTATGATTCGAAAATTTAGGGTTAGGTTTCACGAAACCATCTCGGACCCACCGAGTTGAAAAACTCGGTCCCACCGATTTGGCTAACGCCATTGCACTAGTAAGTCTCGGTGCGACCGAGAATTACAAATCGGTGTGACCAATTTTAGAACTTTGTGAAACCCTAGCAGTCTCGGTGCCATCAACTGTGACTCGGTCTGACCGAGTTCACTAGTTTAGGTTCCAAAACTGCTTGATATCTTGAGTTTGAAAATCGGTAGATCCGAAATGCTTTACGTGGAAACTAAAACTAAGTTTTTGGAATCATTCTTTTGTAAAATCTCTGCATTTTGTGATGCTCATCCACTCTACCTCATCTATAACTATTCACGAGGTCAGCGGTTAGTCAACAAGATGTCGAGACCAAAGTGACAGCCAATGGTGTCGGAGGAGCAAATTCAAATGAGTGAGGGCACTAGTCCCTCAAGCAGCTCAGATGAGGGGAGCAGAAGCACTTCCAGTAATTTTCCCAAGGATGCCACAAGGACAAGGAAGAAGAAGACCTCGGAGTCTGAGGATGAAGATTATGTGGCAGCTGAGGATGAGGCCAGTTCCAAGAAGAAAGTGCACAAGAAAGAGCACAGCTCAACAGCAGTTAAGCCTGGAATGAAGATCAAAAGGCCAGCAGGTAGACAACCAATGTCCAAAGCCAAAGTCTCCACTCAAGCTTCTTTGGAATCCCAACCCAAAGAACCTGCTGCTGTTGAAGGAAAGAAAAGGAAGGAAAGGGTCAAGAAGACCATGGCCAGAGTGATTGGGAAACCATCTATGATGGAAGAAGAGGAAGAAGAAGAGGTTGCTCAGCCTGCACCCAAGGCACAAAAGCTGATGGGTGATGCCATAAAGTCAGGGGCTGCAATTTCAAAGCCCAAAGCTGCCCCTAAGCCCAAGAGTGCACCAAAGAGAAATACCAGGAGTATACCAAAGAATCGAGAAGAACAAGGCTCCAATGCACGAGGTTGATCTTGAGGAAGATGAAGAAGGGCAGGTCCTAAGGAAGCTCAAACCCAAGATCCTGCACCACAATGATGCTCATCCTGTGGCTGAAAGCATGAAGATCAGGAGAGATCAAGGGTTGAGGCTATGGAGAGAGTCAGATCCATATGCCACCAGGAGAAGGACTGCTGTGGATTACAGGTTCCACACCAAGGAACAACATGACTTCTATGAGACTATCTTGTTGGATAAGAAGCCCATAGTTTGTGATATGAGGTGGGTCGACTGGACCTACATTCAGGAGAATGAAGAACACTATCCTGGAGTATTTAACAACTTCAGTGCTTGTGGAGTTGCAGATTTTGTTGGGAAGAAGCTCACAAATTGGAATGACGAGCTCATTATGCAATTCTACTCCACAGCACATTTCTATCCAGATGGCAGGATAGTGTGGATGTCTGAAGGAACACGATATCAGTCAACCATAGAGGAATGGGCAAGTCTGATCAATGCCCCAAAGGAAGATGAAGATGACTTGGACATTTATGCCAAGAAGAAGATGGGTCACAACTCAATGTCACACATGTATAAGGAAATCCCAGATGATGAACTTGAGTCCTTCAAATTTGGATCAGTTCATTATCTTCTGTCAGGGCTGCCTACAATCAACTGGATCCTGAGGCACACTCTTTTGCCCAAATCAGGTGACCACAACATGATCAGAGGGCATGCAATCAATTTTCTTCACGTTTTTGATGTGCCTCAAAAATTCAAAGTCATGAGCCTCATAGTTGAAACTATCAAGAGGACTGCAGCAGACCAGAAGAGGAGCTGTGGATATGCCCCAGATTCGTGGAGTTGATAAATTCAAAGATGGGCACAGGAAAGTATCTGTTGGATAAGGAACACATGGTTCTCTATCCTGACTTTGAGGACAATCAAGTTGTCATGACTGAAAATGAACCAACATCAGTGCATGCGCAAGAGAAGAAGGAGAAGCAAGGAAAGAGAAGGCTGCCAAGATGCCAACTCAAGCAGAGGCGTCTGAATACTTTCTGAAGAACAAGCAAGAGCAGCTTGGTTACTTGATAGCATCAACACTGCGGATTGAGAAGGGGTTGGCCACCCTAACTCAAAACCAGGAGAGCCTGGAAAGAATCATGGAACAAAAATTATATGATCTTGATGTCAAAGTAACTGAGATTCAGTCAGCTGTGGAGCAGCTACAGGATGACATGCAGGAGAGGAAGGGCAGGACAACGACTGATGCATTTGCCAGAGTGCCACGAGCTCAGAGATCAGCTGCAGAGCTAGTTCAAGACACCAGAGTCACTTCATCAGCTCCAGCTACAGCTCCAGCACCACCAGCTCCAGCACCAACTCCTTGACTCCTTCTACATCGATCAAGCCTTCGTTCTTGGAGTTCTTCGGACACCACCACCACCGTAAGACCAAGCACGAGAGACGATATAGTCCTATGCATTTTCTAGGAACTTTTTGGTAACTTGTTGCCAAAGGGGGAGAAAAATGTCTAGATCATAGGCTTCGAGAGAGAGATTTGCTTTTGTTCTCTCTTGTCTTTTTGGTTGAACTTCATTTGCTTTTGATTGTTTGAGATACTATGCAATTACCTGTGAGACATTGATGATCATGTGTTTGATCATAAGCTACACTTATGCTCGTTATGATATTATCTTACTTATCCTTATATGATCATCCACTTTGCTTGGTGATGAGTGCATGTATTCAATCTTTGTTATTTTGAGCGCTCCACCAAGATGTATGTGACATGGAAGAGTAACCCATGAGCCTAATTCCTTGTGCATTTGCAGTCCAAAGCAAATATTTCTATGCACAAACTTAGGGGGAGCTCTTGCTTATCACATACTTCTCAAAGCGACTATGTTTTTTAAATTTTATTATCATTTGTCGAAGCTTTGATCTATATGTTGTCATATATTACCAAAAAGGGGGAGATTGAAAGTGCAACTATCCCTAGGTGGTTTTGGTAATTCATAACAACATATAGCTCATTCAGCTAATGCTATTCCAAGACAAATATTTCAGGAAAGCTCAATGAATGGCATGGCATGGATGATGAAAGTGGATCCCTCAAAATATCAAGGACAAAGGATTGGCTCAAGCTCAAAAGCTCAAGACTCTACATTTTACATTTTAGTGATCCAAGATCACATTGAGTCTATAGGAAAAGCCAATACTATCAAGGAGGGATGAGGTGTTGCTTAATGAGCCTTTTGCTTCATGTGCTTAGTGATATGCTCCAAAACCCTCCACTACTTTCTCACATCCACATATGACCTAAACCTAAAGTCAAACTCGTCCCTACCGATTCTTTCTACCCGGCGCCACCGAGTTCAGATGTCTTAGCCACTGCCACAAACCCTAGGCAAATCGGTTTCACCGATAGGGATCTCGGTCTCACCGAGATGGGATTGTAATCTCTCTGTTTCCCTTCGTAACGTTTTGGTCTAACCGAAGTGAGCAATCGGTCCCACCGAGATTGCAATGTAAACTCTATGTTTCCCTTTTGTAACTTTTCGGTCTCATCGAAAGAGCAAATCGGTCCCACCGAGTTTACCTGACCAACTCTCTGGTTAGCTAATTACCAAAATTGGTCCCACCGAGTTTGTGTAATCGGTCTCACCGAGATTACGTTATGCCCTAACCCTAACCATATCGGTCCTACCGAGTTGCATATCAGTCCCACCGAAAACCCTAACGGTCACTAGGTTTACTAAATCGGTCTGACCGAGTTTGGTAAATTGTGTGTAACGGTTAGATTATGTGTGGAGGCTATATATACCCCTCCACCTCCTCTTCATTCCTGGAGAGAGCCATCAGAACAAACCTACACTTCCAACTTACCAGTTCTGAGAGAGAACCACCTACTCATGTGTTGAGGCCAAGATATTCCATTCCAACCATATGAATCTTGATCTCTAGCCTTCCCCAAGTTGCTTTCCACTCAAATCTTCTTTCCACCAGATCCAAATCCTATGAGAGAGAGTTGAGTGTTGGGGAGACTATCATTTGAAGCACAAGAGAAAGGAGTTCATCATCAACACACCATTTGTTACTTCTTGGAGAGTGGTGTCTCCTAGATTGGCTAGGTGTCACTTGGGAGCCTCCAACAAGATTGTGGAGTTGAACCAAGGAGTTTGTAAGGGTAAGGAGATTGCCTACTTCGTGAAGATCAACCGCTAGTGAGGCAAGTCCTTCGTGGGCTTACCATGGTGGGATAGACAAGGTTGCTTCTTCGTGGACCCTTCGTGGGTGGAGCCCTCCGTGGACTCGCGCAACCGTTTCCCTACGTGGGTTGAAGTCCCCATCAACGTGGATGTACGATAGCACCACCTATCGGAACCACGACAAAAACATCTGTATCTCCAATTGTGTTTGAATTCTCCAAACCCTTCCCTTTACATTCTTGCAAGTTGCATGCTTTATTTTCCGCTGCCTATATACTCTTTGCATGCTTGCTTGAATTAGTGATGATTGCTTGAATTGTCCAAAGATAGCTAAAATCTGCCAAAGTCTAAAATTGGGAAAAGGCATAGCTTTTAATTGGTCAAGTAGTCTAATCACCCCCCCCCCCCCTCTAGACATACTTCAAGGTCCTATAGTGGGGCTTTCTCCAATTCAAGAGAAATCAATGTCCGATCAAGTTTGAGGCTCCATGCCCGAGAGCCTTGCCGTAGCCCGTACAAGACTTTGTGTAGCTTCAGTACCTTGTGTTCCTCTCCCTCTTTGATGAATCCCGGTGGCTGATTCATATACACATCTCCTTCTAACTCGCCATTCAAAAACGCGGATTTTACATCCATGTGATGTATCTTCCATGATTCCTGAACAGCGAGAGCAATGAGTAGTCTCACTAATTCCATCCTTTCAATGGGAACGAACACTTCTTCAAAGTCCATGATACATCTCCAACGTATCTATAATTTTTGATTGCTCCATGCTATATTATCTTCTGTTTTGGACATTATTGGGCTTTATTATTCACTTCTATATTATTTTTGGGACTAACCTATTAACCGGAGGCCCAGCCCAGAATTGCTGTTTTTTGCCTATTTCAGAGTTTCGCAGAAAAAGAATATCAAACGGAGTCCAAACGGAATGAAATCTTCGGGAACGTGATTTTCGAAACCAACATGATCCAGATGACTTGGACCCTACATCAAGAAATCAAATAGGAAGCCACGAGGTAGGGGCGCGCCTACCCCCCCCCCCCCAGGCGCGCCCTCCACCCTCGTGGGCCCCATGTTGCCCCACCGACGTGCTCCTTTCTCCTATATATACCTGCGTACCCCCAAACGATCAGATACGGAGCCAAAAACCAAATTCGACCGCCGCAACCTTCTGTACCCACGAGATCCCATCTTGGGGCCTGTTCCGGAGCTCTGCCGGAGGGGGCATCGGTCACGGAGGGCTTCTACATGAACACCATAGCCTCTCCGATGATGTGTGAGTAGTTTACCTCAGACCTTCGGGTCCATAGTTATTAGCTAGATGGCTTCTTCTCTCTTTTTTGATCTCAATACAATTTTCTCCCCCTCTCTCGTGGAGATCAATTCGATGTAATCTTCTTTTGCGGTGTGTTTGTTGGGACCAATGAATTGTGGGTTTATGATCAAGTTTATGCATGAATAATATTTGAATCTTCTGAATTCTTTTATGTATGATTGGTTATCTTTGCAAGTCTCTTCTAATTATTAGTTTGGTTTAGCCTACTAGATTGATCTTTCTTGCAATGGTAGAAGTGCTTAGCTTTGGGTTCAATCTTGCGGTGTCCTTTCCCAGTGATAGTAGGGGCAGCAAGGCACGTATTGTATTGTTGCCATCGAGGATGATAAGATGGGGTTTTATTGCATGAATTTATCCCTCTACATCATGTCATCTTGCTTAAAGTGTTACTCTGTTCTTATGAACTTAATACTCTAGATGCATGCTGGATAGCGGTTAATGTGTGGAGTAATAGTAGTAGATGCAGGCAGGAGTCGGTCTACTTGTCTCGGACGTGATGCCTATATACATGATCATACCTAGATATTCTCATAACTATGCTCAATTCTATCAATTGCTCAACAATGATTTGTTCACCCACCGTAAATACTTATGCTCTTGAGAGAAGCCACTAGTGAAACCTATGGCCCTCGGGTCTATTTTCCATCATATTAATCTTCCAACACTTAGCTTTTTTCATTGCCCTTTATTTTACTTTGCATCTTTATCATAAAAATACCAAAAATATTATTATCATATCTATCAGATCTCACTCTCGTAAGTGACCGTGTACGGATTGACAACCTCTTATCGCGTTGGTTGCGAGGATTTATTTATTTTGTGTAGGTGCGAGGGACTCGCGCGTAGCCTCCCACTGGATTGATACCTTGGTTCTCAAAAACTGAGGGAAATACTTACGCTACTTTGCTGCATCACCCTTTCCTCTTCAAGGGAAAACCAATGCAGTGCTCAAGAGGTAGCAAGAAGGATTTCTGGCGCTGTTGCCGAGGAGATTCGCGCCAAGTCAAGTCAAGATTTGCTTTCCCGTCAATGAGCCATTTCTGGAGCCGTTGCCGGGGAGGTCTACGCAAAAGTCAACATACCAAGTACCCATCACAAACCCTTATCTCCCACATTACATTATTTGCCATTTGCCTCTCATTTTCCTCTCCGCCACTTCACCCTTGCCGTTTTATTCGCCCTCTCTTTTCCGGCTGCCTCTTTTTTGCTTGCTTCTTGTTTGCTCGTGTGTTGGATTGCTTGTTTGTTACGATGGCTCAAGATAATACCAAATTATGTGACTTTACCAATACCAACAATAATGATTTCCTTAGCACTCCGATTGCTCCTCTTACCAATCTTGAATCTTGTGAAATCAATGCTGCTTTGTTGAATCTTGTCATGAAAGATCAATTCATCGGCCTTCCTAGTGAAGATGCCGCTACTCATCTAAATAGCTTCGTTGATTTGTGTGATATGCAAAAGAAGAAAGATATGGACAATGATATTGTTAAATTGAAGCTATTTCCTTTTTCGCTTAGAGATCGTGCTAAAGCTTGGGTTTCGTTTTGGCTAAAAATAGTATTGATTCTTGGAATAAGTGCAAAGATGCTTTTATCTCTAAGTATTTTCCTCCCGCTAATATCATCTCTCTTAGAAATGATATTATGAATTTTAAGCAACTTTATCAAGAACATGTTGCACAATCTTGGGAGAGGATGAAATTAATGATACGTAATTTCCCTACACATGGTTTGAATTTGTGGATGATTATACAAAAAATTTATGCCGGATTGAATTTTGCTTCTAGAAATCTTTTTAGATTCGGCCATGGAGGCACTTTAATGGAAATCACCTTAGGATAAGCTACTAAACTCCTAGATAATATTATGGTTAATTATTCGTAATGGCACAATTGAAAGATCTACTAATAAAAAGTGCATGCGATAGAAGAAATTAATGTTTTGAGTGGAAAGATGGATGAACTTATGAAATTATTTGCTACTAAGAGTGTTTCTTCTGATCCTAATGATAAGCCTTTGTCTACTTTGATTGAGAATAATAATGAATCTATGGATGTGAATTTTGTTGGTAGGAATAATTTTGGTAACAACGCGTATAGAGGAAACTTTAATCGTAGGCCTTATCCTAGTAATTTCTCTAATAATTATGGTAATTCCTACAACAATTCTTATGGAAATTTTAATAAGGTTCCTTCTGAATTTGAGACTAGTGTTAATGAATTTATGATTTCGCAAAAGAATTTCAATGCTTTGCTTGAAGAGAAATTTCTTAAAGTTGATGAATTGGATAGGAACGTTAATAGAATTTCTCTTGATGTTGATTATTTAAAACTTAGATATATTCCTCCTAAGCATTATATCAATGAGTCTCTCAAAGCCATGAGAATTTCCATTGATGAGTGCAAAGAAAGAACCGCTAGGATGCGTGCTAAGAAAGATTGCTTTATAAGAGCGTGTTCTTCTAGTTCCTATGAAAATAAAGATGAAGATCTAAAAGTTATTGATGTGTCCCCTATTAAATCTTTGTTTTGCAATATGAATCTTGATAATTATGGGACTGAATATGATCCACCTTTACCTAGAAGGCGTTCTAAGAATTCGGAGTTTTTAGATCTTGATGCTAAAATTGATAAAAGTGGGATTGAAGAGATCAAAACTCTAGATATTAATGAACCTACTATTTTGGATTTCAAGGAATTTAATTATGATAATCGCTCTTTGATAGATTGTAGTTCCTTCTTGCAATCCGTGCTAAAATCTCCTCATGCTTATAGTCAAAATAAAGCCTTTACTAAGCATATCATTAATGCTTTGATGAAATCTTATGAAGAAAAACTTGAGTTGGAAGTTTCTATCCCAAGAAAACTTTATGATGAGTGGGAACCTACTATTAAAATTAATATTAAAGATCATGAATGCTATGCTTTGTGTGATTTGGGTGCTAGTGTTTCCACGATTCCAAAGACTTTATGTGATTTGCTAGGTTTCCGTGATTTTGATGATTGCTCTCTAAACTTGCACCTTGCGGAATCCAGCACTAAAAACCTATGGGAAGAATTAATGATGTTCTTATTGTTGCAAATAGGAATTGTGTGCCCGTAGATTTTATTGTTCTTGATATAGATTGCAATCCTTCATGTCCTATTATTCTTGGTAGACCTTTCCTTAGAACGATTGGTGCAATTATTGATATGAAGGAGGGAATATTAGATTCCAATTTCTGTTAAGGAAAGGCATGGAACACTTCCCTAGAAAGAAAATAAAATTATCTTATGAATCTATTATGAGAGCCACTTATGGATTGCCTACCAAAGATGGCAATACCTAGATCTATCCTTGCTTTTATGCCTAGCTAGGGGCGTTAAACAATAGCGCTTGTTGGGAGGCAACCCAATTTTATTTTTAGTTTTTTGCTTTTTACTTCTTTTTAGAAATAAATATGTGTTCTAGCCTCTGGTTAGATGTGTTTTTATGTTTTAATTAGTGTTTGTGCCAAGTTAAACCTATAGGATCTTCTTAGATGATAGTTATTTGATCTTGCAGAAATTTCCAGAAACTTTCTATTCACGACAATAATTGTTAAAAATCATCAGAACGTGATAAAATATTTATTCCAATTGCTGCTGATCAATAAACAAATTTTCTAGGTCTTCCTATTTTGGTTGATATTTTGGAGTTCCAGAAGTTTGTGTTAGTTACAGATTACTACAGACTGTTCTGTTTTAGACAGATTCTGTTTTTCGTGTGTTGTTTGCTTATTTTGATGAATCTATGGCTAGTAAAATAGTTTATAAACCATAGAGAAGTTGGAATACAGTAAGTTTAACACCAATATAAATAAAGAATGAGTTCATTGCAGTACCTTGAAGTGGTCTTTTGTTTTCTTTCGCTAACGGAGCTCACGAGATTTTCTGTTAAGTTTTGTGTTGTGAAGTTTTCAAGTTTTGGGTGAAAGATTTGATGGATTATGGAACAAGGAGTGGCAAGAGCCTAAGCTTGGGGATTCCCATGGCACCCCTAAGTACACCAAAAATCCAAAGCTTGGGGATGCCCCGGAAGGCATCCCCTCCTTCGTCTACTTCCATTGGTAACTTTACTTGGAGCTATATTTTTGTTCACCACATGATATGTGTTTTGGTTGGAGCGTCTTCAATGATTTGAGCCTTTGCTTTTTAGTTTACCACAATCATATTTTCTGTACACACCTTTTGAGAGAGACACACATGATTCAGAAATTATTAGAATACTCTATGTGCTTCACTTATATCTTTTGAGTTATATAGTTTTGCTCTAGTACTTCACTTATATCTTTTAGAGCACGGTGGTAACTTTTGTTTTATAGAAACTATTGATCTCTCATGCTTAACTTAGATTATTTTGAGAGTCTTAAATAGCATGGTAATTTGCTTAAATAATCCTAATATGCTAGGTATACAAGATTAGTAAAAACTTTCTTATGAGTGTGTTGAATACTAAGAAAAGTTTGATACTTGATAATTGTTTTGAGATATAAAGATGGTGATATCAGAGTCATGCTAGTTGAGTAGTTGTGAATTTGAGAGATACTTGTGTTAAAGTTTGTGATTCCCGTAGCATGCACGTATGGTGAACCGTTATGTGATGAAGTCGGAGCATAATTTATTTATTTATTGTCTTCCTTATGAGTGGCGGTCGGGGACGGCGATGGTCTTTTCCTACCAATCTATCCCCTAGGAGCATGCGCGTAATACTTTGCTTTGATAACTTGTAGATTTTTGCAATAAGTATATGAGTTCTTTATGACTAATGTTGAGTCCATGGATTATACGCACTTTCTTCATTCCACCATTGCTAGTCTCTCTAATACCGCGCACTTTTCGCCGGTATCATACACCCACTATATACCTTCCTCAAAATAGCCACCATACCTACCTATCATGGCCTTTCCATAGCCATTCCGAGATATATTGCCATGCAACTTACCACCATTTCATTTATTATGACACGCTCCATCATTATCATATTGCTTTGCATGATCATGAAGTTGACATTGTATTTGTGGCAAAGCCACCATTCATAATTCTTTCATACATGTCACTCTTGATTCATTGTATATCCCGTTACACCGTCGGAGGCATTCACATAGAGTCATATTTTGTTCTAAGTATTGAGTTGTAATTCATGAGTTGTAAGTAAATAAAAGTGTGATGATCATCATTTTTTAGAGCATTGTCCCAAGTGAGGAAAGGATGATGGAGACTATGATTCCTCCATAAGTCGGGATGAGACTCCGGACTAAAAAAGAGAGCCATAAAAAAAGAGAAAAAAAAATAAAGGCCCAAATAAAAAAAATGAGAGAAAAAGAGAGAAGGGACAATGTTACTATCCTTTTACCGCACTTGTGCTTCAAAGTAGCACCATGATCTTCATGATAGAGAGTCTCTCATTTTGTCACTTTCATATACTAGTGGGAATTTTTCATTATAGAACTTGGCTTGTATATTCCAATGATGGCTTCCTCAAAATGCCCTAGGTCTTCATGAGCAAGCGAGTTGGATGCACACCCACTTAGTTTGTTTTGTTGAGCTTTCATATACTTATAGCTCTAGTGCATCCGTTGCATGGCAATCCCTACTCACTCACATTGATATCTATTAATGGGCATCTCCATAGCCCGTTGATACGCCTAGTTGATGTGAGACTATCTTCTCCCTTTTTGTATTCTCCACAACCACCATTCTATTCCACATATAGTGCTATGTCCATGGCTCACGCTCATGTATTGCGTGAAGATTGAAAAAGTTTGAGAACACCAAAAGTATGAAACAATTGCTTGGCTTGTCATCGGGGTTGTGCATGATTTAAATACTTTGTGTGGTGAAGATAGAGCATAGCCAGACTATATGATTTTGTAGGATAACTTTCTTTGGCCATGTTATTTTGAGAAGACATAATTGCTTAGTTAGTATGCTTGAAATATTATTATTCTTATGTGAATATTAAACTTTTGTCTTGAATCTTTCAGATCTGAATATTCATACCACAATTAAGAAGAATTATATTGAAATTATGCCTAGTAGCATTCCACATCAAAAATTCTGTTTTTATCATTTACCTACTCGAGGACGAGCGGGAATTAAGCTTGGGGATGCTTGATACGTCTCCAACGTATCTATAATTTTTGATTTCTCCATGCTATATTATCTTATGTTTTGGACATTATTGGGCTTTATTATTCACTTTTATATTATTTTTGGGACTAACCTATTAACCGGAGGCCCAGCCCAGAATTGCTGTTTTTTCCTATTTCAGAGTTTCGCAGAAAAAGAATATCAAACGGAGTCCAAACGGAATGAAACCTTCGGGAACGTGATTTTCGGAACGAACATGATCCAGAGGACTTGGACCATACGTCAAGAAATCAAAGATGAAGCCACGAGGTAGGGGGGCGCCTACCCCCCCCCCCCCCAGGCGCGCCCTCCACCCTCGTGGGCCCCACGTTGCTCCACCGACGTACTCCTTCCTCCTATATATACCTACGTACCCCCAAACGATCAGATACGGAGCCAAAAACCTAATTCCACCGCCGCAACCTTCTGTACCCATGAGATCCCATCTTGGGGCCTGTTCCGAAGCTCCGCCGGAGGGGGCATCGATCACGGAGGGCTTCTACATCAACACCATAGCCTCTCCGATGATGTGTGAGTAGTTTACCTCAGACCTTCGAGTCCATAGTTATTAGCTAGATGGCTTCTTCTCTCTTTTTGGATCTCAATACAATGTTCTCCCCCTCTCTCCACTACTAGGGAAAACCTTATACACAGAATGTTACCAGTAGCGTTGTACAAAATCATACGCTACTGCTACTTAGTAGCAGCGCGCGTAAATAAACCGCGCCACTGCTATGACTTTAGCGATGGCGTACTAGCAAAAAGCGCCGCTGCTATGTTTGAACTGGGCGCACATGGCTAGCCCAACCTAGCAGATGGCGATATCTTGGCCCAGCTCTTGCTACTCTCCTTAGCTGTGGCGCTTACGTGTAAGGCGCTCATCGCTAATGAAAACAAAATAAAGTGAAAACAAGTAGAAAAGTAAATGAAAATGAAAGAAATAGAAAAGGAGAAAGGAAAAAATAAAATGTAAAGAAAAATAAAAGAAAAGAGGGAAAAAGGAGAAAGGAATAGCAGAAGCGGGTTTCAGGAAACGCTGTAGCTAACTTAGCTATAGCGCTGCTGAAACGCAATACCGGTTCACTTAAACAGCGGTTCCCCGCCTCGCCACCCCACTTCTTGCCCAAATCCCTCGCCCTCGCCACCGTCTCCCCAATTCGCCGTCGCCCCACTTCGTCGCTGTCTCTTGCCGGCGTGGACGCCCGCAACCTCACCGTCTCCCCCGAGGCCGCCGTCATCTCACCGCCGCCGCCCTCGGCCGCCCTCAGCCTCGCCGCCGCCGCCCGAGGCCGCCCTCGACGCCACCGTCAGGCGCCCTCCACCTCACCGCCGCTTGAGCCCGCCCGGGACCGCCGTTGCCGTGCCCGAGCCCGCCCTCTCCGCCCCGCCTCACATCCAAGCACCTCCCAGCCATCATCTCTCCCTCTCTGTAAGTCCCCCACCTCCCCCCACTCCTCTCTCTCTGCATTTTAGAGAAAAAATTAGTAGAGAAAAAGTTTGTTTATAGCAAAAATTTAGTTTAGAGCAAAGGATGTTAAGTAGTAGATGTTAGAGCAAAAATTAGTTTAGAGCAAAAAATTTGGTTTACAACAACAGTTAGTTAGAAGCGGTACGGTTTAATTAGGGTAGATGCTGCTTGTATAGTATATAGTGATACTAGTAGATGTTAATTAGGTTAGGGCAATAGTGGTACTAGTAGATGTTAATTAGATGTTTTTCAGTTAGGGCACTAGAGTTTTGCTAGGTTAATTAGGTTAGTAGTGCTGCTAGTAGTAGTGGTACAGTAGGTTAATTAGGTGATGTTAAATGAATAAACTAAATGAATGAAATTAGTAGTTAACTAATTTTTTTTTCCTTTCATCATTATAGAGCACTAAAGTTAACTGAATTTTGTTCTATTAGTAGTTAAATGGATTTTCTTCTACACTTTGTTTTTGAATTAGCTTCTGAAATTTGGACATGTGGTTGCTCGTGTATATTTGGACATGTGTTGCGGTGTCGAAGAGGGATATTTGAACACTGTTTCCAGGGAATGATGCTGAGTGGCCTATGTTTTGCCGGAATGTTGATTCATTTCTGTTCCGGCAAATTCAGGTTCTCGATTTGTCCACTTTTTAGCAAAGGTCATGCCTAAATTTTCCGTGAATTTCGGCATGACTTGTGCTACAAAATAGGACATATCGAGTGCCCGGGATTTGCCGCACCAGGAAGGAGTCAACATTCCTGCAAAACAATAGGCCTTTTTTATGTCATTATTCATTTTATTAGGTATATAATTAATTGACTAGATTTAAATCATAGGAAACATGGCTAGCAACGATGAAGGACAGGGTTCTGGTGATTGCGACAACGTCAACCGGGCGGCAGACGAATTCTTTAGCCTTACCGACGATCAACCGATGTTGTTGCTGGGCCCACCGGTGGCATCGGGGACTAAGACCGACACGTAGACCGGTGCTGAGACTGAGACCGGTGCTGAGACTCAGACCGGCATCGAGACCGGTGTCGGTGTCAAAACCGGCGGATCTCGGGTAGGGGGTCCGGACGTAATGCCAAAGACAATGACGATGAGTCCGGCGCGTTGATTGTCTTCGGCATTGCGAGGCGGGTTCTTCTCCAAATTCCATATACTTGTCGAATAGTGTCCGGCTTCTGATAAATGTTGCGCTCCTTGGCTTCTATGCCCAATAATGGCCATCTTCCATGTGTTTGAATGAATGCGAAAAGCCAGGGTATTTTTACAATTACCCCCCTAGCCGCGCAAATGAGCCGCCTATAAAAGGGGCAAGGATCTAGATCTGAGTCACAACATCCCCCCTTTGCGAGCTTTCATCAAGCGCCTCGACCAAAGCCCATTCCATCATGGACAGGTCGGCGGCTCCTCCTCTCGCGCTCCCAGCCCTCAGCCCGGAAATTGGGAGAGATGCTCAGTCCTGCATAGCGAGCTAGCTATACTCCAAGCCAAGGGATTTCTTCCCCCGGCCTTCATGGTTCCGGTTCGAGCCGGACTTGCCACCTACAAGGGCGGAAAGCAAGCGGAGAGCGTCCCCGATCCCTCTAAAGGAGAGCGGGTATGCATCATCTCTTATCTACTAAGAGGACTCGGATTTCCAATCCATCCGTTTCTCCGGGGGCTCCTGGAGTTCTACGGCCTCCAGTTGCACCATCTTACTCCTGGCTCCATCTTGCACATCGCGGGCTTCGTGGCCCTTTGCGAACTGTTCTTGGGCCTTGGGGCTCATTTCGGGCTGTGGAAGAGAATATTCTGCCTAGTACCCCGTTCTCATGAGGGGTCAATATATCAAGTGGGCGGAGCCGAGCTATGGCGCATCGCCGGGACCGGATACCTATCTGGAACCCCAAAGAAGGCGTCCGAAGACTGGCCTTCGGAATGGTTTTACATGGAGGACGTCCCGCCGGATCCTGTTCGGATCGGCCTTCCGGAGTTCAGCAATGCTCCTCTGAAGAAGCGCCTAAGCTGGCGCCCTCGGAGCCCGGAGAAAATGACCGATGTCCTTTATTTGATGAGCCGAATAAGGTTATCTTGGCTCATGCCGGATTGACCATGATTGGAGTCATGGCAATCAGACATGAGGAGTGCAGCCGCTCCAATATAGGGGCCACCCCATGTGGGACTTCAACAGGGAGGACGATGCCACCCGCCACGGCCGCAAAGGGCCGGGATCGGTCACCGAACTGGTGAAGATCTTGTCTGCCATGTATAAAGGAGAGGAGGAGGATTTCCTCCGCGTCAATCCACTGAAGGAGTTTTCTTCAAATAATCCTCGAAGCTGGGTAAGCAAACATCTTTGTGACCTGTACGATCCATGTTCCCGTGGTTAAATATCTCATTTCATGGTTTTTGCGCAGGAACTGCGCCGGACTGTGGAGAAGATACACAGCCCGCCCCCACAACCCGAGGATCCGGAGCGGTCCCTCGATCCGACCTCCGAAGAGGATCCGGATATAAAGGTGGAGTTGATCGACGGGGTGTTCTACCAACTTAGCATCGACAATGCTTTGGTTGCCATTACGGCTGATTACCCCGGAATACTTCCAGCCTCACAGTAATCGAGACCGAGATCCCAAAACCACGATAATGACCCATCCAGCTTATTTTGATCACCGTATACCAATGGTGCTTCATAGGGGTACCTTTGAGGCAGAAGCCGAGCCAGCAAGCGGCTGGCCAACAAAGGGCAAGGCGGCCAAGAGTTAAAAAGAAGTGCGGTCCGGATCGAAACTCCGCCGCAACGGTATGGCTGTCACCATACTCCCGAGATTGATTCTGGAAGGCGTACTAACGCTGGTGCTCTTTTCAGAAAAAGCGTTCGCCGGACTGAGTCCGGAGAGGTTGCCAATCGAACCTTCACCGGCCAGGCTTCAAAGCCGGGTCCGGAGGCTGAGGCGAGCACGAGACGTGTGTCGGATGCTCCTCCGACAGAGGATGCCGACAGGTTGTCCGCCACCAACTCCGAGGTGGAGAGCGCCTTGAATCACAGGCGCCGCCGGACAGTTCTTCGTGACACATGTTTCTCCCAGGAGGCCTTGAATGCCTTCGATTCGGGAGATGCGCACCTCCGTGCCGCTCAAGATGGTCTAGCCAGAGCCATGGAGCAGTATGTAAAGGACATACGGGTAAGGTCAGTTATATATGCCATTAGCCCCTGAGACTTAAAATAGTTAGAATAACTGATTTAAGGATCATTTGTTATGCAGGATCTTACAGAAAAGAATACCCGACTGTCCCAGGAGCTTGAAGAGTGCAAGGTCCAACTTGAGGCCGCATCGCCGCTACTGAGGGAGCCGCAGAGACCCCACCGTAATATACGCTTAAAAGATAAATAGTTTATGAAGTGTGGCGGGTTTGTAACTGATTTAAAATATTGCAGATGGCGCCGGACTAGATCCGGACAAGCAGCAGCTCTTGCGCCAGCTAAAGGCCGGCGAGGCGTGCTTACGAGGGTGCGGCAGAGAAAAATAACCTCCAAGACGCCAACACCAAGCTGGGTGAGGAACTAAAGGATGTTCGTGCCCAGTTGTCTGACTCCGTAAAGGAGAATCGGCAGCTTCGTCGCGGCATTTTCAGTAAGTGCTTGAGTGAACTTTAAAAGAGTTCGGCGAGGAAGGCGACTAACATAAACATGTATGTAGGTTTGCTCACAGGTCGTCCTGAGAAGGAGATGCCCAGTTCTTCGGGTGATCTTCTTCCCGAACTGCGTCAGCTGCACGAACGAGTCCGGCAGGTGATGAAAGGCATCGGCCAGGCCTTGTGGCCATCTATCTCTCTGCCCGAAGGCATTGGGGAGTTGGCGGAGCGGCTGCAAGGAGCACGGCGGCGCTTCCGACTATGGAAGATATCGGCCTGTCGTCAAGGCGCCAGGGAGGCCTGGGCCATGGTAAAGACGCGGTACACGAAGGCTGACCCAAACCACATGGCCGAGGTCGGACCTGTGGGGCCTGATGGGATGGAGATCCTCATAAGATCAGTGTACGGCCAAGTAGAATTGGCCGCCAAGTATTCCCAGCAAGATTGTAAATTAGATAGCCTGGCATTGAGGAGGAATACAATGAGTCGAGTTGACTATGTAAAAATGTGACATGAAAAAATGTCTTCTAGACGGACTGTAAATCGTTTGTCATAGCGGACCTTTTTGCTTCGACCTCAGGACCCAATAGTCCGGAGTGTGTCCGAATACCTTCGTGGTTATATAAGAACCAGGGTATGCATGGAGACCAGGCGTAGGGGTCATTATTGCTATATCAGACAAGTGCCCAACTAGTTATGTTATATTACATGGGTAGTAAGAAACATCTTCCAGGAAGAATAGTTCCGTTAAGGGTTCCTTTTCATGGGATGCATGCCCTAAAGTGCATGTCAAAGCTGCTATGAAAGCGAGAAAATCATCCGGGGCAGATGGGTAAATAGTTAAAATCATCTTTCAGTTCACCGACCGAATATTCCCTTAAGAACGCTTAGCTTTCGGCTTCACCCTACCGAGGTACACATCCGGTGACCAGCGATAACAATCACAGAGGTGCTCCTTTACCACCTAGCCGAACAATCGGGAACGTAGGGGTAAGCAGGAGCCGAGCAACCCAGCTTGGCCAAAACTTAAGTCATATCGATGCATCTAATGGTGAATAAAGGTACATGCGGAAGTTTAATGCATGTGTTGGGCATGAAGCCCGTATAAATAAGCTTCTGTTAAAGAAGCCCCCAGGTATAATGAGCGCGGACAACGCGTCAAGTGTGTGCGAAAAAAGCACAAACGAGCCTCTAGAGGCTTCAAGAAGAAGAAGGAGGAGGAAGGAGAGAAATAAAAGACAGCAAAAATAAAAAATGTGGACGGAGGAAGGAGACGAACTTGGAGTCCAGCACTTAGGCGTAGAATCTTCGTAGACGGGCTGCGTTCCATGGGTTCGGCTCGAGTCGGTTATCCGATGCATTTCGCAGACGGTATGCTCCACCGGTCAGGACCTGGTCGATGATGAAGGGACCTTCCCATTTGGGCTTGAGTTTGTCCTTTTTCTTGTCCGGCAGGCGTAGAACTAGTTCGCCAATGTTATAAGCTTTGGCCCGTACTTCCCTGCTTTGATATCTTCGAGCCTGTTGTTGATAGAATGCCGAACGAGCTTTTGCCACGTCGCGCTCCTCCTCCAATGCGTCCAAACTGTCCTTCCGATCAAGCTCGACTTCTCTTTCTTCAAACATGCGCACGCGAGGTGAGTCATGTATTATGTCGCAGGGCAAGACTGCCTCTGCGCCGTACACCATGAAGAATGGTGTGAATCCGGTAGTACGATTCGGCGTGGTCCGCAGCCCCCAGTCTGGTCGAGCTCCTCAACCCAAAGGCGTGTTAGATTCCTTGAGGGACCGCACTAGTCTGGGTTTAATGCCGCTCATGGTTAGACCATTTGCCCGTTCGACTTGGCCGTTGGTTTGAGGGTGATAGGCTGAGGCGTGTCGAGCTTGATGCCCATGTTTTTGCACCATAATTTGACCTCATCGGCCGTGAAGTTGGTGCCATTATCAGTGATGATACTGTGGGGGACACCGTAACGGTGCACTACCCCTGATATGAAGTCTATCACCGGTCCGGATTCGGCCGTTTTAACAGGCTTGGCCTCTATCCATTTGGTGAATTTATCCACCATGACCAATAGGTATTTTTGCTTGTGGGTTCCTCCCTTAAGGGGTCCAACCATGTCAAGCCCCTGCATCATGACGGCCAGGTGATGGGTATAGTTTTAAGGACGGTGGGTGGCATGTGGCTTTGGTTAGCAAAAGCTGGCAACCGACGCATCGTTGGACTAAGTCATGCGCATCTGCCGGCCGTCGGCCAATAAAATCCTGTCTGAAGGCCTTGCCTACAAGGCCCGGGCTGCGGCGTGGTGCCCACCCAGTCCGGCATGAATTTTAGCCAGGAGGTTTCGCCCTTCCTCTTCGGAGATACACCTTTGAAGGACTCCGGTAGTGCTTTTCTTATAAAGCTCTCCCTCATGGAATTTATAGGCTTTAGAGCACCGTACTATGCAGCGAGCCTCATTTTGGTCTTCGGGGAGTTCCTGCCTAGTTAGGTAGGCTAGGAATGGTTCCGTCCACGGGGCGATAACGGCCATTATTTCGTGAGCAGAGGGTGTTATCTCGGGGGTAGAGCCTCCGGTTGTGTCAGAGTGTTCGGCGTCAGGTAGTGCGGTTGGGTCCGGATTGTTATTGCCGGACTCCCCTTCCCATAGTACGGATGGCTTGAACAGCCGTTCCAAAAAGATATTGGGTGGGACGGCATCGTGTTTTGCACCGATGCGTGCCAATATATCCGCCGCCTGGTTGTTATCCCGGGCTATATGATGAAATTCGAGCCCTTCGAACCGTGCTGACATTTTTAGGACCGCATTGCGGTATGCTGCCATTTTCGGATCTTTGGCATCAAAGTCTCCGTTTATTTGAGATATTGCGAGGTTCGAATCCCCGCGCACCTCTAAGTGTTGAATGCCCATGGAGACTGCCATCCGGAGGCCGTGCAGAAGGGCCTCGTATTCGGCTGCGTTGTTGGAGTCCGTATACATTATCTGAAGGACGTATTGGACTGTGTCCTCGGTTGGGGACGTCAGGACGACGCCAGCCCCCAGACCGACCAACATTTTGGAGCCGTCAAAGTGCATGATCCAATTGGAGTATGCGCCGTACTCTTTAGGGAGTTCCGCTTCAGTCCATTCGCCCACGAAGTCGGCCAAAACCTGCGACTTAATAGCTCGTCGTGGCTTATAAGTTATGTCGAAACGAAGGAGCTCTATGGCCCATTTAGCAATCCGGCCCGTTGCGTCGCGGTAGTTTATAATGTCGATAAGAGGTACTTGAGGCTACCGTTATCGAACACTCTTTAAAGTAGTGTCGCAACTTCCGGGATGCCATGAACACCGCGTATGCTATCTTTTGATAGTGTGGGTACCGGGACTTGCATGGAGTTAGGACAGTGGACACATAATAAACCGGTTTTTGAATAGGGAACCAGTGTCCGTCTGTTTCTCGTTCGACAACGAGCACCGCGTTGACCACTTGATGTGTTGCGGCGCTATATAATAGCATTGGTTCGCCCATGTTGGGTGCGGCCAGGATCGGATTTGTTGCCAAAATGGCCTTTATTTCTTCGAGTCCGGCCATGGCGGCATCCGTCCACTCGAAGTGCTCGGTGCGGCAGAGGAGGCGGTAAAGGGGTAATGCCTTTTCTCCCAAACGGGAAATAAAGCGGCTTAAAGCCGCTACGCATCCCGTTAGTTTTTGTATTTGTTTGAGGTCTTTTGGAATATCCAATTGTGACAGAGCTCGGATCTTGGCTGGGTTTGCTTCAGTTCCTCTACCGGACACAATGAAGCACAGGAGCTTTCCTACCGAACGCCGAAGACGCATTTTTCCGGATTGAGCTTGATGTCATATTTTCAAGATTGTCGAATGTGAGCCTCAAGTCGTCTACTAGATTTTCGGCGTGCTTGGTTTTGACGACCACGTCATCTACATATGCTTCCACCGTTTTGCCGATCTGGTTTGCGGACATGTCCGAATCATGCGCTGATATGTTGCGCCGGCCGTTTTGAGCCCAAAGGGCATTGTATTGAAGCAGAAGGGGCCGTATGGAGTGATGAATGTTGTTGCAGCTTGGTCTGGCTCCGCCATCTTGATTTGGTGGTAGCCGGAGTATGCGTCGAGGAAGCACAATGAGTCGTGTCCGTCAGAAGGCGTCAATAATTTGATCAATTCGAGGGAGGGGGAAGGGATCCTTTGGGCAAGCCTTATTAAGGTCTTTAAAATCAACACATAGGCGCCAGGATTTATTCTTCTTTGGTACCATTACCAGGTTTGCTAGCCAGTCCGGATGTTTTATATCTCTGATGAATCCGGCTTCCAAAAGTTTGGCTAGCTCCTCTCCCATGGCATGTCTCTTGGGTTCGGAAAAGCGCCGAAGAGCCTGTTTGGCGACTTGAATCCTTTTAGGATATTTAGGCTGTGGTCGGCCACCGACGTGGGATTCCTGGCATGTCTGAGGGTGCCAGGCAAATATGTCCCAGTTTTCTTGTAGAAATTCTCGTAGTGCGGCGTCTACATCAGGGTTTAATTGTGCCCCAATGGAGGCCGTCTTTGCAGGGTCCGTTGGGTGGACTTGGAATTTGACTATTTCATCCGCTGGTTTAAAAGAAGTGGACTTGGATATTTTATCAAGTATCACATCGTCCCTGTTCACCGTGGAGCGCATCGCGGTGAGTTCCTCGGCCGCTAGGGCTTCGGATTGTGCCTCGAGGGCTAGTGCGGCTGTCTTGTTTTCGGCGCGGAGTGCTATGTTCGGATCACTGGCGAGAGCGATGATTCCGTTAGGTCCGGGCATTTTAAGCTTCATGTACCCATAATGGGGTATAGCCTGAAAAATTGTGAATGCCTCTCGTCCTAATAAAGCATGATATCCGCTGTTGAACGGGGCCACTTGAAATGTGACCTCCTCGGACCTATAATTGTCCGGCGAAATAACACTACGCCCGGTGTGATTTTTCCTGCAGCATGCTTCCCGGCTAGGGATTATTCCTCTAAAGGTTGTGCTACTTTGCTCAATGCGGTTCCAGTCTATTTCCATTTTTCGGAGGGTTTCCTCATAGATGAGGTTTAATCCGCTGCCGCCGTCCATGAGTACCTTAGTAAGGCGAAAGCCGTCCACTATCGGACTGAGGACCAATGTGGCTGGTGCTCGGGCTGTTCGGAATTTAGGTTCATCACTGGCATTAAAGGTAATAGCCGTGTCACTCCATGGATTTATTGTTGCTACTTGGTAGACTTGACAAGGTTATGGAGTGTTCGTTTCGCATGTTATTTGATGCGAAAGTCTCGAAGACTGTTAACACCATCTTGGTGTTGCTGGGCTGGGATTCCGGCTAGAAGCTCCTCGCCACTTTTGGCCACCTGCCGTAGTATCCAACATGCTCAAGGCTATGAGTTGGAGTGGCGCCCTCTGTGCTATGAATTTTGCAGGTCCGTTTAGCCAACCCTCCAAGACGGTTCCGTACCCTTTAGGGGTTTTGGTTTTTGGTATTTAACCCAGTGTGCTTGATAATGATGCACCCTTTTGTTTCGGACTAGGGATGTATTCGGGCTGGATTATCCCAAAATTTACTTTCAGTTTTCCAGCGCTCTCCATCGCACAAGATTTTTGTACTATGGTCACCAAGTCAGCAAAGCGTGTAATTTCGCGACGACTTATGGCGTTTAGGATTCCCTTGTCCGTGCAATTATTGCAGAAAATTGGGATTGCATCCTCCTCTCGGCAGTCCTTTATCCTGTTCATAACCAGGAGGAATCTGGCCCAGTAATGATGTACTGTTTCAGCGGGCTCTTGCCGAATTCGAGAGAGATCGTTAATGTTTGGGTGGGCGGGTGGAACTAGATCCGGAACCCCGTCCAATTTAGGACTCAGGGGCCAAGGAGTTTCCGAACTCGGAAGTTGGATTTTTGAGTGTTATCCAATGAGTCCAACCCGCCGCCTGACTTTAAGTTCAGGGCTTGATCGACATCCGTCCCTCTGCGGGAAACCGGCATGGAGGGATCGGGAATCCGGACGTAGCTAGTCCTTAAGATAGAAGAAGAATCGCCGCATTGCTCCTCTATCACAGCAACATGATGGGTAGCCTGGGGAGAGTTGAACTCTCTCAGATCAGTTTTAGGCCCGATCCGGTCGTAGTCTGTGGCGACTCCCAGGGCGGCGATGCGATCCAAGAGCTCGTTTACGGAGGAGAGCTCGATCGGATCTAACTGTTCGGCAAGTTCTGAACTAACATGGAGATTGGTTTCGATGACTCTAGAGGTCATCGTCTTGCGATGGCCGGATGGCGGTCATAAGAAAACCACCTAGCGAAGAGTCGGCGGCGTGACCAAGGCTCCTTTGGCGATAGTATCGTCTTTAAAGACGAGATGAGGCATCCTACCTGATGGCGACGGCACAGAGGAGCTCTCAATGAAAGCACCAATGACGGTGTCAAAACCGGCGGATCTCGGGTAGGGGGTCCCGAACTATGCCTCTAGGCAGATGGTAACAGGAGACAAGGGACACGATGTTTTTACCTGTGTTCGCCCTCTCGATGGAGGTAATACCCTACTCCTGCTTGATTAATAATGATGATATGGGTAGTACAAGAGTAGATCTACCACGAGATCAAGGAGGCTAAACCCTAGAAGCTAGCCTATGGTATGATTGTTGTTCGTCCTATGGACTAAAACCCTTCGGTTTATATAGACACCGGATAGGTTAGGGTTACACAGAGTCGGTTACAATGGTAGGAGATCTACATATCCGTATCGCCAAGCTTTCCTTCCACGCCAAGGAAAGTCCCATCCGGACACGGGACGAAGTCTTCAATCTTGTATCTTCATAGTCTTGGAGTCCGGCCGTGACGATAGTCTGGCTATCCGGACACCCCCTAGTCCGGGACTCCCTCAACCGGCGCTGAGACTGAGACCGGTGCTGCATCGGGGAGCGGAGCCGGTGTAGAACCGAAAGCAAAGAGGCAACGGCTTCCTAACAAACTCAGGACTACTAGATTGGTGGTCACGAAGGTGGACGACGACATTTTTGAGCCAAAGGCGCCCGAGGAAGCGCGTCGATGCTACGGCAATAAAATAGGCTGCATCGTAT
This sequence comes from Aegilops bicornis, assembly GCA_021605145.1. NCBI lineage: Eukaryota > Viridiplantae > Streptophyta > Magnoliopsida > Poales > Poaceae > Aegilops > Aegilops bicornis. The sequence goes on from CM038673.1 coordinate 73,224,052, forward strand.
GCATAACCGCCACCATCAACGATGAGAAACTACAGAAGATAGAAAATATGAGGAGCTCCTCCTAAAGAAGTTTCACCAGATATTCTTGTTCCCGGGCCGGAATGAGAAGGATTATGAAGATCCAGAAAAGGACCCGGCAATGAAGAAGATAAACAAACACGCCATGACCAAGTTTAGCGACGCGTTGGCCGCCTGGAAAACTCGAGTGAAAGCAAGGATGATCGACAAGAAGGAACCCTACTCCAAGATTGTAAAGGATAATCCGACAATCACGGAAGAGCAGTTTCAAAGATTCAAGGAGGCTTGCGAGGCCGAAACTGCCAAAAAAAGTCTAAGTACATGAAGGGGCTTCAAGAGAGGAACATTGGGAGCCACCACCTCGGAAGTCGTGGTTACGGCGGAAAGAGGTCCAAATGGGCCAAGGAGGACGCTGAAGTCATGATGCAGGCATCCTGCACTTTGAGGATTTCACCGTCCCGCAGAGCGTGGCGCCCCGAGGCCCGGCACCGTTGGGACCCAGTGAAGAAGGTTTACGAGACAACACCGGTCATTATGGAGTTCATGAGACTGCTGGTAATTTTAGTTTCTGATCAATTCGACAGCACACATTATTCATATTTGTAAACGATCCTTGTGCCTTTTGCAGAGAGCAGCACCGGATTGCGGCCAAAGCGACTCACCGTTCGAGGCATTGGCGAGGCCCAAGTGGGACACACCATTCAACCGGGCGTTGAACATATTGAAACGACAACCGGTGGATACTCGACCGTCGTATGGACGCGTGCACGGTGTCGGAGACGGCGCCACGTGGAAGATGTACTACCGTGAGACCACGGAGGAGAGAAAGGAAAGACGGAGGTTAACTGAAGAAAACATCGACAAGAAGGTTGAGATTGCGGTTGAGAAGAAAACATCTCAGACAGTCGCAACAGCGGTAGCTGCCGCAAAACAGGTGGTTGCAAATTTGTCTACTTCCTTGGTTCCGGCCGTTTTCACTTGGACAAGGAAAAATCAAGAAAAAATGAAGAGGACTTTCCCCTTGCTGACTTCTTGGGAGCACCTGCTCCCGCACCGGCTCCCGCACCTGCTCCCGCACCGGCTCCCTGTCTCCCTTGACCGGACGTGCTCGGCGATGCTTCATCTTTGGCTGAGCTCGACGCCCTCACGGTATCTGTCACACCGGCCCCCTTCAATATAAATGAATAATCTACCGTTTTCGTTGCCTTTCGGATGTCTCACATCGCAGACTTTTCTTTGCAGGCCGACGAAACCCCGTGCACCATATTGTACACCATCGGCGACCAGAAGGTGGACGTGGGGAAGGCGACGATAATGGAGCCGAAGGAACCATTGTTCCACAGCCGGCCGATCCCCCCGAACGTCTTCAAGGTTTCCATGGCCAGTGTCGAACCGGGCCACGAGAATTTGCCTCCTCCAACACTACTGGTGGATGACGAGGAGACACCGCAGCGGCTTGGTGATTGTTGCAATGGGTGGGTCCTGTTGTGGCCAAAGAGTCTGCTTCGTCTGGAGGCGGCCGGGAGCACACCCACGAGCACGCAGCCTCAGCAAGGTATGAACATCAACACCCCACCTACCCAATTAGCGCCGGGTGTCGGGTTGGGTGATAGCGGACGGGGTAAGGAGGAGGCTCCATTAGTCGCTGATGACGTCGCCATGGATAAGGATGAGGACGACGGTGGCGCTGAACAGTATGTCTATACTGGCGCCTCCTCAGGGTTTGAGCGTCATGAGTCGATGCCTGAATTTCCGTCTCAACGTATTATGGATGACCTTCCGGTAGTAAAGAAGTCTAGGAAGAGAGCGAGGAAAGGCAAAAAAGCTAATTCTATGATCCAGCAGCCTCGGCTTCAGGATCGTATAGATATCCCCGATGCGGATAAATGGAATATCCCCGGTCAACCAATCCTACCTGCAACAGCGCTAGGGGTCAGATTCGGCGATCTAAGGAGACTTCATGACGATGTGCTGTGGGTAGAGAAAGGCCTCATCGCCTCGACAGATCCAGGATACCCACTCTACGTGGTTAACGTTCCGCGGCAAATGTGTACGTCGACAGCTTCCCCACGGATAAGTTCTTCCTCCGATTCGATTACATATTCGACATGTTTCACGTGAAGAAGCTGGATTTTACGTTTATCCGCCTTTATGCCTTGCACATGAACTACATCATCGGGGTTGAGAAGATATCTCATATCTGTGTCGCTGACCCGTACTACATGCACGAGGGCTTCTTGGGAGTCTGCGCAGAGCACTGTGTATATGCGAGGGAATATATCGTCAATTTCATGCTCGCCAATAAGGACAAGGGGGCGATTCTCGTGCCTTATCATCCCGTGTAAGTCATCTGCGCTGCTATCCTTCCTTCGATTTCAATCATTCATTTGCACGGTGGAGGCTAATTAATTTGAGGTGTACTTATTTTGCGCAGCGGCGGGCGCGCCGCCCTCATCATCCTATACCCCCGATTCTCCCACGCTCTTTACTTGGACTCGTCGAAGAACATTCACAAAAAGGATTACACCCACATCAAGGATGTTCTCGACAGTGCTATGTTTTACTACCAAGCAAGTGGTGGAGAGGTTAGGGACAAGAAGAGAAGGGGCGGCAGGGTCGCCTTCGGCCATAAGACCGACTTCTGCTGCATCCATCAACCTAACGTTTATCTTAATGATGGATTCTATGTCCTACACCACATGCTGGATTACAGACGGGATCACCATAACATTCGCATGTCACCTACATCAGGAGATGAACATATTTTGCAATGGGCAAAGAACGTAGGAGATATCGAGGATCATCGACTTCGAGCCGAGTTCTATCACATCCAGTGCGAACTTGCCCAAATCATCATGAAGGAGGTCGTCGGAAAAACAGGGATGTTCTACGAAGAAGGAAAAATGTCGCGGGAAGACGTCCAAACATGGGTAGCCGCTCAGCGTCTCGACCTGAAGCCTTTCACTAGGCTCGGGACTATCTCCACGACATGGATGGATGGAACGACATGTTGGAGTGATTGTCGATATATGACAATGTGTCCGTTTAGTCCATACTTTCTGTATGACAAAACTTTGAGTTATGCACGGTGAACCTTTATTTGTGATGTAATTAAACCGTCCTCCTCCTCGACTAGCGAAAATCACTCTAGTTAGGGCATTTTGGGGTATGATGAACTTTGTTATTTATGCTTATGATATGTTGTTTCTATTTTTGCCAAGTCTGTCTCTTTCTGTTGCTCAACTATATATGTTGCATATCATCGGCTCATGTGACGATGCAGGTGCATAGATCATCGATGGTGAATAAGTGCTACGCCAGGAGTATATATACGACAAGTGGCCAGAGTGTCAGGCCCAGTTGTACCGGTTTCCGGTTTCCGAGCGACAGGCAGTAGTTAGTTTAGGTTCACACTAATGCGAGAGAGGGATACGAACTCATGTACTCAAAGTGATAGCTCTTCTCGCGTATATCATTGTTTAGATGGATGACGATGTATTTGCAAGTAATCGAGACTTGTATCGCTATTTTCTAGATGATGACGAGAGACCACTTTGTGTTGGATGATGATTATGATGATGACATGATTTGATGAGACTAATTGTATGTATATGCTATGATTACATTTGTATGTGTATGATATGCTAAAGATTATTGTATAAAGCCTATTCAAAAACAAAACAAATACAAAAACAAATATGCAGGGAAAAAACTAGTAAAACTAGTAGTAGCGAGGGGGGGGAATTTAGCAATAGCGCCGCCTTACCAGTAGCGCTTCCCAGTAAATAGCGCTGCAGATAATATCAGGAGCGCCCTTTCCTAAAGAGCGCTACAGCTATTCATGTATAGCAGTAGCGTGGGACAACATGCGCTACTGCTATACGTTAGCTGTAGCGCCTTATTAGTAGCGCCGGTCCCCGCGCTACTGAGAGGCCCAAAACCCGCGCTGCTGCTAGGCTTTTCCCTAGTAGTGCTCGTGGAGATCTATTCGATGTAATCTTGTTTTGCGGTGTGTTTGTTGAGACCAATGAATTGTGGGTTTATAATCAAGTTTATCTATGAACAATATTTGAATCTTCTGAATTAGTCTCTTTGAATTATCAGTTTAGTTTGGCCTACTAGATTGATCTTTCTTGCCCTGGGAGAAGTGCTTAGCTTTGGGTTCAATCTTGCGGTGTCCTTTCCTATTGACAGTATGGGCAGCAAGGCACGTATTGTATTGTTGCCATCGAGGATAACAAACTGGGTTTTTTATCATATTGCATGAATTTATCCCTCTACATCATGTCATCTTGCTTAAACCGTTACTCTGTTCTTATGAACTTAATACTCTAAATGCATGTTGGATAGCGGTCGATGTGTGGAGTAATAGTAGTAGATGCAGGCAGGAGTCGGTTTAATTGTCTCAGACGTGATGCCTATATACATGATCATACCTAGATATTCTCATAACTATGCTCAATTCTATCAATTGCTCGACAGTAATTTGTTCATCAACCGTAAATACTTATATTCTTGAGAGAAGCCACTAGTGAAACCTATGGCCCCCGGGTCTATTTTTCATCATATTAATCTTCCAACACTTAGCTATTTTCATTGCCCTTTATTTTACTTTGCATCTTTATCATAAAAATACCAAAAATATTATCTTACCATATCTATCAGATCTCACTCTCGTAAGTGACCGTGTAGGGATTGACAACCCCTTATCGCATTGGTTGCGAGGATTTATTTGTTTTGTGTAGGTGCGAGGGACTCACGCGTAGCCTCCTACTGGATTGATACCTTGATTCTTAAAAATTGAGGGAAATACTTATGCTACTTTGCTGCATCACCCTTTCCTCTTCAAGGGAAAACCAATGCAGTGCTCAAGAGGTAGCAGTCCACACCTTCCTCTTGCACGCATTTTTTGGCTACTAGCCTCGCTTTGTGCTCCATGACCCTTGGCATCTTTCTTGCTCATAAATTCCCACTTGAGATTCCTGATTTTTTCATTGTTGGGAAGATTCATAAGCTCACATGCATTATTGTCGTGGATCGACCTCAACTCTTCTTCCATAGCCTGACATCAACACTCCTTTGTATTTGCGTCCACAAGTTTCAACGGTTACTCGGTGCTTCCTAGAGACCGTCGCTCACACATTTTCATCTTTTCCGGGTCAATTGTCCGAAGAGACTTCTCGGATGTATGTCGAACACCAGTCCAAGATGCATAGGTGTAGATGATGGTGTCCTTTTCTCCTGTTCTTTTGGAGACGATACAGAGTTTTCTGCTCCATGCATTCCTTTTGACGAAGCAAAAATACCACCCCAAGCTTCTGCAGCTAGGCTTCCTGTCACTGGTGTAACACATGGACTGCAACCTTTGGCTGGACTGCTGTCATGGCCCGTTCCTGGGATGCAACTTGCCCCGTTCATAATGCCTCTAGCTAGACTTACATGGCTAGTACACAACACCGTTCCTTGCTTGCTGGCAGAAACCGTCGACCGAGCTGCACCAGTGACCGAGACTTCTTTCAGTGTTGCTCGTTGGTGTGCCTTTGCATCAACATCACCAGCTTCCGTGTCCTCCCTCACACCAGTGCTTGAAGATGTAACACCTGCGTCAGTAGCTTCAACGCGAGCTTTAGAATTTTGTCCCGTGTCTGTAGCACTTACGTCTACTGTTTCTTCGTGGACTTTCGGCGCCACGTACGCCTTCGATTTTTCTGGACGCGTCGCATGGAGACTGCTTCTCCATGACCGAGCACACGCGGCAATCATTGCTACCTCTCCAGCAAAGTTAGCACTTATTCCCGTAATATCGACGTAAACTTCGGAATCACCCCCGTGTCCGTAGCGTCGACATGAGTTTTCGAACCATGATGTTGACAGTGAACTTTTTCTTCAAGGAGCACGACAATTTCTTTAGCCGGCGCTTGAAGAACTGGATCCACCTTGTCCACGAGTTCGCACATCAACATCATGTCAATTTCATCTCCTAACTGGGCCATGAGCGCCTTCTCCTTCGGGGGATTTTGACACTCCAACTTGAAGTGCCCGAGCAGATTACAGTCGTAGCAGCGGATCTTCCTCTTGTCGAACTTTTTCTTCTTTGGCTTCTCCAACTGTTCGTCGGTGTCCTTTGCGGGGCGGTACTTCCCGCCACTACTGGACGCCTTGTCGAAATTGTTCTCCTTGGAAACCACTGCCTGCCACTGAGCACGCGTTAGCATCAGGTACTCATCCTGTTTTGCATCACCGTAATTCAGCTTCATCCGCTCCTCATGGGCCTTGAAGCGACCAATCAGATCATCCAAAGTGAGAGTCTTGAGATCAACACATTGCTCGATCGCTGACAAAATCGGTATGTAGCGCGGTGGAGCGGCACGTAGGAAACGCCTGACCACGGAGATATCCTCCAACTTCTCTCCGGGACCGCGAATCCCATTTACCATCGAGGCTACCCTCGCTGCGAAAGCATCCACCGTCTCATCTTCTCCCATCCTCAGATTCTCGTAACTCTTCAGCAAAGTTTGCAAGTTCGCCTCGCGCACACGCGAGTGCCCTAGATGCAACGTCTTGAGCGTGTTCCACGCCTCCTTTGCTGATGTCTTCGAGATTAGATGTTGTTGCACGTCCACCGGCATCACCAAGCTGATGTCCGTGATAGCCTGGCGATCCTTCCGATACAAGGCACCACCCTTTAGGTACTCTTCACCGCCGGGGTCGATGGCTTCCCAGAGCTCATTGGCCTCGAGCGCCCACTCCATGATGGTCGCCCACACCACGAAGTTCCCACGGTCAAATCCTGGATACTCTGATCTCACCGGAGCAGCAATTACTTTAGCCACACCGGAGTACTCCACCAACTGCTTGGCCTTGTCCTTCTCGCCGTCCGACATGATCTCCCATTACTAGAAGATCAACCTTGCTCTATATACCAATTGTTGGCCCAGTCCTGACGCCGAGTACTTCCGGCGACGGTGACACGACGATGACAAACGAAGCTCGCTGACAAACTCAACGAATTACCTTTACACCGAGACGCACCGCAGTACAAAGCTAGCCTTCTCCTATAGCAATCGATCTATCCTGGTTTTGTATGTACTAGCACTTGTCGCCCGGACAGAACACGCACGTACGTACAACCCTGATCGATCTTTGCTTTGATCGACTGGAGCGCAACTAGATACTCCATCTTTCTTTTAAAGAGTATACTTCCAACTTTATAGGAGGGGGTCAAACTATCTCAAAGTTTGACCAAGTTTGTGTAAAAATATATCAATATTTATGAAATCAAATAGGTATATGATGAAAGTATATTTTATCACGAATCTAATGCTACTAATTTGATGACACAAATGTTGATGTATTATTATATAAACATGGTCAAATATAAAAAAGTTTGACTTTTCAAAATGTTGGAAGTACACTCTTTAAAGAAAGTTGAAAATACACTCTTCATGGCTGCTGCCGCCCGCCGCCATGGTGTGCCTCCAGCACGAGCCGCCGCAGACGCCGTGCAGCGCGGCCACCTCGCCGGCCGCTGTCGCGCCCGCCGCCGATGCGGCTACCGCCACACTCCACCGCGCTGCGCCCCATCGAGCGCCACTCGCTGCCGCCACGATAGCCCGCAGCTACGTGCGCCGCCGCGTTGCATCTCAATGCCACACGCGCGCCACAGCCGTGGCTTGCATGTCCGCCGCGCTCGCCGTGCTCGCCGTGGACGCCACTGATGATGATGACGGACCCCGACAAACTGGTTCATGATACCAATTGTTGGCACAAACCCGGAAACCATATGCACAAGATAACCCAACTCGAGCACGAACTCGGAGCAATGGCGACGAACGCCGCGGCCGGCGAACCGGCCTGTATCTTGGCAACCTTTATTCACTGGGTTTGGCACTTTGACAACACGATTACACGACCCCTTTTAAAGCCTACGGCAACGCAGCAGCCAAGCAGTCCACTCCAGCGATCTTCATGCACACGAACGCCCTGGCGATCCGGTCTTCCCTCGCTCGTGAGCTATCTCCTCATCCACGAGACCCACGCGCCATCTTGACCGTGAGCCATCCTGCTGCTGCATTCCACAACTGACGCGCACTGCCAACAACTTGGCAAGGTGCCCACTGACGACACCGACATGCAGCCAAGCCAGAACATGCAACGCTCTGGTTCGACGCAGACTCAAACTCACACGTCCATGCATGCAAGTCACCACGGGCACACACGCCCGCACTAAACACACAGCCATGACACACGTGGTTTATTTCCTAGCATATACATAAACATATTAGGTGATGGAGTCCTAGTCCGAGCCGGCTAGGAGACGTGTTTAACTCCAACAAGGAGCTCCCCCAAGCCGATGGGTTGATTGGTGATGGTTCGGGTGGAGATGGCAGAGACAAAACCATTGTACTCCGACTCATGCATAAGCCCCTGGAGGATGTGGGAGAGGACATCGTCCTCGTCTAGGGGTTTCCCAGCAGCTGCGAGTTCGTTGGCAAGCCCCTTCATCTTGGTGAAGTAGGTGGCCGCCGAGAGGTCACCCTTCCGGGTGTTGCCGGTCTGGGAGCGGAGCTGTATGATGCGAGCTCAGGATTGCGAAGAGAAGCTCTGGAGGATCTCCTTCCATGCTGACGCCGCCGTGTCGCAGCCGCTAACCTGCAGGAGGACATCGCGGGAAAGAGAAGCGAGCGGGAACGTCAGAACCTGCTGATCTTGCGTAACCCAGATCGCATGTTCAGGGTTTGGGGTGGCGGTGATCTCCTTCTTGCCGGCAACTTCCTTCTCCAACAGAAGTTCAGCGGGCGGCTCCTTCACCGAGCCGTCGAGGTAGCCCATCATGCCGGCTGCCTTGACGTGCGGCAGCACTTGAGCGCGCCAAACCAGGAAGTTGTCCCGGCTCAGCTTTTCGGTGATGGTATGGCCAAGGGAGGGAGCAGACATGGCGACGGCAGAGGAGGATGACATGGCGATGCGAGGCTAGATGTGATGGGAAGAGCTGGGCTCTATATACCATGTGAGAACGAGATGTATCTTGGGTTAAGCGTATGCACTCCCCGCAGGGACGCGTGCATGTATATATATTGGCACAAGGCCGCACGATAGATACAGGGTTGGTTAGGTTAGGCTTGATCTCCAAATTAGCTAGATATACATGGAGATAAACCCTACCTAACTGATCAGGTTGTTACATCAGATATGCATATATCTATACACGCACGCAATACAATGTTTAACACGACCTACACCCTGCTCTTCCCGCGTGCGCCTTGATGGTGAATCCGTCGCCGCCAAGATGCCGAAGCGGCCCATGTCCGTGCCCGACCGGCAGCCGTCGGCGAAGCGCGTATGCGGTGCCCGCTCCGGGGGCGAGCTCCATGTCGCAGCCGCCGCCAAGATCAGCAGCGACAGCCTCCCATGTCCCAGCACCAGCAGCGGCGAGGATCCTAAAAGCCCGACGTGCGGCCACCCCTCCGTGACCAAGAACCCCGTGGCCGGCTCGCCGACGCAATCGAAGTCACCGGTCAGCATGCACCAACTGATCGAGAACGCTCGCCTCGCCATGGCTTGCACTGCCGCCCAAGAAGAAGAGGCCAGCCGTCGGCGTGACATCCAGCGCAGCCGAGCGGAGGCCCGGCGGAAGGTGGAGCAGATGGTGGACACCGTGCGGTTCAACGACCCGTACATCGACCCGTCCGACGTGACCAAGTCGCCCGAGGAGCTGCTCCAAGCAAGACAGCGAGCATGGCGTTATAAAGCTCAAGTCGGCAGTGCTACTCTTACAACTTGTCAACTATGTAATCTACAGTAGTTGCAAGCGTGTAGGAGTAATTTCGCTGGCATGTTTTCCACTAGTGTGAGTGAGATTCTTAATTTGGCCACTAGTTACTGTGCATTACGATCACAATTGTTCGATTAATGTGAGGGTTTTGTTTCATGTAAAATCATTGGATCTGATCAGTCTGATGTATGCAAGCATCTGCCACTAGATCTCTTTCTATGTCTTTCATCTGTTGTATGTTCCCTCATTTGGAATAGTTCAAGCACAGAACAAATAAACTTCTGTGCTTGAACTATTTCAAATGACTGCTTTTTTTCAGGAGAGTTTATTTGTCTAGAAAAGTTTACACCTCATACTGCATTAGGAAGGCGCCAAACATCGTGTTTCCTGAAATCCTGAATCCAGATGCATACATGCATCATTGTTGCCAATAGCTCATGTGTACTTTCGGTCTGAACTTTGCAACCGCTGCAAATTTCGTTCAGCACAATTGGTTCATATGCCAGACCAGTTTCGTTTCACACTACGGAGAAAACCAATACTTCGCGGCAATGGTGTTTACTTCATTTAATTAACATATTATTCATTGACATGAATCCACTGAGTTAAGGGAATTATAATGCATGATACATCATCTGAATTCAAATTACACAGCTTCATTCAAAATCAACTCAACTAAAATGAGAAACGTTGGCAACATCCACACGTATTGCAATTCTTCCTCCTCTATACCTTCAGAGTCATCCGCAGCTTCTCGGCTTCCTCCTGAAGAGAAATTAGGAGTGCACATTTTGACACGCTGGGAAATGGAAAAAAATAGCTCTGCTCTGCATAACCTAGGGTGACCAATTCTACGTCTAGCACGTCGGCGTGCGCGTGAAAGGGGCAGTGACAAAGGAGGATCTGGCCAGGTGCGTGGGGGAGGTGATGGACGATAGCAAGGGATACATGACGAATGCTGAAAGCTGGAGCCACAAGGCCAAGAAGGCTATGAGTGCTCATGGCAGCTCAGACACCAACATCACCGAGTTCCTTTCCGAACTTTGACTCGGCAAATAGATCGACAAATCATGAAATGATGAATATAAACTAAGTATATATATCCCTTCTCTTCAGTGTTTGTGTTTTTTCTTTATCTTCAACGTAGCTTTTTATGTTTGTTTTTGTGTATCTTCAACGTGGCTTGTTATTACACTACCATTCTCGGAATAAAATATCATCCTTTCCATTTTCCTTTTAAGTAAGTTTAATTATATTAGTCATCAACCAGCGCCTCGTGTGTTCACGACACATGCTATAGATAAAGCCACACTGCCCGAACGGTATAAGGTCGTGAGAAAATACTCATACAAGATAATCAAAGAAGAAACAAGACAATACATGATGGACAAAGTCAGCACAACACCAGAAATACGCTTATTGAACACCATCAACGTGCCGTCGAGCACAAGCACAAAAGTGAAAGAACCACAACTAAGAGAAGCCTAAGAACCGATAACGAAAAACTCACCGCTCCTCGATGAAACCACCGCACTATGCCTCAAAGTCACCACCAAACTATCACCGGAGAAGGCCGTCTACCCTCCCACTCTAAACAGAGGATCGCCATCCCTGCAGATGAACAAAAGGGATGAAGAGACCCCGGCGACATGGTCACGTGTATAAGGGAGAAGACGAGCAATCTTCCCCCGCACAAACACCGGAGAAGCTTTTAGCAATGATCCAAGCCCGCCCAAACGACGATGCCACGACCAAAGGAATCCACACTCACCAACGATGCCCCAAGAGGGATATGGTGTGATTGTGTCACCGCCATCATGTCCACGAGCATGGACAAAGAGTTTCACCCAGCCCACGACAGCGCCCCCCCCCCCCCCCCCCCCCCCCCCCCCCCAAAGGGGATGCGACACCCGCAGGTGTCGTTGATACGTCCTTAGTGTATCTATATTTTTTGGCATGCTCATGCTACATTGATATTTTATGCAAAGTTTTGGCATATTTTCTAACTGTTTTTATTGGATTAACATATTAATCCAATGCTAAGTCTAGTTGCCGGTTTTTAGTGTTTCAGTGCACCAGATAAGAAATTCGGGGATCCAAAAATAAAACAAAAATATGACATTCAGTTTCAAGGCATGGAGATCACCAAGAGCCAAAGAAGTGCCAAAGGGGTGGCCCTGGGCTTCCATATTCCTGGCTAGTATTGTCCATGTTAGACAAAAAATTGTTGGGCCCTGAAATGCAAGGGTTTGTAGCACGAAGCAAATTTCCTTCAATTTGGAACCAATGTATCATATGTTAATGTGTCATGAACTCATGACCAGTATCTACACACAACTAGAAACTTCTCTTGGTCCCCAACTTAGACTAGTGAGGTTGTCAATCCACTAGCTTTGCTAGTCACAAAATTAATGTATGGTGTGGTTGGAAATGATTTTTGTAAGCAATGGACGTAAGAGGTTAGATTGTAAAAGAAAAGAAAATACAGTGGTCGTTGTTCTTTTCTCAATCGGGTTTTCTCTTTTTTCTTCTTTTTTAAATGAACATTTTCTAAAAAAATAAAATAAACTCATGAACATATTTCAAAGGCGTGGAAATTTTTCAAATTCATGAACATTTTTTTGTTTGCGATCAATTTTACAATTTTTTAACATTTTTAAAGTTTGTTTATCTTTTTTGAGTTCACAGACATTTTTATCAAATCCATGAATATTTTTTGAACCTCACAACATTTTTCAAAAATTGGAAACATTTTTTTGTATTTCACAAAATTTTAAATTCATGGACTTTTTTTAATACATGATTTATTTAAAAGAATTCAGAAAGAATCCAATTCTATGAAAAACCAGTTGTCGGTTTTTATCTACTATTAAAGGGGAATACGTCATTTGCTTCCTCGAGGGTTTTTCTCTCTCCTTCGATTCCACCCCTTTCCGCAGATTCATTTCCAATTTTATTAATCCCAACATTAGAACAAATAAAAGAAAAAAATGGTTCAAATTAACCACTAGCCCGGGGAACGGATCTATGTAATTGCATATATATCGAATAGTTGCTGCTTTGTGGCGCTAATACTTTGAAATCTCAGGTGGAACACCTCGCCCAAGACAGCAAAAACAATATCATCCTCTTTTAACTCCTCCCAACTAGCAGAAACAGACTTGCAAAAGAGCTTGCTAAGTAAAATCGCATGGCCGGCTGGACCACCCATCATCGACACTCACATGCTCATCCTTGAATTTGTCCACCTCGCGGGTGAGTCGAGACCGCGTGAAGGGTATTGCTCTAGTAACCAGTAATTGCTAAAAAAAATAGAACGAAACCAAACAAGAGAAGGGACATGCGATTGGGTCGGCCCATGCGACATGCTCGTCAGCGTTCCTCGTCGCCAACACCTTAAGGCGCAGAAGAGGGGCTCCCCGGATCAAATTCTATTTGTGTCAAACGGACGTTGATTCGCACATGAATGACACAATGGGCCCGCCCATTTAGCGCCAAGAAGCATTCCGGTTTTGGGAACCTTCGAAGGTTCCAGGCTCGGTTTAGGCGGCTTTGGGAACCTTCTAACCGGGTTTTTCTCTTATTTTTTTTCTCGGTTGTTTTTTTTAAATGAACATTTTCTAAATTCATTTTTTAATGAACTTTCAAAAAAAATCATGAACATATTTCAAATGCGTGAAAAATTGTAAATTCTTGAACATTTTTAGTTTTTGCAATCAATTTTCCAATTTGTTAACATTGTTTAAGTTTTTTTACATTTTTTGAGTTCACAAACATTTTTTTTCAAATCCAAGATTTTTTTTGAATATGTGAACATTTTAAAAAAAATGGAAACTTTTCTTTGTATTTCACAAACATTTTTTTACCTCACCGACATTTTTTAATTCATGATTTATTTAAAAGAATTCAGAAATTTTCCAATTTCTATAAATAAAACAGTGGTCGGTTTTTCTCTAATATTAAAAGGGAATTGGTGATTCGCTTCCTCGCCTCGAGGGTTTTTCTCTCTCCATCGATTCCACCCCTTTCCACATATTCATTTCAAATTTTAGTAATTGGACATTGCATCTCCTTCCTTCCTTAATATGTAAACTAATAATTTTTTCGTTTGATAGATTGGAAACGTAGTAAGCCAGCTGATTTACTTCCAATTTTATTTGCGCAACATCACATCTCCCATCAATTCACATCTCCAACACTGATTCATTTCTAAACTTATGTGCCCAAAATTACATCTCCTTTCATCAGTAATATGAGAACTAATTTTTTTGTTTGGCAAATTGGAAACGTAGTACTCCCACTTATTTAATTATAGTTTCATTTGTCCAAAGTGTGTGTAGGTGATAGTGGAAGGGGGGTTGACCGAATGAATCATTGACATAGGTGGTAAGATTAATTGCATCGAGGAGGCGGAGATAGTGGGTGGAAGGTATACAAGAGACACAATTGGTGTGAACCACTAAGATATATACCATCCAAACAAACAAACAAACAAATACATTAGGAGATATACACTCCATGGTATTTGAAAACCGTATAAAAATGACATACATTCAAACAAACAAACCCTAGGACGGGTCATTAGGAGATATACCATTTTCTCATGACCATAATTTGTGTTGATTAATTATACGTTGGTATAGAGATACTTAACTAAACCAGAACATTAGAACAAATGAAAGAAAAATTGGTTCAAATTAACCACTAGCTCGGGGGAAAGATCCATGTAATTGCATATATATCGAATAGTTGTTCCTTTGATGCGTTAATACTTTGGAATCTCAAGTGGAACGCCTCGCCCGAGTCAAGAAAAATAATATCATCCTCTTTTACCTCGCCCCAACAAGCCGAAACAGACTTGCGTAAGAGCTTGCTAAGTAAAATCGCATGGCCGTCTAGACCACCCATCATTGAAAGCCACAATGCTGACATCTTCCTTGAATATGTCCACCTTGCGGGTGAGTCGAGACAGGGTGAAGGGTATTGCACTAGTAACCAGTAATTGCTAAATTTTGTAGAGCGAAACCAAACAAGAGAAGGGACAGGCGAGTGGTAAAATTGGGTCGGCCCATGCGACATGTGCGTGAGCTCTCCTGCGCGCCCCAGCACCTTAAGGCGCTGAAGAGGGACTCCCCTAGATTGAATTCTATTTTTGACGCTACCTGTGTCAAACAGACATTCACACATGTACGACACAGGTTTTTGGAACCTTCGAAGGTCTGGGTGGATTTTTGGCGGCTTTGGGAACCTTCTAGAAGGTTCCTTAACCTGGTTTTTCCTGTTATTTTCTTTACTGTTTTAATGTCATTTCCTCTTTTTCTTCTCCTTTTCGTGTTTTCCTCAAAAATTCATAATTTTTTTAAAAATTAGTGTTTTCTCAAAGACTGTTCTGAAGTTTTGAAAAAATAATCATGTTTCAAAACAAATGTTTAGAATGTTAAAAAATGTTCCTGGTTTCAAAAAACGTTCGGGATTTCAAAATTGTCCAAAAATATGCTTTTAAAAAATATTCAGAAAATTATAAAATGTTTTAAAAATATTTGAATTTTTAAGAAATATTCTTTTTCCAAAAATTCTTAATTTTTTCAAAAAATGTTTGTCTTTTCAAGAAAAAAAAACATGCGCTAAAGTACATATCGGGTTGCCATGGTGCCCGGTCTGCTCTGATACCGAGTTGCCACAGTGCATCCTGAGTCGCTACTGCCGCAAAGGAAAAACCTTGAGGCAACTGCTTAATGGGCTTGGCCCAGTGGCGAGTGCATGTGGGTGTCGGGTTGTTGTTTGACACTGAATGCGTCATATAGGGACCCCCTCCTACCAGCTTCTTAGCGCCTAACAAAAGACACCAGCCTATTACGGTTGTAATTGAGAAAACCACCGAAAAACAACATTCCAAGCCGAACCAGTACGTTTTACGGGCGAAGAGGATGATCTATCGCCTATCTGTTTCGCACTAGCTGAACTGAAGGAGACAAATTTTGTAATCAGAGCTGTAACGAGTAGCGTGGAAGCTTGCTATCCAGGTGACAGAGCCATGAGTTGGCCGCGAGATCTTATGGGTTTCACCTCTAGCCTATCCCAACTTGTTTGGGACTAAAGGTTTTGTTGTTGTTGTTATTGTAGCTGTAACGAGTAGCGCATTCTCTAGCAGCATATGGATATACTACGTCTCCGAATGTTGGGAATGAGCTACATGCGGACAATGTAATCCGAATGTACAACATCTTGTGGCCGATTTAGCTCCCTCCACAAAGAGGATTTTACTTAGTAAGCTCTTCTGCAACATCTTGTGGCCGATCTTACAGTAGTTGCATTTAGATTAAAAAAATAAAAGCCCGCCCAGTTCTCTTTACGGAGGGGTGTCTTACAGGTGTATTGGGCTGGAATATGACATTCTAAGCATGGCCTTAGATCATGGACCTTTATATCTTATAATATGACATTCCAATGCTGCAGATCGGAAACTAACAAATGAGTAATATTGCCGCGTGTTTTAGATTTATACATGAACTAGCAAACATGCCGTGCGTTGCAATGGGGAATACAATGTACATGATCCCGAAAACAGCAATGAAAAAAATAGTAGTAGATGCAGGCAGGAGTCGGTTTAATTGTCTCAGACGTAATGCCTATATACATGATCATACCTAGATATTCTCATAACTATGCTCAATTCTATCAATTGCTCGACGGTAATTTGTTCACCAACCGTAAATACTTATATTCTTGAGAGAAGCCACTAGTGAAACCTATGGCCCCCGGGTCTATTTTTCATCATATTAATCTTCCAACACTTAGCTATTTTCATTGCCCTTTATTTTACTTTGCATCTTTATCATAAAAATACCAAAAATATTATCTTACCATATCTATTAGATCTCACTCTCGTAAGTGATCGTGTGGGGATTGACAACCCCTTATCGCGTTTGTTGCGAGGATTTATTTGTTTTGTGTAGGTGCGAGGGACTCACGCGTAGCCTCCTTTGGATTGATACCTTGATTCTTAAAAATTGAGGGAAATACTTATGCTACTTTGCTGCATCACCCTTTCCTCTTCAAGGGAAAACCAATGCAGTGCTCAAGAGGTAGCAGTCCACACCTTCCTCTTGCACGCATTTCTTTTGGCTACTAGCCTCGCTTTGTGCTCCACAGACCCATCGGCATCTTTCTTGCTCATAAATTCCCACTTGAGATCCCTGATTTTTTCATTGTTGGGAAGATTCATAAGCTCACATGCATTATTGTCGTGGATCGACCTCAACTCTTCTTCCATAGCCTGACGTCAACACTCCTTTGCATTTGCGTCCACAAGTTTCAACGGTTACTCGATGCTTCCTAGAGACCGTCGCTCACACATTTTCATCTTTTCCGGGTCAATTGTCTGAAGAGACTTCTCGGATGTATGTCGAACACCAGTCCGAGATGCATAGGTGTAGATGATGGTGTCCTTTTCTCCTGTTCTTTTGGAGACGATACAGAGTTTTCTGCTCCATGCATTCCTTTTGACGAAGCAAAAATACCATCCCAAGCTTCTGTAGCTAGGCTTCCTGTCACTGGTGTAACACATGGACTGCAACCTTTGGCTGGACTGCTGTCATGGCCCGTTCCTGGGATGCAACTTGCCCCGTTCATAATGCCTCTAGCTGGACTTACATGGCTAGTACACAACACCGTTCCTTGCTTGCTGGCAGAAACCGTCGATCGAGCTGCACCAAAGTGACCGAGACTTCTTTCAGTGTTGCTCGTTGGTGTGCCTTTGCATCAACATCACCAGCTTCTGTGTCCTCCTTCACACCAGTGCTTGAAGATGTAACACCTGCGTCAGTAGCTTCAACGCAAGCTTTAGAATTTTCTCCCGTGTCTGTAGCACTTACGTCTATTGTTTCTTCGTGGACTTTCGGCGCCACGTACGCCTTCGATTTTTCTGGACGCGTCGCATGAAGACTGCTTCTCCATGACCGAGCACACGCGGCAATCATTGCTACCTCTCCAGCAAAGTTAGCACTTATTCCCGTAATATCGACGTAAACTTCGGAATCACCCCCGTGTCCGTAGCGTCGACATGAGTTTTCGAACCATGATGTTGACAGTGAACTTTTTCTTCAAGGAGCACGACAATTTCTTTAGCCGGCGCTTGAAGAACTGGATCCACCTTGTCCACGAGTTCGCACATCAACATCATGTCAATTTCATCTCCTAAGCGGGCCATGAGCGCCTTCTCCTTGAGGATTTTGACACTCCAACTTGAAGTGCCCGAGCAGATTACAGTTGTAGCAGCGGATCTTCCTCTTGTCGAACTTTTTCTTCTTTGGCTTCTCCAACTGTTCGTCGGTGTCCTTTGCGGGGCGGTACTTCCCGCCACTCGGACGCCTTTGTCGAAATTGTTCTCCTTGAAACCACTGCACCTTGCCATCGAGCACGCGTTAGCATCGGTACTCATCCTGTTTTGCATCACCGTAATTCAGCTTCATCCGCTCCTCATGGGCCTTGAAGCGACCAATCAGATCATCCAAAGTGAGAGTCTTGAGATCAACACATTGCTCGATCACGACAAAATCGGTATGTAGCACGGTGGAGCGGCACGTAGGAAACGCCTGACCACGGAGATATCCTCCAACTTCTCTCCGGGACCGCGAATCCCATTTACCATCGAGGCTACCCTCGCTGCGAAAGCATCCACCGTCTCATCTTCTCCCATCCTCAGATTCTCGTAACTCTTCAGCAAAGTTTGCAAGTTCGCCTCGCGCACACGCGAGTGCCCTAGATGCAACGTCTTGAGCGTGTTCCACGCCTCCTTTGCTGATGTCTTCGAGATTAGATGTTGTTGCATCGTCCACCGCATCACCAAGCTGATGTCCGTGATAGCTGGCGATCCTTCCGATACAAGGCACCACCCTTTAGGTACTCTTCACCGCCGGGGTCGATGGCTTCCCAGAGCTCATTGGCCTCGAGCGCCCACTCCATGATGGTCACCCACACCACGAAGTTCCCACGGTCAAATCCTGGATACTCTGATCTCACCGGAGCAGCAATTATAACTAGTAGAAAAAGGGCCTGTTGTCCCGGTTGGTAAGGGCCTTTAGTCCCCTCCCCCCTTTAGTCCCGGTTCAATCCAGAACCGGGACTAAAGGCCGCGGCCACGTGGGGCTCCACCTTTAGTCCCGGTTGGTAATTTTATGATTTTTTTTATGGAAATTTTATGTTTTTTTTTGAATTTTTTTTTTGAAATGTTTTGTTTGAAATTTTTTTTGAATAATTTTTATTTTCAAATTTCTGAATTATTTTAATCCCTAATCTCTAATCAGCACCCCTCATCACTGCTCAAATTATCCTCTTCTCTAATCACCCTCATCATTCCTAATCATCTAACTTCCCGAGCGGTCACCCATCCTCCCACTCCCCCAGCCTGAGCACGCTTAACTTCCAGGTTCTATTCTCCCTCGTTTCCAAGTCTGCACTTGTTGTTTTGCTGACAATATTAAGATGTCAATCCTATTAACCCTCGTGAATTTTGCTTGAGCATGAATTGACACATTTCACTGTTTGAGTTTCAAACTATTGTTTTCAAAAACAATAATTATTTAGAAAACAATAGTTATTTTAAATAATTAGTTTGACCATGGTTTGACCATAGTTTGACCATAGTTTGACCACAGTTTGACCAGATTTGACCAAAATTCAAAATAACTGAACAAATTATTTAGTAACACTAATATTCTAGAATAATTAGTTTGACCATGGTTTGACCATGTTTTGACCATGTTTTGACCATAGTTTGACCATAGTTTGGCCACAAAGTTGACCAGATTTGACCAAATTCAAAATAACTGAATAAATTATTTAGTAACACTAATATTCTAGAATAATCAGTTTGACCATGGTTTGACCATTGTTTGACCACAGTTTGAAATGTTTTCGATTTTTTCCACTCTAGATCTTAAAAGCCCCGTAACTTTTTTCTGTTAGGTTTTTGAGGATTTTGAAAATGTTTAACGGGGTTTCCCCACTTAAATTTGGATGTAACTTTTCGAGTAGATGATTTTTCATATAAAAAAACTTTTCCATCCGAGTTAGTATGCAAAAGTTATGCCCATATTTACAAATTCCAGAGAGATTTTGCAAATAAAGTCGAAATTCACATTTGCAAATTTTCCCAACAACTAGACCACATATCACATGGGAAACTTATTTTTTTTATTTTTTTGACATTTCCATCATTTTCTTTTATTTTTTTCAATTCAAAAGGCGATCCACCGGGCGGGTAGAGTTTGAAAATGGGACCTTTAGTACCGGTTCGTGGCACGAACCGGACTAAAGTCTCAACTCCCCATTAGTCCCGGTTCGTGCCTCAAACCGAGACTAAAGGTCTACTCTTTAGTCCCGGTTTGAGGCATGAACCGACTATCGAACATCGCCTTTTAGTCCCGGTTTGAGGCACAAACCGGGACTAAAGGGCACAGTGAACCGGGACTAATGTCTTAGCCGCATACGAACCGGGATAAATGCTCACATTAGTCCCGGTTCTGGATTGAACAGGACTAATGGGCTAAACCGGGTGGACGATAGCCCTTTTTCTACTAGTATACTTTAGCCACACCGAGTACTCCACCAACTGCTTGGCCTTGTCCTTCTCGCCGTCCGACATGATCTCCCATTACTAGAAGATCAACCTTGCTCTATATACCAATTGTTGGCCCAGTCCTGACGCCGAGTACTTCCGGTGACGGTGACACGACGATGACAAACGAAGCTCGCTGACGAACTCAACGAATTGCCTTTACGCCGAGACGCACCGCAGTACAAAGCTAGCCTTCTCCTATAGCAATCGATCTATCCTGCTTTTGTATGTACTAGCACTTGTCGCCCGGACAGAACACGCACGTACGTACAACCCTGATCGATCTTTGCTTTGATCGACTGGAGCGCAACTAGATACTCCATCTTTCTTTTAAAGAGTATACTTCCAACTTTATAGGAGGGGGTCAAACTATCTCAAAGTTTGACCAAGTTTGTGTAAAAATATATCAATATTTATGAAATCAAATAGGTATATAATGAAAGTATATTTTATCACGAATCTAATGCTACTAATTTGATGACACAAATGTTGATGTATTATTATATAAACATGGTCAAATATAAAAAAGTTTGACTTTTCAAAAATGTTGGAAGTACACTCTTTAAAGAAAGTTGAAAGTACACTCTTCATGGCTGCTGCCGCCCGCCGCCATGGTGTGCCTCCAGCACGAGCCGCCGCAGACGCCGTGCAGCGCGGCCACCTCGCCGGCCGCTGTCGCGCCCGCCGCCCGATCACGGCTACCGCCACACTCCACCGCGCTGCGCCATCGAAGCGCCACTCGCTGCCGCCACGATAGCCCGCAGCTACGTGCGCCGCCGCGTTGCATCTCAATGCCACACGCCGCCACAGCCGTGGCTTGCATGTCCGCCGCGCTCGCCGTGCTCGCCGTGGACGCCACTGATGATGATGACGGACCCCACGACAAACTGGTTCATGATACCAATTGTTGGCACAAACCCGGAAACCATATGCACAAGATAACCCAACTCGAGCACGAACTTCGGAGCAATGGCGACGAACGCCCGCTGACGGCGAACCGGCCTGTATCTTGGCAACCTTTATTCACTGGGTTTGGCACTTTGACAACACGATTACATCGACCCCTTTTAAAGCCTACGGCAACGCAGCAGCCAAGCAGTCCACTCCAGCGATCTTCATGCACATGAACGCCCTGGCGATCCGGTCTTCCCTCGCTCGTGAGCTATCTCCTCATCCACGAGACCCACGCGCCATCTTGACCGTGAGCCATCCTGCTGCTGCATTCCACAACTGACGCGCACTGCCAACAACTTGGCAAGGTGCCCACTGACGACACCGACATGCAGCCAAGCCAGAACATGCAACGCTCTGGTTCGACGCAGACTCAAACTCACACGTCCATGCATGCAAGTCACCACGGGCACACACGCCCGCACTAAACACACAGCCATGACACACGTGGTTTATTTCCTAGCATATACATAAACATATTAGGTGATGGAGTCCTAGTCCGAGCCGGCTAGGAGACGTGTTTAACTCCAACAAGGAGCTCCCCCAAGCCGATGGGTTGATTGGTGATGGTTCGGGTGGAGATGGCAGAGACAAAACCATTGTACTCCGACTCATGCATAAGCCCCTGGAGGATGTGGGAGAGGACATCGTCCTCGTCTAGGGGTTTCCAGCAGCTGCGAGTTCGTTGGCAAGCCCCTTCATCTTGGTGAAGTAGGTGGCCGCCGAGAGGTCACCCTTCCGGGTGTTGCCGGTCTGGGAGCGGAGCTGTATGATGCGAGCTCAGGATTGCGAAGAGAAGCTCTGGAGGATCTCCTTCCATGCTGACGCCGCCGTGTCGCAGCCGCTAACCTGCAGGAGGACATCGCGGGAAAGAGAAGCGAGCGGGAACGTCGTAACCTGCTGATCTTGCGTAACCCAGATCGCATGTTCAGGGTTTGGGGTGGCGGTGATCTCCTTCTTGCCGGCAACTTCCTTCTCCAACAGAAGTTCAGCGGGCGGCTCCTTCACCGAGCCGTCGAGGTAGCCCATCATGCCGGGCTGCCTTGACGTGCGGCAGCACTTGAGCGCCAAACCAGGAAGTTGTCCGGCTCAGCTTTTCGGTGATGGTATGGCCAAGGAGGGAGCAGACATGGCGACGGCAGAGGAGGATGACATGGCGATGCGAGGCTAGATGTGATGGGAAGAGCTGGGCTCTATATACCATGTGAGAACGAGATGTATCTTGGGTTAAGCGTATGCACTCCCGCAGGGACGCGTGCATGTATATATATTGGCACAAGGCCGCACGATAGATACAGGGTTGGTTAGGTTAGGCTTGATCTCCAAATTAGCTAGATATACATGGAGATAAACCCTACCTAACTGATCAGGTTGTTACATCAGATATGCATATATCTATACACGCACGCAATACAATGTTTAACACGACCTACACCCCTGCTCTTCCCGCGTGCGCCTTGATGGTGAATCCCGTCGCCGCCAAGATGCCGAAGCGGCCCATGTCCGTGCCCGACCGGCAGCCGTCGGCGAAGCGCGTATGCGGTGCCCGCTCCGGGGGCGAGCTCCATGTCGCAGCCGCCGCCAAGATCAGCAGCGACAGCCTCCCATGTCCCAGCACCAGCAGCGGCGAGGATCCTAAAAGCCCGACGTGCGGCCACCCCTCCGTGACCAAGAACCCCGTGGCCGGCTCGCCGACGCAATCGAAGTCACCGGTCAGCATGCACCAACTGATCGAGAACGCTCGCCTCGCCATGGCTTGCACTGCCGCCCAAGAAGAAGAGGCCAGCCGTCGGCGTGACATCCAGCGCAGCCGAGCGGAGGCCCGGCGGAAGGTGGAGCAGATGGTGGACACCGTGCGGTTCAACGACCCGTACATCGACCCGTCCGACGTGACCAAGTCGCCCGAGGAGCTGCTCCAAGCAAGACAGCGAGCATGGCGTTATAAAGCTCAAGTCGGCAGTGCTACTCTTACAACTTGTCAACTATGTAATCTACAGTAGTTGCAAGCGTGTAGGAGTAATTTCGCTGGCATGTTTTCCACTAGTGTGAGTGAGATTCTTAATTTGGCCACTAGTTACTGTGCATTACGATCACAATTGTTCGATTAATGTGAGGGTTTTGTTTCATGTAAAATCATTGGATCTGATCAGTCTGATGTATGCAAGCATCTGCCACTAGATCTCTTTCTATGTCTTTCATCTGTTGTATGTTCCCTCATTTGGAATAGTTCAAGCACAGAACAAATAAACTTCTGTGCTTGAACTATTTCAAATGACTGCTTATTTTTCAGGAGAGTTTATTTGTCTAGAAAAGTTTACACCTCATACTGCATTAGGAAGGCGCCAAACATCGTGTTTCCTGAAATCCTGAATCCAGATGCATACATGCATCATTGTTGCCAATAGCTCATGTGTACTTTCGGTCTGAACTTTGCAACCGCTGCAAATTTCGTTCAGCACAATTGGTTCATATGCCAGACCAGTTTCGTTTCACACTGCGGATAAAACCAATACTTCGCTGCAATGGTGTTTACTTCATTTAATTAACATATTATTCATTGACAAGAATCCACTGAGTTAAAGGGAATTATAATGCATGATACATCATCTGAATTCAAATTACACAGCTTCATTCAAAATCAACTCAACTAAAATGAGAAACGTTGGCAACATCCACACGTATTGCAATTCTTCCTCCTCTATACCTTCAGAGTCATCCGCAGCTTCTCGGCTTCCTCCTGAAGAGAAATTAGGAGTGCACATTTTGACACGCTGGGAAATGGAAAAAAATAGCTCTGCTCTGCATAACCTAGGGTGACCAATTCTTTTTCCTCTGTAAAGGCTCAAGGACGTCTAGCACGTCGGCGTGCGCGTGAAAGGGGCAGTGACAAAGGAGGATCTGGCCAGGTGCGTGGGGGAGGTGATGGACGATAGCAAGGGATACATGACGAATGCTGAAAGCTGGAGCCACAAGGCCAAGAAGGCTATGAGTGCTCATGGCAGCTCAGACACCAACATCACCGAGTTCCTTTCCGAACTTTGACTCGGCAAATAGATCGACAAATCATGAAATGATGAATATAAACTAAGTATATATATCCCTTCTCTTCAGTGTTTGTGTTTTTTCTTTATCTTCAACGTAGCTTTTTATGTTTGTTTTTGTGTATCTTCAACGTGGCTTGTTATTACACTACCATTCTCGGAATAAAATATCATCCTTTCCATTTTCCTTTTAAGTAAGTTTAATTATATTAGTCATCAACCAGCGCCTCGTGTGTTCACGACACATGCTATAGATAAAGCCACACTGCCGAACGGTATAAGGTCGTGAGAAAATACTCATACAAGATAATCAAAGAAGAAACAAGACAATACATGATGGACAAAGTCAGCACAACACCAGAAATACGCTATTGAACACCATCAACGTGCCGTCGAGCACAAGCACAAAAGTGAAAGAACCACAACTAAGAGAAGCCTAAGAACCGATAACCGAAAAACTCACCGCTCCTCGATGAAACCACCGCACTATGCCTCAAAGTCACCACCAAACTATCACCGGAGAAGGCCGTCTACCCTCCCACTCTAAACAGAGGATCGCCATCCCTGCAGATGAACAAAAGGGATGAAGAGACCCCGGCGACATGGTCACGTGTATAAGGGAGAAGACGAGCAATCTTCCCCGCACAAACACCGGAGAAGCTTTTAGCAATGATCCAAGCCCGCCCAAACGACGATGCCACGACCAAAGGAATCCACACTCACCAACGATGCCCCAAGAGGGATATGGTGTGATTGTGTCACCGCCATCATGTCCACGAGCATGGACAAAGAGTTTCACCCAGCCCACGACAGCGCCCCCTCCTCCCCCAAAGGGGATGCGACACCGCAGTGTCGTTGATACGTCCTTAGTGTATCTATATTTTTTGGCATGCTCATGCTACATTGATATTTTATGCAAAGTTTTGGCATATTTTCTAACTGTTTTTATTGGATTAACATATTAATCCAATGCTAAGTCTAGTTGCCGGTTTTTAGTGTTTCAGTGCACCAGATAAGAAATTCGGGGATCAAAAAATAAAACAAAAATATGACATTCAGTTTCAAGGCGTGGAGATCACCAAGAGCCAAAGAAGTGCCAAAGGGGTGGCCCTGGGCTTCCATATTCCTGGCTAGTATTGTCCATGTTAGACAAAAATTGTTGGGCCCTGAAATGCAAGGGTTTGTAGCATCGAAGCAAATTTCCTTCAATTTGGAACCAATGTATCATATGTTAATGTGTCATGAACTCATGACCAGTATCTACACACAACTAGAAACTTCTCTTGGTCCCCAACTTAGACTAGTGAGGTTGTCAATCCACTAGCTTTGCTAGTCACAAAATTAATGTATGGTGTGGTTGGAAATGATTTTTGTAAGCAATGGACGTAAGAGGTTAGATTGTAAAAGAAAAGAAAATACAGTGGTCGTTGTTCTTTTCTCAATCGGGTTTTCTCTTTTTTCTTCTTTTTAAATGAACATTTTCTAAAAAAATAAAATAAACTCATGAACATATTTCAAAGGCGTGGAAATTTTTCAAATTCATGAACATTTTTTTGTTTGCGATCAATTTTACAATTTTTTAACATTTTTAAAGTTTGTTTATCTTTTTTGAGTTCACAGACATTTTTATCAAATCCATGAATATTTTTTGAACCTCAAGTAACATTTTTCAAAAATTGGAAACATTTTTTGTATTTCACAAAATTTTAAATTCATGGACTTTTTTAATACATGATTTATTTAAAAGAATTCAGAAAGAATCCAATTCTATGAAAAACCAGTTGTCGGTTTTATCTACTATTAAAGGAATACGTCATTTGCTTCCTCGAGGGTTTTTCTCTCCTTCGATTCCACCCCTTTCCGCAGATTCATTTCCAATTTTATTAATCCCAACATTAGAACAAATAAAAGAAAAAAATGGTTCAAATTAACCACTAGCCCGGGGAACGGATCTATGTAATTGCATATATATCGAATAGTTGCTGCTTTGACGCCGCTAATACTTTGAAATCTCAGGTGGAACACCTCGCCCAAGACAGCAAAACAATATCATCCTCTTTTAACTCCTCCCAACTAGCAGAAACAGACTTGCAAAAGAGCTTGCTAAGTAAAATCGCATGGCCGGCTGGACCACCCATCATCGACACTCACATGCTCATCCTTGAATTTGTCCACCTCGCGGGTGAGTCGAGACCGCGTGAAGGGTATTGCTCTAGTAACCAGTAATTGCTAAAAAAAATTAGAACGAAACCAAACAAGAGAAGGGACATGCGATTGGGTCGGCCCATGCGACATGCTCGTCAGCGTTCCTGCGTACGCCAACACCTTAAGGCGCAGAAGAGGGGCTCCCCGGATCAAATTCTATTTGTGTCAAACGGACGTTGATTCGCACATGAATGACACAATGGGCCCGCCCATTTAGCGCCAAGAAGCATTCCGGTTTTGGGAACCTTCGAAGGTTCCAGGCTCGGTTTAGGCGGCTTTGGGAACCTTCTAACCGGGTTTTTCTCTTATTTTTTTTCTCGGTTGTTTTTTTTAAATGAACATTTTCTAAATTCATTTTTTAATGAACTTTCAAAAAAAATCATGAACATATTTCAAATGCGTGAAAAATTGTAAATTCTTGAATATTTTTAGTTTTTGCAATCAATTTTCCAATTTGTTAACATTGTTTAAGTTTGTTTACATTTTTTGAGTTCACAAACATTTTTTTTCAAATCCAAGATTTTTTTTGAATATGTGAACATTTTAAAAAAAATGGAAACTTTTCTTTGTATTTCACAAACATTTTTTTACCTCACCGACATTTTTTAATTCATGATTTATTTAAAAGAATTCAGAAATTTTCCAAGTTCTATAAATAAAACAGTGGTCGGTTTTTCTCTAATATTAAAAGGGAATTGGTGATTCGCTTCCTCGCCTCGAGGGTTTTTCTCTCTCCATCGATTCCACCCCTTTCCACATATTCATTTCAAATTTTAGTAATTGGACATTGCATCTCCTTCCTTCCTTAATATGTAAACTAATAATTTTTTTCGTTTGATAGATTGGAAACGTAGTAAGCCAGCTGATTTACTTCCAATTTTATTTATGCAACATCACATCTCCCATCAATTCACATCTCCAACACTGATTCATTTCTAAACTTATGTGCCCAAAATTACATCTCCTTTCATCAGTAATATGAGAACTAATTTTTTGTTTGGCAAATTGGAAACGTAGTACTCCCACTTATTTAATTATAGTTTCATTTGTCCAAAGTGTGTGTAGGTGATAGTGGAAGGGGGGTTGACCGAATGAATCATTGACATAGGTGGTAAGATTAATTGCATCGAGGAGGCGGAGATAGTGGGTGGAAGGTATACAAGAGACACAATTGGTGTGAACCACTAAGATATATACCATCCAAACAAACAAACAAACAAATACATTAGGAGATATACACTCCATGGTATTTGAAAACCGTATAAAATGACATACATTCAAACAAACAAACCCTAGGACGGGTCATTAGGAGATATACCATTTTCTCATGACCATAATTTGTGTTGATTAATTATACGTTGGTATAGAGATACTTAACTAAACCAGAACATTAGAACAAATGAAAGAAAAATTGGTTCAAATTAACCACTAGCTCGGGGGAAAGATCCATGTAATTGCATATATATCGAATAGTTGTTCCTTTGATGCGTTAATACTTTGGAATCTCAAGTGGAACGCCTCGCCCGAGTCAAGAAAAATAATATCATCCTCTTTTACCTCGCCCCAACAAGCCGAAACAGACTTGCAGAAGAGCTTGCTAAGTAAAATCGCATGGCCGTCTAGACCACCCATCATTGAAAGCCACAATGCTGACATCTTCCTTGAATATGTCCACCTTGCGGGTGAGTCGAGACAGGGTGAAGGGTATTGCACTAGTAACCAGTAATTGCTAAATTTTGTAGAGCGAAACCAAACAAGAGAAGGGACAGGCGAGTGGTAAAATTGGGTCGGCCCATGCGACATGTGCGTGAGCTCTCCTATGCGCCCCAGCACCTTAAAAGGCGCTGAAGAGGGACTCCCCTAGATTGAATTCTATTTTTGACGCTACCTGTGTCAAACAGACATTCACACATGTACGACACAGGTTTTTGGAACCTTCGAAGGTCTGGGTGGATTTTGGCGGCTTTGGGAACCTTCTAGAAGGTTCCTTAACCTGGTTTTTCCTGTTATTTTCTTTACTGTTTTAATGTCATTTCCTCTTTTTCTTCTCCTTTTCGTGTTTTCCTCAAAAATTCATAATTTTTTTAAAAATTAGTGTTTTCTCAAAGACTGTTCTGAAGTTTTCAAAAAATAATCATGTTTCAAAACAAATGTTTAGAATGTTAAAAAATGTTCCTGGTTTCAAAAAACGTTCGGGATTTCAAAATTGTCCAAAAATATGCTTTTAAAAAATATTCAGAAAATTATAAAATGTTTTAAAATATTTGAATTTTTAAGAAATATTCTTTTTCCAAAAATTCTTAATTTTTTCAAAAAATGTTTGTCTTTTCAAGAAAAAAAAACATGCGCTAAAGTACATATCGGGTTGCCATGGTGCCCGGTCTGCTACGGTACCGAGTTGCCACAGTGCATCCTGAGTCGCTACTGCCGCAAAGGAAAAACCTTGAGGCAACTGCTTAATGGGCTTGGCCCAGTGGCGAGTGCATGTGGGTGTCGGGTTGTTGTTTGACACTGAATGCGTCATATAGGGACCCCCTCCTACCAGCTTCTTAGCGCCTAACAAAAAGACACCAGCCTATTACGGTTGTAATTGAGAAAACCACCGAAAAACAACATTCCAAGCCGAACCAGTACGTTTTACGGGCGAAGAGGATGATCTATCGCCTATCTGTTTCGCACTAGCTGAACTGAAGGAGACAAATTTTGTAATCGTAGCTGTAACGAGTAGCGTGGAAGCTTGCTATCCAGTGACAGAGCCATGAGTTGGCGCGAGATCTTATGGGTTTCACCTCTAGCCTATCCCAACTTGTTTGGGACTAAAGGTTTTGTTGTTGTTGTTATTGTAGCTGTAACGAGTAGCGCATTCTCTAGCAGCATATGGATATACTACGTCTCCGAATGTTGGGAATGAGCTACATGCGGACAATGTAATCCGAATGTACAACATCTTGTGGCCGATTTAGCTCCCTCCACAAAGAGGATTTTACTTAGTAAGCTCTTCTGCAACATCTTGTGGCCGATCTTACAGTAGTTGCATTTAGATTAAAAAAATAAAAGCCCGCCCAGTTCTCTTTACGGAGGGGTGTCTTACAGGTGTATTGGGCTGGAATATGACATTCTAAGCATGGCCTTAGATCATGGACCTTTATATCTTATAATATGACATTCCAATGCTGCAGATCGGAAACTAACAAATGAGTAATATTGCGCGTGTTTTAGATTTATACATGAACTAGCAAACATGCCGTGCGTTGCAATGGGGAATACAATGTACATGATCCCGAAAACAGCAATGAAAAAAATAGTAGTAGATGCAGGCAGGAGTCGGTTTAATTGTCTCAGACGTAATGCCTATATACATGATCATACCTAGATATTCTCATAACTATGCTCAATTCTATCAATTGCTCGACGGTAATTTGTTCACCAACCGTAAATACTTATATTCTTGAGAGAAGCCACTAGTGAAACCTATGGCCCCCGGGTCTATTTTTCATCATATTAATCTTCCAACACTTAGCTATTTTCATTGCCCTTTATTTTACTTTGCATCTTTATCATAAAAATACCAAAAATATTATCTTACCATATCTATTAGATCTCACTCTCGTAAGTGATCGTGTGGGGATTGACAACCCCTTATCGCGTTTGTTGCGAGGATTTATTTGTTTTGTGTAGGTGCGAGGGACTCACGCGTAGCCTCCTACTGGATTGATACCTTGATTCTTAAAAATTGAGGGAAATACTTATGCTACTTTGCTGCATCACCCTTTCCTCTTCAAGGGAAAACCAATGCAGTGCTCAAGAGGTAGCAGTCCACACCTTCCTCTTGCACGTACTTTTTGGCTACTAGCCTCGCTTTGTGCTCCACAGACCCATCGGCATCTTTCTTGCTCATAAATTCCCACTTGAGATCCCTGATTTTTTCATTGTTGGGAAGATTCATAAGCTCACATGCATTATTGTCGTGGATCGACCTCAACTCTTCTTCCATAGCCTGACGTCAACACTCCTTTGCATTTGCGTCCACAAGTTTCAACGGTTACTCGATGCTTCCTAGAGACCGTCGCTCACACATTTTCATCTTTTCCGGTCAATTGTCCAAGAGACTTCTCGGATGTATGTCGAACACCAGTCCGAGATGCATAGGTGTAGATGATGGTGTCCTTTTCTCCTGTTCTTTTGGAGACGATACAGAGTTTTCTGCTCCATGCATTCCTTTTGTGAAGCAAAAATACCATCCCAAGCTTCTGTAGCTAGGCTTCCTGTCACTGGTGTAACACATGGACTGCAACCTTTGGCTGGACTGCTGTCATGGCCCGTTCCTGGGATGCAACTTGCCCCGTTCATAATGCCTCTAGCTAGACTTACATGGCTAGTACACAACACCGTTCCTTGCTTGCTGGCAGAAACCGTCGATCGAGCTGCACCAGTGACCGAGACTTCTTTCAGTGTTGCTCGTTGGTGTGCCTTTGCATCAACATCACCAGCTTCTGTGTCCTCCTTCACACCAGTGCTTGAAGATGTAACACCTGCGTCAGTAGCTTCAACGCAAGCTTTAGAATTTTCTCCCGTGTCTGTAGCACTTACGTCTATTGTTTCTTCGTGGACTTTCGCGCCACGTCGCCTTCGATTTTTCTCGACGCGTCGCATGAAGACTGCTTCTCCATGACCGAGCACACGCGGCAATCATTGCTACCTCTCCAGCAAAGTTAGCACTTATTCCCGTAATATCGACGTAAACTTGGAATCACCCCGTGTCCGTAGCGTCGACATGAGTTTTCGAACCATGATGTTGACAGTGAACTTTTTCTTCAAGGAGCACGACAATTTCTTTAGCCGGCGCTTGAAGAACTGGATCCACCTTGTCCACGAGTTCGCACATCAACATCATGTCAATTTCATCTCCTAACTGGGCCATGAGCGCCTTCTCCTTCGGGGGATTTTGACACTCCAACTTGAAGTGCCCGAGCAGATTACAGTTGTAGCAGCGGATCTTCCTCTTGTCGAACTTTTTCTTCTTTGGCTTCTCCAACTGTTCGTCGGTGTCCTTTGCGGGGCGGTACTTCCCGCCACTCTTTGGACGCCTTTGTCGAAATTGTTCTCCTTGGAAACCACTGCCGCCACATCGAGCACGCGTTAGCATCGTGTACTCATCCTGTTTTGCATCACCGTAATTCAGCTTCATCCGCTCCTCATGGGCCTTGAAGCGACCAATCAGATCATCCAAAGTGAGAGTCTTGAGATCAACACATTGCTCGATCGCTGACAAAATCGGTATGTAGCACGGTGGAGCGGCACGTAGGAAACGCCTGACCACGGAGATATCCTCCAACTTCTCTCCGGGACCGCGAATCCCATTTACCATCGAGGCTACCCTCGCTGCGAAAGCATCCACCGTCTCATCTTCTCCCATCCTCGATTCTCGTAACTCTTCAAAGAAAGTTTGCAAGTTCGCCTCGCGCACACGCGAGTGCCCTAGATGCAACGTCTTGAGCGTGTTCCACGCCTCCTTTGCTGATGTCTTCGAGATTAGATGTTGTTGCACGTCCACCGGCATCACCAAGCTGATGTCCGTGATAGCCTGGCGATCCTTCCGATACAAGGCACCACCCTTTAGGTACTCTTCACCGCCGGGGTCGATGGCTTCCCCAGCTCATTGGCCTCGAGCGCCCACTCCATGATGGTCACCCACACCACGAAGTTCCCACGGTCAAATCCTGGATACTCTGATCTCACCGGAGCAGCAATTATAACTAGTAGAAAAAGGGCCTGTTGTCCCGGTTGGTAAGGGCCTTTAGTCCCCTCCCCCCTTTAGTCCCGGTTCAATCCAGAACCGGGACTAAAGGCCGCGGCCACGTGGGGCTCCACCTTTAGTCCCGGTTGGTAATTTTATGATTTTTTTTATGGAAATTTTATGTTTTTTTGAATTTTTTTGAAATGTTTTGTTTGAAATTTTTTGAATAATTTTTATTTTCAAATTTCTGAATTATTTTAATCCCTAATCTCTAATCAAGACCCCTCATCATCGCTCAAATTATCCTCTTCTCTAATCACCCTCATCATTCCAAATCACCTAACTTCCCGAACGGTCACCCATCCTCCCACTCCCCACTGAGCACGCTTAACTTCCGGGTTCTATTCTCCCTCGCTTCCAAGTCTGCACTTGGTGTTTTCTGACAATAGTAAGATGTCAATCCTATTAACCCTCGTGAATTTTGCTTGAGCATGAATTGACACATTTCACTGTTTGAGTTTCAAACTATTGTTTTCAAAAACAATAATTATTTAGAAAACAATAGTTATTTTAAATAATTAGTTTGACCATGGTTTGACCATAGTTTGACCATAGTTTGACCACAGTTTGACCAGATTTGACCAAAATTCAAAATAACTGAACAAATTATTTAGTAACACTAATATTCTAGAATAATTAGTTTGACCATGGTTTGACCATGTTTTGACCATGTTTTGACCATAGTTTGACCATAGTTTGGCCACAGGTTGACCAGATTTGACCAAATTCAAAATAACTGAATAAATTATTTAGTAACACTAATATTCTAGAATAATCAGTTTGACCATGGTTTGACCATTGTTTGACCACAGTTTGAAATTTTTTCGACTTTTCCACTCTAGATCTTAAAAGCCCCGTAACTTCTTTTTGTGTTAGGTTTTTGAGGATTTTGAAAATGTTTAACGGGGTTCCCCCGTTAAATTCGGATGTAACTTTTTGAGTAGATGATTTTTCATATAATTTTTTTTTCATCCGAGTTATTATGCAAAAGTTATGCCCATATTTACAAATTCCAGAGAGATTTTGCAAATAAAGTCGAAATTCACATTTGCAAATTTTCCCAACAACTAGACCACATATCACATGGGAAACTTATTTTTTTTTACTTTTTTGACATTTCCATCATTTTCTTTTATTTTTTTTTCAATTCAAAAGGCGATCCACCGGGGCGGGTAGAGTTTGAAAATGGGACCTTTAGTACCGGTTCGTGGCACGAACCGGGACTAAAGGTCTCAACCCCATTAGTCCCGGTTCGTGCCTCAAACCGAGACTAAAGGTCTACTCTTTAGTCCCGGTTTGAGGCATGAACCGACTAATCAGTATCGCACTTTTTAGTCCCGGTTTGAGGCACAAACCGGGACTAAAGGGCACAGGTGAACCGGGACTAATGCCTTAGCCGCACGAACCGGGATAAATGCTCACATTAGTCCCGGTTCTGGATTGAACCGGGACTAATGGGCTAAACCGGGGTGGACGATAGCCCCTTTTTCTACTAGTATACTTTAGCCGCACCGGAGTACTCCACCAACTGCTTGGCCTTGTCCTTCTCGCCGTCCGACATGATCTCCCATTACTAGAAGATCAACCTTGCTCTATATACCAATTGTTGGCCCAGTCCTGACGCCGAGTACTTCCGGTGACGGTGACACGACGATGACAAACGAAGCTCGCTGACGAACTCAACGAATTACCTTTACGCCGAGACGCACCGCAGTACAAAGCTAGCCTTCTCCTATAGCAATCGATCTATCCTGGTTTTGTATGTACTAGCACTTGTCGCCCGGACAGAACACGCACGTACGTACAACCCTGATCGATCTTTGCTTTGATCGACTGGAGCGCAACTAGATACTCCATCTTTCTTTTAAAGAGTATACTTCCAACTTTATAGAAGGGGGTCAAACTATCTCAAAGTTTGACCAAGTTTGTGTAAAATATATCAATATTTATGAAATCAAATAGGTATATGATGAAAGTATATTTTATCACGAATCTAATGCTACTAATTTGATGACACAAATGTTGATGTATTATTATATAAACATGGTCAAATATAAAAAAGTTTGACTTTTCAAAAATGTTGGAAGTACACTCTTTAAAGAAAGTTGAAAGTACACTCTTCATGGCTGCTGCCGCCCGCCGCCATGGTGTGCCTCCAGCACGAGCCGCCGCAGACGCCGTGCAGCGCGGCCACCTCGCCGGCCGCTGTCGCGCCCGCCGCCGATGCGGCTACCGCCACACTCCACCGCGCTGCGCCCGCCAGCGCCACTCGCTGCCGCCACGATAGCCCGCAGCTACGTGCGCCGCCGCGTTGCATCTCAATGCCACACGCGCGCCACAGCCGTGGCTTGCATGTCCGCCGCGCTCGCCGTGCTCGCCGTGGACGCCACTGATGATGATGACGGACCCCACGACAAACTGGTTCATGATACCAATTGTTGGCACAAACCCGGAAACCATATGCACAAGATAACCCAACTCGAGCACGAACTCGGAGCAATGGCGACGAACGCCGCGGCCGGCGAACCGGCCTGTATCTTGGCAACCTTTATTCACTGGGTTTGGCACTTTGACAACACGATTACACGACCCCTTTTAAAGCCTACGGCAACGCAGCAGCCAAGCAGTCCACTCCAGCGATCTTCATGCGCACGAACGCCCTGGCGATCCGGTCTTCCCTCGCTCGTGAGCTATCTCCTCATCCACGAGACCCACGCGCCATCTTGACCGTGAGCCATCCTGCTGCTGCATTCCGCAACTGACGCGCACTGCCAACAACTTGGCAAGGTGCCCAACTGACGACACCGACATGCAGCCGAGCCAGAACATGCAACGCTCTGGTTCGACGCAGACTCAAACTCACACGTCCATGCATGCAAGTCACCACGGGCACACACGCCCGCACTAAACACACAGCCATGACACACGTGGTTTATTTCCTAGCATATACATAAACATATTAGGTGATGGAGTCCTAGTCCGAGCCGGCTAGGAGACGTGTTTAACTCCAACAAGGAGCTCCCCCAAGCCGATGGGTTGATTGGTGATGGTTCGGGTGGAGATGGCAGAGACAAAACCATTGTACTCCGACTCATGCATAAGCCCCTGGAGGATGTGGGAGAGGACATCGTCCTCGTCTAGGGGTTTCCCAGCAGCTGCGAGTTCGTTGGCAAGCCCCTTCATCTTGGTGAAGTAGGTGGCCGCCGAGAGGTCACCCTTCCGGGTGTTGCCGGTCTGGGAGCGGAGCTGTATGATGCGAGCTCAGGATTGCGAAGAGAAGCTCTGGAGGATCTCCTTCCATGCTGACGCCGCCGTGTCGCAGCCGCTAACCTGCAGGAGGACATCGCGGGAAAGAGAAGCGAGCGGGAACGTCAGAACCTGCTGATCTTGCGTAACCTAGATCGCATGTTCAGGGTTTGGGGTGGCGGTGATCTCCTTCTTGCCGGCAACTTCCTTCTCCAACAGAAGTTCAGCGGGCGGCTCCTTCACCGAGCCGTCGAGGTAGCCCATCATGCCGGCTGCCTTGACGTGCGGCAGCACTTGAGCGCGCCAAACCAGGAAGTTGTCCCGGCTCAGCTTTTCGGTGATGGTATGGCCAAGGGAGGGAGCAGACATGGCGACGGCAGAGGAGGATGACATGGCGATGCGAGGCTAGATGTGATGGGAAGAGCTGGGCTCTATATACCATGTGAGAACGAGATGTATCTTGGGTTAAGCGTATGCACTCCCCGCAGGGACGCGTGCATGTATATATATTGGCACAAGGCCGCACGATAGATACAGGGTTGGTTAGGTTAGGCTTGATCTCCAAATTAGCTAGATATACATGGAGATAAACCCTACCTAACTGATCAGGTTGTTACATCAGATATGCATATATCTATACACGCACGCAATACAATGTTTAACACGACCTACACCCCTGCTCTTCCCGCGTGCGCCTTGATGGTGAATCCCGTCGCCGCCAAGATGCCGAAGCGGCCCATGTCCGTGCCCGACCGGCAGCCGTCGGCGAAGCGCGTATGCGGTGCCCGCTCCGGGGGCGAGCTCCATGTCGCAGCCGCCGCCAAGATCAGCAGCGACAGCCTCCCATGTCCCAGCACCAGCAGCGGCGAGGATCCTAAAGCCCGACGTGCGGCCACCCTCCGTGACCAAGAACCCCGTGGCCGGCTCGCCGACGCAATCGAAGTCACCGGTCAGCATGCACCAACTGATCGAGAACGCTCGCCTCGCCATGGCTTGCACTGCCGCCCAAGAAGAAGAGGCCAGCCGTCGGCGTGACATCCAGCGCAGCCGAGCGGAGGCCCGGCGGAAGGTGGAGCAGATGGTGGACACCGTGCGGTTCAACGACCCGTACATCGACCCGTCCGACGTGACCAAGTCGCCCGAGGAGCTGCTCCAAGCAAGACAGCGAGCATGGCGTTATAAAGCTCAAGTCGGCAGTGCTACTCTTACAACTTGTCAACTATGTAATCTACAGTAGTTGCAAGCGTGTAGGAGTAATTTCGCTGGCATGTTTTCCACTAGTGTGAGTGAGATTCTTAATTTGGCCACTAGTTACTGTGCATTACGATCACAATTGTTCGATTAATGTGAGGGTTTTGTTTCATGTAAAATCATTGGATCTGATCAGTCTGATGTATGCAAGCATCTGCCACTAGATCTCTTTCTATGTCTTTCATCTGTTGTATGTTCCCTCATTTGGAATAGTTCAAGCACAGAACAAATAAACTTCTGTGCTTGAACTATTTCAAATGACTGCTTTTTTCAGGAGAGTTTATTTGTCTAGAAAAGTTTACACCTCATACTGCATTAGGAAGGCGCCAAACATCGTGTTTCCTGAAATCCTGAATCCAGATGCATACATGCATCATTGTTGCCAATAGCTCATGTGTACTTTCGGTCTGAACTTTGCAACCGCTGCAAATTTCGTTCAGCACAATTGGTTCATATGCCAGACCAGTTTCGTTTCACACTGCGGAGAAAACCAATACTTCGCGGCAATGGTGTTTACTTCATTTAATTAACATATTATTCATTGACATGAATCCACTGAGTTAAGGGAATTATAATGCATGATACATCATCTGAATTCAAATTACACAGCTTCATTCAAAATCAACTCAACTAAAATGAGAAAGCGTTGGCAACATCCACACGTATTGCAATTCTTCCTCCTCTATACCTTCAGAGTCATCCGCAGCTTCTCGGCTTCCTCCTGAAGAGAAATTAGGAGTGCACATTTTGACACGCTGGGAAATGGAAAAAAATAGCTCTGCTCTGCATAACCTAGGGTGACCAATTCTTTTTCCTCTGTAAAGGCTCAAGGATCGTCTAGCACGTCGGCGCATGCGCGTGAAAGGGGCAGTGACAAAGGAGGATCTGGCCAGGTGCGTGGGGGAGGTGATGGACGATAGCAAGGGATACATGACGAATGCTGAAAGCTGGAGCCACAAGGCCAAGAAGGCTATGAGTGCTCATGGCAGCTCAGACACCAACATCACCGAGTTCCTTTCCGAACTTTGACTCGGCAAATAGATCGACAAATCATGAAATGATGAATATAAACTAAGTATATATATCCCTTCTCTTCAGTGTTTGTGTTTTTTCTTTATCTTCAACGTTGCTTTTTATGTTTGTTTTTGTGTATCTTCAACGTGGCTTGTTATTACACTACCATTCTCGGAATAAAATATCATCCTTTCCATTTTCCTTTTAAGTAAGTTTAATTATATTAGTCATCAACCAGCGCCTCGTGTGTTCACGACACATGCTATAGATAAAGCCACACTGCCGAACGGTATAAGGTCGTGAGAAAATACTCATACAAGATAATCAAAGAAGAAACAAGACAATACATGATGGACAAAGTCAGCACAACACCAGAAATACGCTATTGAACACCATCAACGTGCCGTCGAGCACAAGCACAAAAGTGAAAGAACCACAACTAAGAGAAGCCTAAGAACCGATAACCGAAAAACTCACCGCTCCTCGATGAAACCACCGCACTATGCCTCAAAGTCACCACCAAACTATCACCGGAGAAGGCCGTCTACCCTCCCACTCTAAACAGAGGATCGCCATCCCTGCAGATGAACAAAAGGGATGAAGAGACCCCTGACATGGTCACGTGTATAAGGGAGAAGACGAGCAATCTTCCCCGCACAAACATCGGAGAAGCTTTTAGCAATGATCCAAGCCCGCCCAAACGACGATGCCACGACCAAAGGAATCCACACTCACCAACGATGCCCCAAGAGGGATATGGTGTGATTGTGTCACCGCCATCATGTCCACGAGCATGGACAAAGAGTTTCACCCAGCCCACGACCGCGCCCCCCGCCCCCCCCCCCCCCCCCCCCCCAAAGGGGATGCGACACCCGCAGGTGTCGTTGATACGTCCTTAGTGTATCTATATTTTTTGGCATGCTCATGCTACATTGATATTTTATGCAAAGTTTTGGCATATTTTCTAACTGTTTTTATTGGATTAACATATTAATCCAATGCTAAGTCTAGTTGCCGGTTTTTAGTGTTTCAGTGCACCAGATAAGAAATTGGGATCCAAAATAAAACAAAAATATGACATTCAGTTTCAAGGCATGGAGATCACCAAGAGCCAAAGAAGTGCCAAAGGGTGGCCCTGGGCTTCCATATTCCTGGCTAGTATTGTCCATGTTAGACAAAAATTGTTGGGCCCTGAAATGCAAGGGTTTGTAGCACGAAGCAAATTTCCTTCAATTTGGAACCAATGTATCATATGTTAATGTGTCATGAACTCATGACCAGTATCTACACACAACTAGAAACTTCTCTTGGTCCCCAACTTAGACTAGTGAGGTTGTCAATCCACTAGCTTTGCTAGTCACAAAATTAATGTATGGTGTGGTTGGGAATGATTTTTGTAAGCAATGGACGTAAGAGGTTAGATTGTAAAAGAAAAGAAAATACAGTGGTCGTTGTTCTTTTCTCAATCGGGTTTTCTCTTTTTTCTTCTTTTTTAAATGAACATTTTCTAAAAAAATAAAATAAACTCATGAACATATTTCAAAGGCGTGGAAATTTTTCAAATTCATGAACATTTTTTTGTTTGCGATCAATTTTACAATTTTTTAACATTTTTAAAGTTTGTTTATCTTTTTTGAGTTCACAGACATTTTTATCAAATCCATGAATATTTTTTGAACCTGCGAACATTTTTCAAAAATTGGAAACATTTTTTTGTATTTCACAAAATTTTAAATTCATGGACTTTTTTTAATACATGATTTATTTAAAAGAATTCAGAAAGAATCCAATTCTATGAAAAACCAGTTGTCGGTTTTTATCTACTATTAAAGGGAATACGTCATTTGCTTCCTCGAGGGTTTCTCTCTCCTTCGATTCCACCCCTTTCCGCAGATTCATTTCCAATTTTAGTAATCCCAACATTAGAACAAATAAAAGAAAAAAATGGTTCAAATTAACCACTAGCCCGGGGAACGGATCTATGTAATTGCATATATATCGAATAGTTGCTGCTTTGACGCGCTAATACTTTGAAATCTCAGGTGGAACACCTCGCCCAAGACAGCAAAAACAATATCATCCTCTTTTAACTCCTCCCAACTAGCAGAAACAGACTTGCAAAAGAGCTTGCTAAGTAAAATCGCATGGCCGGCTGGACCACCCATCATCGACACTCACATGCTCATCCTTGAATTTGTCCACCTCGCGGGTGAGTCGAGACCGCGTGAAGGGTATTGCTCTAGTAACCAGTAATTGCTAAAAAAAATTAGAACGAAACCAAACAAGAGAAGGGACATGCGATTGGGTCGGCCCATGCGACATGCTCGTCAGCGTTCCTGCGTACGCCAACACCTTAAGGCGCAGAAGAGGGGCTCCCCGGATCAAATTCTATTTGTGTCAAACGGACGTTGATTCGCACATGAATGACACAATGGGCCCGCCCATTTAAGCGCCAAGAAGCATTCGGTTTTGGGAACCTTCGAAGGTTCCAGGCTCGGTTTAAGCGGCTTTGGGAACCTTCTAACCGGGTTTTCTCTTATTTTTTTCTCGGTTGTTTTTTTAAATGAACATTTTCTAAATTCATTTTTAATGAACTTTCAAAAAAATCATGAACATATTTCAAATGCGTGAAAAATTGTAAATTCTTGAACATTTTTAGTTTTTTCAATCAATTTTCCAATTTGTTAACATTGTTTAAGTTTGTTTACATTTTTTGAGTTCACAAACATTTTTTTTTCAAATCCAAGATTTTTTTTGAATATGTGAACATTTTAAAAAAAATGGAAACTTTTCTTTGTATTTCACAAACATTTTTTTACCTCACCGACATTTTTTAATTCATGATTTATTTAAAAGAATTCAGAAATTTTCCAAGTTCTATAAATAAAACAGTGGTCGGTTTTTCTCTAATATTAAAAGGGAATTGGTGATTCGCTTCCTCGCCTCGAGGGTTTTCTCTCTCCATCGATTCCACCCCTTTCCACATATTCATTTCAAATTTTAGTAATTGGACATTGCATCTCCTTCCTTCCTTAATATGTAAACTAATAATTTTTTCGTTTGATAGATTGGAAACGTAGTAAGCCAGCTGATTTACTTCCAATTTTATTTGCAACATCACATCTCCCATCAATTCACATCTCCAACACTGATTCATTTCTAAACTTATGTGCCCAAAATTACATCTCCTTTCATCAGTAATATGAGAACTAAGTTTTTTGTTTGGCAAATTGGAAACGTAGTACTCCCACTTATTTAATTATAGTTTCATTTGTCCAAAGTGTGTGTAGGTGATAGTGGAAGGGGGGTTGACCGAATGAATCATTGACATAGGTGGTAAGATTAATTGCATCGAGGAGGCGGAGATAGTGGGTGGAAGGTATACAAGAGACACAATTGGTGTGAACCACTAAGATATATACCATCCAAACAAACAAACAAACAAATACATTAGGAGATATACACTCCATGGTATTTGAAAACCGTATAAAAATGACATACATTCAAACAAACAAACCCTAGGACGGGTCATTAGGAGATATACCATTTTCTCATGACCATAATTTGTGTTGATTAATTATACGTTGGTATAGAGATACTTAACTAAACCAGAACATTAGAACAAATGAAAGAAAAATTGGTTCAAATTAACCACTAGCTCGGGGGAAAGATCCATGTAATTGCATATATATCGAATAGTTGTTCCTTTGATGCGTTAATACTTTGGAATCTCAAGTGGAACGCCTCGCCCGAGTCAAGAAAAATAATATCATCCTCTTTTACCTCGCCCCAACAAGCCGAAACAGACTTGCAGAAGAGCTTGCTAAGTAAAATCGCATGGCCGTCTAGACCACCCATCATTGAAAGCCACAATGCTGACATCTTCCTTGAATATGTCCACCTTGCGGGTGAGTCGAGACAGGGTGAAGGGTATTGCACTAGTAACCAGTAATTGCTAAATTTTGTAGAGCGAAACCCAACAAGAGAAGGGACAAAGTAGTGGTAAAATTGGGTCGGCCCATGCGACATGTGCGTGAGCTCTCCTCATACCCAGCACCTTAAGGCGCTGAAGAGGGACTCCCCTAGATTGAATTCTATTTTTGACGCTACTTGTGTCAAACAGACATTCACACATGAACGGCACAGGTTTTTGGAACCTTCGAAGGTCTGGGTGGATTTTGGCGGCTTTGGGAACCTTCTAGAAGGTTCCTTAACCTGGTTTTTCCTGTTATTTTCTTTACTGTTTTAATGTCATTTCCTCTTTTTCTTCTCCTTTTCGTGTTTTCCTCAAAAATTCATAATTTTTTTAAAAATTAGTGTTTTCTCAAAGACTGTTCTGAAGTTTTGAAAAAATAATCATGTTTCAAAACAAATGTTTAGAATGTTAAAAAATGTTCCTGGTTTCAAAAAACGTTCGGGATTTCAAAATTGTCCAAAAATATGCTAATTTTAAAAAATATTCAGAAAATTATAAAATGTTTTAAAAATATTTGAATTTTTAAGAAATATTCTTTTTCCAAAAATTCTTAATTTTTTCAAAAAATGTTTGTCTTTTCAAGA
Source organism: Aegilops bicornis (assembly GCA_021605145.1). Classification (NCBI taxonomy): domain Eukaryota; kingdom Viridiplantae; phylum Streptophyta; class Magnoliopsida; order Poales; family Poaceae; genus Aegilops; species Aegilops bicornis. The sequence continues at coordinate 73,266,528 of CM038673.1, forward strand.
AAAAAAAACATGCGCTAAAGTACATATCGGGTTGCCATGGTGCCCGGTCTGCTCTGATGCCGAGTTGCCACAGCGCATCCTGAGTCGCTACTGCCGCAAAGGAAAAACCTTGAGGCAACTGCTTAATGGGCTTGGCCCAGTGGCGAGTGCATGTGGGTGTCGGGTTGTTGTTTGACGCTGAATGCGTCATATAGGGACCCCCTCCTACCAGCTTCTTAGCGCCTAAAAAAAAGACACCAGCCTATTACGGCTGTAATTGAGAAAACCACCGAAAAACAACATTCCAAGCCGAACCAGTACGTTTTACGGGCGAAGAGGATGATCTATCGCCTATCTGCTTTAGCACTAGCTGAACTGAAGGAGACAAATTTTGTAATCAGAGCTGTAATGAGTAGCGTGGAAGCTTGCTATCCAGGTGACAGAGCCATGAGTTGGCCGCGAGATCTTATGGGTTTCACCTCTAGCCTATCCCAACTTGTTTGGGACTAAAGGTTTTGTTGTTGTTGTTGTTGTTGTAGCTGTAACGAGTAGCGCATTCTCTAGCAGCATATGGATATACTACGTCTCCGAATGTTGGGAATGAGCTACATGCGGACAATGTAATCCGAATGTACAACATCTTGTGGCCGATTTAGCTCCCTCCACAAAGAGGATTTTACTTAGTAAGCTCTTCGCAACATCTTGTGGCCGATCTTACAGTAGTTGCATTTAGATTAAAAAAATAAAAGCCCGCCCAGTTCTCTTTACGGAGGGGTGTCTTACAGGTGTATTGCGCTGGAATATGACATTCTAAGCATGGCCTTAGATCATGGACCTTTATATCTTATAATATGACATTCCAATGCTGCAGATCGGAAACTAACAAATGAGTAATATTGCCGCGTGTTTTAGATTTATACATGAACTAGCAAACATGCCGTGCGTTGCAATGGGGAATACACTGTACATGACCCCGAAAACAGCAATGAAAAAAATAGATTTTTTTTCATAAATTCAATCTTTTAAAAAATATTCGAAATTTAAAAATTATTTGATAATCAAAAGTTTGTTCATGATTTCAAAATTGGTTCATGTTCTATAGTTTTAGTTCACGTTCAAAATAAGTTCAAATTTCCAAAATCTAGAAAATATTCGAAATTACACATGTTGATCATCTTTTTCAAAATTGCTCACATTTCAAAAAAAAAACAGTTCACCATATTGAACAAAAATGTTCAGTGTGTATAAAATAAATGTTCATCTTGTATAGAAATTTTGTTCAACATGCATGAAAAAACTTCATCATATATTTTAAAATTTTCCAATCTGTATTTGAATATTGTTCACCGTATACTACAAAAATGTTCAGTGTATACTTAAATTTATTTTCAAAAAGGTTCACAATTCAAACAAATCGTTCAGAATTCTATTTTTCCAGAATTTCAAAACATGTTCACATTTTTAAAAAAATATTTACCTTTTTCAAATTTTGTTCACTATTAAAAAATAGTTCATGCTATTATTAGAATTTTGTAATTTATGCACAACTTTTAAACATGTTTTGGATAAATTTTCTTCACATTTTCTTCAATGAAATGTTGAAAACGGATCTGCCGCTGTAGTTACACTTCAATTTCAGTGCCTCTTCTTGGTTGTCCAATGTTGCTAGCTCGGGTGGACATCCTCGCTAATATCTAGATTGAGGTCAGTAGTTTGATTCCTATGATTGCTATTTTTTTAGGGAACCTATGATTGCTATTTTATTTTTCGTATTTTGTTCCAGGCCTGCTAATTGGGCCGGCCCATTTGTGCGCGCTCTTGTTAAAACTGGTGTGGGCCAGGCCGTTTGTGCGCCCTCTAGTTAAAACTGGTGTTCGATCAATAAAACTGGAGTTTGATCGCTGACATTGACGTACGCCGTACGAAGGGACGTAAAAAAAGATTTTGACCAAAAAAGTGGAGAAACAATCCTCCCTTTAATATTAGGGAAAGATTTAGAACATAAGAATTTTCCAAGTGGTGCCACGAAAGAGGGTTTCTGTGAAACGAAAACATGCATCTTTTGAAAGAAGTCAATAATACTGTGTATATTAGAAAAAAGTTCTAAGCACAGAAGGAAAGAAGAAAACCATTACGGAGACACACTAGTGTACTGCAATTATCTAATCACCCATTACGAAAAGATTGTGAGTGCTTCCTCTTTGCTCTGTGGATAACCAATGCAAGTTTTTTCCGTGCTTGGGCCAAACCCATACACAACAGCATAGAGCAACAGCACAATGACCAAAGCGAGAGATAAATGTAAGCTTAAACAGTTAAAATGCTTGTCCAAATGCTTTTGTCAGAGCACAGGCCGCCCGATCGTTCACACACAAAAAGAGGTAAGCATATTAAAAGGTATACACGATACTCGACATTAGTTCGTTTCTAGACAGAACAATCATGGTACAAGATATCTTGTTGGCACCAGCAGACTGCCAAATGTATAGTTTAAATGATGCTGTGAAACTATAACAAACATATTCTGCGAAGTATAGTAAAACATTCTAATGAATCGCTGCGATGAATGGTTCCTAGAATCTTTCAGTACTTGGTATATATTTCCTATATTATTACCTGTTCTGGCTTCAAGTTGCTGGGACCTTCCTGTTGGGCTCAAAGACATACTTGATCAATGAGTCTTTCATCGATAGCAGCTCGGGGAACTCTCGCTTCAGCTTTGTCGCGTCCATCTCGTTGTTGCACCGAGGTGCAACTATGACCTTTGCTTGTTCTTCTAGCGTGAAGTTTGTCCACTTGTAGCTGGGATCCATGTACTTCTTATACATCTCCAGAATCTCATTGTGGCTGACCACGCCAGGATTGGTGAAGTTCCAGATGCCCCGCAAGTTCCTTTTTGCCATCTCAACTAAAATCGGCAAAAGCTCATCCAACACAGTCATGCTGTTTGGGATGTTTACCACCTTGTCGTAACAGCTACATCACGGCTAGGGGACATATCCCCCCCCCCCCCCCACACAAAAACTACAAAATAGGAAAACTTTATGGAGTAGACCTAGGATGATATAGCGGCTAGTGAACAATTTGTATTTGTATTGCGGTGAACCAATTGGATCATCTATTAGGGTGAACAAAATTCTTTTGAACACCCAATGTTAAATTCCTGGATCCGCCATTGTAACCAGTGCAAGTTCTTTTCCAAGCTTGGGCCAAACCAAACACACCACTATAGAGCAACATCACAATGCGCCAAGCGAGAGAAAAAAAGTAAGCTTAAACAGCTAAGTGCTTGTCCAAATGCTTTTGTCAGAGGTATAAACCACCCGATCATTCACCAAAAAAAGGTAAGCAGATTAAAAGTTATACAAGATACTCTGACATTAGTTCCTTTCTTGACAGAACAATCATGGTACAAGATATCTTGCTGCCACCATCAGACTGCCAAATATTGTTGGGGAAACGTAGCATGCAATTTCAAAAAATTTCCTACGATCACGCAAGTTCTATCTAGGAGATGCATAGCAACGAGAGGGGGAGAGTGTGTCCACGTACCCTCGTAGACCGAAAGCGGAAGCGTTAGCTTAACGCGGTTGATGTAGTCGAAGGTCTTCTCAATCCAACCGATCAAGCACCAAATGTATGGCACCTCCGAGTTCTGCACACGTTCAGATCGATGACGTCCCTCGAACTCTTGATCCAGCAAAGTGTTGAGGGAGAGTTCCATCAGCATGACGGCATGGTGACGGTGATGGTGAAGTGATCCGCGCAAGGCTTGGCCTAAGCAATACGACAATATGGCCGGAGGAGTAAACGGTGGGGGGCACCGCACACGGCTAAGAAACAATTGATGTGCCTAGTGGTGCCCCCCCCACTCCCGTATATAAAGGAGGAGAGGGGAGGAGGCCGGCCTAGGCGCGCCCCCAAGTGGGGAGGAGTCTTACTAGGACTCCAAGTCCTATTCGCCCCCCTTCCTTCTATCGGAGGGGGAAAGGGGAAGGAGAGGGAGAAGGAGAAGGAAAGGTGGGCCGCGCCCCCTCCCCTTGTCCAATTCGGACTCCCCATGGGGGGGGGGGTGATACGTCTCCAACGTATCTATAATTTTTTTATTGCTCCATGCTATATTATCTACTGTTTTGGATCATATTGGGCTTTATTTTCCACTTTTATATTACTTTTGGGACTAACCTATTAACCGGAGGCCCAACCCAGATCTGCTGTTTTTTGCCTATTTCGGTGTCTCGAAGAAACGAAATACCAAACGGAGTACAAACGGAATGAAACCTTCGGGAATGTGATTTTCTCATCAGATATGATCCAGGAGACTTGGACCCTTGGTCAAGAAAGGAGGGAGGCGGCCACGAGGGTGGAGGGCGCCCCTAGGCGCGCCCGCCTCGTGGGCCCCTCAAGCTCCACCGACGTACTCCTTCCTCCTATATATACCTCGCACCCCCAACAGATCGACACGGAGCCAAAAACCTAATTCCACCGCCCGCAACTTTACAGATCCATGAGATCCCATCTTGGGGCCTGTTCGGAGTTCATGGGAAGGAATCCACCATGGAGGGCTTCTACATCATCATCATAGCCTCTCCGATGAAGTGTGAGTAGTTTACCTCAGACCTTCGGGTCCATAGTTAGTAGCTAGATGGCTTCTTCTCTCTTTTTGGATCTCAATACAATGTTCTCCCCCTCTCTCGTGGAGATCTATTCAATGTAATCTTCTTTTTGCGAGATCGATGAATTATGGGTTTATGATCAAGATTATCTATGAGAAATATTTGAATCTTCTCTGAATTCTTTTATGTATGATTGGTTATCTTTGCAAGTCTCTTCGAATTATCCGTTTGGTTTGGCCAACTAGATTGGTAGTTCTTGCAATGGGAGAAGTGCTTAGCTTTGGGTTCAATCTTGCGGTGTCCTTTCACAAAGGATGAGGGGCAGCAAGGCACGTATTGTATTGTTGCCATCGAGGATAACAAGATGGGGTTTTTATCATATTGCATGAATTTATCACATCATGTCATCTTGCTTAAGGCGTTACTCTATTTTCATTAACTTAATACTCTATATGCATGCTGGATAGCGGTCGATGAGTGGAGTAATAGTAGTAGATGCAGGCAGGAGTCGGTCTACTTGTCTCGGACGTGATTCCTATATACATGATCATACCTAGGTACTCTCATAACTATGCTCAATTCTGTCAATTGCTCAACAGTAATTCGTTCACCCACCGTAAAATACTTATGCTCCTGAGAGAAGCCACTAGTGAAAACTATGGCCCCCGGGTCTATTCTCGTCATATTAATCTTCCTACGCTTTATTATTTCTTTGCTTTTTTACTTTGCCTTTTATTTTACTTTTCATCTTTATACCAAAAATATCAAAAATATTATCTATCATCTCTATCAGATCTCACTTTCATAAGTGACCGTGAAGGGATTGCCAACCCCTAATCGCGTTGGTTGCGTTGAGCTATTTGTTTTGTGTAGGTACGAGGGACTTGCGCGTGGCCTCCTCTTGGATTGATACCTTGGTTCTCAAAAACTGAGGGAAATACTTACGCTACTCTGTTGCATCATCCTCTCCTCTTGGGAAAACCAACGCAAGCTCAAGACGTAGCAAGAAGGATTTACGGCGCCGTTCTTGAAGTCTCATAAAAGTCAACATACCAAGTACCCATCACAATCCCTTATCTCCCGAATTACATTATTTTCCATTTGCCTCTCGTTTTCCTCTCCCCCACTTCACCCTTGCCGTTTTATTCGCCCTCTCTTTTCCGTTTGCCTTCCCATTGCCATGGCCGAATCAAAAAGAACTAAGGGTCCTTTCCAGGGCTCTAGTACCTTGGATAACCCCTCTATCCTCTCTAAGCTCATAAACAATGATGCTACGGAAAGACCCACCGGGGTTACCAATTGTAAGTGCATCTAGTGCCCCTTAGTGATTTTGGTGTATTGAAGACTTATAGGTTAAGGGACTAATGTGTTTATGAGTGTACACAGGTCTATAAGTCTATGAGGAGTTTGATATTTACAGTGAAAAGTCGACCCTAAAAATGAAGTTCTTCGATCAAGACTTTGATATTCTGAAGACTTTGAAAGTGAAGAAATTTGTGTGACCTTGAAGACTTGGTATTCATTTGAGGAACATGAAGCATGAAGACTTTTGTTTTCGTAGTTTCATTTTCTCTTTCTTGAGTCATAGGAAACACCGTACTGTTAAAGGGGGTCGAGGAAATACTAAGGAAAAATTTCCATGTGATGCTCAAAATCCTACACCTACCTATTCCTTCGAGTGAAGCCTTTGGAAATATCATACAGTTCAGTTAATTTCTTCAATGACAGAGACGAAGTTCTTCTGGTCGCTGAGGAATTTGTTCTGACTGAGGAGTTAGGAATTCGCCAGTGCGAATTGCCTACACTGTGAGGATCATGATAGCCCAGAGGAATTTGAGAGTCAAATTTCTGACCGTTGCTGTGCTGTGCGCCAGCTGTCCCAAAAAATCTTATCCACCTAACGGTCATATCATTGAAGGGCATTTATGTCTTATCATGTCGGGCTGCTCCCTAGTCTATAAATAGCCGCCCCCTACAACCACTAGCTGGTTGGCTGCTCCGAGAGAAACTGACACTTGTCATTTGAGAGCATCCCATCCTCCGAGGACTTTGAGAGAAAATCATCGAGTGAGGAAAACCCAAAACCAAACACCTACAAACCCAAAGTGATTGCGCATCACTGAAGAGATTGATCCTGCGTGGATCCGACGCTTGTTACCTTTGAAGACTGTGCTTCTTCCAGACGGTTAGGCGTCATGGTCTAGAGCATCCAAGAGGAATTGTGGATTGCCGAGTGACCGAGTCTGTGAAGGCTTGGAAGTTGCCTGAAGACTTACCACGAGTGATTGGACGAGGTCTGTGTGACCTTAGTTCAAGGAGAATACGGTGAGGACTTGGTGTCCTGAGCTGCGTGCTCAGCGACTGGGTGTCTGGGACTGTGTGTCCTCGAGTTTAAATACTCAAACCGCTCAACAGACGTACAACCGAGACAACAGTTGGAACTGGTCTACCAAATCATTGCCTTCACCAACCTTACTGGTTCTATTTCCTTAACTCTTTCATTTTCTCATTACTGTGTTGAGTGTTTGTTCATATCTGTGTTTGAAGACTTTGACTGAAGACTTTCTCAATTTCCTCAGTTCAATTTCTTCAGTCTGTTTGTCTTCATCTTGTGTTATCCTGTGATTACGCTTTCTGTACTCTGTGCTTTTCTTCATTTCATCATGATGACCATGCTTGTATTCTGTTATGCTAACTCTTGAGTACTTATTCCACTGCAAGTAGTTCTTCACTAAGGAATTTCCTCACCGGCAAATTCCTCAGTGAAGAATTCATAAAAATCGCCTATTCACCCCCCTCTAGTCGATATAACGCACTTTCAATTGGTATCAGAGAAAGGTACTCCCTTGTTACGTGTGATTTTGGTTTAACCACCGAGTTTTAGTTATGTCGACCGCAGGTATGAAGAAAGTGGCATGCCCTATCTTTGACGGTCATGATTATCCCAAGTGGAAGGCCATGATGAGGAAGCGCCTCATGGCAATGAACAGTGAGCTGTGGACCGTCACTGAGATTGGTCTTACTGGTCTATGCAAGAAGGCGGGCGCTGATGACATTCGCAAGTACACTCGACTTTACATCATGTCGAAGGACATCATCTGTTCCTGCCTATCCAGAGATGAATTCAGGCGCATTATGCATCTTTGCAATGCGAAGATTATCTGGGACCGAATCTCTGACGTCTATGAAGGTCATCGAACCCGTCATGATCCTTGGTTTGAGGACTTCAAGGAATCTCTCAAAACGATGACTTTCGAACCAGATCCATCATCTTCTGCACCATGCCTCATGGCAAATGGTGTCAAGGTAACCCAATGTTCCTCATCCGAGTTTAGTGACGATGAATCTGATGATGATGAATCTGATGATGATGTTGAACCTAGTTATACCAAACTTGTTTGCATTGCCACTAAACAACAAACGGCCTTGGAAAAGGTTCAAAACATGCTAGACAAAAGTGATTATATGTTGGGTGAAGAAATGGATCCAACTAAAGCCCTGACTGAAAATCTTCAAAGACTTCAGTCTAGGTTTGACAGCCTTCAAGGTCATCATAACACTCTCTTGTCTGATCATGAGAAGCTTTCTTATGAATTTCTTCAAAGAAAGCAAGATCTTGAGAAGCTAAGAGTGAGTTATGAAGATCTTCGTAAGGAGCGTGATTCATTACTTGCTCAACAAATCAAGCGGCTCGGGAAGAATTTGTTCCTCCATGCTTAAAGTGCATTGAATGTGAATCTGCTAATTCTTCACCTGAATGTTCAAATGCTTCAATTGTTACAAATTCTTCTCCTGCCTCTGCTATCACTAATTCCTCATCTAAGGACATTGCTAGTATCACTAACGATGCAGGGCTGAAGGAATTGTACATGACAGGCATGTACAAAAGCCTCAAAGGGCATCAGACTCTTTGTGATGTGCTTAAATCCTCAACAGGAACCCTAGGAAAGAGGGTATTGCCTTTGAGAGGAAACTCAATGCTGATGGAACATATTGGAAGCCTGAGCAGTACCCCAAAACCTCATGGGTTGCTGCAAAGGGACCTCCAGTTGATCCATCTAACTTATCTGGTTTTACATGTGAATCTCCTCATTCTTCTGATGAGTCATTTGACTCCAACTATAAACTGTTCAAAAATCAGAGTGGTGAAGTATTTGCTAGATATGTTGGCACTAACTGCAGGAACGGTTCCCCTATGAAGAAAATCTGGGTTCCCAAAAGGTGCCTTAGAAGTCTTCAGGTGAATGTCCTCATGACACCACCTGTGAAAAACCTTCTGAGAATGCATATGACCTCTCCAAATTCCTCGCAACTACACTCTGTTCACAGGTACTCATGGCCGCTGCTGAATCACTAGGTTCTCATCAACTTAACTCATTTGCAGCGTTCCTCGAAGAAAAGTTGCATAATTCTTCAGAGAATTCGATTGTTCAAATTCCTCAACTGAAGAATATGGCATACGGTAAGAAGCCACGTAAAGGAGGAAAGAGGCCTGAGGTCATGACTGCTTTTGAAATACCCGAGGACATCTATGCCGACTATTGCACACCGATGAGGCCAAGTTTGGAAAGGAGAACAAAAATCAGCGCAAAGGTGCGACACAGAGGATTGAAAGGAGATGGGCAAGAGAATGGAGGGAGTACAGGCATGTAACTCCAAAGTATATGAAGAAATTCGCACTTAATCCTCCATGCCCAAGAGCTCCATTGGCACCTGGCCAAGAAGCTGACCCCACCAGCATCAAGCTTCGTGAGGATTTTCCTGAAGAATGGGCCAAGCGCCAAGCCAAGTTGGCAAGACAAGACAAAGAAGCAATGAGGAAATTCAATGAAGACTCTGCTGCTGCTGCTGCCACTAAGGCCTCTGTCAAGCCTAGGAAATCAATGGCAAAGAAGACCGCTCACAAGCCAAGTGCTTCACCAACTACGCCCTCACGACCAAGTTCCTCAGCAATGCCCTCACGGCCAGAATCTTCAAAGCCCTCACGGTCAGTTCCTCATGCTGCTCCTGCTCCTCCAAAATCCTCAGCTCCACCTCCAAAGTCCTCAGCTGCTCCGGCAAAGTCATCAGCACCTGTGCATCTGGCTACGTGCCAAAGGACTACAGGCATCTCTATTGCCTCTGGTGTCTCAAATGAGTTCCTCACTGCACCAAATTCTTCATCGTGCCACACTCTGCTTTGAAGACAAAGGCAACGGTGAACGAGGTCCTCGGCCAAGTCCGAAGAAGAAAGCAGGTTGCCTTCCAAGTGCCATCGACGATGAAGGCGATGATGATGAACTTGCAAAAATCATCGAGATGCATAAGAAAGGGCCGCTAGAGCCAAAGGCACACTGTGCCCGCTTTTGGATCCTAAGATGATCCTCGATTACATTGATCTCTGGCACAAGGATCCAAACACCCCTATGCCTGATTTTCATTTGACTCCTGGCCAAAGTCACATGTTGACCCATTTCATCTCTGAAGAGAAATGGAAATTTGAGAAGGCCAGACAGATCAAGAAGGCTCAGTTCAGGAAAGAGAAGTTCCTGAGGAAAAACATTGTCAAAATGACAACTGATGAACTCATCAAAATTCAGTCGAAAATCAAAGCCCTCAGCGACAACTTCAACACCTACTATGCTGATTGGCAAGGAGCCAAAGTCAGGTTTGTTCAATTGACTGAGAAGTTCACCAATGTTGCAGCTCCAACGTAACAAGAAGTTCCTCAGGCTGAAGCCTCTGCTCAGCCTACTGAAGAACATGCCAGCACCACTGATGACTTTCAGACTGCTGAAGAAAATGCTAGTTCTAGGGCTGGTGACTCCATTCCAAATTACCGAAGAAATTGCCAGGGCATCCACTAGTGGCGCGCCTGAAGAAAATGAAGAAGTCAGGCAACTGCATCAGTTGCGCCTGAGGCAAATCAACCAGATTCCTCAGCTCCTCCTGCGCCTGCACCAACTCCTATCCTTCTATCTGCATCAGATGTGAAGAAGACCAAGGCTGCAGAGCGAGCTGCAGTGAAGAAAAGGAAAGCATCAACTGCTTCAGATTCTTCAGCTCCGAAGAAAATGAAGCCTATGACCAGCTCGTTTGAGAATCCCATTGATGCTATTCCGATCTCAACCATGCCATCAAAGGACCTTGTTCCTTTTGGTGAAGAATATGTGATCTCTAGCGGATCTGATGAAGAAAATCATTCTCGCCGTCATTACAGCAGATTGATGAAGAAATTGAAGTGGATGCGATCCCTTCAACGCCCGTTGTTTCCTCGCCAATGCCTCAGTTCACAGCTGAAGAGGCTGGCCGTTGAAGAAATTGAAGATGAAGACGTGGATATTGGATGCACTACGCCAGTGATGAATGATGACTTTTGGGAAAGTCGGCACCCCAATTCTCCATTCTTCACCCCAATACAACAAATACCTCAGTCCCCTGCACCAACCGTTAAAATGGGCTCTGAAGAAACTCACCCTACCTCGCATATGCATGAAGAAATTCCAGCCACTAGTGCTGAAGAAACTGCTGCTGCTAATCCTTTGAACACACAGACTGCCACTGAAGAGGAACCAGAAATTCCTCAGCTTGAAGAACCTGAGATTGCGATTCCTGAGGTTGTGATGCAACTCACTGACACTCCTTTGCCCAAACCAAAGGATCCATTCTCAAGCAAGCAAAAGTTCAAGGCTGAAGATTTCTTTGGCGAGCATGTGTTCTTCACTGACTACAACCCATATGACTCTGCTCGCATAAGGAAGAGGCGTTTCTGGACTGCTAGTCAAGCCAATTTCTACCCTCGATGCTATTCAACAAAGACAAAGTATTCGATCATGCACACATTCCTCACGTGGACATGGAATTTCTGCCGGGATTTGAGCCAGTCCTCAGTGTTCTTCATGATGCTGGATTGCTAAATTTCTGCACTGACATGTGTGATTGGAATGAAGAACTCATTCTTCAATTCTATGCGACGTTGCACATCACAGGAAATTCTGAAGATGTGAACTCATGGGTGCTGGACTGGATGTCAGAAAATACTCACTACAAGGCACTAGCAACTGAATTGCTTCGTGCCCTCCCACTCAGTCCTCCCCTTGAAGGTTCTCGTTGCGTCTACAATGAACCTAAGCTTACAAATCATTACATGCAAGTGCTGATGAAGCCTTTGAAGCCAGGGCAGGCCCCTCGAACTAAATTCCTCGTCAAGGAATTACTGTATGTGCCTCGGACTATCTATCGCATTCTAACGAAGACAATGAGTCGTATCAAAGGCCACGACTCAAATGAGGATGGTCCGGCCGCCTTTTCTGTTGAGTCACCGCCGGTTTGCCACACCGTCATCGCCAGTTCACTATGAGTTTCGCCATCGCCGCCTACAGGGCCGTCAGTGAACCATAGATTCAAACTACCATTCCATGATCCGCTGGTGCCGCATAAGCCCAGCTTGCTCTGCTCCTTCGAGCTATCCTGCCGGTTCGTCACCATGGCCGCCTCACCGGCCTCGCCTCCGCTTGGCCTAGCTACAAGCTACCTGAGTTCATCAAGTTCTTCATGTATTACTACCAGCTCCTAGAAACAAGTCGATATATTCTCTTAAAGGAGTCACGGGTTAAAGCCATGCACGGCTTTGCATGTGCTACTCACTTCCGCGGGTGCGGTCTGAAAATTCAAAGTCGACAAGTCGCTTTACCACAATGATCCGGCCAGCTGTTTCACAACCCGCTGATTTGCCATTACCAGGCTTTCCGAGCCATTCAAATAGCCAGCTATGCCTCTGTCGCGCCTCCACCGTCATCTACTACTAAGGAGAGAAGGAAATAATAGGGGACCGACTGTCCATATAAAGTTGGACTAAAGTCAAAGGAGCCAGCTGATCAAAGGAGCTACATCATACATTTGATATACTTTGGATCCCCGGTATCCATGGTCATCCGAAAAAGGGGGCTTATGACTCGGTGGGTCTGTTCTGAGCTGCTGCAGCCTCTGCGTCTCACCACCAGCATATATGACTGGTTCAACGTCCCAGGAAAAGATCAGGTGCTATTTTCTCTATATATTTTATTAGCGCATATTAAATTGTTTGAGAACAGTTACTCTGTCTTTCAATATATTTACAAAGTCCACTACAAAAGTGGCATCGTACCATGGACAGGAGGCTCGTACCAGTTTAAATGTTGTGGCCAATTCTTGCGCATGCGCCGGTTTAAATGTCGTGGCCAACTCTCGCGCCTGCACCGACTACCGCGGCCGCACCCGAATTGTCAGTCCGCACTGGTTTACAAATGCCATGGCCGACTCTCCCGTCCGCACCGACTTACAAATGACGCGGCTGATTAATCCGTCCGCACCGGCTTACAAATGTCGCGGCCGACTCTCCCGCTCGCACCGGCTTACAGCACTGCGGCCGATTCATCTGTTTATGACGCTTCTGAAGTCGTGGTCATCTTTGTCGTCCGTCTTTCGTGGTCTAGTCTACATCAACACACCGGGCCGCACCTGTCTACATGAGCTATTTATTGAGTATGAGCAAATCACTGCTTGGGTAGCCCGGTTTTTTTTCTTCCGATAAATTGGAGGCAAATTATCATTCAGCCGCAGTCTGCACTGGATGGATCAATGGACGTACGCACAAATTACTGCCACTACAGGCTGGTCAACTTCAAATAGCCAGTTGGAAGGAACCATTGGCTGAGTTGCTGACACGGCTCATATGGGATCATCTATAATCCGCCGCAGTCACCTCAACCTTCTGTGATTTACATCGCGTTATTAACACCGATGATATATACCTTCTGCTATGGTCAAAGTACGGAGAATCTCAAGACAACTCCTTGAGTCATCTTAAGACTCGGAGGCTACGATGATATGACGCAACAAGTCTTACCAGTTTCAGCAAATTCAAAGTGCCCCAGGATGTTGAAGGGAAACCCGGTCCCGGAGGCTATCGTTATATTGATGAAAATTTAAAGGCCGTTAGAAATATTCTGGCTCAAAATGATGCTTCCAGTTTATAGTCCGGCTTAAGGGGAATCCCGTCTCCCACACAGCGTTGAAGCTCTTAGTATCTGGTTCAAATCCGGTTTAAGAGGAAACTATATTTTGCAAAGCTCTGAAGCTCTCAAATCCGGTTTAAAAATGTCCGGTTCAAAAAGGAATTAACTTCTCAGAAGTTCAAGTTTAAAGGCCGTCGGAAAATTTCCGGCTGAAAATGAAGATTCCGGTTTAAAATCTGGTTCAAGGGAAAGATGTCTCCCACAAAGCTTTGAAGCTCTCAATATCCGGTTTAACGCCCGGTTCAAGAAGGATTTATCTCTTGCAAAAAGTTAAAGGGTGCCAAAGAGGACCTGCTGCCATGATGCACGGTTCAAACATGGGTATCATGCTTTATTGGCTTATCATATTATTGATCACTTGGGGGCTTGGTCATGTCTGAACCATAGTCACACCTCTTGATCGGCGCAATGCCACAACATCACTTGGGGGCTTTGGTCGTGTCCGAACCATAGCAACGCCATTTGGTAGGCGAAAAGCCACAACATCAGTTGGGGACTTGGTCATGTCTGAACCATAGTCACGCCTCTTGATCGGCCTAGTGCCACAAAGATCACTTGGGGCTTTGGTCGAACCCGAACAATCGCTACACCTCTTGATCGGCGTAATGCCAACGCATCATTTGGGGACCTGGCTGACTTGAACCATAGCTACGCCTTGTTTGGGGCATGGTCTTGTCCGACCATGGTAATGCCACTTGATCGGCTCAAAGCCTCATTTGCAATGGTTTTATCTTTGCCTTTGCTTCGCTTTTCTTTTGATAAAATATTTTTTCTTTTTACATTGCGTTTTCAACCAACATTATTAAATCCGGTTCAACTGTCGATTCTGATTGACGGTACACGATTAAATCATAATCCGGAGACTATCAGCCCGGTCTGGTTTCGACTATAAGTCGCCAAAGATATATTTGGATTGCGCCATTGGAATCATGCGCTCATAAATCATTGGATTATATTATTCAAATCTTCAAATAGCCAACATGGCTAGATTTTATTATGGTAATCAGTAACCAGTATTACGATTAAGGTTTTCAAAGTCGCTTTAGCGCAATGGCTATTATATTGTCAATGGATATGATTTATTTTACTATTGAAGGAATAGTCCTGTGTCGCCGCAGCTTACAACCCGGCACTTGGGGGCTACATTATTCAACTTAAGATTATATCAAATATGCAAGTCTCATGTCGCTGCAAGCATGCACCATGACACTTGGGGGCTAATGCCGGGGATATACCCCGCAGTATGACCAGGCCGGAGTGGTAAACCGGCTGGGACTTGGTAAACCGGCGGATGGTAAACCGGCGGAGAGTTAAGACAGAGAGTCAAGACAGATGGCTAAGACAGACGGTAAACCGGCTGGTGTTAAACCGCGAACAATGTTAAACCGCGAGACAATGTTAAACCGCGCATAATGTTAAACCGCAGACAATGTTAAACCGCAGACAATGTTAAACCGGCAAACAGTGATAACTGGGTTGTCAGGGGTTATGAAGCCCAAGATGTTAAGAAGCCCATGAAGATAAGTTAGAATAGTTAAGTCTTAAGTCCTAGTTGGACTCTACATGTAACCCGCCCCTTCAACATATATAAGGAGGGGTAGGGATCCCCAAAGAGGGATAAGCTACAAGCAAGAAGAAACAATCTTAGGGCTAGACACAAAGAGGAGAGCCGGTTTACGGCGACTCCCTCGTGATGATAATGAGACCTAGCCTCAAACAGCATGTAGGGTTGTTACCAGATGATGTTTCCCGGGGCCTGAAGCTGTCTAAATCCCTATCTTGTGTTGCGTCTCTCGATTCCGCTCAACCCCTCTCAAGCTACCACATAGATGCGTTGGCCTCACGACTAAGTCCTCACCCTAGGACATCTGCCATGACAATTCCATGACAACTTCCAACACACATCGTCACTTCATACTTAACTAGTCTTTGTTCATTCTGCAACTCCCTTTTCGAGTTACTAATCTTAGCAACTGAACCAATATCAAATACCCAGGGGTTGCTACGAACACTAGTAAAGTACACATCAATAATCTGTATATCAAATATACCTTTGTTCACTTTGCCGTCCTTCTTATCCGCCAAATACTTGGGGCAGTTCGCTTCCAGTGACCAATCCCTTTGCAGTAGAAGCACTCAGTTTCAGGGTTAGATCCAGATTTGGGCTTCTTCCTGGGAGTGGCAACTTGCTTGCCATTCTTATTGAAGTTCCCCTTCTTTCATTTGCCCTTTTTCTTGAAACTAGTTGTTGGGGATATTACTACTGGGCGTAAACCGGCCAGGAGAGGCCGGATTAACTTGAAGCCCATGAAGATGATGGTGATCTTTGAGTAGAGGCCCATAGGCCCGTAACCGGTTTAAGGCCTGTAGCTATAAACCGGCATTGATATGCAACTTGCATTGTAAGGTAGAAAGAGCGGAGACCGAGCCGGACACGTTTATGAGCCGGCCTCGGGACTCTGTAAATCGACGGGCGTCAACCCATGTATATAAGGGGGCGACCCGGTGGCGGTTCAGGAAAAGAGACAACAACTCGAGACTCGGGACAAGCGTATTCGCTCCCTGGTCATCGAAACCCCATCAATTCCATCACAACTAGACGTAGGCTTTTACCTTCATCGTAAGGGGCCGAACTAGTATAAAACTCTCTTGCGTCCCTTGTCCGCTTTAACCCCTTTAAAGCTAACCCGTAGCGATGCCTCCACGACTAAGTCCTTTCATGAGGACATCTGTCCTGACAAAACCACGACAGTTGGCGCCCACTGTGGGGCTATCGCACGATGGTTTCAAGTTCTTGGAGGGCAGCTTCGAAGGACTCAAGGGCTACGCTATGGGCCGGATGACAAAAAGTCGTCGCGGCAAGCTCTACATCGATGATGCAGGGTGGGGCCCCGAGGCCGGCTTTGGGGACAAAAAGTCGTCGCAGAAAGCTCTATATATATATATATCATCGAATGTTTCACAACCACACACCATTATAATTCACACACATATACACATGCCTGTATATATTTATACAATTAGGTATATATATAATTTATCCTACATGTTGCCTTGGTGCCTTCGGAGCATGACGACAAGTGGTTCATGGGGGCGGTAGCGGGTAATAGTATTCTCCTTTGGGATCTATGACCTGGTCGAGCAAAAATCCCGCTATTTCCTCTCGAAGTGCTCGTATGCGCTCCGTTGGTAGGAGCTTCTCCCGCACGTCATGGAACTGTTAAGAAGGAGATCAATATCGATAATCATGTAAAAATTGTGAATAATGTTTTATGAAATGTACCCATTGCTGTCTATCAGATCTGCTCCTTTCGGACGCCATCATGCGAATGTTCTCGCAAACGTAGAATGCACACACATCAGTCCCCAGCGCCTGCTTTAGGGCCTTTACGAGAGTTGAATTTAATCAGGTAATAATTAATCAAGCATGATAATTAATTAATGGTATTGAAACAAGAATTCAAGAGATGGTAGCTAGCTAGCTAGTACTACTTAATTACTTACCTTGGGTCGAAACCAAAACAACTTTTCTGCCCATTTTCCTGGAGTCACCTTGATGAATTTTGCCCAAGCCCTGCCCGCCGGCAAAGAAAATTAATAAAGGGGTTATTAAATAGTTCATATCAGGAAATGACAAACTAAATAGGCTGAGATATAGTTAATAATGATTGAAATCACCTATTGACTATTCCCTTCAACTTTTCCTTCGTCAACTTTAATGTCTAACAAGATCCAGTGGAAACTGCATGCGCACACGTTTGCATGTCTTAATTAAGCGGGCATGTGCATAACACTAATCAACTACCCTAAACCATATACACTTAATTATTAACATCTAGCTAACTAGTAAGCAAAAACAGAATTTGTAGTACAAGACAGTGTGACTCACATGAAGTTGTAAGGAAGTAGTATATCTTCATTGGTATTGAGGCGCTTCAAGAACTCTAGCATGCTTTCCTCTAAACTTGCTCACAACTTGCAATTTTCCATGTGTATTCATTAACAATATTTGGGTCAATGAACCGAATGCCATAGCGTCCAGATTTTTTCATTTCATACATCTTCATCCTGCATAATACCACAGAAAAGAATATAGTGAGGATAATTACAGGTAATGATTGATCAAAATGATCACTACAGCTAGCTTGAGACTTAAATTACAGAAAGAAATCACTTACAGACAGTAACAACTGATGATAGATTTGTGAGTGCATCTTAATTGAATAACTGAAATAGTTCTGAATACTCAACAAACACAGCTTTCTCATGGAAGTAATGCCCTCCTTGACATTCACTGAGGGAGTCCTGGACTAGGGGGTGTCCGGATGGCCGAACTATCATCTTCGGCCGGACTCCTAGACTATGAAGATACAAGATTGAAGACTTCGTCCCGTGTCCGGATGGGACTTTCCTTGGCGTGGAAGGCAAGCTTGGCGATACGCATATGTAGATCTCCTACCATTGTAACCGACTCTGTGTAACCCTAACCCTATTCGGTGTCTATATAAACCGAAGGGTTTTAGTCCGTAGGACACAACAACAATCATACCATAGGCTAGCTTCTAGGGTTCAGCCTGTCACGCCCAATATGCGATACTATCCTAAAGAGACTCGAAGGTCCCACCAAGGATAGAACCGCATATTGAAACGCTTTTGCAAGGTGGATATCATTACATCAACATTACATAATAGTGGGGATACATACATAAGGCATACAATGCCACACGAATACAACATCATCTTACAAGAGATCAACATCCGATTACGGATGGAACACAAACAGAAACTCAAACAATATCCACCACCTTTAGCCCAGTCTGCCGACCGAACCTATCCCACGATCGAAGAAGCGGAAGAAGAACTCCCAAACAAGTAACATCGCTCTCACGTCATGATCATCGCATAACCTGTACACCAAGAATCGGTGGTGTAGTAATCTGTGAGCCACGAGGACTCAGCAATCCCATTACCATGGGTATCAAGACTAGCAAAGCTTAATGGGAAAGGAAGGGTAAAGTGGTGAGGTTGCAGCAGCGACTAAGCATGTATGGTGGCTAACTTACGCAAATGAGAGCGAGAAGAGAAACAAAGGAACGGTCGTCAACTAGTAATGATCAAGAAGTGATCCTGAACTCCTACTTACGTCAGACATAACCCAGAAACCGTGTTCTCCTCTTGATCAACCCCGAAAAGAGACTCTCACGGTTAAGCACACGGTTGGTGTATTTTAGAAGAGTTTGCTTCAAGTTTACTACAACCGGATATTAACAAATTCCCATCTGCCACATAACCGCGGGCACGGCTTTCGAAAGTTCAAACCCTGCATGGGTGTCCCAACTTAGCCCATGATAAGCTCTCGCGATCAACGAAGGATATTCCTTCTCCCCGGGAAGACCCGATCAGTCTCGGAATCCCGGCTACAAGACATTTCGACAACAATAAAACAAGACCAGCAAAGCCGCCCGATGCGCCGACAATCCCGATAGGAGCTGCACATATCTCGTTCTCAGGGCAACACCGGATGAGACTAGCTACGAGTAAAACCAGACCTCGAGGTTGCCTCAAGGTATTCTGCAGTAGCTCGGTTCGAACCAGACTTAGAGAAGCACCTTGGCACGGGGGGCTAAATAACGATGACCCTCGAGAGAGCGACTCCCAAGGGAAAAGTAGGTGGTGGTGAGGCAAATGGTAAAACCAATGTTGGGCCTTCTTTGGAGGAGTCTTATTCAAAGCGAACTGTCAAGGGGTCCCATAAATCACCCGACCGCGTTAGGGGCGCAAAATCCGGGAACATAATACCGATATGACGGAAACTAGGGCGGCAAGAGTGGAACAAAACACCAGGCATAAGGCCGAGCCTTCCACCCTTTACCAAGTATATAGATGCATTAATAATATAAGAGGTATTGTGATATCCCAACCAAAATCCTGACCACCATGGAGCAATCTTCAACTTCACCTGCAACTAGCAACGCTATAAGAGGGGCTGAGCAAAGCGGTAACATAGCCAAGCAACGGTTTGCTAGGAATGGTGTCAAAGGGTTAGAGGTTCATGGCAATTTGGGGAGGCTTGAATAAACAGGTGATAGGTAACGCAGCATAGCGATAGAACGAAGCAACTAGCATAGCAATGATAGTAATGAGATCCAAGGTGACGGTCATCTTGCCTGAAATCCCGCTAGGAAGAAGAACGAGTCCATGAATAAGACGAACGGATGAAGCCGAACCAAGCGTGAGCGAACGAATCCTCACGATCGCAACGAAACAGGAACTAACAAGAAGAAGCACACAACAAGGTAAACACACCACCCATGAACAAGGCATGATGCACATCCAAGCATGATGCATGACAAAGCTACATGAAGCTACTCATGGCAAGAGAGGATGCAAACAAGTACAACACATCAAAACAAGTTTAAATGAGTCCGGAAACAACATATAACAATTCCGGTAAGTCCTCATATGCAAATTTCGAAATTGGTCCAGATCTGAATAAACCTTATATTCAAGTTGTTAAACAGCAAGTTAAGATGCACCAATTTGATCTACATGAAATTCTAGTCAAGTTACATATAAAGTTCATTTAATTCGGAGCTACGACCTAGAAGATATGAGCAAAACAAGTTGAACATGGCATTGATGCAAAATGCATACAAACATCAAGAAAACACATCAAAACAAGGATGCAACATGATAATATGAAACTACATGCAAAATCAAGCAAGTTTCATATAGAGCACACTCAAAACGGAGCAACAGTTCAACACATACACATGAAACAAGTTTAAAGGACAAGATGTCCAAAACAGCAACTAGGCATATTGCAAGCATAAAAACAACATGCTACAGTACCATAAAATGAAAACAAAAGGCATGGTCATTATTTACAGGTAAGGCACAACAAAACATTAACACTGAGATAACTCCAGAAATCACTAGAACATGCTCAAACACACATGGAAAGATTGCAAATAATAACAGTTTCAGACTTTGCAGAAAATAACATCAGGTTGCAATGTTTAGAGCTATCAAACAACATGTTACAGGAACTAATCATGGCAAACAAAGGCATGGCATGAATCTACTAATTGCATAGAACAAATGTCCCTTACTGACCATGAGCCAAAAGGGCACAGAAAATATGATGGCACCCATGTAAACATGGCAAGTTATATTACAGATTCATACATGGCAGGAACAACAATAAGTAGGCATGTTGGTGAGCTTGATCCACTCGCCACAGAGCAATACATGGCATGTCAAGGCAACTCACAGTAATAAGACATGTTTATGAAGCTAATCATGGCAAGAGCAAGTTCATAGAGTGCATGGATCACTAACAACAATCATGGCAACATTGAACTTAATGTTAACAGGCTGACAGCAACATTATTTAGCAACTTTGGAGCAATATAATAACAAGCTACATCAGGCTATAGATGCAACCAGGGGCATGGATGGATATAGCATGACATGTAGAACAAAACACCCTTAGTGAAAATCTCCATATTATGCATAGAATGACATGTAGCAACATGTTTATGTAGCATCACGAAATAACAGATTCAGACATGCAAAACAGCAACAGCAAGTACCCTACATAATAAGCTTGATGCACTCACTACAGGAATCAAAAAAATACATGGATAGCACCCCTGTAAAGATGGCATGGCATTTATCAAAACACATGTAGAGCTCATGATCATAGGATGCACACATCAAACATGGCAAAAATGACAAATCATCAAGTTATAACAGTTTCAGCAGATTAACATCACATAGCACTTCTGCAACGATGATTCGGGCACGAAGATGAACTCAAATGAACATGATGCAATAAAATGAAATGATGTACTCGACGAGGCGAACAATTTGACATATTACACGCATGAAACAGCGCAATATGCAGAGAGCTATGGCACGATGAACATGGCATGATAATATCAAAAACACTCGGGACTTGGTGGAAATTTGGAGGTCAACCTTGCAAACGGATCTGGATCTGGGCACGGACCCCGAGGCGGCGGCGCGAGCCGAGGCGGGCTGGGCTCGCCGGAGTGAGGGCCGGCGGGGTTGAGGAGGGGGCCGGCCGGAGGGAGGCCGAGGCGGCGGGACGGGCGCCGGCGAGGAGATCCGGCGCCGGGCGGCACCGGCCGCGGGGACGCGGGAGGCGGCCGGCCACGAGCAAAGCGGGCGGGCGGGCGGTGGCCCAGGCCGGCGCGGAGGCGGTGAGGCGGAGGCGCTGGCGAAGGCCGGGCGGCGCGGGGAGCGCCGGCGGCGGCGGCGGATACCATGGCGGCGGGCGCTGGGCGGGTTCGCTGGGCTGGCGCGGGCGCGCGGAGGCCACGGGCGGGCGCGACTGGCTCCGGGCGGCGGCGCAGATGCGTCCGGCGGGATCGGACATGTCCGGGCGCGGAGAGGGGAAAAACGCTAGGGTTAGAGTAAGAAACATCCGCGAATTTTCGGGGGGAGGCTACATTTATAGGTAGAGGGAGCTAGGAGAGTCCAAATGAGGAGCGGTTTTCGGCCACGCGATCGTGATCGAACGACCGAGAGCATGGAGGGGGTTTGGATGGGTTTTGGGCCACTTTGGAAGGGTGTTGGGCTGCAGACAAAGAGGCTTTTGCGGTTACCCGGTTAACCGTTGGAGTACCAAACGACCTCCAAATGACCCGAAACTTGACAGGCGGTCTACCGGTGCTATACCAAGGCCGCTTGAAAAACCTCGGGCCATTCCGAGACCGTTTAACACCCGCTCACGAAAAGAGGCAAAAGGGGGCGCCGGGGAACATAGGAGTGCCGGATTGGAAAACGGACAACGGGGAAAATGCACGGATGCATGAGAAGAACACGTATGCAAAATGAAATGCACATGACGACATGATATGAAATGCATATGATGACATGGCAAAGTGCAACACGCAAGCAAATGACATGGCAAATACGGCAAATAACTGGCGGACACCTGGCGCATCGAATCTGGGGCGTTACATAGCCTCTCTGATCTCGTGGTAGATCCACTCTTGTACTACCCATATCATCAATATTAATCAAGCAGGAGTAGGGTATTACCTCCATCGAGAGGGCCCGAACCTGGGTAAAAACATCGTGTCCCTTGTCTCCTGTTACCATCCGCCTAGACGCACAGTTCAGGACCCCCTACCCGAGATCCGCCGGTTTTGACACCGACATTCACCATGAGGGACTCTAGATTGGAACTCTTGGTAATGTTCATGTACCACTGATGCAATTCATACATTCTCGTTGGGAGGTTCTTGACCTCGTCTGGCTCGACCAAAGGTTGGCCCCGGACATATTTCCGTTTTATTTCCTCCTCTCTAAGCGGAGACATGGGCTCGATATCGAGGAGTTGTCCAACAATGATCTTGAGCATTTCAGCCTGCATTATATGCTCCTCAGTTATTACCACATTGCCCAGCTGGGGAATGTTAACAGTTTGCCCAAAATAATATTGGGCGCGCGTACTCTCATGTGTTGTTGGCACAACAAGCGGGGGGATCGATTGCGCCGCATGTTCTACCAGCTGGGGAACGGTTTTCCCGCATTTTTTGGCAGCTTCTTGTTGGCTCGAGCTCGAGCTCGCTTCTTTCTGTAGTCATGCTCGATGTGCCTTCCTGATTTGGTGCTCATAGTCTGAGTCAACAGGCTTGCGAGCTGGTTTTATTGCCATATGAATAAAGTGCTCAATAACTTTCTCAGGCACTTTCTCCCTTGGCAGCGGTGCCGGTTTCGGTCCAAAATGGGCGTCCACTTGGGCCCGCACTATGGCATCGTTTTGCTACTCGGTCATGTCGTAAGGCCTCTGAGGAAGAGGAGCGAGGCTTGAACCATATTTATATCGCTTGCCTCCGCCTGTACCTCCTGTACTACCTCGACTCGTACCGATACGCACCATAGTTGCGGCGTGTCTCTTCTGCGATTGCTGAGGCGGCGAAGACTGCTGACGTGGCTGAGTTGGAGCAGGAGTATGCTCACGCATTGGTGGACTTGGAGGAGCGGGAGTCTGCCGGCTAGGTGGTTTTCTCATGACCGCCAGTTCGGCCACCGCGCCGACGATGACTTCTCTGGTCATCGAAACCAATCTTCACGTCAACTCGGAACTCGCCGAGGCAGTTAGATCCGATCGAGCTCTCCTCCGTAACGAAGCTCTTGGATCGCATCGCCAGACCGAGTCACCACAGACTACGACCAAATCGGGCTTAAAACCAATCTGAGAGAGATCAACTCTCCCCAGGCTACCCATCATGTTGCTGTGTTAGAGGGGCAATACGGCGATTCTTCTTCTATCTTAAGGACTAGCTACGTCCGGATTCCCGATCCCTCCATGCCGGACTGCCGCAGAGGGACGGATGTCGATCAAGCCCTGAACTTAAAGTCAGGCGGCGGGTTGGATTCATTGGAAAGCATTCAAAAATCCTAAATTCCAAGTTCGGAAACTTCTCGCCCTCGAAGTCTTAAATTGGACGGGTTCCGGATTTAGTTCCATCCGCCCACCCAAACATTACCGATCTATCCCGAATTCGGCAAGAGCCCGCTGAAACAGTACATCACTACTGGGCCAGATTCCTCCTAGTTATGGACAGGATAAAGGACTGCCGAGAGGAGGACGCAATCTCATTTTTTTGCAACAATTGCACGGACAAGGGAATCCTAAACGCCATAAGTCGTCGCGAAATTACACGCTTTGATGACTTGGTGACCATAGTACAAAAGTACTGTGCGTTGGAGAGTGCTTGGAAAACCGAAAGTAAATTTTGGGATAATCCGGCCCCGAATACAGCCCTAGTCCGGAATAAAAGGGTGCATCATCACCAAGCACAGGTTATACACCAAAAACAAAAACCCCCTAAAGGGTAATGAAACCGTCTTGGAGGGTTGGCTAAACGGACCACGCAAAATTCATAGCACGTAGGGCGCCACTCCAACTCATAGCCTTCGAGCATGTTGGATATTACGGCGGTGGCCAAAAGTGGCGAAGAGCTTCTAGCCTCAGAACCCCAGCCTAGCAACACCAGTACGGTATTAACAGTCTTCGAGACTTTCGCATCAAATAATATGCGGAAACGAACACTCCACAACCTTGCCGAAGTCTACCAAGTAGCAACAATAAATCCATGGAGTGACATGGCTATTACATTTAATGCCAATGACGAACCTAAATTCCGAACAGCCCGAGCACCAGCCGCACTGGTCCTCAGTCCAATAGTGGACGACTTTCCCCTTACTAAGGTACTCATGGATGGCGCCAGCGGACTAAACCTCATCTATGAGGAAACCCTCCGAAAAATGGAAATAGACTGGAACCGCATTGAGCGAAGCAGCACAACCTTTAGAGGAATAATCCCTAGCCGGAAAGCATGCTGCACCGGAAAAATCACACTAGATGTAGTGTTCGGCTCGCCGGACAATTACAGGTCCGAGGAGGTCACATTTCAAGTGGCCCCGTTCAGCAGCGGATATCACGCTTTATTAGGGCGAGAGGCATTCACAATTTTTCAAGCTATACCCCATTATGGGTACATGAAGCTTAAAATGCCGGACCTAACGGAATCATCACTCGCTAGTGATCCGAACATGGCACTCACCGAAAACAAGACAGCCGCACTAGCCCTCGAGGCACTATCCGAAGCCCTAGCGGCCGAGGAACTCACTGCGATGCGGTCCACGGTGAACAGGGACGATGTGATACTTGATAAACGATCCAAGTCCACCTCTTTCAAACCAGCGGATGAAATAGTCAAATTCCAAGTCCACCCAACGGACCCCGCAAAGACGGCCTCCATTGGGGCACAATTAAACCCTGATGTGGGCGAACCAATGCTATTATATATCGCCGCAACACATCAAGTTGTCAGCGCGGTGCTCGTCGTCGAACGAGAAACGGACGGACACTGGTTCCCTCTTCAAAAACCGGTCTACTATGTGTCCACTGTCCTAACTCCATGCAAGTCCCGGTACCCGCATTATCAAAAGATAGCATACGCGGTGTTCATGGCATCTGCGACACTACTTTCAAGAGTGTTCGATAACGGTAGCCTCTGAAGTACCTCTTAACGACATTATAAACAACCGCGACGCGACGGGCCGGATTGCTAAATGGGCCATAGAGCTCCTTCCATTCGACATAACCTATAAGCCACGACGATCTATTAAGTCGTAGGTTTTGGCCGACTTCGTGGCCGAATGGACCGAAGCCGAGCTCCCTAAAGAGTACGGCGCATACTCCAATTGGATCATGCACTTTGACGGCTCCAAAAGGTTGGCCGGCCAGGGGGCTGGCGTCGTCTTGACGTCCCCAACCGGGGACACAGTCCAATACGTCCTTCAAATAATGTATACGGACTCCAACAACGCAGCCGAATACGAGGCCCTTCTGCACGGCCTCCGGATGGCAGTCTCCATGGGCATTGAACGCCTAGAGGTGTGCGGGGATTCGAACCTCGCGATATCTCAAATCAACGGAGACTTTGATGCCAAAGACTCGAAAATGGCAGCGTACCGCAATGCGGTCCTAAAAATGTCAGCACGGTTCGAAGGGCTCGAATTTCATCATATAGCCCGGGATAACAACCAGGCGGCGGACGTATTGGCACGCATCGACGCAAAACGCGATGCCGTCCCGCCCAACATCTTCCTGGAACGGCTGTTCAAGCCATCCGTACTATGGGAAGGGGAGTCCGGAAATAACAATCTGGACCCAACCGCACTGCCTAACACCGAACACTCTGACACAATCGGAGGCTCTGCCAACGAAATAACACCGTCTACCCACGAAATAATGGCGGTCATCGCCCCGTGGAGGGAACCATTCCTAGCCTACCTAACTAGGCAGGAACTCCCCGAAGACCAAAATGAGGCCCGCTGCATAGTGCGGCGATCCAAAGCCTATAAAGTCCATGAGGGAGAGCTTTATAAGAAAAGCACAACAGGAGTCCTTCAAAGGTGTATCTCCAAAGAGGAAGGGCGCAACCTCCTGGCTGTAATTCACGCCGGACTGGGTGGGCACCACGCCGCAGCACGGGCCCTCGTAGGCAAGGCCTTCCGTACAGGATTTTATTGGCCGACGGCCCGGGCAGATGCGCAGGATTTAGTCCAACGATGCGTCGGTTGCCAGCTTTTTTCTAATCAAAGCCACATGCCACCCACCGCCCTCAAAACTATACCCACCACCCAGATTTTGTTGAGCTTTGTTCACTTTTGTTTGAAGTTACTAAAAATTTCAGATTTTTTTCAGAAAAGACAATATGTTTAGGAAGATGTTCCAAGGTGGTTCTTCAAGGAAGCAAGGCCCTAGGCTTGCAATGCGCGATGCCGATGAGGAGCCCCCAAGGGACGCTCCCGTGAGGCCCTGTGAATGGCCTTCAGAAAATTTTATGGATCGAGTGGGAATCAAAGAATAATTTAACGCATATTTGCGTAACGCCGGTCTTGTGGACTTCGAGGCAGACAAATGCCCACAGTATCATGATCTCACTAGTTCATTTGTGAGGAGGTTTGAATTTTCATCTTCGCGTAATTCTCCTTCAGTCATGTTCGATCTTTATGACAAATCTTATACCATGGACTTAGAGGACTTTACTTTTGCTTGCAAGCTCCCACAATGGGGTAGTACTACTGATCCCCGTAAATCTGAATTTAGAGACTTTCTTGCTAGTATAACTGTGGGGGAATCTAGAGATATAACGCAAGCCACTATAGGGAGCATTCACTTTCCTGCTATACATTATTTTGCTCTCTTCATAGGTAGGTGCATCAATGCTAAGGATGAAGCATGTCACATGTGTGTCCCTGACCTTAGCATTCTCAGGAGTGCTGTGTTAGGAGACCAATCTTATCATATGGGAGCCATTGTTGCTCGTAGGTTGCATCATAATAGATATAACGGAGATTTCTTTGGAGGAATTTATGCAACCCACTTAGCTAATTTTCTTGAGATAGACATTCGTGAGGGTGATATGGAGTTAACCCCTAGTTATTTAGATTTTGATTCTATGGTTTCCCACCAGTTTGTCGAGAGGACTGAGTCAACTCTCCGGTATCGACTAATCTTTAACAAACGGCATGTTGTCCGTATTACTCTTCCTGCTCCTGCCTTCTTTGATTCTCAGACAAAAGGAAGATATGTTATTACCAGAGAGGAGGCAGATGAGTACGAGAGGAGAGCGGAGGCAGCTCGACGCCACGCTACAGCTCAGGAGGCGATAGCCGCTGCATCGCAGTACGACCCCAGCTACACCTACGGGTGTCCTCCAGGCCATCCCTGGCAATGAACCAACTTAGCCCAAAAGCCTAAGCTTGGGGGAGTACGTATTTCTCACCGACATTACATTTATGTTCACACACACTCATTGCTAGATGTTGGTGCTCATACTCTTTCACTGTAATATCAATGCTAGTTTATTTTCTTTTTCCTGCTTTCTTCTTGTGTGTTTAATAAACTTTAAGAAAACACCAAAAAAAGTAGTGTAGCTTTTAGTTAGTTTACCTTTCTTGCTGTAGTAGTAATAATTAAAAAGAAAACCCAAAAATATTTCCCGTTCTTCTTTTGCTTGTTGGGAGCTTTCCCGTGTAAATAGTTTTATTTCTTTTCTTTCCTTTGGGGGTCGATAGGAGATGACCATGATTAAATTGTTGAAGTGGCTCTTATATGCTTTATTGTTGATTTAACCAAGAGCCCATATTGCCTTGTCTTCTCCTGCTTATTGAATGCTCGCAGATTCCAGCTTAGTCCAATGCACGTGCACTCTTATTATTATTCACATCGTTCGGTCGTGCAAGTGAAAGGCAATTATGATGATATATGATGGATCATTTGAGATGGGAAAAGCTGGTATGAACTCGACCTCTCTTGTTTTTGTAAATATGATGAGTTCATCGTTCTTGATTCAGCTTATTATGAATAAACATGTTTGCAATGACAATTAGAGATCATAGTTGCTTATGTCATGCATGATTAGCTATGAGTTATAATGGTTTACCTTGCGTGCCAACATGCTATCGAGATGGTTATGATGTGGTATGATGGGGTGGTATCCTCCTTTGAATGAT
The DNA here is from genome assembly GCA_021605145.1 of Aegilops bicornis. Lineage (NCBI taxonomy): Eukaryota > Viridiplantae > Streptophyta > Magnoliopsida > Poales > Poaceae > Aegilops > Aegilops bicornis. The sequence goes on from CM038673.1 coordinate 73,295,227, forward strand.
TTAAGTGACTTGACTTGGCACATGTTCACACATGTAGTTGAAACAAATCAACATAGCCTTCACGATATTTATGTTCATGGTGGATTATATCCTACTCATGCTTGCATCCAATGTTTATTAATTTTAATGCATGTTGATGACTGTTGTCGCTCTCTAGTTGGTCGCTTCCTAGTCTTTTGCTAGCCTTCACTTGTACTAAGCGGGAATACCGCTTGCGCATCCAATCCCTTTAAACCCCAAAGTTATTCCATATGAGTCCACCATACCTTCCTATATGTGGTATCTACCTGCCGTTCCAAGTAAATTTGTATGTGCCAAACTCTAAACCTTCAAATAAACATTCTGTTTTGTATGCTCGAATAGCTCATGTATCAACTATGGTTGTCCTTATCTTCCATGTTAGGCGGGTTATTCTCAAGAGGAGTGGACTCCGCTCCTCACTCACGAGAACATGGATGGTCACCGATGCCCAGTCCATCCTTTATGCAAACTAAATCAAAATTAATTGCAAAAGACTCCCCACAGGACCTGATGTAAGTTGGAGGCACTCGTTGTTTCGAGCAAGCCGTGGATTGATGCTTGTTGGTGGAGGGGGAGTATAAACCTTACCATTCTGTTTGGGAACCGCCTATAATGTGTGTAGCATGGAAGATATCGCCATCTCTTAGTTGTTATGTTGACAATGAAAGTATATCGCTCAAAATATTATTTATCTCTATTTCAAAACCGAGCTCTGGCACCTCTACAAATCCCTGCTTCCCTCTGAGAAGGGCCTATCTATTTACTTTTATGTTGAGTCATCATCCTCTTATTAAAAAGCACTAGCTGGAGAGCACAGCTGTCATTTGCATTCATTACTATTAATTTATATTGGATATGACTAGATCTCTTTTACCATGAATTACAATGTCTAGTCAGTCCTTGATCTTTAAAGGTGCTCTGCATTTATGTTTTGCGGTCTCAGAAAGGGCTAGCAAGATACCATCTTGTTATATCATATTATGGTTGTTTTGAGAAAGTATTGTCATCCGAGATTTATTATTATGACTCGCTAGTTGATTATACCATTGATATGAGTAATCATGAGACCTGAGAATTATTGCAAATGTGGTTAGTTATAATCTTTGCTGAAAAGTTGAATGCTGACTTGACATATTTACAACAACAAGAGCAAATAGAGTTTGTAAAAGTTTTTCTTTTTCTCTTTCAGTTTGTCAACTGAATTGCCTGAGGACAAGCAAGGGTTTAAGCTTGGGGGAGTTGATACGTCTCCGTCGTATCTACTTTTCTAAACACTTTTGCCCTTGTTTTGGAGTCTAACTTGAATGATTTGAATAGAACTAACCCGGACTGACGCTGTTTTCAGCACAATTGCCATGATGTTGTTTTATGTGCAGAAAACAAAAGTTGTCGGAATGACCTGAAACTCCACGGAACATCTTAGAAAAAATAATAAAAAATCCTCGCATAAGATGAAGACCAGCGGGCCCACACCCTGTCCACGAGGGTGGGGGGCGCCCCCCCCCTCCTGGGCGCGCCCCCTACCTCGTGTGCCCACTGGAGACCCTCCGACGCCAACTCCAACTCTATATATTTGCTTTCGGAGAGAAAAAAACCAGGGAGAAGAAATCATCACGTTTTATGATACGGAGCCGCCGCCAAGCCCTAAAACCTCTCGGGAGGGCTGATCTGGAGTCCGTTTGGGGCTCCGGAGAGGGGTATTCGTCGCCATCGTCATCATCAACCATCCTCCATCACCAATTTCATGATGCTCACCGCCGTGCGTGAGTAATTCCATCGTAGGCTTGCTGGACGGTGATGGGTTGGATGAGATTTATCATGTAATCGAGTTAGTTTTGTTAGGGTTTGATCCCTAGTATCCACTATGTTCGAGATTGATGTTGCTATGACTTTGCTATGCTTAATGCTTGTCACTAGGGCCCGAGTGCCATGATTTCAGATCTGAACCTAATATGTTTTCATGAATATATGTGAGTTCTTGATCCTATCTTGCAAGTCTATAGTCACCTATTATGTGTTATGATCCAACAATCCCGAAGTGACAATAATCGGGATACTTCTCGGTGATGACCATAGTTTGAGGAGTTCATGTATTCACTATGTGCTAATGCTTTTTCCGGTTCTCTATTAAAAGGAGGCCTTAATATCCCTTAGTTTCCATTAGGACCCCGCTGCCACGGGAGGGTAGGACAAAAGATGTCATGCAAGTTCTTTTCCATAAGCACGTATGACTATATTCGGAATACATGCCTACATTACATTGATGAATTGGAGCTAGTTCTGTGTCACCCTAGGTAATGACTGTTACATGATGAACCGCATCCGGCATAATTATCCATCACCGATCCAATTCCTACGAGCTTTCCATATACTGGTTTACGCTTATTTACTTTCCCGTTGCTACAGTTACAATTACTACAAAACACCAAAAATATTGCTTTTGCTTCCGTTACTTTTGTTACCGTTACCACCACTAGCATACTACTTTGCTACTAAATACTTTGTTGCAGATTTTAAGTTTCCAGGTGTGGCTGAATTGACAACTCAGTTGCTAATACTTAAGAATATTCTTTGGCTCCCCTTGTGTCGAATCAATAAATTTGGGTTGAATACTCTACCCTCGAAAGCTGTTGCGATCCCCTACACTTGTGGGTTATCAGGCCTCAACCCATTTTGCGGAATCTGGGCTCACCATCGCTTCTTCATAGTCCGGTAACATAACCTCCAGAACAGGATTACCGTACCACTCTGGTGTGGATCTTACTCTGGTTGACCTATGAGGTTCAGTAACAACTTGATCTGAAGTTTCATGATCATCATCATTAACTTCCTCACTAATTGGTGTAGGTGTCGTAGAAACCGGTTTCTGTGATGAACTACTTTCCAATATGGGAGCAGGTATAGTTACCTCATCAACTTCTACTTTCCTCCCACTCACTTCTTTCGAGAGAAACTCCTTCTCTAGAAAGATTCCAAATTTAGCAACAAAAGTCTTGCCTTCAGATCTGTGATAGAAGGTGTACCCAACAGTCTCTTTTGGGTATCCTATGAAGACACATTTTTCCGATTTGGGTTCGAGCTTATCAGGTTGAAGCTTTTTCACATAAGCATCGCAGCCCCAAACTTTAAGAAACGACAACTTTGGTTTCTTGCCAAACCATAGTTCATAAGGCGTCGTCTCAACGGATTTTAATGGTGTCCTATTTAATGTGAATGCAGCCTCTCTAAAGCATAACCCCAAAACGATAGCAGTAAATCAGTAAGAGACATCATAGATCGCACCGTATCTAGTAAAGTATGATTATGACGTTCGGACACACCATTCGCTGTGGTGTTCCTGGTGGCGTGAGTTTGCGAAACTATTCCGCATTGTTTCAAATGAAGACCAAACTCGTAACTCAAATATTCTCCTCCATGATCAGATTGTAGAAACTTTATTTTCTTGTTACGATGATTTTCAACTTCACTCTAAAATTCTTTGAACTTTTCAAATGTTTCAGACTTATGTTTCATTAAGTAGATATACCCATATCTGCTTAAATCATCTGTGAAGGTGAGAAAATAACGATACCCGCCGCGAGCCTCAACATTCATCGGACCACATACATGTGTATGTATGATTTCCAACAAATCTGTTGCTCGCTCCATAGTTCCGGAGAATGGCGTTTCAGTCATCTTGCCCATGAGGCACGGTTCGCAAGTACCAAGTGATTCATAATCAAGTGGTTCCAAAAGTCCATCAGTATGGAGTTTCTTCATGTGCTTTACACCGATATGACCTAAACGGCAGTGCCACAAATAAGTTGCACTATCATTATCAACTCTGCATCTTTTGGCTTCAATATTATGAATATGTGTATCACTACTATCGAGATTCAAAAAATATAGACCACTCTTCAAGGGTGCATGACCATAAAAGATATTACTCATATAAATAGAACAACCATTATTCTCTGATTTAAATGAATAACCGTCTCGCATCAAACAAGATCCATGTTCATGCTTAACGCTGGCACCAAATAACAATTATTTAGGTCTAAAACTAATCCCGAAGGTAGATGTAGAGGTAGCGTGCCGACCGCGATCACATCGACTTTGGAACCATTTCCCACGCGCATCGTCACCTCGTCCTTAGCCAATCTTTGCTTAATCCGTAGTCCCCTGCTTTGAGTTGCAAATATTAGCAACAGAGCGATGTCGAGATACCCAGTGCTATGCGAGCATTAGTAAGATACACATCAATAACATGTATATCACATATACCTTTGTTCACCTTACCATCCTTCTTATCCGCCAAATACTTGGGGCAGTTCCGCTCAAAGGACCAGTCCGCTTGCATGAGAAGCACTCGATCTCGTGCTTAGGTCCAGACTTGGGTTTCTTTTCCTGAGCAGAAACTTGTTTGCTGTTCTTATTGAAGTTCCCCTTCTTCTTCCCTTTGCCCTTTTTCTTGAAACTGGTGGTCTTGTTGACCATCAACACTTGATGCTCCTTCTTGATTTCTACCTCCGCATCCTTTAGCATTGTGAAGAGCTCGGGAATTGTCTTATCCATCCCTTGCATGTTATAGTTCATCAGGAAGCTCAGCTTGGTGGCAGTAATTGAAGAATTCTGTCAATGACGCTATCATCCGGAAGATTAACTCCCAGTTGAATCAAGTGATTGCTATACCCAGACATTTTGAGTATATGCTCACAAAAAGAACTATTCTCCTCCATCTTACATATGTAGAACTTACTTGAGACTTCATATCTCTCAATCCGGGCATTTGCTTGAAATATTAACTTCAACTCCTGGAACATCTCATATGCTCCATGACGTTCAAAACGTCGTTGAAGTGCCGGTTCTAGGCCTTAAAGAATGGCACACTAAACTATCGAGTAGTCATCAGCTTTGCTCTGCCAGACGTTCATAACATCTAGTGTTGCTCCTGCAGCAGGTTTGGCACCTATCAGTGCTTCTAGGACGTAATTCTTCTATGCAACAATGAGGATAATCCTCAAGTTACGAACCCAGTCCATGTAATTGCTACCATCATCTTTCAACTTTGCTTTCTCAAGGAACGCATTAAAATTCAACGGAACAATAGCATGGGCCATCTATCTACAACAACATAGACAAGCTAGATACTATCAGGTACTAAGTTCATGATAAATTTAAGTTCAATTAATCATATTACTTAAGAACTCGCACTTAGATAGACATCCCTCTAATCCTCTAAGTGATCACATGATCCATATCAACTAAACCATGTCCGATCATCACGTGAGATGGAGTAGTTTCAATGGTGAACATCACTATGTTGATCATATCTACTATATGATTCACGTTCGACCTTTCGGTCTCTGTGTTCCGAGGCCATATCTGTTATATGCTAGGCTCGTCAAGTTTAACCTGAGTATTCCGCGTGTGCAACTGTTTTGCACCCGTTGTATTTGAACGTAGAGCCTATCACACCCAATCATCACGTGGTGTCTCAGCACAAAGAACTTTCGCAATGGTGCATACTCAGGGAGAACACTTTATACCTTGATAATTTAGTGAGAGATCATCTTATAATGCTACCGTCAATCAAAGCAAGATAAGATGCATAAAAGATAAACATCACATGCAATCAATATAAGTGATATGATATAGCCATCATCATCTTATGCTTGTGATCTCCATCTCCGAAGCACCGTCATGATCACCATCATCACCGGCGCGACACCTTCATCTCCATCGTAGCATCGTTGTCGTCTCACCAACTTATGCTTCTACGACTATCGCTACCGCTTAGTGATAAAGTAAAGCATTACAGGGTGATTGCATTGCATACAATAAAGCGACAACCATATGGCTCCTGCCAGTTGCCGATAACTCGGTTACAAAACATGATCATCTCATACAATAAAATTTAGCATCATGTCTTGACCATATCACATCCCAACATGCCCTGCAAAAACAAGTTAGACGTCCTCTACTTTGTTGTTGCAAGTTTTACGTGGCTGCTACGGGCTGAGCAAGAACCGTTCTTACCTACGCATCAAACCACAACGATAGTTTGTCAAGTTGGTGTTGTTTTAACCTTCGCAAGGACCGGGCGTAGCCACACTCGGTTCAACTAAAGTTAGAGAAACAAACACCCGCCAGCCACCTGTGTGCAAAGCACGTCGGTAGAACCAGTCTCGCGTAAGCGTACGTGTAATGTCGGTCCGGGCCGCTTCATCCAACAATACCCCCGAACCAAAGTATGACATGCTGGTAAGCAGTATGACTTATATCGCCCACAAATCACTTGTGTTCTACTCGTGCATATGATATCTACGCATAAAACCAGGCTCATATGACACTGTTAGGGAACGTAGTAATTTCAAAAAAATTCCTACACGCACGCAAGATCATGGTGATGCATAGCAATGAGAGGGGAGAGTGTTGTCCACGTACCCTCGTAGACCGAAAGCGGAAGCGTTAGCACAACGCGGTTGATGTAGTCGTACATCTTCACGATCCGACCGATCAAGTACCGAATGCACGGCACCTCCGAGTTCAGCACACGTTCAGCTCAATGACGTCCCTCGAACTCCGATCCAGCCGAGTGTTGAGGGAAAGTTTCGTCAACACGACGGTGTGGTGATGATGATGATGTTCTACCGACGCAGGGCTTCGCCTAAGCACCGCTACGATATTATCGAGGTGGACTATGGTGGAGTGGGGCACCGCACAAGGCTAAAAGATCAATGATCAATTGTTGTGTTTGGGGTGCCCCCCTGTCCCCTTATATAAAGGAGGAAGGAGGGAGAGGCGGCCGGCTATGAGAGGGGTGCGCCCCTCCCTTCCTTGTTTGGATTAGGAGAAGGGGGAAAGAGGAGAGAGAGGAAGGAAAGGGGGGGCGCCGCCCCCCTCCTTGTCCAATTCGGACTAGAGGGGGAGGGGGCATGCGGCCTGCCCTAGCCGCCTCTCCTCTTCTCCACTAAGGCCCATGTAGGCCCATTAAACCCCCGGGGGGTTCCGGTAACCTCCCGGTACTCCGGTATATATCCGATAACCCCCGGAACCATTCCGGTGTCCGAATATAGTCGTCCAATATATCAATCTTCATGTCTCGACCATTTCGAGACTCCTCGTCATGTCCGTGATCACATCCAGGACTCCGAACTACCTTCAGTACATCAAAACATATAAACTCATAATATAACTGTCATCGAAACTTTAAACGTGCGGACCCTACGGGTTCGAGAACTATGTAGACATGACCGAGACACGTCTCCGGCCAATAACCAATAGCGGAACCCGGATGCTCATATTGGCTCCCACATTTTCTATGAAGATCTTTATCGGTCAAACCGCATAACAACATACGTTGTTCCCTTTGTCATCGGCATGTTACTTGCCCGAGATTCGGTCGTCGGTATCTCAATACCTAGTTCAATCTCGTTACCGGCAAGTCTCTTTACTCGTTCTGTAATACATCATCCCGCAACTAACTCATTAGTTGCAATGCTTCCAAGGCTTAAGTGATGTGCATTACCGAGTGGGCCCAGAGATACCTCTCCGACAATCGGAGTGACAAATCCTAATCTCGAAATACGCCAACCCAACAAGTACCTTTGGAGACACCTGTAGAGCACCTTTATAATCACCCGATTCGTTATGATGTTTGGTAGCACACAAAGTGTTCCTCCGGTAAACGGGAGTTGCATAATCTCATAGTCATAGGAACATGTATAAGTCATGAAGAAAGCAATAACATAATACTAAATGATCGTGTGCTAAGCTAACGGAATGGGTCAAGTCAATCACATCATTCTCCTAATGATGTGATCCCGTTAATCAAATGAAAACTCATGTCTATGGCTAGGAAACATAATCATCTTTGATCAACGAGCTAGTCAAGTAGAGGCATACTAGTGACACTCTGTTTGTCTATGTATTCACACAAGTATTATGTTTCCGGTTAATACAATTCTAGCGTGAATAATAAACATTTATCATGATATAAGGAAATAAATAATAACTTTATTATTGCCTCTAGGGAATATTTCCTTCATTGTGGTTGCTGCTCTGCTCCCCAAAAGGATTAATACCATCCGCGCTTAGACCAAACCATACGTTCCTTGCGTCATCTGAAAAGTCCTTCCCATACTTCCTATCGATTTTTCTCCACTGCGACCCGTTAGCGGGTACTCTCAACTTTCCGTCTTTTTTACGGTCTTCTCTGTGCCATCGCATCGCCTTGGCATGCTCTTTGTTTTGGAACAAACATTTCAACCGTGGTATTATTGGAGCATACCACATCACCTTGGCAGGAATCTTCTTCCTGGGGCGCTCGTCCTCGACATCACCAGGGTCATCGCGGCTGATCTTATAGCGCAATGCGCCGCATACCGGGCAAGCGTTCAAATCCTCGTACTCACCGTGGTAGAGGATGCAGTCATTAGGGCATGCATGTATCTTCTGCACCTCTAACCCTAGAGGGCAGACATCCTTCTTTGCTTCGTACGTACTCTTGGGCAATTCGTTGTCCTTTGGAAGCATATTCTTTATCATTACCAGCAACTTTCCAAATCCCTTGTCAGATACACCATTCTCTGCCTTCCATTGCAGCAATTCCATTGTGGTGCCCAACTTTTTCTTGTCAGCTTCGCAATTCGGGTACAACAATTTCTTGTGATCCTCTAACATGCGCTAGAACTTCTTCTTCTCCAAATCACTTGCGCAGTTTCTCTTTGCATCGGCAATGGCCCGACATAGATCATCGGCGGGCTCATCTGATGCCTCTTCTTCAGCTTCTTCCCGCATTGCCGGCTCAACTTCTTCCCCCATTGTTGTATCATCGTATTCAGGGAACCCATGGCGAGGATAGCTGTCGTTGAGGGAGTCCTGGACTAGGGGGTGTCCGGATAGCCGGACTATCATCACGGCCGGACTCCAAGACTATGAAGATACAAGATTGAAGACTTAGTCCCATGTCCGGATGGGACTTTCCTTGGCATGGAAAGCAAGCTTGGCGATACGGATATGTAGATCTCCTACCATTGTAACCGACTCTGTGTAACCCTAACCTATCCGGTGTCTATATAAACCGGAGGGTTTTAGTCCCAGAGGATACAACAACAATCATACCATAGGCTAGCTTCTAGGGTTTAGCCTCCTTGATCTCGTGGTAGATCTACTCTTGTACTACCCATATCATCAATATTAGTCAAGTAGGAGTAGGGTATTACCTCCATCGAGAGGGCCCGAACCTGGGTAAAACCATCGTGTCCCTTGTCTCCTGTTACCATCCGCCTAGACGCGCCTCGGGACCCCCTACCCGAGATCCGCCGGTTTTGACACCGACATTGGTGCTTTCATTGAGAGTTCCTCTCCGTCGCCACCGATAGGCCCGATGGCTCCTTCGATCATCAACAACGACGCGGTCCAGGGTGAGACTTTTCTCCCGGACAGATCTTCAGATTCGGCGGCTTTTGCCGCGGGCCAATTCGCTTGGCCATCTGGAGCAGATTGAAAGGTACGCCCCTGGCCATCAGGCCAGACTTGGAAGTTTGAACTATACGACCGATATCCGCGGAGACTTGATCTTCGACGGATTCGAGCCACAGCCTAGCATGCCGCACTGTCTCGATGGGCATGATCTAGCTCTGCAGTTACCAAGACTCGAGGCCGCATCAAGATCCACTCCGACCCTTAATCCGGAGCCGGATTCCCCGATCGAGGACGAGTGGTTGGACACCGCCTCGGGGCTACAATCTCTCTGGCGATTGAGCGAACTCTATCCCCTGTCGCTTTATGCGAAGACCTCGACTCCAGTGGTGCCGGACTCCTCTCCGGACTCGGAACCCTCCGCGCCCTTAATCGAATCCGATTGGGCGCCGTTATGGAGTTCATCGCGGACATCTTTCAAAGACTCGCCCTTTGGCGACATCCTGAATTCACTAAAGTCTCTCTCTTTATCCGAAGAGCCCTGGCCGGACTACGGTCAGGAGGGCTGGGATGCGGACGACGAAGAAATTCAACGCCCACCCACCACCCATTTCGTAGCCACTGTCGAAAGCTTACACGACGTGCTCGATTTCGACTCCGAAGACATCGACGGGATGGACGACGATGTAGGAGACAACCTTGAACCAGCACCTATAGGATGTTGGATAACCACCTCATCTCATGATGTATACATGGTGGATACACCTAAAGGAAATGAAGACGAGGAACAACGGGACGCTACGAAGGATAAATCCCTCAAAAAGCAGTCAAAACGGCAACGTAAACGCCGAACTAAATCCCGCCTCAACAGAGACCCAGCCATAGAGCAGGGCGAACCGGTGGACGACGAACATGATATCGAGCAATCGTCCGAACAAGACAACTTGGATAAACAACCTGTTCCCGGGGAAGACAACAGTCCGGACGATCTCACGCCGGACAAATCGTTGGAGCAAGATAACCTCCAGAAAAGGCTCGTCGCCACTGCGCGTAGCCTGAAAAAGCAGAAGCGGAAGCTCAAAACAGCGGAAGATGCACTCAGGATCAGATGGATCAAAGTATTCAACACCGCAGACAAATACGGCGACAGTCGCCGAACAAAGAGCTACCCAAAAAGAAAGCTACTGCCCGAATTTGACGAGGAGGCCTTAGAGCCCCCACAATCAAAAAATAAGAAGGCCACCCGGTCGGATGGACGACCCCACGGCAAAAAGAGAGCGGCAAATGGCGTCGCACACAGGCTGGTATGCGATCCGCATAAGGATTCACATCAAAAGGATGGCCCGGTTAGGTCCATCTATGGGCCAAGAAAGCAAGCTCTTAAAAGCAATGCAATAGGCCAAAAATCCGAACATCACGGCACACCCAAATATAGGGGCGCCGCACGCCCCCTATGTTTCACCGATGAGGTGTTGGATCATGAATTTCCAGCGGGATTCAAACCCGTAAACATATAGGCATACGACGGAACAACAGACCCTGGAGTCTGGATTGAGGATTACATCCTCCACATACACATGGCTAGAGGAGATGATCTCCACGCCATAAAATACTTACCCCTTAAACTCAAAGGGCCAGCTCGGCATTGGCTTAAAAGCCTCCCCGAAAATGCCATTGGAAGCTGGGGAGAGCTCGAGGATGTGTTTTGGGCAAATTTTCAGGGGACCTATGTCCGCCCTCCGGATGCAGACGATCTAAGTCACATAACTCAACAGCCCGGAAAGTCAGCCCGGAAATTCTGGAACATGTTCCTTACTAAAAGAACCAAATAGTCGACTGTCCGGACGCCGAAGCCTTAGTAGCTTTCAAACATAACGTCCGAGACGAATGGTTTTCTGACACCTCGCCAAGAGAAGCCGAGAACCATGGCTGCATTAACAAGCCTCATGACCCGCTTTTATGCTGGAGAGGATAGCTGGCTAGCAAGATGCAGCACCAATGACCCAAGTACATCCGAAGTCAGGGATGGAAACGGGAAACCACGGCGCAACAAGGACCAACGCCGGATTAAAAGAAATGGTCCAAAGAGTGAGGCAGTCAACGCCGGATTCAAAAGCTCACGGCAGAACAACAAGAAACTGCCCCTTAAGGACAATAGCGATGAGCTATCCAACTTCAACAAAATCTTGGACAAGATATGCCAAATCCACAGTACTCCTGGGAGGCACGCAAACCATACCCACGTAAATTGTTGGGTCTTCAAATAGTCCGCAGACTCAACGCCGAACACAAGGGCTCGACACACCAAGTGAAGATGATGACGAGCACCACAAGCGAGCCCGGAAAACAAAAAGAATTTCCCACAAAAGGTTAAAACAGTAAACTCACTTCACGTGACCAAAGGGAAAACAGAGCGGCGCCCACTAAAATGCACGCCGCATACAGGTTGTCAAAACCAATCACCTTCGACCATCGTGACTATTCCAAAGTATCCGAACGCAGGATGGACTGCCTTGATATTGGATCCTATAATCAACGGATTCCAATTTACACAAGTCCTCATGGATGGCGGCAAGGACATAAACCTGATATATCGTGACACAATCCGCAGGATGGGGATAAACCCAGCCAAAATTCGCCGTAGCAACACCTCCTTTAAAGGAGTAATGCCAGGCCCATATGCCCATTGTACGGGCTCCATACTGCTAGAAGTTGTGTTCGGTTCATCCGACAACTTCCGTCGCGAAAGGTTAATCTTCCATGTCGCCCCGTTTAAAAGTAGCCATCAAGCACTATTTGGACGCGAAGCTTTCACCCGCTTTAACGCAATACCACATTATGCATCTCTAACACTTAAAATGCCCGGTCCACGCGGCATCATCTCGTTAAGAGGAAGCATTAAGTGTTACTCGAGCACGGAAGAACGGGAGACTGCCTTGACAGCCCCACACCTATCCGGCCCCGCTAGTCAAAGAACCTGAATTGGTCATTCAAATCCCGGACACGGCTAGACGAGTCCGGCGCCTACTAGCGGCATACCCCCATACAAGGGGCTGCATGCATGTATCACAAGAGACAATAAAGCTCAATCTTATCCACTTCTTCGACTCATACTCTGTTTATTTAATATAAAGTACATCTTTCGCACGATCTCTTTTTTCTTTTTAAAATAAGTTCCTCTCTTCTACAGATGAACAACATGCTACACCCGTCCAGGATACGGCACAACGGAGACACAGCGCAGACGTGCAGATGGGACCCGTTGCAAGGATTCTTTTCAGATTAAGACCTGCGTAAACCTTTTTTACTGTCTCTTGTTGATATACATCCCCCGGTTTCTTACTATAACCGAGGAGGAGGCTGGCGTTTTGGCATTGGCAGCACCAGAATTTTTGCACGTACCTGGACACTAGGGGCTTAGGGCATTATTCTGCCCGTTTTTATAAAGACCGAATACCTTAGGGAGTGTTCGGCGTCTCGAGTTAGGCCTTATAAGCATTAGCTCCGAATCATGTCTTTGGTCAAATGTTGGGTTTGCCCGGCTCCTGTGTTTTGCTGCCTTACGCTCGCTTTTATCGGCTAACACGGCACCGGAGAACTATCGTGATTGTGCCCGGTTGCTCGCCGGGCGAGCACCTCAGTAGAGAAAGCCGAAAACTGACTGTCATGATATAGCGAGATACTGGTCAACCACTCGATGACTCACTGGAATGTTTAGGATTCCTCCGCATTAACGATGGACTGGTTTTCGGTCAGGCACATACGCACCCCGAATTCGGGAGAGTGCGGTGCTCCCAGGGGCTATATAGTAGCCCCACCATCGAACTCCTATGGCTAAGTGAAAGTGATAAAGCATTATAGTCCGGTTGCCTAGTTTGCTACGCTATCACCTCCTTAACAGAACCAAGACGTTGGATTAAGTGTGACAAAGCGCTTTTTTTTGCAAACACCCCCGCACTATGTGCGTGGGGGCTGAAGCCAAGGACTGCCATCTTTCAGGTTATATATACATATCCATAAACGGCCGCACAAGCAGTAGTTTATTACTTGAACGCACAAGTATAAAAAGCTCTTATATTATATTGAAACATTGTTTCACAAATCATACATGTCATTTAAACATAATAGCCTTCGAGCACTGCGTCTCTATTAAACGAGCGCCCTGCAGGACTTCTTCAAAGTAGTGCTCGGCGGTACTCGCTTCTGTCCGAATCTTGGATGCAACGTCGGTGGCCTTCATCTCTGCCCAAGATGTCTTGACACGGGCCAGAGCCATCCGCGCTCCCTCAATACACGCCGACCGCTTCATTGCGTCGATACGTGGTACCGCACCAAGGAACTGCTACACTAAACCAAAATAACTCTTCGGCTGGGGTCCGCCCGGCCACAAATGAGTCAAGACATGCTTCATGGCAAATCCGGATAATCGATTCAGCTCGGCCCATTCGGCCAACCGATCGGTCAACGGAAGAGGACGCTCCGGACTATGGAATTGCGACCAATATAGCTCTTCCCTTCGATGCCCCTTCCGCCCCGGAAGTGCTCAATCGCTGCGTCGCGGCCTTCGCCGCCAAGTCCGGATAAGCATCCTCCAAACTCCACAACTTGTCCAACTGAGCATACTTTGGATCCGTATATTTCCTCCGCAGCAAAAACGGTTTTCCAGCCGTAATAGCCCCGGCCTGACTCAGCTCCTCCTTGGCAGCTCTCAAAGCGGAACGGGCATCCTTGGATTCGGCGGTGGCCTTTTTCAGGCCCTCTTGCTCCGCTTGACGTTCTTTTTCAAGAACCTCGCAGCGGTCGGTAATATTCTTCAACTTTCTGGCCATATCGGCCATTTCCTCCCTGCTTCGGCAGTGAGCAACCCGTTCGGCTTTTAGCTCTTCGGCCGCCCTTAAAGCGGCCACATTACTATTTCTGGCTTGGTCTTTCGCTCGGGCGAGTTCCGCCCGAAGCTCCTCCACAGAAGCGGCACCATCTGCATTAAGCATACAAATAGTAAGATATGGGCGTCAAGCTACCTTACCAGGTGTCCGCATAGAAGTCGCATACCTTGTGACTCGTCGAACCGTTTATTGACCAGCGCGATGTCCGCATCCGCCTCGTCAAGCTGCCGCTTTAGTTCGGCATATTCATCAGTCCGGCTGGCCACCGGACGCCCCGCCACCTGTTTAGGAGCGGCGATATGTTATAACTGAGATTTTGATCCTCGGCACGCTGTCAATTTTGACAACATACCGAGTCTCAGGGGCTACTATCTATACAGGGCGCATTTTATATGCATAACTGTAAGAAGGTACATCATTTTTGCGTACCTCGAACCCCGTCAGTAAGCTTCTGACGGCTTCATGCAATCTGCTCTCCGCAGATGCAATTCTTTCAATCACCGTACCCATTAGAACACGGTGATCTTCTGAGATAGCCGCTCGCCCGAGCAGATCCTTCAGCTCCTCCGACCGCACACCACTTGGCGCCGGACCTTCCGGCCCCGCCGGACTTGGGGGAACCCTCCGCGACGATACCTCGGGGTCGTCCGCGTCGCATGAGGGTGCGGCAGGTGGAGGCGTCTCGCTCTCCATCATCTCCGAAAGAAGATCCCCCGAAGACGAGCTCTGCTGAGAAGGGCTAAGATCCGAACTACAAGGTACAATTTTGGTTATCTTCAGAAATAAATACAGGGATGTTCCTTACTTACAAAACCCCTTTCTTTTTACTTACGGCTCGCTGGAGGGCTGATCCCCTTGGGGAAATAGTGCGGCTGGGTTACTTCCCAGCGCTGGACTCTCTGACGAAGATCCTTTTCCCCTCTTTGAAGCCTTGACCTCCGGATCTTCCGAAGCGGTCCTCTTCTCTCCTCGGGAGGTGGGGCTTTTAATCCCTCCTTCCTTGATAGCCTCCTTCATAGAGGCAGTTGCTTCCCCGCTCCCCCCTTTGCCTTCTTCAAAACGCGCGGCCTTCAACATCTTGGTCAGCATGGGATCCGGCGTGGTCTCTGGGAGGGGAGCCGGACACCTTATCAACTTTGCCTTGGCTATCCACTCATGTTCAAGAAACGGCTCCTTTAAAGGGCATGTATATATGATAAATGAATGAACAGCTTGTCCGGTTACAGGACTACTTACTTGAGTATCTGGGCGATTGCAGCTTAGTCCTGCGTCCTCAGTCAGGTCCGGACACTTCTCTTGTGATCCAAAGAATAGTTTATACACCTCCACGGGCGTCGTGCCCATAAAATTGTGGAGAGCTCGTGGTCCCTCCGGATTAAATTCCCACAGGCGGAGGGGGCGACGTTGGCAGGGCAGAAGGCGCCGAATCAACATAACCTGCGCCACTACCACCAGATTGATCTCTCTTTCTTGGAGGTCTCGAATACGGCCCTGCAACAAAGGCACGTCCTTGGACGGCCCCCAGTCGAGCCCCTTGTTGACCCATGACGCCAGCCGCTATGGTGGACCTGAGCAGAAGGCGGGAAGTTCCACCCATTTGGTGCCCCTAGGAGCGGTAATATAAAACCACTCCCGTTGCCACAAACCAAGCTCTTTTTGAAAAGAGCCCTCGGGCCACGGAGCATCAACACATTTGCTTATGACCGCCCCTCCGCACTTCGCTTGTTGCCCTCGATCGCCTTTTGGCTCCACCTTGAAGGTCTTGAGCCACAATCCAAAGTGAGGGGTAATATGGAGGAAGGCCTTACATATGAAAATGAATGACGAGATATGGAGGATGGACTCCGGATTCAAGTCATGGAAATCAAGCCCATAATAAAACATGAGCCCCCGCACAAAGGGATCCGTCGGGAAGCCTAAACCCCGAAGGAAGTGGGACACGAATACAACGTTCTCGCCGGGCTCAGGAGTGGGAATGACCTGCCCTGGAGTAGGCAGCCTATGTGAGATCTCGCCGGTTAGATACCTGGCGTCTCGCAGCTTTAGCACATCTTCCTCTGTGACGGAGGAAGGCATCCATCGGCCGTGCTGGTCGGAACCGACATCGTCAAGGTCCGGCGCCGGAATTTGAAGCTTTGGGTGTTGGAACTCAAGCGAGGCGAACTCGATGGAGGGTGTAAAAGAAGAGGGCCTTGGTCTCATTATAAAGAGGTTGAATACCAAGAGCCCACCCCGTGGTCGATTAGGACTCGCCTTTGATAGAGGAGGCGTGCCAACGGGCACGGTTGGGTTACCCACGTCCGTATTGATGAGAATCCCGGAATAAGGGGCACGATCTATGCTTTGATAAGACGTGCCAAGGAAACCGCCTCGCTAAACGCGCTGAGGTGGAACAGTAAAAAAGATTCATATAAAAGCCTGGCCGTGGTGTGATGTCATGCCGCGGAATATGTCAGCAGATCTGTGCAAAAGTTATTCTCTCTTCGGTGGTATGTGGAACTTGTTTTGCAGAGCCGGACACTATCTTGGTGTTCAAAACCTTCTATGAAGTATTCGGAGGAGGAACCCGCCTTGCAATGCCAAAGACAATATGCACGCCAGACTCGTCGTCATTGAAGCCTGGTTCAGGGGCTACTGAGGGAGTCCTGGACTATGGGGTGTCCGGATAGCCGGACTATCATCACGGCCCGACTCCAAGACTATGAAGATACAAGATTGAAGACTTCGTCCCGTGTCCGGATGGGACTTTCCTTGGCGTGGAAGTCAAGCTTGGCGATACGGATATGTAGATCTCCTACCATTGTAACCGACTCTGTGTAACCCTAACCTATCCGGTGTCTATATAAACCGGAGGGTTTTAGTCCGTAGGATACAACAACAATCATACCATAGGCTAGCTTCTAGGGTTTAGCCTCCTTGATCTCGTGGTAGATCTACTCTTGTACTACCCATATCATCAATATTAATCAAGCAGGAGTAGGGTATTACCTCCATCGAGAGGGCCCGAACCTGGGTAAAAACATCGTGTCCCTTGTCTCATGTTACCATCCGCCTAGACGCACAGTTCGGAACCCCCTACCCGAGATCCGCCGGTTTTGACACCGACAGTCGTCGTCCTCTTGTTCTTCATTGTCTTCCATCATAACCTCTCTTTCTCCGTGCTTGGTCCAAACATTATAGTGGGGCATGAAACTGGACTCAAACAGGTGGACGTGAATGGTTCTTGACTTAGAGTAATTGTGATCATTCTTACAGCCAGCACATGGACAAGACATAAAACAATCCGCCCGCTTGTTTTCCTCAGCCGCAAGCAGAAAAGTTTGCACGCCATTAATGAAATCGGGAGAGCATCGGTCATCGTACATCCATTGTCGGCTCATCTTCATTACACAACACCGAAAATACCAAATTAATACAAGTTCATACATAAAGTTCATACATAAATTTCATACAACACTTAAATGCAACAAACAAATAACTCTATAACTAAAGCATTTAAATGCAACAACGAATGCGACCAAGATCGCAACTAAGGTAAAAATTGATCCAACAACATAATGATACCAAGCCTCACTATCAATGGCATATTTTCTAATCTTTCTAATTTTCAAGCGCATTTTCTCCATCTTGATCTTGTGATCATCGATTTACATCGGCAACATGCAACTCCAATTCCATCTTCTCCCCCTCAATTCTTTCAATTTTTCTTTCAAATACTCGTTTTATCTTTCAACTAAATTTAACCTCTCGACAATAGGGTCGGTTGGAATTTCCGGTTCACAAACCTCCTAGATAAAAATATCTATGTCAACTTGATGGGCATAATTTGTCATAAACACGAAATGCAACAACTAGTTTTATAAGGGAATATACCACATCCGAATCATAACAAGGACGAGGGCCGACGGGGACGGATATCAAAATCATGGCACTATGTATAACAAACAACATACGGGTAAGATAATTATACGAGTAACTATATATCCAAATCACACAAACATCAATCTTTTATATAAAACATTCATGAACAAGAGGCTCACTACAAGGTGGTGCCAGCGACGGGACGGTGCGGGCGATCGACGGTGGTTATGATGGAGATTTAGAAGGCACTAAGTAAACCACACCTACATATGCAAACTAAGTGTTATTTTTGACCTCAAATTGCATATAAATCAAATACTAGCACATATAATTCCTCCCAAATTAATCACTATATAAAGCATTGCAAGAGCTAATCTAGCAACGAGAGATGAAAGGACAAAGTTGCTAACCTTTGTGATCATTTCTATGGATGGGGGCCTGAGCGCGGCCTCCTCCAGCGGCTGACCGCTCGGCACCTGCCATCGAGCGTCTCCCTCTACGCTGACGATGTCGTCATCTTCAGCCACCCTGACACCCACGACTTCCGCGGCATTCACCGCATGTTGGACGTCTTCGGCAAGGCGTCCATGCTCTACACAAACCTCACCAAGTGCCCGGCCTCCCCCATACGTTGCGATGAGGGGCACATTGCCACGATCACGGCTAAGATGGCCTGCCCGATTGCTTACTTCCTGGTGAAGTACCTTGGGCTCCCGCTCTCCCTTCGTAAGCCCTCGACAATTGACCTCATGCCGCTCGTCGACAAGCTCGAGAGGAAGCTCTCCACTTGGCTTGGACCCATGCTCTCCTTAGGGGATCGCCTCGCGTTCTGCCGCCATGTCCTCTGTGCCATGCCCATCCACATCCTCGTCGCCATTGCCATCAACAAGGCCATCCTTGCTCGAGTCAACCGGATCATTCGAGGTTTCCTTTCGGTTGGCCGCAAGGACGCACGTGGAGGGCAATGCCGAGTGAACTGGAATCGGATTTGTCGCCCCACCTTCCTCGGCGGCATGGGGATCCGCGACCTGCAGCACGCTGGCGTCGCCCTGCGCACCCGATGGCTCGGGCTCCAGGGTACCGATACTTCGCGCCCCTGGAGTCAACTGCACCTCCCCCATGATCATGTGGCCTCGCAGATTTTCAGTGCCTCCACCACCTGGGAGGTGTGTGATGGTCGCACCTGCAAGTTCTGGACTGACCCTTGGATTGATGGCAAGTCCATCCCCGAGCTTGCCCTCTCGTGTTCTCCCTGGTCTCCAGATGGCATCGTCGTGATCGAACGGTGGCCGAGGGCCTACCTGAGCGTGCCTGGGTGCGCGACATTGCCGGTGCGCTCGGCCCGGCCGCCATGCTTCAGTATGTCGACCTTTGGCGTATGCTAAAGAATGCTACCCTCTCAGCTGGGCCTGATGTGCTGCGCTGGAAGTGGACGGAGTCCGGCGTCTACTCTGCCAAATCCTGCTACCTTGCGCTCTTTCATGGATCTACGACCGACGCGTCCTGGAAGCTCACCTAGAAGACTTGGGCCCCCTTACGCATCAAGGTTTTCACCTGGCTTGCCTTGCAGGGCCGATGCTGGACGGCCGACCGCCTTGCCCGGCGAGGACTGCCCCACAACGACAGCTTGTGTGTCAGGCGCACTGCACCACCGAGGACATGCACCACTTGTTCACCTCCTGCCCCTTCTCCCGCCAAAT
This sequence comes from Aegilops bicornis, assembly GCA_021605145.1. Classification (NCBI taxonomy): domain Eukaryota; kingdom Viridiplantae; phylum Streptophyta; class Magnoliopsida; order Poales; family Poaceae; genus Aegilops; species Aegilops bicornis. Next base: position 73,315,100 of record CM038673.1, read on the forward strand.
CTGGCATGAGTTCCTTTCTTGGTGCCGGTCGACTGCCATGATCCCAAACCCCGACACACCATTCGTGGATTGGTGGATAGATACCTGCACTTCATCACCCACAGCTCTGCGGAAGGAACTCAGCTCCATCATCGCTCTCACCACATGGGCCATCTGGAAGCACCGGAATGGATGCGTGTTCGATCAGCGACAACCCTTGGTCGCAACTCTACTACAATCCATTTCAGAAGACGCTCGCCTGTGGGCTAGTGCCGGCGCCAACGGCTTGGCGAACTTGATACCTGAGATATAGGCTTAGCTTTGTGTAATGAGGGATGAGCAGCCCCTCTCCTAGCTACTCCGGCCACTTGTGCCCGCGCCGGCTTGTGTACGCGTGGCCAATGTTGGCACATCTCTCTGTATTTTCACCCCCTCCTATCAATGCAATGATACGCAATCTTTGCGTATTCGTGAAAAAAAGAATGGATGGGGGCCTTCAAATCTTGACAAATTTTGGGCAAAATGTGGGATGAGCTCGAGAGGAAGAGGGGAAGAACAGAGAGGAGAGGGGAAAGGGGAAGAACTGAGCGAGCTCGGGTGGATGAAGGGTTTATGTAGGACGACCTTTAGTACCGGTTTGTGACACAAACCGGTAGTAAAGGTGCTGGAGGGGCCCCAGACTGACAACATCCTGCCACCACTCACTTTAGTACCGGTTCGTGGCACGAACCGGTGCTAAAGGTTCGCCATGAACCAGTACTAATGAGAGCGGACTGCTAGCCGTTGGAACCGGCACTAATGGACACATTAGTGCCGGCTCAAAATCAAACCGGCACTAATGTGCATCACATTTTACCCTTTTTCTACTAGTGCTTGGTGGCCGTGATTGAAGAACTCTATCAATAACACTATCATCTAGAAGATTAACTCCCAGCTGAGTCAAGTGGTTATGGTACCCAGACATTCTGAGTATGTGTTCAGTGGCAGAACTGTTCTCCTCCATCTTGCAGCTATAGAACTTGTTGGATGCTTCATATCTCTCAACTCGGGCATTTGCTTGAAATATCAACTTCAACTCCTGGAACATCTCATATGCTCCATGATGTTCAAAACGTCTTTGAAGTCTCGATTCTAAGTCGTAAAGCATGGCACACTGAACTATCGAGTAGTCATCAGATCGAGCTTGCCAGATGTTCATAACATCAACATCTGCTCCTGCAGCAGGCCTTGCACCTAGTGGTGCATCAAGGACATAATTCTTCTGTGCAGCAATGAGGATAATCCTCAAGTTACGGACCCAGTCCGTGTAGTTGCTGCCATCATCTTTCAACTTAGCTTTCTCCAGGAACACATTAAAATTCAAAGGAACGGTAGCACAGGCCATTGCACTACAAAAAAAAGACACATCCGTGACATTTTGGGCCGAACGAATTTTTTTTCTGTCATACATATGACACTTCTATGACGATAATTGTGACAAAACCCGGTATCATCATAGATGTGGTGGGCTCCTACTTCTATGACAAAAAATCATGACGGAAAATGGGCTTTTCGTCTGGGCGGGCCGGAGACGCAGCTGCGTGACATTCTTTGGGCCGTCCATGACGGAAAAAACCATGGTAGAAGCGAGGCGAGGAAAATTTCGTGGAGTTCCTGCTACGGTGGGAGGTCGGGGCCGAAGCGATGCGCTTATCTCATACACGCACGCTGCTGTGTGTGAGGCGTTGGCTCTAATCGAACCCGAGCAAGGCGTTGGGCTCTAATCGAACCCGGCGACAGACCGCAGGCTACGCGTTCATCGAACCCGGCGATAGATTGATGGCTGTTAATCGAACACGATCGGCGATTCTTCGCCATCTGCTGCTAATCAAGCCGATCGATTGGATGAACAAAGTGGCGTTGCGGGGGTTTGGCTGAACAGGGAGCGGTGGCGTTGCCTCTGGATGAACAGGACCCCGTGGTGTGGTGGAGGGCTGGATGAACAGTAGACGGTGGAGGGGTGCCCGTGGAGGCGTGGTTGAACACGACCCCGTGGTGTGGAGGGCTGGATGAACAGTAGACGATGGAGGGGTGCCCGTGGAGGGGTGGTTGAACAGGAGCCGGTGGAGTAGCGCGCGGTGGAGGCTAGATGAACAGGAGCCCGTGGAGGCTGGAGGAGGTCGACGGTAGCCCGTGGAGGCTGGAGGACGTCGACGGTGGAGATGAACAGTATCTCGTGGAGTCCTGCTTTGCGCACGCCACACCCCTCCCGATGAACAGGACCCCCGTTTCGACCGTAGGAGGTCCGTTTCGTCCGTTTTGCGGTACGCCACACCCCTCCCGATCAACAGGACCCCGTTTCGAATGTGGCCAATCAAACACAAGGCCGTTTCCTCCGTTGTGCGGTATGCCAGGCCTCGTTTCCATCGCCTGTTCCGTCCAAGCCCTCCCGATGAACACAATGACGCATTCCGTTCCGACCCAGTCGGTTGGCTCCCACGCGTTCCGTTGCCTCCCGATGAACACGACGCATTCTGTTGCCTCCCCATGAACACGACGACGACGCTGTTTCTCCGTTCCGACCCAGCCATGTACACGAGCCCTGGCCGTACGTATGCGCGAGTAGGCGTTCGAGACCCCGCCCGTATGTACACATACGTGGCCGTATTTTCTTTCTTGCACCCTGGCCGATGTACGTACGTGTACAGGCTACGTGCGCGCCTCTACTACGACACGTGCGCAGCTCTACATCGACCATTATGTATGTACACGTTCGCGACCAGGATGACAACGCTACGTACGCTTCGACCAGGTGGGTCCCGACTGTCAGGCACTTCCTTGCCTGCGAAGATGTAGCTGGTGGGTCCCAGCAGTCAGGGGGGCGAATCGTTTTGTTTTTTTTTGCCCGGACGCACTTCCTTGCGTGCGAAGGTGTAGCTGGTGGGTCCCAGCAGTCAGGGGGCGAATCTTTTTTTTGCCCGGACGCACTTCCTTGCGTGTGAAGATGAAGCTGGTGGGTCCCAGCAGTTAGGGGGAAACATTTTTCCGCAAATACAAAGGTGGCCCGTCCGGTGGGTCCCAAATGTCGGTGGAGGATTCATTATTTTCCGTGTAATAAGGAGGCACTTCCTTGCTGCGGCCGTGGACCCAGCTGTCAGCCTCTCCACGTACAGTCCACTTCCGATGGAAGTCGTTCCTTGACCACGTTGACCAGGCTGCGCCGAGAGCACCATGGCGGTGGACGACGGCGAGGCCTAGGAAGGGGACGATGCGGAGCCGGGAAAGACGCGGCAGTGGAAGCCCGCGCGGAGAGGAGTACGAGGGTTCACTGGTTCGGCTGCGGTGTGAGGCTGCCGTCGCCGCAGGGCCTGGCCAGCGGTGGGAATAGTAGGGGGCGGTGAGGCCTCCGGCAAGATAGCCGGCCACGGGAGGCAGGAGCATGCGGCACAACTGGCGCTGCTTTGGGTGGCTCGAGCAAGAAAACCAGAGGTTGAAGAAGCACTACGGCCGTTGGATGGACATCGTACGGTCACTGGAGCTAGAATCGTTCATATTGAGTAAGTTGACAAAGCCCTCCATCCCCGTCAACTTAGTTGGCCCACAAGTCATCATCCCACTATGGTGGGTCCCAGCTAGCAGGGGGTATTCATTTTTTTGTGCGTAATAATGAGGCACTTCCTTGCGTGCAAAGATATAGCTGGTGGGTCCGACATGTCAGCGGGAGGAACGTTTTTTTGCGAAATACAGAGGCCCTTCCGGTGGGTCCCACCGTCGGTGGAGGAATCATTATTTTGCGCGTCATCCACGGCCGATGGATGTCGTTCGTTGACCACGTTGACCAGGTCAGCGCCGAGAGCACCATGGCGGTGGACGACGGCGAGGCCTAGGAAGGGAACGGCACGGAGCCGGGGAAGACTCGGCAATGGTTGCCCACGCGGTGGGGAGTACGAGGGTTTACTGGTCCGGCTGCCGTCGTCGGAAAATAACAGGAGGTGTGGGTGAGTAGAGGAATGGCCTGGCCAGCAATGAACTAGGGTGGGGCGGTGCGGCCTGTGCGACAGCACAGCCGGCCACGGGAGGCGGGAGCAGGCAGTCCCACCGGAGCTGGTTTGGGCGGCTGGAGCAAGAAGATCAGATATTGAAGAAGCAGCACGGCCGTTGGATTAACATCCAACGGTCACTGCTGCTAGAATTGTTTGTGGACTAAGTTGACAAAGCCAAAGTACACGTCAACCTAGTAGACCCACAAGTCAGCCTCCAAATCTGTCCCAAACAACACACAGCCCGAAATTTCTAGCCTGATTCAAATTAATTTTAAATCTAAATATACCTTAATTTAAATTCAATGAAATTTTACCCGCACAAAACAATGAAATTTAAAATATCAAAATCCGAAAGAAAACAGTATTTTGGAACTAATTGCCTGTTTGCTGTATTTTTTTCATTTTACAGCCCATTTATTATTACTTATAGCCCATTTCTTATTACTTATAGCCCATTTCTTATTACTTATAGCCCATTTTCTGGGCAAAATGCATCCCTCCTCGTCATGAAAGATTTCCGGCCCAGCAGGGCGTAGAAAAGCAAGTAGGCCTATGTTGGTTATTCTGCAAAAAAACAAAATAGCTGGCTAGCCATTTTTCAGAGAGGAAAATAACAAACTGGGCTGGTCATGTGCTAAACATATGAAATAAATGCCTGGGCTAGACGGGCCACGGGTCCCGCACAACCCAGTTGATACCCTTCTCCGTCTCGAAAAAACAAAATTACTGCTTGCGCTGCTGGGTCCCTACTGTCATCCTCACCATGTACTGTCATCTCCTTATTCCTCTCGGTTGTTGACCATGTTGACAACACCGGAGGGGCGAGGCCATGGCGAGCGAACCAAGGCGGAGGACGATGGTGAGGCCGCTGGATGGGAACGATCAGAGCCGGGAAGATCACAGCCACCGTGGGAGGCGGAGAAGCGGTCCCGCCGGCGCTGGTTTGGCTTTGGCGGCTCGAGGAAGAAGAGACTGAAGAAACGCGACAGAAGTTGAATGTCAATCCAACGGTCAAGGTTGGCACAATTGTTTTTTGACTAAGCGGACACCAAGTAGCATACTTTTTTATATATAGGAAGAAAACTATGAGGAAAATGCGTTCGTCTGCCGTCCTCCTCACAGGGAACGTTCACCACATAAGTAACTAGCACCCTTGGTTTTCAACCGAGAGGTCTTGGGTTCGAGTCCGAGGAACTCTCAATTTTGCCCTCCTTCCTTCCTCGCAAAAAAAGGGAAAGAAAATCAAAGACTTGGGAAGGCGTACAGAACAAGCTAGTGTACCAAAGAAAGAGACGCTGCGAGTTTTAGAAAAAAGAAAGACGTGCTCATGTAGCTGGTTCGAATCCAAACATAGACTATGACTATATATGGTGCTATGCTACTCTGCAAGTAATGAAACTGACATATCCAACGTTCGCTTCTCCTCTTCCCTACTTACTCTACCTAGCATCAGAAGCTCTGGCCGCAGCAACCATGTCCGCTGGCTGCTCGTCCACCTGCTCTTCAGCAGGTAACAACCAGATATGCGCCAAGTCGCCACCCGCATTCATCGCTGTGGGTCTCATCACACCCCGTCGGCGCGCAAGACCGCAGCCGATTGCTCATCGCAACCTGCGCCGTTGGTGTGGTGCCACTGCCGCAGATCACGCAGAGTCATCCGTCACGTCTCAACCACAATCCGCAACCCTGGCCGAGTCTTCTACAAATGCCCGAATCATGGGGTAATAATATGTTTAAGTGTTGTTTTGCTGCTTTCAGTTGCTGATTTTTTTAATATTTTGGTTGATGATCTTCCAATTTGATTCGTGCATAAAAGGGAAGATTCATGTGATTTGTATTTACAGGAAGTTCGATGTGGGGGAATGCAACTACGCTGATTATTTGGTTAGACGAGGAATCCCAATACCAGCAGGTTGGGGTGTTGGACAAGTAATGGCGAAGGAACGGCAGAAGAGGAAGATGCAGAGCGAAGGTTAAAGATGCGATTCCTCGATCATGGCCAAAGCAACAATGGCTGAACGGCCTTGACAAAGAATGAGGAGATGAAAGAGCTTGTGAAGATAATGGGCAAAATCGATGTGCTCAGAGGATGATTGTCTCTTTATTTGCAGTGTATGTAGCACTCGTGATGTATTCGATTAGCTACGACATGAGCACTTTGCTGAAACTAGTAATCAATGAAACCTGTGTAGCAGGTTGGGCGTAGTGTTGTGAACATATAATGATTTCTATTAACGGAAATCAGGGGGTATCCCCTTTTGCTCATATAAATAAATAAATAGCAGAGGCCCTGTCGTGTCAGCTTTGTTCTCATTCGAAGACGTCGAGAAAATTGCAGTCCAACAGCAAACTATGTCATCAAATTCAAGTTTCACGGCCAAATATGAGTACAACTAAACAACAATGTCATCATGTTTTAGTATTCATACAATCACCAAACACAAATTAGCATACATAACAAGGATGTTCTCACAGCAAAATACTAAACAACATGTTCATCAGGTTTCAGTTGTCATAGCAAACACAATTTCACATAGTAGATAAAAAACGTCTTCTGATAGGCAAATACGACAAAAGCAATGTAATCATCATCCGCAGCAGCAGCGTCAACATCTTCACCATGTGTATCAGTTTGAATCGTAATTCCCCACGGTGTCATCTTCTTCTTCGCCCTCAACGTCCTCGAACGTTGGCTTCTTCTTGATAAACTCTTGTATGTCCACAGCACGACAGGCAATCTTTTCGCCGGCGTCATTGACGTGATGGTTCTCAAAGATATTAGGAACATCTGTGTTATCTTGTACATCAGAGCGATGTAAGCATCATCTTGTTGTGCAACTTCATTAAACGAATTCCTCTGCTCAAACCTTTGCAATACTCTCCAGTCATCGCTACGTGCAAATGTGTCTTCCAAGAAAAATATCTGTGTTGCTTGATTTGCCAAAATAAAAGGCTCGTTGGTCTGGTACGCCACCTTGACATTGATGGATTTGAAATAATCATCAGATCTGGGTTTTGCAATCCTGGAAAATAGGTTATACCAACGACAAAGACAATGTAACCACACACCGATGATCCCTAAATCGGAGATATATCGCAATCGAATAATGTCTGTTATGTTAGCATACATTTTTGTTGTCTCTTTGTCATACATATCCGTGCTCATGATGGCACTTTTTTGTGTCTTCCTGCCTTCGTCTCGTGCAAGGGTGTTGTAGCGCACATCTCCAACAACGCAAGATTCATAATGTCTTACCCGAGTATCAGGACCCATTGCTAGTGAGTAAAGGGCATCATCAATTGCATGCCCATCCTCCCGCATCTTCTTAACCTATGCTTAGAAAATAGACAAGCTGATCATCTTATGTACTCAATATATTAAAAAACTGATAGTGCACTTCAAAAGCTTACATGGTTCTTGAACCATTTCGCAAATCCTGCCATAACCAGTTTGTCAATGTTTCTTGGATTTTGCGGCAAGAACTCCTCTTTGTAGATGCTGCACAACATAGTGATCACGTCAAACTTCTAAATATATAAGAATGTGCTGCAAGTTTAGTAGATTACGATGTATAAGCTGCGATCTTGCACTTACTTGATATAAGGTAGTATCTCAGGACAGTTATTCAACACATACCAAACCATTTGGTCCAAATCTTTAGGTTTGTCCTCTTGTCGACTCTTCCCTGTAACTCGAACAGAATAATCGAAGACATTGAACCTGGGATTGTCTTCACCCACCTCTTTGCTAAGCTGATCAGTTGTTTCAATGTATTTTGAGCAGAATCTCAACGCTTATGTAGCAATGTAGGCCTCTGGAATGGAACCCTCGGGTCTAGCTTTGTTCCTAACATAGCCCTCGAAAGTGCCTAGACGCCTTTCAATAGGGTACATCCAGCCATACTATACTGGACCTCTAAGTAGTTCCTCATCAGGTAGATGAACAGCCAAATGCACCATCACATCAAAGAAGGCTGGAGGATATATCTTCTCAAGGTCGCATAGGATAGTTGGTATCTTGTTTCTAAGACGCTCCAAAGCATCTATCCTGATATTTCTACTACAGAGTTCCTCAAGAATTGTCCCAACTCAAGAATCGCTCAGATAAGTCGTATGCCCAATCCTCTCGGGATAACAGTAAAACCCTTTGAAGTAGGACGTGGCAGTCATGAGTTTTCAACCCTTGTACCTTGTTTCCATCTACACCGACTCTCCTTTTAGGGTTGGAAGCAAATCCATGTGGGAATCTCACACGTGATGTGACCTCGCAGAATTCTTTTCTTTTTACCTTGTCCAAGACGCATTACACAGTGGTGCCATATCCCGTGGTTTACCTTCATCTTGCACCTGCAAATCCTTTCGATACCCAGTGTGTCAAATAAATCCTAGATTTTAAGGTATCTTTCTTCTTGCCTTCAATGTTAAGAAGTGTGCCGATAATCTTTGTCACATATATTTTTCTCGATGTGCATCACATCAAGAATATGCCGCAGATCCAAATCTTTCCAATACTCCAAGTCCCACAAAGTGGACCTGCGGGTAAACAATAATCTCTCTTCTACCGTGCCACGCTTCCTTTTCCCGCTACCATTACCAAGATGGTTTCCTGGTGTAATATGCCTGACCTTCTCTAATTCCACCTGCAACTCATCGGCGGTGAGCCTCTTTGGCGCATCATGGTTTTCATGCTTTGCATTGAACACATGTCTTCGGTATTTTCTAGGATGCGGCTTGTCCTTGGCAAGGAAACGATGGTGTCCAATGTAACAAATCTTGCTAAGTATTGCGTATGACAGCGGATTCCTGTCACAGCGAACACATGCATTGTAACCATGTGTCGTTCGCCCTGACATAGTGCCCAAAGCCGGATAATCATGGATGCACCAAATTACGACAGCACGCAGAAAGAAATCAGCTGGTGGGCTGCTATATAGGTCTCGAGTGAGAACACCCTTCCATAGCTGTTGAAGTTCCTCCACAAGAGGCTCCATGAACAAATCAAAATCCTTTCCAGGACTTTTTGGACCCGGGATGAGCAAGGCCATCATGTAGTTTGATTCTTTGGTGCGTACATTTGGAGGCATGTTGTAAGGATAACAAGCACCGCCACATGCTATATGTGGCACTCTGGTGGCCAAATGGGTTAAATCCATCCGAAGCTAAGCCAAGTCTAATGTTTCTCGGTCAAGAAGAAACTCTTTGTGTTTATCATTGAAGCTTTTCCACTCACTACCATGAGATGGATGGCTCATTACATTCTGATCTATGTACTCATGGTTCCTAGAATGCCACAGTACATCCTCTCTTGTTTCAGCATCATGAAACAACCTATGCAATCTTGGTGTAATTGGAAAATGTCTCAGAACATTATGAGGAATCCTCTTCACAAAGATCGCCATCTTTCCATCTTGATGATTTGCATTTTGGGCATTCACTTATGTTGGCATAATCCTTCCTAATGTAACACAATTATTCTTACAAACATGGATCATATCATATCCAATTCCAACCGCATGAAGGAAATTCTTCATTTCTTTGTAGGTGTGTGGCAGCTCAGACGCATCTGGGAAAGATTTGCGGAAAGCAGCCAACATCGCATCGAATGATTTGTTGGTCATCCACTCAGATGTCTTCACCTGAAGAAAGGTGACCATAGCTGAGAATACTGACAGCTTATTTCCTAGGGTGACAACAACGTTGCATTGTTCCAACATGCGGGCCCACCATTTTTCTTCTGCAGGTGAAAGTTCACAGAATGCGTGAGCATTTCGTAGCATTGTTTCAATGTTGGTCAAACTCACTGGCTCCGCCACCACCACCTCTTCCTCCTCTTCCACCTGAGCATCAGGCATATCAAGATGGTGATCTGCTGCTTCCACGTAGTCAATAACATTGACGTTCACAGCTTACCCATGATGAACCCACCTAGTATATGTGACTGACATCCCATACAAGTGTAGATGATTTTGCACAGTTGGTAGGGTCTTGTAACTGAATTCATACAGCTGCTACATGGGCAGAGCACATCTGATTTCGGACCACCGTACTCAGCTCTGATAAAGTTCATGAAGTTTTCAACCCCCTCGACATATGCAGCGGAGAATCTTCGAGCAGAAGTTATCCAAGTCATGTCCATTTGTTAGACATAAAAATTAGTTCTTCTACTAGATATTACAGGAAAAACATATATGCTTTTTTATGAAGTCTAGAAAAAAAATACCTAGGTCGATGTCTAAAGCTATGGCAAGATATTTGGACGAGCAGATCTAAGTAACGAAATATATGTGAAGCTAATTCAGCAAACAGATTTGAGTGCTAAATTATGGCAGGCTGTTGCAGCAGTCAATGAGGCCGAGCACACAGCCATCGAACTATCGAAGGCCATCACAGCAACAAAGATCGAGTATAAAACGGTGTAGACATATTTCACCTAACAGATTCGCTACTAGACCATGGCAATCTACGTCACAATAAATTTATGGCAGGATATTTTAGCAACTAATCGGCCTTGGCATGCCATCTCAGCTAATCAGATTGAGTCTAGAACAGGGCAAGGAAGCTTCTTAAGCAGAGCATATTGACAGTAAACTACTTCGGCAAACAGTGAGATTAACAACGTCTATCAGCTAACATTAAGCGCTACACCGACATGAACGGGGCCTCAGTCTAGAATGAGCGTACCGTGGGAGAAGCTGGCCGCCGTGCGTCTCCACGAACGTCGCCAGCGGTGGCGGTGCTGACCGCCGTGCGCCTCCACAAGAACGTAGCCAGAGGTGGCGGCTAGAGGACGGCACTCTACGAGAGCGTACCGTGGGAGCGAGAGGATCGCCGTGCATCCCCTCGACGAACCGCGGCGCCGACGTATCGGCGCGGCGGGGAGGGCGGCTTTGGCGGAGCGAATGGAGTGGAGGGGGCCGGGGGAGGGGTTTGGGGAATATTATTCGCTAGTTGGCGAAGGGCGGTTGAATCGGATTTGGGGGAATTTTTGTGTGGGGGAGGATTTTCGCGGTGGGTGGGGGAGTTTGGCGCATGGTCGGTTTCTCCAAGTGCAGTCCCACGTGTCAGTGAAGAGGCAAGCCGAAGCGCGTTCCATTTGCGTTAGCCGTGTGCAGGACCGAACATGTGTGGGGTGCAATGCGACCGCGACAGGACTGATGTGAGTGTACCGCCTTTTTTCCTTTTAAACTAGGTGCTTCGCCCCCTCAAAAAAAATTGTTGCTTCGCGCGATCCATCGATACTACTACTAGTAATCCGGTAATCCCAACTAAAACGGCGCGACCGGGTCTTTTCCCGCGCGATATGCTGGGAGGTTTGCTTAGTTGGGTTTTTTAGATTTGTCTCGGTTCAATAAAAAGCAGAATTGGTGATGATGGTGTGCCTGTCATCCTGCAATATAGGCCGTCCGATCTATATCTAACGGATAGGAAGGAAACTATGACAATTTACCCGCACTCTTCTCCACATTTGCAGATAAGGCTTTCCCTCGTTCATCCTTTTCTCCCACAAGATCTTGATCTTCCGTGCAATGCATGGGCATCTTGCTAGTACTCCTACAATATGTATATTATTGTGAAAGTTCATATACACCGGCCGAGATTAATGCAAACACGGCAGATTTTCATTACATTTCGAACTTTTATAGGACAGAAAAATAAAAGAAACCCGACCCTAAACCTATTCTACGGCGGCGACCGACGTCCTCCATCTGCGATCTCTATGTATGGGGGTTGGGTTCAAGACCCGTGAAGTGAAGGTGCGGTCTCCGGCGAGGAAGAGTAGAACACGGGATACGGACCGGCCAGTTGGCACACCATGCCATGCCGCCTCCCATGCCCTACTCATCCTCGGAGGAGTCCCCGACCTCGGTGGTGCCGGACGTTGGACGGCGGCAAGTAGGACGCATGGCTGACGGTGCTCCCGTCGTCGGCCTCCAGCGTGGCCACCGCTTGTGCGGTCGCGTCTGCGTCCGGCTACGCCGCTATTGCGTCGCGAGAGGCGACTTGAGCGAGGGAGGCGACCTCGAGCTTCATCCTCGAAGAAAAGCTCTCCCGCAGAGCGTTCGCACTTGCGGTCATGGCGGATGTGGTGCCAGGTAGGAGGACGATGCGCTATGGTGTGGAGGTTAGCTGGGCGTTGCCGCTTTAAGTAGCGCATTCCGGTGAGGCCAAGCGTTGGTGCGTCATTAAGTCTCGAGTTGGTTCCTCGTGCACCGAGCCTCTTAATGACGACATACGAATGGACGGCATGAATGCGGCAGCCGGGCGCCGCCGGGAACGCACCGCGCGATGATGCGAGGGACGAGGGCTTTGGTGTGCCAGGGTAGTCAGCTGCGGTCGTGGCAACGTTGGAGATGTCCTTTGCTCAAATGCGATCCCCGCATGTCATTGAAAAAGCAAGACGACCCGACATGGTCTAAGGTCCAGAGGATGCAGTTGGCCACGCTACACCACTCCGCGGATGCGTCGTGGCGCCCCGTGCATCCTCGACGAGTCGGGTGTTGGGGTGTGTTTGGATTGTGGCCAAAGTGCACCTTACCAAAATTTTGGTCATGACCCAAAGGTTGGTCTTTGTTTGGATGGTTGCCATTTTTTTGGCATCCCAATGAACTCTAGCCAACTCTAGTTCATTTTTCTTGCTTATGTCGACCAAATCATGGGCAACCAATACCTCAACCAAAATTTTGGTCATGACCCAAATATTGGTATTTGTTTGGATGGTTGCCATTTCTTTGGCATGCCAATGAACTCTAGCCAACTCTAGTTCATTTTTCTTGCCAATGTCGGCCAAATCATGGGCAACCAATACCTCAACCAAAATTTTGGCTACCCAATGCTTTGATGGGGCAACCTTGGGCACAAACCAAACATACCGTTGGTCGTGCCACAGCACTAACGCCACCCTCGGCACACTGAAACCGACCATGTCTAGCGATGATACGAGTGTGTCGCTCACCGCGGTTGCCGTGTCCAGAGGTGGTGCTGGAGCTGCGCCCTGTTGTTGGCCCCAACGACCCACATGAACAGTTGTCGGTGGCGAGGAGGTCGTGGGCCAGCTCCTCCATTGGACTAGTCTGCGCTACGTCGTCTCGACGGGTGTGCCCCACATGTCGGTTTCCCTGTTTTCCCGGCCATATTCGCGGCCGGTGCTCCGCATTGCGCGTAGGCCTTTCACTATGTAGGCCAAGCAAGACAACTTATTGTTTATTTGAGCCGTTCAAGTGTAATCATGTGGCGTTTGCTTATTTCTCATTCCTCTCCAACCCTCTTCTCCATCGATCATGTCGCCCTTCAGTCGAGTCCATCCTCCCGCATGCCTCATTTGAACATTCCGACGAGTATCATTCGCATGTACCAACCCTAGTCCCCTTTCAATAGATCTCCGGACCCCAAGATGAAATCAAGAGGGAACAAGTGGGGGCACGTGATACCTAAGGCGGATTCAAAATTTTGAACCAGTGATCATAGCATCCGCAAATCATGTATAAAGGGTATTCAATGTTCGTTTCATTTTTGAACGTACAATATACTCCCTCCTATCATTTCTAGTTTACATATAAGTTTTATGTGTAGTCAAAATCTCTACTATGATAAAAAAGGTATCAACATTCAACAACGCCCAATCAATATTGTTAGATTCGTACGTACTCCTAGATTTGTACTCGAGATGGTTTCCAGTTTGACTATTGAGAAGATTAATAGTACATGAGATGTATAATGTGAAATTTATATCATTGGAAACTCCTTTCACATACGAAATTGACCGTATGCTTTGTGTAAGTTGCATGTCATATATTATTACTCTAACATTTGGTCAAAGTTAGCCTCGAAAAACGCATTAGACCCTATATTCTTTGTGTAAGTTGCATGTCATATATTATTACTCTAACATTTGTGTAAGTTGCATGTCATATATTATTACTCTAACATTTGGTCAAAGTAGTATAGTGGAAGTGGATCCTCTCGACGTAGGTATCCTGTCTTACCCTCCTTTCGATCACTTATCGGCGGACCCCATGCTTGCTAGGCCCCGCATGTCGGTTACTCAATGGGTTCGCCACGTCGAGGATCCTCATCCGTAGTATACTCCCTCTGTTTTTATTTACTCCGCATAAAACAGAGGGAGTGGTGGTATAATAATTGACGCGGGCGGGGGAGGGGGAGGGACGTCGGTTTGCTCTCAATTGCGGCCCCACAAGCGAGCAAAAATGCAAGACGAAGTGCGTTCCATTCAGTGAGCGACGTGGAGGGTCCAGCGTGCCGGGCTGCAACGCAAACGCGACAAGAGCGATGTACAGTCAAAACCGATTGACCGGTCGTCACCGGAACCACTATTCACACCAGAACCTTCGCTGCTCGGCCTACGCCAGCCACTGCCCTAAAACCACACCAAATCTCTAGCCCATTCCCCCACCTTTCGATCCCCTAGCCCGCATCAAGCATCCCCTAGTTCGCCGGAAAGCCATGGTGCGCCGCAAGATCATTTACTACAAGATGCTGACGCCGGAGCGCCGCGCAGAAATCGCGGCGGTGGTTGGTGCCACAGACCTCCGTTCCCAAGCTCGCTTTGCGGCGGGCCAATCCCCGAGTTCTCTGGAGCCAAGCTACGAGGAGGAGGAAGCCGATCCAATGTTCACTGCGGAGGTCGCGCGCGAAGGCCTCGGCGGGTATGAGACGATGGACGCCGACTTCGTGCCGGTGTCCGAGTCCCCCATGGTGCAAAGCGGACCAGCGGTTCAACATGGCGATACTAAAGGAGGACCGGAGGCGAGGCTCAACTTCGATGCGGAGTGCGCGCATGCCGCTGCCATCGAGGATCTCCTGCAGGCGGAACCAGATGTCGTGGATGTGAACCGGGCGGCGGAGGCTCAACTTGAGGCGGAGCACGCTGATGCCGCTGCCATCGAGGCCCTCCTGCAGGCGGAACCGGACGTCCTAGACATGAACTGGGCGGCAGAGGCTTGACTCGACGCAGAGCGCGCGGATGCCGCTCTCATCGACGTCCTCCTGCAGGCGGAACCAGACGTCCTGGACTTGAACCGGGCGGTGGAGGCTCGACTCGACGCGGAGCGCGCGGATGCCGCTGCCATCGAGGCCCTCCTACAGGCGGAACCGGACGTCCTCGACTTGAACCGGGTTGTGCCCTCGTTCGTGCAGAGCGCCCGCACGCTCCGCTTGAATGAGTAGCTGGAGGCCGAGGACAACCACGGTGCGGAGACACACGTCGGCAACGACGGCTGGTTCGCGCCGGCAGCCAAAGACGACGAGGCCGTCTCTTTCCGCGAGCAGTGATAGTTTTTCTTTATGTTGTTGTGTTTATGGATCTTTTGCTATGTAAAAACATACTATATTTGTTATGCAAGTCGCCTGACTTGGGTCAGTCTACCATTTTAGGCGGTTGGATGAATATCCTACGTCTCCTAACCCTTCTTTCCTTCTTCCTCACCTCTTCTTCTTCCCCAACAGACCACCGCATGGGCCGTACGGATACTCCCCAACATGCAGTTGGATAAACATACTCTATGAACGAAAATTATGTGTCAGGAATAGGATGGCTGAGTTTGGTTTGTTCACATGCGACAGCACGTGTCAGTGAGGGTGCGTTCCCTTGGTTGGGTTTGCGGCGTGCAGGAGCGACTGTGTGAGGGTGCGGTGCGACCGCGGCGTGCAGGAGAGACTGTGTGAGGGTGTGGTGCGACCGCGGCGTGCAGGAGCGACCGTGTGAGGGTAAGGTGCGGCCGCGACAGCCGTGCGCAAGTGTACCTCCTTCTCATTTTGAAAACTTTAGGCAAGCTTGGCAAAAATGTGTGGCGAAGTTTGGCAATGCAAGGCCTAGACCCAAACAGGATAAGTAATGCGTGCATTACTAGGAGTACTAGTGTTAAAAAAGAAAGACGGGGTTTTCCTTCGCGGGATTTAATCGATACAAATCCTCGTTTCATGTGTCAATTAATGCGTATTTTTTTCTCAAAAGACCAAAGAGCTAACCATCTCACTCCTCATCGCTTGATTAATGTAGCGCCATGCAAACCAACCTTCTCACTTCCGCATGCATGCAAGGGATATTAATGTCCATGGTTGCTAACCCCATCAATTTTGCCTCGATTAGTGTTAGTGGCCCTTTCCAAATTGTAATTTTGATATACTGGCCTTGTGTACAAAAAAATGGAGGTAGTAACTATTTGACTTCCTTCCCCATTGCGGTGACGTCAACGATATTTTTTTTGTGGTTTGGCGAAGTGTGTTCGACGGAGAACACCATTGAGGGAGACCACGGTAAGTCGTTCGCAAGTGTCGCCTGCAAGCTGAGACAACCGCCTTATTTGCATCCAGGAAGTCCTTTAGTAGTACTACTACTAGGAGTACTAGTGCGGTGAGATGGTTTCTCGAAGAAGATGATGGAGAAGCGGAGTCAGCGAAGAGTGAAATGATGGTTGCTTCGGCCGTGCTTTGTGATTTGACGCATCACTGCTTTGTGATTTGTGATAGAAGGGACGGGGGAGTAGACTCTGTGCTCTACACTGTACTACATGCGTCCAAGCATGGGAGAAAGAGGAGAGACGTTGCATTTTTCTATTCCTTCAATCAATCAATCAGGGATCTTCGGTTCCATCTTTTTGGCTTTGGCAACACCGTCCACAATGGTTCCCATGATGCCAAAAGCTATTTTCACATTTGGCTACACATTGTGGATGCCCTTAATCATACCACTTGGTTTTTCTCCTGTGTGCTATCTATACAAATCTCAATTATATTGATCTAAAAAATTATAGAATCAAGATTAGTAAAAAGGAGGTGATTTTGCCGCGCGGATGGCGGGGGAGGTTTCTTATTTTTGGAGGACGTTGTCCTGGCGGTTTGCTCACATGCGGTCCCACGTGTCAGTGCTTTACCAAGCTGATCCGCGTCCCCACATGAGGCGTAACAACGGCAGAAGCAACACATGGTTAAGTTGAAGAAGATGAGGGAGAAGCGGATTCAGCAACGAGTGAAATGATGGTTGCTTCATCCTCCAACTTCTTTTTTAGCATTATTACTTCGTCCCTCCAACTTAATCAAGCGGAAAGGTGCAGCTTTGTGATTTGACGCCTCATTGCTCATTACTACGTCGGGCGCCATGACTGGGTGCTTCACCCCGCTGCTCTGCATCGTATTCCGATATGGCACGTGGACCCGGTAGCTTGATGTCCCACATGTCGGCGAAAAGGGACTAGAAGATTTATGAAAGCGGCGCCCACTCTTACGACGGAGGAGTAGATTTACACGACAGCCAGTGAATCGTCACTTGTATCGTATAGTACTAGTTTTGCTGTTTCGCATTTATCCATCGATCTGCACCGATTAAACAGGAAAGGGCGGATTTTTCCCGCCGTAGATGATACTGGCCATACATTTCAAAGGAAATTTTAATGTATGCAAACTGAATAAGTATAAGTAACAATATGATATCTAGTAAAACTAAAAACACATATGATTTATTGTGTTAGAGTGTAGTAGTAGTGTTGTATTGCATAGTTGTTAGATGTAACATGCGAGAACGTGTAGAGATGTAGTTTTGGAGGGCCTACAGAGAGAAAAGCATAATACGGTCACCGAACTTAAGAATAAGCTGATTATGGTCACTATATACGTTTTGTGGTGATTATCTGGTCACTTGCTCACAGTTCAGCATCGGATTGCACTCTGTTGACCGGCCAAATAGTCTGCGTGGCGCCATGTTGACTAGTTAAATTGACCATGTTCCTTGTGGGTCCCACCTGTTAGTTCGCATAGGGAAAAGGTCAGATAAACACAAATTTACATAGGCACGACAAGGCTCCAACCCGTGTGTGGGAATCACCTGGTTGTGTATGTGTTTGTCAGGGCCTGATGTGTGTGCCATGCACGTGTAGGTTGAGCACTTGAGCGTGAGAGTGTGTGTTGGTCGTGTGGTGTACTGGTGTGTGCATGCATGCGTGCGTGTGTGCGTGTGAGTGTTGCGTGCGTGCGTGGCTGCGTGTGTACGTGTGAGTGTTGCGTGCGTGCGTGGGTGCATGTGTTTGTGTGAGTGTTGCGTGGATGCAGTTCGTGTGCATGCATGCGTGTGTGTATAATCACCACACCAGCTCTTGTGTGTTAAAACAGACGGATCAGCATACCAATACAAGGCCACCTTGTCCGCTGTGCCCGCGGTCATGACTTCGAACCACCGTCCAAATATTTTTTTATTGTTTGTTTTCATTCTTACTAGCAAGATGCCCGTGCGTTGCACGTAACATCAAGATGCATTTGTATGACTTGTTTATCTTGTGAGAGAAAAAGGATGAATGAGGGAAGGCCTTATTTGCAAATGTGGAGAGGTGTGTGGGTACCTTTTGCAAAATTGCCATAGTTTCTTTCCTATCATGGGATATAAATCGGACGGCCTATATTGTAGGATGGCAGGCACACCATCATCACCAACTCTGTTTTTTATAAGAGTGTATTTTATGTATTTTATAAGAGTGTAGATGTAGAGTAGATACAAATTAAGTCGGTGTGTGGGCACGATGGTAGTGAGATAATGTGATGCAACACTAGAGGTGCCACGTGGAGCGCGAATCGTCAACTAGTCATGTCATGAGCAAATACAGAGTTGTACGGTGAGCCGGTGACTGTATAATAACCACTAAACATAAAAGGTGACCGTAATGAGTGGATTATAAAGTCCAATGTATGAATCGTTCTTTCGCTTCAAATACAATGATCATCATTGCATATATCGCGAGAGAAAGATGAAACGCGCGTGAATTTTCTGGGGGCTTACTTTTAGAGGACCTGGAGATAGTTTTGTGTGCATATGTGAAAGGGGCGTACAGGGGGGTATGCGATGGAGAGAGAGATGCTCTTCGTTTCTATTTATTATGACTAACTTTGTATATAGTATAAAAATATACAAATTCACAATGCGGAATAAAATATCATTCTGGGCACCATGCAATGCAAATTAGCGCTCGTACTCCTCCATATAACTTTGTAATGTTGTATATATGTAGAAACTCTAAAATAATTTTTTGGCCACACTTTATTCAAAAGGAATGTTGTATGCGAAATAAACCTGAAGAGAGGGCTTTTTAGATCAATGGGGTACGTGATGTAACATGTGTGAATGTGTAGTTGATGCATTTGGCGGGGCCTAGAGAGGTATGTGTGTATTACGATTCGGGAGAGGCATGGATAGAGGGGCCGACGGGGCGGGAGAGATAGCACGAGAAATGAGAGTGGTCTAGAGAGAGAGAAACGAATATGACGTCACGACAAGAGATTCCATTCCCTTGAGTGTGTATATGCAAGGGGGGAGGGAATAGAGGCACCAAGAGAAATTTTCTGTCTGTGTGGTGTTTGTGTTGGTATGGTGTGGGTGTGAGAAGATAATGAGACGTGGGGGCAGAGGGTGTGTCACCGCATGAGGTCCGGTGGGTCGAGGTGAGGCCCTTCGTTCGGTTCCGTCCTGCACCACATTGGTCGGCCCATGACACATTTAGGAAGACCCATGGATGACTAGTCGTACAAGAGAAAGATTGCAGAATTGTGAAGGACTCTGTGTCCACTGACAAAGCCGGCTAGGATTTGTAACCCTTGGTTCTCGGACTAAGGTAACCCCTTTATCTCTGATATTAGTATTCATCCAACCTAACTTTAAGGGGCATCCTACAGAATGCTCTGCTAGAATTATACTCGTCGATTAGGAAGAGAGGTGTGAGACAATGCGTGAGAGACAAAGCGTAAAGATAATGTGCGTACATGAGACACGTGAGGCAGGTCCATGTATATAGAAAGGGTCGATGAGGATTGTGCGTGTGTATGTTTTATAGAGGAAGAGTGCTTGTGATAAAGGTTAGTGAAAACAGTTGTAAATGGTTACGAGAGGGAGGGAGGGTTATATCTAGAGCATGTGTGCGAGAAAGACACCTCGGGAGAGAATGTGTGAGCATGTGTGAGAGACCACCGATGGAGAATGAAACTACACGTAAAATACTGCTCTACACATCGATTAAATATATAAATTGTATCCAAATATTAGGATGGGATCATGATATTTGCAATTCGGGTAAGGAGCGGCCATTGATCCATCAGACATCTAGATTCTATCGAATTTGAGCATGTCTATGTTATTATTCGACACAATTGATCCACATAGTTAGTATTTTGAACTCCATACAATGCATCGCTTTAGCAATCGAATATAAACGTGAGTATAGTTCATGTTGTGTGTGTAAAGCACATTATACATACGAAAGTTACACAATGGACATTATAAATAGCTACCTATGAACTAGCATACATTTGAATTCAACTTAAGGTGGTTTAAAAATCGAATTCAACATGAAGTCCATTCAATTATTTGAATTGGATATCATGGAATTCGTAAACCATACCTAAATTATGGGGGCACCAATCTTTTCTCTGATTTTGTACATAATAGCATATGTAGTCGTGTACAAAATAGATTCAAATTTAGCTCCTCCATTCCAAAATAATCGTAGTTATAGGATTTTCAAGTGTCAAAATTTCAAAAAGAAGCGGATAATTTAATGAGGTTTTCAAACATACAAGGTCAAATATAACGTTGTCTATTTAGGTCAATCTTCATAGTTCAAGAGTACTCTAAACATGAATGCTTGTGTTTCAAAATTTCGAACGAAGCGCCAAAAGAGCCTCTACTCTCCCGAAACTGCGTGAGACCAATGTTTGGTAGTACAAGGAAATTACTTTTCTAATAACTCCGATCCGTGAAACCTACCGCCCGACGTCCAAAGGTCTAAACCGGGTAGGTTTGTAGCTTCATCTAGACGCCACTAACCGCCTCCGAAAAACATTCATACACAATGGCCGCCTAAGCAAACATGCAGCGGCCGAAATTGCTCCGCCCACTATTTGGGACACCTGGGATTACCATCCTACCCCGACCCGCAGATGGGTCCGAAATTTAAGCCGGGGCGAAGTTTGTACTTTCCCCAAATTTCAAACAAGCGCGTCCCATCGTCTGTTCAAAAAGCCAAAAACAAGCGTGTCCTGCATCAAACATGGTTCCCCCACCCGTCCGATTCCCCATTCGTACTCCGTGGGCGCCAAAACTACCTCTCCACCAGCCGCGAAACCCCGCGTCCTCCGTCCGCCACCCCATCCCACCCATCAATCGTCGCCGTCCTCCATCATGCCGGAGCCGATACCCCCATGACGTCATCCACCGCAACCTCAACCATAACGCCCTCCACGGCTAGTAGTTGAAGCCGTGGCCGAGCCGTCCGTGCAGAGCTAGTTCAACCATGCCGTCCTGCGCCTCACCGCTGCCGCTCCAACCGCCACCCTCCACCGCACCGAGCTATTCTCGCCACGCCATCCTTCGCCGCCTCGGATCTGCTTTCCCTCTGCCGACATACGGCCACGGCAACACAGTCAACAATTTGGCCATGGGTTCGTCCAAGCCTGCACCCTCAAGAACATCGGTTTCCCCGGTAAAAAGAAGAAGACCGGCGCGACATGTGGAGGTGACCACACCGGCAACCGAAAAAGGTACTCCTCTTCCCTTATTCGTGCAAATCTTACGTCTCTGCTTGCAAGGTATTCATCCCACATAAGACACTAGTTGACCGCTTCTTCTTGATACTAGATGTTCCTAGTAACACGCGATGCACAAGGTTTCTCCTCATATACTATTTCACCTTAGCTAGAGGTCCATCGCCCCCCGTAATTTCAATTTCTGGCTAGTTGATTCCCAATTAACGGAAGCATTCCCCGGCGTAACAGGCGCTAGTACGACTATTACACCGAGGAAGCAGCGCCTTGGTGTTTATCTTAGGGGCGTGTGCGGCCTAGAGCTACTGGCGCCCGCTCTGGAGGTCGGCCGGGATTAAAGGGATGGCCTAGGGGCGCTGCCAAGCACCGCGGTGGTGTGAGGTCGATGGGAGGGCGGGGCGGCGGAGGCAGGGGTCTAGGCCGGTGGTCGCTGGCGGTTCGAGAAAGATCGTCAACAAGGATCGCGGGAGGTAGACGAAGGCCATTTGCCTGCTCCTTATAGATCGGACGGTTCATTAAAAAATCGACTCGCCTATTTATTTTCAATGACCGTTATCTTAGATATGACCACATGTGGTGGTGTCTTTGAAGGAGTACCGCATTTCCTGCGCTCATATATTACAAAATCATACGAGTAGAATCTAATTTTGTTTGCCATGCAATGTTGTAGAGCTATCATATGTCTCCTGTCATTTATTTTTCAGCCACCTGCTATTTGCTACTTTTACAATTGCACTAGTTACGCACACACTTCACCCATACTCTCACTATTGTGTTTTTATGCAAGGGTATTTCAGAGTCTGCCTCGAGAGAAGCAAAAAAGAAAAGAGACGAGTCGTGCCAGCTTTCTACGTGGCTAGACACGGCACGTTACATTGCTATAAAGGGTGCAGTGTCAGCAGATGGAGACGGTAAATGTAGCTCTGGAGTTGATGACCTCGCTCGCAATGAACCACCATCCCAGGTGCTTGCTTTAACTTCGCGGTGTCATATGTGGTTGCATGTTCCATATGGTGTCTAGCTTGTATTCGAAAGGTCAAGTCGGTCTTTATTAAGATAAGGAAAGATATTTTTTACATGAACCACCATCCCGTGAGCACCGGAAGACAAATAGCTAGTCGTAGGGCCTTTGGCGAGCTAGTGACAAGCCCAAAGCAAAGACAGGCATCACACGAAGCCAACTAAAAAGCCGTGATGGTGGCGGCAGCCCGCCTCCCACCAGGCTCTCGTGTCCTAGATGATCATGTTCACCACTCCAAATGGATGTCTAGCTTGTATTGCTTCCAATTTGGTTAAATTGCATCTTCTTAGCTTACACATTATACCTTTGAATATGACATGCCTTTCTATTTTTGGTACATACTAGTACATCGTGTATTAACCATGTTCTTACATCAAACTAATGTTCTTATGTATCCCTCATCAATCACTTATGACGAGGCAGGTGCAAGGGGACTACTCCTCATTTAAAGAATGCAGCATCAGCCTCCGACATGATTCTCAAGAAATAGAAATGCTAGATGAAGATAGTGAACGTAACTCAGTAGTTGATTACATCATTTCTACACTAGCATCGCAGCTGCTTGCTCTAACTTGGCAGCGTGATATGTGGTTGCATGTTGCATATGGTGTCTAGATTGTAATTCTTCCAATCTGGTTAAACTGCATGTGCTAGTCTGCTTAGCTTATACATTATACCTGTTAATGTGACATGCCTTCCTGTATTTAGTACATAGTACATCTGTCTATTAAGCATGTCCTTACATAAAACTATTGTTTTTTTGTATCCCGCATCAATCAATATGACGAGACACCTTTAGTATATGCAGTGCGATATTAGTTGCATCTTTCATATGATTTATAGCATGCGCTACTTCTAATTTGTTGAAATTTCATTTATGATGGGATGCTTTTAACATGGCAGAGTCATATTGGTTGCATCTTTCATGTGGTGTCTAGCTTGCATTGCTTCTTATTTGCTGGAATGGTTTCAGCTTAGTTTACACAAACAATTGTGAACATGCCATGATGTCCTGTTTTTCGTACATATTCCATCCTGGTATCATGTGTTTGCCTTACATCAAAGTAGTGATTGTCAGTATCATGCATGAATGAGTTCTGAAGAGAGAATTTTATTGCTTTTTCTTGTAGGTTTTACTTGACAATTCAAAATCAATAAAGCGGAAGGAAGTTAGCAAGGCAGAGGATAAAGGTGCTCCTTCCGAACGGAGGGCCTCTACAGTTTCTACTCCTCCACACCCCCAAGACGATTTCCAAGACAACACATGCATAGACACTCAACAAAGTTGTGTTTATGATGAGCACGTCTCCCCTAGTGCAGCATCACCGGTGCTCCCTCTAACTTGGCACTGTTATATGTGGTTGCATGTTATGTGTGATGTCTAGCTTGTATTGCTTACTTTACACATTATACTTGAATAAGACAAGTGTTCCTGTTTCTAGAACATACAATATCTGTCTATCACACCATGTTCTTACATCAAATTACTACTGTTGTGTAACCTGCAACAATCACTTATCATAAGACACGTTTGACTTTGGAGTGTGATATAGGTGACATCTCACATTCTTTTCTAGCTTGTACTACTAATTTGTTGAAATGGCACTTATGACGAGACATTTTTAACTTGGTAGAGTGATATTCGTTGCATCTTTCATATGGTGTCTAGCTTTCATTGCTTCTAATTTGTTGAAATGTCGTCTCCTTAGTTTACACATCATAAGCTGTGAATATGCAATGCTGTGAATATGCAATGGCACTAATGACGAGAGACCTCTAACATGGTAGTGTGATGTTGTTTGCATCTTGCATATGATTTATTTCTTGTACTGCTTCACATTTGTTTAAATTCCATTTATGATGAGACACTATTAACTTGGCAGAGCGATATTTGTAGCATATTTCATATGGTGTCTACCTTCCATTGTATTGCTTCTAATTTGGTGAAATGTCTTCTTCTTAGTTTACACATCATAGTTCTGGTTATCTCTTTCGTCCTGTTTTTCATACATATTACATCCTCCTATCATGTGGTTGTCTAACATCAAAGTTCAGTTCTAAATGCATCACGCATCAATTTGTTCTAAAGAACTAAATTGTTATTCGCTTTTCTTGTCGGCTTGACTTAACATGGCACGTAGAAAGAGAAAGAAACACGTAATGGCAGGGAATGAGAAGCGGATGAATCCTGCAGATTCTGCTGGTACTGATGGTGCAATAGAAGGTCAAAGTCTAGCGGAAAATTCTACAAACACGGCATCCCATGCTACAAGAGGTGCAAAAAAAGCCAAACAGAAACAAATAGCTGCCACCAAACAAGCAGAGACAGCCCTAGTTCTTGCAACACCTACCACAGGACTACCATCTACACGACTTACTTGTGCATCAACTGAGCTAGCAGCACGTTCCCAAGCTCCCTTGCCACCTGACACTACTTCCCAAGCACTCTTGACACAAGACGAGTTGGCAATATCAGATGAACCTTGTGAGCTTCAACAAGAAGAAGGTAGTTCTTTGGAGTCAAGTTCTGATTGCATGCTTCTTTATATGTAGTCTCACAGTTTGATGTACACTAACACTTCCTATATTCGTTGTTGGACTAGCACCTAGGAGCAAAAGGAAACAAACATCAGGGATAATGCTCGATAGGTTAACTAAATCTAGAGGAGGAAGAATGGAGATCCGTTTTGAGGCAGGTTTAAAAAGGCCACGTGATGCTACAGAGTCGGCCAAGTTAGTATCAGAGGCAGCGGTTGCCGTTAGGTGTCATGTACGTATCCTCCCAACATGGATTCGGTATAGGAATGACAAAGACGAAACCCAGTTCAACACCTTCCTCGACCATTTATCTCAGAGGTATGGTTATGTATGGAAACTAGTAATATCGTCTTGCTCATCCCATACTTTCTAGGTTGTCGATAATGAGACTCCCATAATTTTCAACAGATGAGGTTCAAGTTGGATAGCCAAGATGATGCAACCGGACAAGCTTGCACCCATGTTTTAAAGTCTGCTCTGCGACAAGATGTCGGTATAACTTGAGGAAAACTCACTTTGAAGGCAAGGCTAACAGTGAACTTTCCCAAACATCTCCAGTGGAAAATATATCGGATGAAGACTGCAGGGGCCTTGTTAAACACTGGTCTGATCCAAAGTATCAGGTACATTATATATATGTGATTAGATCACATGTTGAAGTCCTATTTATGCATGTGCCACACAAATCTATCTTCTTGTAGGTGAACTGTTCAAAGAACAAGGCCAACCGTACGAAATTGAAATTCCAACAGACGACAGGATCTCGTAGCTATATTGCACTGCTGCGAGGCTCTTGTAATTAGTCGTTGTTTCACTCTTTTCGATGTACCATATTATCGGATCTATATTGACTTGTTCGAAATGCGGAGGAAAGCCCGCAAGGACTAAAAAGTACCTGAACCAAATGTTGTGGAAATCTTCAAGGACTGTCACACCAAGAAGAAGAAGGGCATGACTACACCAAATCAAAGCCGCTGTTGTAAGTCCTTAATCCTCATGCCTTTTAACTACTACTTACTCTGACTTGTGCCTTGAACTGCATGGTTTGCATCCAATGTCTATTACTCTTTTCAATTTTATCCACAATTGTCTTAGCGTATCATTGCACCTTACAAGGTTTAAAAGAGAGGAGTGATGTTCCTTTGATCTTGACCCGTAATCTAGTTACATCTTTGGACTTGCCCGCTAACGTTACAATTGCATGTTTATGCATTCTCAGCTGTTTTGTGATATGAATGATGTCATACTATGCTTACCGTATTATAAACTTCGTCTCTTTATCCTTAGCCCTCAATAAAATGTGAAGAAATAGACAATACATTAGCGATGGTACATGGTCATATGTTTGGAACCTGGTTTTATTATGTACTTTGCAATAAAATACAACTAATATTTTACATGGGTTCACCGTAATAAGTTTTGTATATAGACCAAAGCTATTTTGTTTGGTTTTGCTGCCTCCTTAATATCTTCTATTACGGTACTACTAATGTAAAACCTCAACTTTTCAAATGAGCTATGGAAAAAATGGTGGAACCGCCACCTTCCGAAGGTGGCGAGGCAACTATAACCGCAATGTCGGCTCTTGCTACGATTGGGTCAAGACCTATCCACTAACTTGAGGCCAAAAGCACGTTCCTGCGTAATACTGGGTTGGTTGTTAAGGCAATATCATCCAAACTGCCTCATGATCAAGATATGCAAGCTCAAAGCAATGTTGTATCTGCGCTCCAGACACAAGTCCATTCCCTAACAGAGGCCCTTTGTGAAACAAGGAGAAACATTGCTCAATGTCGTCAAGATATGCATGGTTTTGAAACGGACTATCGGACATTTTCTATGTTGTTCGAGAGCCTAGGGAAATGAAGGCGAGGTTATGGTGCTCCATCGGACAATACAACATGAAAGCGTGATCAGGTCAAATGAACTGAGCTTCTGAACTTCTGGTGGTGCATTTATATGCTAGACTGTTAAGTTTTATGCCAACCTTCCTTTTGTTATATAGTTGTAATTTGTTTTGGTGCGATACAAAATTTATTCTTAACGTGCAGCCATTTGAAGAAAACAGCAAGCCATTTTTGTATAGTGTAGGGTGTTCCCTATATTTGCACTGGCGGCGATCTTTGATGCCGAGTGGATGTAATCTGTGCAATTGCCTTAATAGCCTAGCGTTAGTTTCGGCCTTATTTATTTCCTGGTCTTCTTTTTCCCTGGTTTGCTAGTGGCCGCAACTACCATGGGCCATATACGGGTCGTAGGATCCATGGGTCTCCTACGGGCCGTCGATAAATGGGCCTGTAATCGGTGGGCCTCGGGCCGTCGATAAATGGGCCTGTAATCGGTGGGCCTCGGGCCGTCGGATAAATGGGCCTGTAATCGGTGGGCCTCGGGCCGTCGGATAAATGGGTCTACATGGGCCGTAATCGGGCGTAATTGGTATCGGCCCGGCCGCGATGTAGCAGATTAACGGTAGTAGGGCTGCAAAACTTAATTACATCATAGGCATAATGGGTCGTTAATGGGCGAGAATATAGGGCCGAAAGTGGAAAGCAGTATAGCGGGTTAACAGGCCAGAAACAGGCCGACTCTTGCCATGGGCCGAATTTGGCCCATTAGGGTAACAGGTAGTAATGGGCCGACTCTTGCCATGGGGCGAATTTGGCCCATTAGGGGAACATGCCAGTAGCGGGCCGACTCTTGCATGGTCCGAATTTGTCCCATTAGGGGAACAGGCCAGTAACGGGCCGGAAGTAATCAAGGGCCGAAAAGGAGCCCAAGAACGTATGGGCCGTTAATAGGCCGAAAGCTAACACGAGCTGGAAACGGTCCATGTAAATCACGGGCCGTTAACGAGTACAAAGAAAATTACTGTTCATTATGGGCTAGAGTCACCGTGGGCCTGTAAAGGGACGAAAGATATGAAGGCCTCATATGGGCCGAAAGACGTCGTGGGCCATACATGGGCCGAAAGTGAAAGTGAAATGGGCTGGTGTTATATTCGACGGCCCACATGACGTTGTTGGGCGATTTCCTTTAGGGCCTAACGGTGCGTGAGTTAACGGGCGTAAAATGGGCTATTCTTGAAGAGACCATTAACGGGCTTTTCATGGGCCAGCCGTTAACTTTTGACCAAGTCAAACGGGCCGGCTTTATAAGCTAAAAGGGCCAGTGGTGGGCCGAGGCACGAGTCGACAAATCATAGGTGCCTATCTGACCCACTGACGAGCTGACACGTGTTTCTTCCGGCCAATAAGAATTTTACACGTGGAAATTTCCCATTGGTCGGGGCTGTTAACGGGTTATCGGATCCAAAACCCGACCCCATAGCTTAACGGCGTTCCATTACGGTGGATGCCATGTGTCGGTCACCCTTGATGAAAGCACTTCTGTGACGCGCGATTTATCGTCATGGAAGTGGACACTTCTGTGATGATAATTTTGGTAATGTCATGGAACACTTCTACGACAGCACATATATGACTATCTTGATTCTGTCATAAAATCGTCATGGATGTACATGCATGACAAAAAACGCGACCTACTGTGACAAACACGTATCATCATGGAAGTGTATTTTTTTTTGTAGCGTTGATCTACAACATAGATATGCAAAAACTATCAGGACTAAGTTCATGATAAATTAAGTTCAATTAATCATATTACTTAAGAACTCCCACTTAGATAGACATCCCTCAAGTCATCTAAATGATCACATGATCCAAATCAACTAAACCATGTCCGGTCATCACGTGAGATGGAGTAGTTTTTAATGGTGAACATCTCTATGTTGATCATATCTACTATATGATTCATGCTCGACCTTTCGGTCTCTAGTGTTCCGAGGCCATGTCTGTACATGCTAGGCTCGTCAAGTTTAACCCGAGTATTCCGCATGTGCAAAACTGGCTTGCACCCGTTGTATGTGAACGTAGAGTTTATCACATCCGATCATCACGTGGTGTCTCGGCACGACGAACTGTCGCAACGGTGCATACTCAGGAAAACACTTATACCTTGAAATTTTAGTAAGGGATCATCTTATAGTGCTACCGTCGTACTAAGCAAAATAAGATGCATAAAAGATAAACATCACATGCAATCAAAATATGTGACATGATATGGCCATCATCATCTTGTGCTTTTGATCTCCATCTTCAAAGCACCGTCATGATCTCCATCATCACCGGCTTGACACCTTGATCTCCATCGTAGCGTCGTGGTCGTCTCGCTAACTATTGTTTCTACAACTATCGTTAACGCATAGTATAAAGTAAAGCAATTACGTGGTGTGTGCATCTCATACAATAAAGCGACAACCATAAGGCTCCTGCCAGTTGCCGTTAACTTTTTTACAAAACATGACATACAACAACGTATATCACATCATGTCTAGACCATATCACATCACAACATGCCCTGCAAAAACAAGTTAGACGTCATCTACTTTGTTTTTGCAAGTTTTACGTGACAGCTATGGCTTCTAGTAAGAACCGTTCTTACCTACGCATTGAAACCACAACGATGTTTCGTCAAGTTTGTTGTTTTAACTTCAACAAGGACTGGTCGTAGTCAATTTCGATTCAACTAAAGTTGGAGAAATAGACACCCATCAGCCACCTTTATGCAAAACAAGTTGCATGTCTGTCGGTGGAACCGGTCTCATGAATGCGGTCATGTAAGGTTGGTCCATGCCGCTTCATCCAACAATACCGCCGAATCAAAATAAGACGTTGGTGGTAAGCAGTATGACTATCATTGCCCACAACTCTTTGTGTTTTACTCGTGCATATCCTCTACGCATAGACCTAGCTCGGATGCCACTGTTGGGGAACGTAGCATGCAATTCCAAAAAAATCCTACGATCACGCAAGATCTATCTAGGAGATGCATAGCAAAGAGAGGGGGAGAGTGTGTCCACGTACCCTCGTAGAACGAAAGCGGAAGCGTTAGCTTAACATGGTTGATGTAGTCGAACTTCTTCTCGATCCAACCGATCAAGCACCGAACGTACGACACCTCCGAGTTCTGCACATGTTCATCTCGATGACGTCCCTCGAACTCTTGATCCAGCAAAGTGTCGAGGGAGAGTTTCGTCAGCACGACGGCGTGGTGATGGTGATGGTGATGGTGAAGTGATCCGCGCAGGGCTTCGCCTAAGCACTATGACAATATGACCGGAGGAGTAAACGGTGGAGGGGGGCACCGCACATGGCTAAGAAACAATTGATGTGCCCAGAGGTGCCCCCGGCCCCCGTATATAAAGGAGGAGAGGGGAGGAGGCCGGCCTAGGCGCATCCCCAAGTGGGGAGGAGTCCTACTAGGACTCCAAGTCCTATTCGCCCCCGCCCACTCCCCCCCCCCCCCTCCTTCTATCGGAGGGGGAAAGGGGGAAGGAGAGGGAGAGGGAGAGGGAGAAGGAAAGGGGGGCCGCGCCCCCTCCCCTTGTCCAATTCAGACTCCCCATGGGGGGCACCCCCTTGTGGGCTGCCTTGCCTCACCCCTATGGCCTATCTGGCCCATTACTTCCCAGGTGGTTCCGTAACCTCCCGAGATTCGATAAATATCTGAAACACTCTGGAACCATTTCGGTGTCCGAATACTATCATCCAATATATCAATCTTTACCGCTCGACCATTTTGAGACTCCTCATCATGTCCGTGATCTCATCCGGGACCCCAAATAATCTTCGGTCACCAAAACACATAACTCATAATACAAAGCGTGTGGACCCTACAGGTTCGAGAACTATGTAGACATGACTGAGACACCTCTCCGGTCAATAACCAATAGCGGAACCTAGATGCTCATATTGGCTCCCACATATTCTACGAAGATCTTTATCGGTCGAACCGTTATGACAACATACGTTATTCCCTTTGTCATCGGTATGTTACTTGCCCGAGATTCGATCGTCCGTATCCTCATACCTAGTTCAATGTCGTTACTGGCAAGTCTCTTTACTCATTCCGTAATGCATCATCCCCTAACTAACTCATTAGTTACATTGCTTGCAAGGCTCATCATGATGTGCTTTACCGAGAGGGCCCAGAGATACCTCTCCGATACTCGGAGTGACAAATCCTAATCTCGATTTATGCCAACCCAACAAAACACGTTCGGAGATAACTGTAGAGCATCTTTATAATCACCCATTTACATTGTGACGTTTGATAGCACACAAGGTATTCCTCCGGTATTCGGGAGTTGCGTAATCTCATAGTCAAAGGAATATGTATAAGTCATGAAGAAAGCAATAGCAATAAAACTTAAGGATCATTATGCTAAGCTAACAGATGGGTCTTGTCCATCACATCATTCTCCTAATGATGTGATCCCGTTCATCAAATGATAACACATGTCTATAGTTAGGAAACTTAACCATCTTTGATTAACGAGCTAGTCTAGTAGAAGCTTACTAGGGACACTGTGTTTTTTCTATGTATCCACACATATATCAAGTTTCCGGTTAATACAATTCTAGCATGAATAATAGATATATATCATGATATAAGGAAATATAAATAACAACTTTATTATTGCCTCTAGGGCATATTTCCTTCAAATATATAGTTCAAATGATGCTGTGAATATATAACAGAGATATGCTGCAAAGTATCGTAAAACATTCTAATGAATCTTTGCGACGAATTGTTCCTAAAATCTTTCCATGCTAGGTATATGTTTCCTATATTATTACATGTTCTGGCTTCAAGTTGTTGGGACCTTCCTGTTGGGCTCAAAGACATACTTGATCAATGAGTCTTTGATCGATAGCAGCTCGGGGAACTCTCTCTCTCTCTCTTCAGCTTTGCTGAGTTCACAAACATTTTTTTTCAAATCCATGAATCTTTTTTGAATCCATGAACATTTTTAAGAATTTGGGAAAAAATGAATTCACAAAAAAAATTGTATTTCACGAACATTTTTTAATTCACAGTCATTTTTTAATTCATGATTTATTTAAAAGAATTGAGAAATTTCCAAGTTCTATAAAAAACAGTGGCTGGTTTTTCTCTACTATTAAAGGGGAATAGGTCATTCGCTTCCTTGCCTCTAGGGTTTAATCTCTCTCCTTCGATTCCACCCCTTTCCACATATTCATTTGCAATTTTAGTTATCCGATGTTGCATCTGCTTCCTTCCTTAATATGGAAACTGATCATTTTTCTTTTTTATAGTTTGGAAACGTAGTAACCCCGCTGATTTACTTCCAATTTTATTTTCCCTACATCACATCTCTACCCACTGATTTATTTCCAAACTTATGTGCCTGGCATCACATCTCCTTCCATCAGTAATATGAGAACTATTTTTTTGTTTGGCAATTTGGAATCATAAACGTAGTACTCCCACTGATTTAATTCTAATTTTATTTGTCCAAAGTGTGTGTAGGTGATAGTGAAAGGGGGATTGGTTGAATGAGTCATTAACATAGGTGATAAGACTGCATTGAGGAGGCAGAGATAGTGGGTGGAAGGTATACATAAGACACAATTGGTGTGAACCACTAAAATATGCAATGCACGTGCAATTAGCTAATAAAATACTAAGAGTGTCAAACGCCTCTTGGTATATCTAAACACCATGGTATTTGAAAACTATATAAAAATAGCATACATTCAAACAAACAAACCCTAGGACGGGTTATTAGGAGATATACCATTTTCTCATGACCATAACGTGTGTTGTTTAATTATACATTGGTATGGAGATACATAACTAAACCAAAACATTAGAACAAATGAAAGAAAAATGGTTCAAATTAACCACTAGCTCGGGGGAAAGATCCATGTAACGAAAACAACATCATCCTCTTTTACCTCCTCCCAACAAGTCGAAACGGACTTGCAAAAGAGCTTGCTAAGTAAAATCGCATGGCCGACTAGACCACCCATCATCGACACCCACATGCTCATGCTGACATCTTCCTTTAATACGTTCACCTTGCGGGTGAGTCGAGACCGCGTGTATTACACTAGTAAACAATAATTGTTATTTTTCTAGGAACGAAACAAAACAAGAGAAGGGAGAGGTGAGTGGCAAAATTGGGTCGGCCCATGAGACATGCGCGTGAGCGCTCCTGCGTGCGCCAACAGCTTAAGGAGTTGAAGAGGGGCTCCCCAGATCGAATTATATTTTTGACGCTAACTATGTTAAACAAACGTTGATTGGCACAAGAACGACTCAGTGGGCCGACCCATTTAGCACCAATAAGCGTTCCGGTTTTGGGAACCTTCGAAGGTTTCAGGCTGTGTTTTGCCGACTTTGGGAACCTTCTAGAAGGTTCCTTAACCGGGTTTTCTCTGTTATTTTCATTAGTGCTTTTTTTGTTTTCTCTTGTTTCTTTTTCCTTTTTTATTTTCCTTTTTTGTTTCAAAAATATATAAATTTCTAAAAATGTTACTGTTTTTTAAAGAGTATTTTGATTTTTTTAAATCATGTGTTTAAAAAATGTTTGGAATGTTAAAAAATGTTCCTGGTTTCAGAAAATGTTCGGGGTTTCAAAATTGTTCAAACTAATGTTCTTGCTTTTCAAAAAATATTCAAAATTTTGCTAAAAGTTTTTCAAAAATATTTGCATTTTCCATAAATATTCATGTTCTAAAAAATTGTTATTTTATTAAAAAATTGTGTTTTCAAGAAAAAACAACACACGCTTAGTGCTTCATATAGGAACCCCCGCTCCTACCAGCCTATTACGATTGTAATTGAGAAAAACTACCGAAAAACAACATTCCAAGCCCACCCAGTACTTTTTACGGGCGGAAAGGATGATCTGTCGTCTGTTTCGCACTACCTGAACTGAAGGAGTACCTAAAACAAAATTTCTATGCTTACAAATTTTCTAATCGGAGCTGTAGCGAGTAGCGCATTCTCTAGCAGCATATGGATCAATGGATGGTTGTACTCCGAATGTTGGGAATGAGCTATATGCGGACAATGTAATCCGAATGTACAAACATCTTGTGGCCGATTTAGCTACGTCCACAAAGAGGATTTTACTTAGCTAGCTCTTTTGCAATATCTTGTGGCTGATCTTGCAGTAGTTGCATTTAGATTTAAAAATAAAAGCCCGCCCAATTCTCTTTACGGAGGGTGTTTTACAGGTGTATTGGGCTGGAATATGTCATTCCAAGCAGGGCCTTAGATCATGGACCTTTATGTCTTATAATATGACATTCCAACGGTGCAGATCGGAAACTAACAAATGAGTAATATTGTCACGTGTTTCAGATTTCTACATGAATTTAGAACATAAGAATTTTGCAAGTGGCAACCTAGGAGGATTTCTGTGAAACGAAAACATGTACTATCTTTTGAAAGAAGTCAATAATAGTGTGTATATTAGAAGAAAAAAAAAGTTCTAAGCACAGAAGGAAAGAAGAAAGCCATTACGGAGACACACTAGTATACTGTAATTATCTAATCACCAATGGATTGTGAGTGCTTCCTCTTTGCTCTGTGGATAACCAATGCAAGTTTTTTTCCAAGCTTGGGCCAAACCCAAACACAACAGCATAGAGCAACAGCACAATGAGCAAAGCGAGAGAAAAATGTAAGCTTAAACAGTTAAAATGCTTGTCCAAATGCTTTTGTCAAAGCACAGGTTGCCCGATCATTCACCAAAAATGGTAACCAGATTAAAAGGTATACAAGTGTACTCGACGTTCATTCGGAACAATCATGGTACAAGATATCTTGCTGCCACCAGCAGACTGCCAAATGTATAGTTCAAATGATGCTGTGAATCTATAACAGAGATATGCTGCGAAGTATCGTAAAACACTCTAAATGAATCGTTGCGACAAATGGTTCCTAAAATCTTTCGGTGCTTGGTATATGTTTCCTATAGTATTACCTGTTCTGGCTTTCAAGTTGCTGGGACCTTCCTGTTGGGCTCAAATACATACTTGATCAATGAGTCTTTGATCGATAGCAGCTCGGGGAACTCTCTCTTCAGCTTTGTCGCGTCCATCTCGTTGTTGCTCCGAGGTGCAACTATGACCTTAGCCTGTTCCTCTAGCGTGAAGTTTGTCCACTTGTAGCTGGGATCCATGTACTTCTTATACATCTCCAGAATCTCATTGTGGCTGACCACGCCAGGATTGGTGAAGTTCCAGATGCCCCGCAAGTTCCTTATTGCCATCTCAACTGAAATTGGCAAAAGCTCATCCAATACAGTCATGCTGTTTGGGATGTTTACCACCTTGTCATAACGGCTAATCTTTGTGATGAAGTTTCGGGGATTGTTGAGGTCAGACGATATTGGCATCCGGACTCGCAGAGTGCAGACATTCTCGTACTCCTTCAACAGTTCCTCGACCTGCATTGTCCAGGGAAAAAATGATCAGAAGTTTCTTCCACAATTTGCATCTTAAATTGAAAAATATAAGATCACCACAAGGATAAAATACTAACAAATTAGTCACTACAGAAGGGAAGAAGCAGTTACCATTGCCTTGGTCTTTGAGTAGAATGAACCAGTGAAGTTTGGTTTATCCTCTTCTTTGAAGCCGATGCCTGACCCTTCAGGATGATTTGCATCATATTCAAATATGCACCCAGTGGCATAGTTTATCACCAATAACCCATGCTCCCGACAAACATCAGCTAGAGTCAAGGTGCCCACAACATTGGTACGTATGGTGTCTGGCTTGTGAGACTCAC
The DNA here is from genome assembly GCA_021605145.1 of Aegilops bicornis. Taxonomy (NCBI): domain Eukaryota; kingdom Viridiplantae; phylum Streptophyta; class Magnoliopsida; order Poales; family Poaceae; genus Aegilops; species Aegilops bicornis. Next base: position 73,350,863 of record CM038673.1, read on the forward strand.
ACCAGTCAACATTGGGTCTGCCAGTAACACCAGCAGCATTGAAGACATGTGTTGGCTTAACAGTTTGGATATCAAGGACAATGGAAAAGCGCTCTTCCAAGCGACCTTTTCCGTACTCGTATGGAATTCCTTGCTTCTCACATATTTTGCCAAGAAGTCCACCAATCCATCCTGTCCGGCCATATATCAAGAACTTGAGCAAACGAGTTTGGGAAGAACCTTCTGATGTTGGAGCCACCATCTTCGTTTGATTGTTAGTAAACAGATTTAGCATTCCTTTAATTTCCTCAGAGCCCTCATACCCAGGCATCATCAGTGTCCTCGGATGAGGCAACAGTGCACCAGAAACATCACCCCAATAGTCAGAATTAGCTACATACCATTCCATTGTCTTCCTCAGGCCCTCCTCCCATCTAGTGCGCTCAGACCACCCAAGACTCTTGAGCTTCTCATCATCCAAGAAATACCTCTGATCATTGAATGGTCTATTATCGACCAACTGGATTACTTTATCAGCTTCAAGATTGAAAAGCCTGCAGACATCCTTTGCCACATCAGTGACTGTCCTCTCTCTCTTTGTTCCAATGTTGTAAACATGTCCAACTTCTCCACGATGAAGAATGACTTCAAAAGCCTCAGCAACATCCTCACAATAGAGGTAGCTTCGGACATTGGATCCATCACCATGAAGTGGGAGGGGCTTTCCTCTCATAGCCAAAAGAATGAACTTCGGACTAAGCTTGTCAGGAAACTGGTTAGGACCATACACATTATTTCCCCGGGTAGTGATGACCGGCAGACCATAGGATCTCCCATAAGCCATGACAAGCATCTCTGCTCCAGCTTTGGTGGCTGAATAAGGATTTGTGGGGAGCAGCTGTGAGGCCTCATGGTTACCAACCACTGCATCCTCATCAGTCTCGCCATAGACCTCATCAGTGCTAACGTGGATGAACCTCCTGATCTGGCCAGTGACCTTGCAAGCTTCAAGAAGAACATGAGTACCATAAATGTTGTTCTTGGTGAATTCAAAGGAGTTACCAAAAGAATTGTCAACATGTGTCTGGGCTGCAAAGTGCATTATTGTATCAATGTTCTCTGTGACCAGGAGGAAGTTGACAAGATCAGCACTGGCAATATCGCCCTTGACAAACTTGAAGTTTGGTGACGAGCTGGCAGGGAGAAGGTTCTTCAGATTGGAGCAGTAATCAAGCTTGTCAAGGACGACAATCTTGTAATCAGGGTAGTTCCGTACAATGCGGTTTGTGACATGGGAAGCGATGAAACCAGCAGCTCCTGTAATGAGGATGCTCTTAGGTGTGTAGGGTGTCGCCATATTGAACTGTAATTTATGAAATCCTGTTGTACAAGTAGAGTATATAAAAGGATCAGACGAGATACAATTTATGATACAGCCAATATAAAATGAAACAACTGATATGTAATAACTAGAATATTACTATATATTATCTTTTGAACTATCAGAACATGATACAATGAGAAACTGAACCAAGCTCCCCTGTAGAAAGAATTCGGACAGACCAGGAAGGCCAGTCTCAGCCTCTAAGGTCACTACATAAATGGGAAACTGCATCTATTTCTCATAGAGCAGAGGGCATGATCCAACTACCAAGCTCCAAATTAAAACACTGGGAATTTTAACAAAAATGTGGAGAAATGCAGTCATGCAAAACAGGCACACTCCGCCTTTTTGTTTGCGGCAGGAAAATAGTTGGTTCGCACATTCGTACAGATATCGAAGCTGAAAGTAGAATTTATAAGTCATGACAGAGCATCCAGTGTTATTTCCCATCCAGATTAAACAAAAGCGTGCATAACTATTTAGAAACAACAACACATTGGAATGGAGCCACAACATGGAACTCTTTGCGTTTCCAAGCGAACCACACAGGGGAGTAATGCATCGAGGTAAATTTAGATATTCGTGCTATCCTATCAAACCACAACATAACAGAAATACTCACTGTAAAAACATTTTCACTGACAGATCATGGAAAACAATGGATAACAGACAGGAACGTGCAGCAAATCCTAGATAAGTAGACATCTAATGATACTTTTTAGACCAAGATCTGAACCTGTTTTGCTAGTGCATACTACAGTAGTTATTTGTCTTTTTCGTTTTTCCACATCTGGCAGTCCACGTGCCAGCAACTATCCCTAAAGCATGCTCAAGCAGCTAAAACTTGGTCAAACATACCGGGCCACTATCGGTGGATCTTACGAAGAGGCCGAATTTTGAGATCTTGGACTGATCTACGTATGAGGGAGTGAGACAAAAAAAGAAACTAGCACTAGACAACAGCAGAACATGGTCATCTGGGTTAAGATGCGATTTGTGATCTTTCTTTCTTTTCTGATAGATCTGAGCAAAGTTTCCTGTATTCTTGGAACCGTTGCGACTAAACTGATGCAAGAGGGAAGACGGGGAGATGGCATCCGAAGCACGCAAGGAACCCGATCCGGGCTTGGCAAAGAAGCAAACACCTGCCGTGCATTGCAGCACAATGCAAGAACATGGCCACGCACCTCCCCTCAGTCGTCAGCTACGGAGGCAGGCGTCGGTCGACCGGAGGCTGCGGCCCGAGAGAGAGAGAGAGAGAGAGAGACTATGGTTTGCGACGAGGGGAGGGGGAGAGATGCGTAGGGGAAGAGAGGGGAAGAGAAGGCGCGAGACGTACCGTGCGCAGCACGCGGCGGAGAGGAGGACGAGGGGCGGTGGCGTCGGTGGATGAGGGAGAGCCGAGAGGGGGTTTCCCGTCAATAAATGGAGAAAATGGCGGCGTCGGCGGTGGCGGTGTCGGTGTGGGTGTGCGTGAGAGCGAGATGATGGGGGTCGGCGGAAAGCACGACGGGGGAGGTGGTGGGGAAGGCGCTCACGCGGTGTCGCTGCGCCCCTGCCCGCCCCAGATCTCACGCAACCTCCGCCTCCATCACACGGATTTTATTAATTCTCAGTTTCCCTTTCTCCCTCCCTCTTCCCCGGTACTCGCCTCGAGTCCTCCGGGGTCCGGGCCCATCCCATCCCTGTTCCGACCGGAGAAGGCGGCATCGCCAATTGAGAGTGTCATGGGAGAGGCAGTTGGACCGTCGTTGCAGTTAGTTAGCATATCAAAGCTTCTTTTTGGTGTATGTGAGCGGGGTCGGATTCTTCCTCAGATTATCATCCGTTATAGGTGGTGATTGTTGATCCAGGAATGGCTTCTTTAGTAAGCTCGGGAGATCTCTAGTGTGGCCTGATTCGGGTCATCTTCAATCCTTCTCCATCGTTGCATTGGTGGTTGGAGAGACGTACTGAAGATCAGGCTCTACTGTCATCAATCTTGTGCTTTTTGGAAAAGTGACCTTACCTAAGACTTCTTCATCTTGTTCTCCCCGTTGCATTGACCTCACATCTGAAAGGTGGAGATCACTGGTTCAAATGCTTTTGTAGTGCCTTGTTTAACCTTGGCATGGAGGCCTTTGTTCCTTTGTCTGTCGCGGGTAAACTTAGCATTCAAGACTATACTCTTCGTGTATCCGATGAAGTCGTAGTTAAAAGTGCATGTACTCTAGTGTATCGCTTTGGTAATTAATAAAAATCGTTATGGACTAATAAGGGGCGGACCCAGGATTGGGCCAAGCGCAGGGCCCAGGCTGCTACAGTGTTGCTACACTGCTCAATAAGCTACAGTCAACGAAGTAAATTATTCTCACGCCCCGGGCCCAGCCCCTTCCCCCGCCTCCCTCATGGCTGGGGTCCTAGATCCACCACTAGGACTAATAGTTTTATTAAGATGCACTTGAAGGTGTTGTAGTAGTGGATTTTAATCCTACTCAAGGTTCCACCCCTTATCATACGTGGAGCATGAAACAAGTCAAGATAGTCAAGAATAATCAAAACCACCCCTCATGGGTCCACGGAGGTCATCCTGGTCAACAGAAGTCTAAGCAAAGGCTTCATGATCCACATAAAAGAATAAGTCAAAGGAGAAGACAGGAGAGCAAAGAAGCCCTAGTCCAAGCAAGGAAGTATCCTCCTAACGTAGAGATTCTCGAGAGAGACGTTGCAGCAACCGAGCTCCACTGCTCTCTATATTTGAACATTTTGAAATTCGGGTTTTTGAAGTTTCAAGAAAATGTGAAATTTCTCCCAAGGATACATATACACATTCCGATTACACGCGTCAAATTTTGGTAGAAATCTTGTTTTGTTTTGGGCTATACGAAAATAAATACATTTCTGACAGTATACAGGATAAAAGGGGTGCCATTTCTGTGAGGAATTTCTCTTTTTTGTATTTCCCAACATACAAAGTATTTCGTTTCCAAATTTTTACCAGGCCTTAGGAATAAAGTGTATGTATCCATGTATTTTTCTAAAAAAAAAATCGTACCAAAAGTGTGTTTTTCAAAATTTCGAAATATCAAGAGCAGTGGAGCTCGGTAGCTGCAAGCACTTTTCGAGGGATTCTCCCCTTAATAGGCTACAACCCACCTCCTAGCCCAACAAGGAGCACATGGGCTAAAGGACGGGAAATTACCTTGTACTACCCTCCCATGGTCCCACATCCTTACTTCAAGGGTAGGTTTTTCATTTGTCAAGGACCACTAGGCTACATATATAAGGCCCCCATGTGTTGCAAATATGTCATGTATGCAATAATAAATGGTATTATTTATTTCCAAGTTTGTAATTAATGTTTCTGTTTAGTGCTATAATCTCTACTCCTAAAGGGGGATTGGTGCATCATTTTGTTCCGTTACCCTCCTATCGATCAAACGCCCCCTTCACCGTCAACGATTTTTATCCAGACAAAAAAGCACTCACCTTTCGTTCCCTTTTTTAACCGGTTTTTCCCTATCTATAGGAAACAAATCCCTCCACCAAGTTTTTTTATCTCATCCTCTCGCCTCTCCTCTAGGGTTCCAACACCACCTCTGTGCTGCCCCCATGCCTCCTTTGCCTCTACACTGCATGGGTTCTACACCGTCGTGCCCGTCCCCACTATTTGTTGCCAAATAATTGTCCTCTTCCCTGACGATCTTGCAGTGAGAAGACGACCAGCTGTTGGGTGGCCTTCTCCAAGGGCATGTTGTACTGCGGCGTGGCGAGGCGCCGGGGAAGACGCTCCCGCACAGCGCGGTGGTGTGGTTGCAGGGTCGTGTGGCCACGCGGCCATCGCAAGATCGAGCCAATATGCTACGCCTGCCTTTCCTCATCGCAGAGGGCCGACTACTCAATCTCGACAACCTCCGTGGCGTTCAATCACCTGCATATTTAGGTTTGTTGTGCCAATGAACAAATTATTCCACCCAGGTCATGGTAAAGGTGTACCAAATTGGTTTTCGTACTTGTCCCAATTAGATCAAAGGTTGTACTATGGATCTGATGTATTGAAGTCGTTGGCTTCTCTCTATATGATCAAATGTCTACAGATTTCCCTTTTCTCTTTTTATTCTTTTTAATGTCTCTAGATTCGTTGGCCACCTCTGCTAGATACTGCATCTGCTTTAGTAAGATTTTCCATTACAAATTGTGGTACTAAGATTTGGTATATCATCACTAAACTCTAATAAGCAGACTTGATTTTACTACTTTCAATTTATTAGTTCCTGCTCACTAAGCTCTAAATTTATGACAGGTGATGAGTGATATTTTTACACTCATTTCACCTTTATTTAAATTGAGATATTTCATTTAAAAAGATATATTTGCTTCGTTATTGCCACTAATGACTAATGAATGCAAAGAATTCCAAATCCACTCTTTGATGTGTTTCCACAGGAAATGGGCTAAAAGGGGAAAAATCACGTGTGGAAATGGAAGGGAAGAAGAATGAAGGAAGAAGGAACCAATAAAAGGCGTCCCTACAAAGTCAGAGCAAAAGACGATGTTCCATACGTGTGCGAGTGTCCGTATGAACGCCCGTTTGGTGTGGATTCCGAGGCAGCTCGTCCACCTGAACAACTTCTATTAAAGGGACCCCGTCGAAATGTCAAAAGAATGAGCACTGATGTCTGTTATGCAACTTTCTTTTTGTAGACCTACGGGTCCGTAGTTAGTAGCTAGATGGCTTCCTCTCTCTCTCTCTTGATTCTCAATACAATGGTCTCTTGGAGATCCATATTACGTAAGTCTTTTGCGGTGTGTTTGTTGGGATTCGATGAACTTTGAGTTTATGATCAGATCTATGTTTTTATCCATGAAAGTTATTTGAGTCTTCTTTTGTTGGGGAACATAGCAGAAATTCAAAATTTTCCTACGTGTCATCAAGATCTATCTATGGAGAAACCAGCAACGAGGGGAAGGAGAGTGCATCTACATACCCTTGTAGATCGCTAGTTTAAAGCGTTCAAGAGAACGGGGTTGAAGGAGTTGTACTGTCAGTGATCCAAATCACCGGAGATCCTAGTGCCGAACGGACAGCACCTCTGCGTTCAACACACGTACAGCCCGGTGACGTCTCCCATGCCTAGATCCAGCAACTAGAGAGCGAGAGGATGAGCAAGACACAATCCAGCAGCAACACAACCGCGTGGTGGTGGTGGAGGAGCGTGGCAATCCCGCAGCGCCGCCAAGCACCAAGGGAGAGGAGGAGGAGGAGGCAGGCTGCACCAAGAGAGGGAGAAAACTCATGTGTGTTGGGCAGCCCAAAACCTCAAGTATATATAGGGGGAAAGGGGGGCTGCGCCCCCTTTAGGTTTTCCCACCCCAAGGTGCGGCCAGCCCTAGATGGGACTTGGGGGGCGGCCAAGAGGGGGAGGAGTGCCTCCCAAGTCAAGTGGAGGCCCTCCCCCTTAGGGTTTCCCCCTTCCCATGCGCATGGGCCTTGGGGGGGCTGGTGCCCCTGGCCCATTAAGGCTAGGGCGCCCCCCTACAGCCCATGCTACTGTATTGGACGTGGTGGAACAATTTCCGGACCTCCGGACCCCTCCGGAATCCTCCGAATCCTCCAAACCTTCCGAAGCTTCCTACAATACCGAAAAAACCCGAACTTTTTCCTAACCCGAACAACAACTTTCCATATATAAATCTTTACCTACGGACCATTCCGGAACTCCTCGTGACGTCCGGGATCTCATCCGGGACTCGAACAACATTCGGTAACCACATACAAACTTCTTTTATAACCCTAAGCGTCGCCAGACTTTAAGTGTGTAGACCCTACGGGTTCGGGAACCATGCAGACATGACCGAGACGTTCTCCGGTCAATAACCAACAGCGGGATCTGGATACCCATGTTGGTTCCCACATGTTCCACGATGATCTCATCGGATGAACCACGATGTCAAGGACTCAATCGATCCCGTATACAATTCCCTTTGTCGAGCGGCATTGTACTTGCCCGAGATTCGATCGTCGGTATACCGATACCTTGTTCAATCTCGTTACCGGCAAGTCTCTTTACTCGTTCCGTAACACATCATCCCGTGATCAACTCCTTGATCACATTGTGCACATTATGATGATGTCCTACCGCAGGGCCCAGAGATACCTCTCCGTTTACACGGAGTGACAAATCCAGTCTCGATTCGTACAACCCAATGTACACTTTCGGAGATACCGTAATGCACCTTTATAGTCACCCAGATTCGTTGTGACGCTTTGGTACACCCAAAGCATTCCTACGGTATCCGGAGTTGCACAATCTCATGGTCTAAGGAAAAGATACTTGACATTAGAAAAGCTTTAGCATACGAACTACGATCTTTGTGCTAGGCTTAGGATTGGGTCTTGTCCATCACATCATTCTCCTAATGATGTGATCCCGTTATCAACGACATCCAATGTCCATGGTCGTGAAAGCTGTAACCATCTATTGATTAACGAGCTAGTCAACTAGAGGCTTACTAGGGACATGGTGTTGTCTATGTACCCACACATGTATCTGAGTTTCCTATCAATACAATTATAGCATGGATAATAAACGATTATCATGAACAAGGAAATATAATAATAACTAATTTATTATTGCCTCTAGGGCATATTTCCAACAGTCTCCCACTTGCACTAGAGTCAATAATCTAGTTCACATCGTCATGTGATTAACATCGATAGGTCACATCGCCATGTGACCAACATCCAAAGAGTTTACTAGTGTCTGTAAACTAGTTCACATCATCATGTGATTAAGACTCAATGAATTCTGAGGTTTGATCATGTTTTGCTTGTGAGAGAGGCTTTAGTCAACGGGTCTAAACCTTTCAGATCCGTGTGTGCTTTGCAAATTTCTAGGTCATATTGTAAATGCTGTTTCCACGCTCCACTTGGAGCTATTCCAAATGGTTGCTCCACTATACCTATCCGTTTTGCTACTCAGAGTCATTCGGATAGGTGTTAAAGCTTGCATCGACATAACCCTTTACGTTGAACTCTTTATCACCTCCATAATCGAGAAACATGTCCTTAAGGACAATTTTGACCGCTATCCAATGATCCATTCCTGGATCATTCTTGTACCCCTTGACTGACTCATGGCAAGGCACACTTCCGGTGCGGTACACAACATAGCATACTGTAGAGCCTACGTCTAAAGCATAGGGGACGACCTTCGTCCTTTCTCTCTTTTCTGCCGTGGTCGAGCTTTAAGTCTTAACTTCATACCTTACATCTTAGGCAAGAACTCCTTCTTTGACTGATCCATCTTGAACACCTTCAAGATCATGTCAAGGTATATGCTCATTTGAAAGTACCATTAAGCGTTTTTGATCTATCCTTATAGATCTTGATGCTCAATGTTCAAGTAGCTTAATCCAGGTTTTCTATTGAAAAACACCTTTCAAATAACCCTGTATGCTTTCCAGAAATTCTACATCATTTTTGATCAACAATATGTCAACAACATATACTCATCAGAAATTCTATAGTGCTCCCACTCACTTCTTTGGAGATACAAGTTTCTCATAAACCCAAAATCTTTGATCATCTCATCAAAGCGCACATTCCAACTCCGAGATGCTTACTCCAGTCCTTAGAAGGGTCATTTGGAGCCAGCATACCTTTTAGCATCCTTAGGATCGACAAAAAACTTTCTTATTGTATCACATACAACCTTTCCTTACGAAGACTGGTAAGGAAACTCATTTTGACATCCATCTGCCAGATTTCATAAATGCAGCTAATGCTAACATGATTCCGACGGACTTAAGCATCGCTACGGATGAGAAAATCTCATCGTAGTCAACTCCTTGAACTTGTGAAAACTCTTCGCCACAAGTCGAGCTTCATAGACGGTGACATTACCGCCCACGTCCGTCTTCTTCTTAAAGATCCATTTATCTCAATGGCTCGCCGATCATCGGCAAGTCCACCAAAGTCCATGCTTTGTTCTGATACATGGATCCTATCTCGGATTTCATGGCTTCTAACCATTTGTCGGAATTTGGGCCCATCATTGCTTCTCCATAGCTCGTAGGTTCATTGTTGTCTAGCAACATGACCTTCAAGACATGATTGCGTACCACTCTGAAGTAGTACGCATCCTTGTCACCCTACGAGGTACGTTAGTGACTTGATCCGAAACTTCATGATCATTATCATAAGCTTCTACTTCAATTGGTGTAGGTGCCACGGAACAACTTCCTCGTGCCCTGCTACACACTAGTTGAAGTGATGGTTCAATAACCTCATCAAGTCTCCACCATCCTCCCACTCAACTTTTCGAGACAAAACTTTTCCTCGAGAAAGGACCCGATTCAAGAAACAATCCCTATTGCTTTCGGATCTGAATTAGGAGGTATACCCAACTGTTTTGGGTATCCTATGAAGATGTATTTATCCGTTTTGGGTTCGAGCTTATCAACCTGAAACTTTTCCACATAAGCGTCGCAGCCCCAAACTTTTAAGAAACGACAACTTAGGTTTCTCCAAACGGTGTCGTCTCAACGGAATTACGTGGTGCCCCATTAAAGTGAGTGCGGTTGTCTCTAATGCCTAACCCATGAACGATAGTGGTAATTCGATAAGAGATATCATGGTACGCACCATATCCAATAGAGTGCAACTATGATGTTCGGACACACCATCACACTATGGTGTTCCAGGCGGTATTAATTGTGAAACAATTTGCACAATGTCTTAATTGTGTGCCAAAACTTGTAACTCAGATATTCATCTCTATGATCATATCATAGACATTCTATCCTCTTGTCACGAAGATCTTAAACTTCACTCTGAAATTACTTGAACCATTCAATAATTCAGACTTGTGTTTCATCAAGTAAATATACTCAACATCTACTCGAATCATCTGTGAAGTAAGAACATAACGATATTCACTGCATGCCTCAACACTCATTGGACTGCACATATCAAAATGTGTTACTTCCAACAAGTTGCTATCTTGTTCCATCTTCTTGAAACCGAGGCTTTTCACTCATCTTGCCCATGTGGTATGTTTTGCATATCTCAAGTGATTCAAAATCAAGTGAGTCCAAACGATCCATCTGCATGGAGTTTCTTCATGCGTATACACCAATAGACATGGTTTGCATGTCTCAAACTTTTCAAAAATGAGTGAGTCCAAAGATCCATCAACATGGAGCTTCTTCATGCGTATACACCAATATGACTTACATGGCAAAGGCCACAAGTAAGTGGTACTATCATTACTATCTTATTTTTGGCATGAAAAATGTGTATCACTACGATCGTGATTCAATAAACCATTCTTTTAGGTGCAAGACCATTGAAGGTGTTATTCAAATAAATAGAGTAACCATTATTCTCCTTAAATGAATAACCGTATTGCGATAGACATAATCCAATCATGTCTATGCTCAACGCAAACACCAAATGACAATTATTCTGGTTTAATACTAATCTTGATGGTAGAGGGAGCGTGCGATGCTTGATCACATCAACCTTGGAAACACTTCCAACACATATCGTCACTCACCTTTAGCTAATCTCCGTTTATTCCGTAGCTTTTATTTCGAGTTACTAACACTTAGCAACCGAACCGATATCTAATACCACGGTGCTACTAGGAGTACTAGTAAAGTACACATTAACATAATGTATATCCAAGTATACTTCTATCGACCTTTCCAGCCTTCTCATCTACCAAGTATCTAGGGTAATTTCTGCTCCAAAGGCTGTTCCCCTTATTACGAAGCACTTAGTCTCGGGTTTGGGTTCAACCTTGGGTTTCTTCAACGGAGCAGCAACTGATTTGCCGTTGCTTCATGAAGTGTCCCTTCTTGCCCTTGCCCTTCTTGAAACTAGTGGTTTCACCAACCATCAACAATTGATGCTCCTTCTTGATTTTTTACTTTCGCGATGTCAAACAACGCGAATACCTCAAGGATCATCATCTCTATCCTTGATATGTTATAGTTCATCACGAAGCTCTAGCATCTTGGTGGCAATGACTTTGGAGAAACATCACTATCTCATCCGGAAGATCAACTCCCACTCGATTCAAGTGATTGTTGTACTCGAGACAATCTGAGCACAAGCTCAACGATTGAGCTTTTCTCCCTTAGTTTGTAGGCTAAGAAAATCGTGGAGGTCTCATACCTCTTGGCGTGGGCACGAGCCTGAAATCCTAATTTCAGCCCTCGAAACATCTCATATGTTCCGCGACATTTCAAAACGTCTTTCGTGCCTCAACTCTAAACCGTTTAACTGAACTATCACGTAGTTATCAAAAGCGTGTATGTCCGATGTTCGCAACATCCACAAACGACGTTTGGGGTTCAAAGCACACCGAAGCGGTGCATTAAGGACATAAGCTTTCTACTGTCCGCATAATCGCTACTGTCAACTTTCAACTATATTTTCTCTAGGAACATATCTAAACAGTGGAACTAAAGCGCGAGCTTATGACATAATTTGCAAAAGGTCTTTTGACTATGTTCAAGATAATTAAGTTCATCTTATGAACTCCCACTCAGATAGACATCCCTCTGGTCATCTAAGTGATTACATGATCCGAGTCAACTAGGCCGTGTCCGATCATCACGTGAGACGGACTAGTCATCATCGGTGAACATCTTCATGTTGATCGTATCTACTATACGACTCATGCTCGACCTTTCGGTCTCTCGTGTTCCGAGGCCATGTCCATGCATGCTAGGCTCGTCAAGTTAACCCTAAGTGTTTCGCGTGTGTAAATCTGTCTTACACCCGTTGTATGTGAACGTAAGAATCCATCACACCCGATCATCACGTGGTGCTTAGAAGCGTCGAACTTTAGCAACGATGCAGCTTAGGGAGAACACTTCTTGAAATTGTTGTAAGGGATCATCTTATTTACTACCGTCGTTCTAAGTAAACAAGATGCATAAACATAATAAACATCACATGCAATCAAATAGTGACATGATATGGCCAATATCATTTTGCTCCTTTTGATCTCCATCTTCGGGCTCCATGATCATCATCGTCACCGCATGACACCATGATCTCCATCATCATGATCTCCATCATCGTGTCTCCATGAAGTTGTCTCGCCAACTATTACTTCTACTACTATGGCTACCGGTTAGCAATAAAGTAAAGTAATTACATGGCGTTGTTTAATGACACGCAGGTCATACAATAAATAAAGACAACTCCTATGGCTCCTGCCGTTGTCATACTCATCGACATGCAAGTCGTGATTCCTATTACAAGAACATGATCAATCTCATACATCACATATCATTCATCACATTCTTCTTGGCCATATCACATCACATAGCAAACCCTGCAAGAACAAGTTAGACGTCCTCTAATTGTTGTTTGCTTGTTTTACGTGGCTGCTATGGGTTTCTAGCAAGAACGTTTCTTACCTACGCAAAACCACAACGTGATATGCCAATTGCTATTTACCCTTCATAAGGACCCTTTTCATCGAATCCGTTCCGACTAAAGTGGGAGACCGGCACCCGCTAGCCACCTTATGCACCAAGTGCATGTCGATTGGTGGAACCTGTCTCACGTAAAATGCGTGTAAGGTCGGTCCGGGCCGCTTCATCCCACAATACCGTCGAAACAAGATTGGACTAGTAACGGTAAGCATATTGAACATCATCAACGCCCACAACTACTTTGTGTTCTACTCGTGCAAAGAATCTACGCAATAGACCTAGCTCATGATGCCATTGTTGGGGAACGTAGCAGAAATTCAAAATTTTCCCTCGTGTCACCAAGATCTATCTATGGAGAAACCAGCAACGAGGGAAGGAGAGTGCATCTACATACCCTTGTAGATCGCTAAGCGGAAGCGTTCAAGAGAACGGGCTTGAAGGAGTCGTACTGCTGTGATCCAAATCACCGGAGATCCTAGTGCCGAACGGACAGCACCTCCGCGTTCAACACACGTACAGCCGGTGGCGTCTCCCATGCCTTGATCCAGCAAGGAGAGAGGGAGAGGTTGAGGAAGACTCCATCCAGCAGCAACACAACTGCGTGGTGGTGGTGGAGGCGTGGCAATCCCAAGCAGGCTTCGCCAAGCACCAAGGGAGAGGAGGAGGAGGAGAGGTGGCTGCACCAAGAGAGGGAGAAAACTCATGTGTGTTGGGCAGCCCAAAACCTCAAGTATATATAGGGGAAGGGGCTGCGCCCCTTTAGGGTTTCCCACCCCAAGGGGTGCGGCCAGCCCTAGATGGGACTTGGGGGCGGCCAGAGGGGAGGAGTGCCTCCCAAGTCAAGTGGAGGCCCTCCCCTTAGGGTTTCCCCTTCCCATGCGCATGGGCCTTGGGGGCTGGTGCCCCTGGCCCATTAAGGCTAGGGCGCCCCCTACAGCCCATGCTACTGTATTGGACGTGGTGGAACAATTTCCGGACATCCGGACCCCTCCGAATCCTCCGGAATCCTCCAAACCTTCCGAAGCTTCCGGTACAATACCGAAAAACCCGAACTTTTTCCTAACCCGAACAACAACTTTCCATATATAAATCTTTACCTACGGACCATTCCGGAACTCCTCGTGACGTCCGGGATCTCATCCGGGACTCCGAACAACATTCGGTAACCACATACAAACTTCTTTTATAACCCTAGCGTCATCGAACCTTAAGTGTGTAGACCCTACGGGTTCGGGAACCATGCAGACATGACCGAGACGTTCTCGGTCAATAACCAACAGCGGGATCTGGATACCCATGTTGGTTCCCACATGTTCCACGATGATCTCATCGGATGAACCACGATGTAAAGGACTCAATCGATCCCGTATACAATTCCCTTTGTCTAGCGGCATTGTACTTGCCCGAGATTCGATCGTCGGTATCCCGATACCTTGTTCAATCTCGTTACAGGCAAGTCTCTTTACTCGTTCCGTAACACATCATCCCGTGATCAACTCCTTGATCACATTGTGCACATTATGATGATGTCCTACCGTGTGGGCCCAGAGATACCTCTCCGTTTACACGGAGTGACAAATCCCAGTCTCGATTCGTGCCAACCCAACAGACACTTTCGGAGATACCTGTAATGCACCTTTATAGTCACCCGATTCGTTGTGACGTTTGGTACACCCAAAGCATTCCTACGGTATCCGGGAGTTGCATAATCTCATGGTCTAAGGAAAAGATACTTGACATTAGAAAAGCTTTAGCATACGAACTACGATCTTTGTACTAGGCTTAGGATTGGGTCTTGTCCATCACATCATTCTCTTAATGATGTGATCCCGTTATCAACGACATCCAATGTCCATGGTCGTGAAGCTGTAACCATCTATTGATTAACGAGCTAGTCAACTAGAGGCTTACTAGGGACATGGTGTTGTCTATGTACCCACACATGTATCTGAGTTTCCTATCAATACAATTATAGCATGGATAATAAACGATTATCATGAACAAGGAAATATAATAATAACTAATTTATTATTGCCTCTAGGGCATATTTCCAACATATTTGATCTCTTATATGCATGATTGATTATAGACTCGTATTTCTTTTTCGATATTTGGGTTTTTTAGCCAACTTGATCTATTATCTTGCAATGGGATTGTGATGGGTTCAATCTTACGGTGCTTGATCCCAGTGACAGAAGGGGAAACGACACGTATGTATCGTTGCTATTAAGGATAACAAGATGGGGTCTATTTCTACATAAATAGATCTTGTCTACATCATGTCATCGTTCTTATTGCATTACTTCATTTTTCCATGAACTTAATACACTAGACGCATGTTGGATAGCGGTCGATGTGTGGAGTAATAGTAGTAGATGCAGGCAGAAGTTGGTCTACTAATCTTGGACGTGATGCCTATATAATGATCATTGTTTGGATGTCGTCATGATTATTTGAAGTTCTATCAATTGCCCAACAATAATTATTTTCCCACCATTTGCTATTTTTCTCGAGAGAAGCCACTAGTGAAACCTACGCCCCCAGGTCTCTTCTTTAATATATTTGCCTTCGCGGTCTGTTTTATTTTCTTTTATTTTCAGTTCTATTAAACCAAAAATACAAAAATACCTTGCTGCACTTTATTTTATTTGCGCTCCATTTATCCTATCTATTACAACTTTATCCCGTCTCCTCGCCAATTTCTGGCGTTGTTCCCTGAAAGGGATTGACAGCCCCTTTAACACGCCGGGTTGCGAGTATATGTTATTTGTGTGCAGGGGCTGTTTACGTTGTGTTGTGTGGTTCTTCTACTCATTCAATAACCTTGGTATCATCACCGAGGGAAATACCTACCGTTGTTGTGCTGCATAATCCCTTCCTCTTTGGGGAAATACCGACGTAGTTCTAGCAGACATCAAAAGGAATTTCTGGCGCCATTGCCGGGGAGGATCATCAACATCAACCAGGTTCCTAATCACAATCTCATCTCCTCGCAATTTACATTATTTGCCATTTGCCTCTCGTTTTCCTCTCCCCCACTTCACAACAATTTGCCGTTTTATTCGCCCTCTTTTTCGTTCGCCGTTTTCTCGCCAGATATGTTTTTAAGTGCAATCTTGTTGTGTAGTCACCATGACTCAAGAGAGCACCAAGTTGTGTGATTTATCAAATACCAACAACGATGATTTTATTAGCACTCCGATTGCTCCTCCCGCCACTAGTGCGGAGTCTTGTGATATTAATACTGCTTTGCTGAATCTTGTTATGAAAGATCAATTTGCCGGTACTCCTAATGAGGATGTCGCGTCCCATCTTAACACATTCATGGAATTATGCGATATGCAAAAGAAAAAAGATGTGGACAATGATGTTGTGAAGTTGAAATTATTTCTGTTTTCTTTGCGAGATCATGCAAAAAATTGGTTTTCTTCTTTGCCTCGCAATAGTATCGATTCTTGGAACAAGTGCAAGGATGCTTTTATTACTAAGTATTTTCCGCCCGCAAAATCATTTCCCTTAGAATCGAGATCATAAATTTCAAGCAACCTGAACATGAGCATGTTGCACAATCTTGGGAAAGGATGAAAATGCTAAGGAATTGCCCAACTCATGGGCTAAATCTTTGGATGATCATACAAATTTTTTACGCGGGGTTGAATATTGTTTCTCATAATCTTTTAGATTCCGCCGTGGGGGTACTTTTATGGAAATTACTTTGGGTGAAGCTACTAAATTGCCAGACAATAGTATGGCCAATTACTCACAATGGCATATCGAAAGAGCTCTGATGACCCACAAGTATATGGGGTCAATTGTAGCCTTTTCGATAAGTAAGAGTGTCGAACCCAACGAGGAGCAGAAGGAAATGACAAGTGGTTTTCAGCAAGGTAATGTCTGCAAGTGCTAAAATTGGAAGTAGCGGAGTAGTTTGATAGCAAGATAATTTGTAACGAGCAAGTAACGATAGTAGTAGCAAAAGTGCAGCAAGGTATCCCAATCCTTTTGAGGCAAAGGAGAGGCCAAAACGATCTCTTATGATAAGCAAAGTGTTCTTGAGGGTACACGGGAATTTTATCTAGTCACTTTCATCATGTTGGCTTAATTCATGTTCAGTACTTTGATAATTTGATATGTGGGTGGACCGGTGCTTAGGTGTTGTTATTACTTGAACAAGCCTCCTACTTATGATTAACCCTCTCGCAAGCATCCGCAACTACGAGAAAAGTATTAAGAATAAATTCTAACCATATCATTACACTTTCGGATCCAATCGGTCCCTTACGGAATAGCGCATAAACTGGGGTTTAAGCTCATGTCACTCTCGCAACCCACCATCTAATAACTACTCCATAATGCATTCCCTTAGGCCCAAATATGGTGAAGTGTCATGTAGTCGACGTTCACATGACACCACTAAGAGAATGACAACATACATATCATCAAAATATTGAACACATATCAAGTTCACATGATTTCTCCCATGACCTCAAGAACGAAAGTAACTACTCCCAAATGATAAACATGCTCAAGATCAGAGGGGTATTAAATAGCATAATGGATTTGAACATATAATCTTCCACCAAATAAACCATATAGTAATCAACTACAAGATGTAATCAACACTACTAGACACCCACAAGCACCAATCATAGTTTTGATACAAAGATTGAACACAAGAGATGGACTAGGGTTTGAGAGGAGTTAGTGTTGTGAAGATGTTGATGAAGATAGCCCTCCCCAAGATGGGAGAGTTGTTGGTGATGATGATGACGATGGTTTCCCCTCCGAGAGGGAAGTTCCCCCGGCGGAATCGCTCCACCTGGGGGCAAAAGTGCTCCTGCCCAAGTTCCGCCTCGAGGCGGCGACTCTTCATCCCGAATGTCCTCCCCTGATTTTTTTCTAGGTCAAAATGACTTATATACCAGAAGATGGGCACTGTAGGTGGGCCGAGGAGGGCAGCACCCACCAGGGCGTGCCTGGGCCTCCTGGCGCGCCCAGGTGGTTTGTGGCCACCTGGTGGCCCCCCTCTGGTACTTATTTGCCCTAATATTTATTAAATATTCCATAAAAAATCCTCGGGAAGTTTCAGCTCATTTTGAGTTGTGCAGAATAGGTAGCTTGACGTAGCTTTTTCAGGTCCAGATTTCCAGCTGCCGGGATTCTTCCCCTTTGTGCATACCTTGCATATTATGAGATAAAATGTATTATAATTACTCCAAAAAGCATTATTATGCAATAAAACAAAATAAATAACAGTAGGAAAACATGATGCAAAATGGACGTATCAAATCCCCCAAGCTTAGACCTCGCTTGTCCTCAAGCAAAAACCGAAATCGAAAAACATGTCCACATGCTTAGAGAGAGAGGTCTTGATAAAAACAAAAATACGGACATAGCAGCATCATGTGACTTATTATAACAGCAACAAACTTTAACATAAAACTTTTATCATAGACTTCTCATAAACAAGTGACAATTCATCACAACATCGAGGTATAAAGCATAAACTCTATTGGAAACCGACAAACTATGTTCTTAGTCAACGTTGCAACTACAACTTATCATCTTTTTAGGAAGAATCACGTATTGGAGCCTTTAGGCAAGTCCACATACTCAACCATCATTTAGTCGATTGCTAACACTCATCGCATACACATGAGCAAAACGTTTCAACCGCACACAAAGGAAGATAGGGGCTTATAGTTTTGCCTCCCAACGCATTCACCTCAGGGGTGATGTCAACAATAATAACTCATGCTACCCATATTCAACTGGATATATGTGCCTAGATCTTTCCTCACCACATGATGCTTGCCAAAGGAGAAAAATAAAAGGAATAGAGAGAAAAACTTTGACTCTTGCATAAAAGTAAATACATGAAAGTAAAAGATAGGCCTTCACAGAGGGGAGCAGAGGTTGCCATGCGCTTTTTGTTTGTATGCTCAACTCCTTAGTGCAAGAGAACGTCACGTTATATTGCCCCTTGTGATGGTAACCTTTATTATGTAGTCTGTCGCTTTTATTCTTCACCATCACAAGTTCGTACAATGCTCAATTTTGCCTTACACTAAATGATCTCACACTTTTAGAAGCAATTTATATTGCCTTTTTTGCACCGATGACAACTTACTTGAAGGATCTTACTCAATCCATAGGTAGGTATGGTGGACACTCAAACAAGATTTGGGTTTAAGGGCTTTGGATGCACAAGTAGTATCTCTACTTAGTACGGAGTTTTTGGCTAGCAAAGATAGGGGCAAGCACCACATGTTGAAGGATCTATGAAAATATAACTTCTGTGTGAATATGAACAAACATAAATCATTAAGTTGTCTTCCTTGTCAAACGTCAACAATTTTGGCATGTAATATTTTGATGGGTGCTCACAATCATAAAAGATTTCCATGATAGTGTATTTATATGTGAATCTTCTCTTCCCTTATTAATTCTTTCATGAGTTGCATCATTGACCAATTCTATGTTTGTCAATCTACAATAAAGTTTTCTACTTATACTTTTCCTTATGTAATGTCATCACTTACCATAAGATTAGCATATGATCTTTTTCTTTTATTCCCTTTCTTTTTATTAAAACAAGAAAAGTAAAGAAGGCAAGACTCAAACTAAACTTTATTATATATCTCGCACATGATTACAAGGATTGATCACTAAGAAAACTCACAAAAAGAAAGGATCGAACTAAACTTTTATTCGTCTAATAGCAAAAGATAACCATGGATCGAAGTAAGAAAGTAAAGGCAAAAGATAGTGGAGATGATACGATACCGGGGCACCTCCCCCAAGCTTGGCGAAAGCCAAGGGGAGTGCCCATACCCAATACTCAGTTTTATTTTGGTGGTGAAGAGGAAGATGGTGGTGATGAAGTAGAAGCAATCCGGTCTTTAAGGACCAAGAGGCTCTCCAATCTTCGAATGACTCTCCGCAGGGAAGCGATGTGCTCCATATGCAGAATATTTTCACGATTGAGATGCTTATTGTGTATACAAACCATATCAATGATCATGAAGGCTGCAATCTCGGTGGGGGTAAGATGAGCATAGTAGGGTTCAAGGATATCTTCCTCTTCCTCATCAGCAGGCAAGGCTTGCTCGTCCATCGGAACTTGATCTCCGGTGGCCTCCTTGCTCTTGTCCTCCTTAGCTGCTCCAACGGGGTCTTCTCTCTTCAGCTCGATCTTCATCAACCAAGCATCCTCTTCCATACGATCAGAGGGAGAAGAAGACATGATGCCTGGCTCAACAGATCTGACAGAAAACAGCAAGAAAAGAAAACGGGAGATTTCTCCGCGATACGGAGGTTAACAGGTTTAGGAGGTACATATATATTTTTTTATCTTGGGAACAAGCAGAACGGAAGAAAAACAGAGTCCAGAAAGTACCCGAGGTGGGCACAACCCACCTGGGCGCGCCAGGCAGTGTATCGTGCCCACCAGGGTCACTTTCCTGGAAGTTTCTTATTTTGCTAATTTTTTAAATATTCCAAAACCGACAAAATTTATTTTTGCGGACTATTTGAGTCTGTTTACTTATTGTATCACGTACCTCCCATTTTTCCTTTTTCTGGAGGATCCCGGAAGGTTTCCTTTATGTATTCTTCCGGCGTCAAAGTTTGGATAACATTGCTTTCCACATTAATGGGCGTACCTGAGATATAGTGTTTTATTCGTTGCCCATTGACAACCTTCGGGTTAGTCCCTTCGGCATTATTTATTTTGATAGCTCCGGATCGATAGACCTCCTCGATGACATAGGGTCCTTCCCATTTGGAGAGGAGTTTTCCTGCAAAGAATCTAAAACGAGAGTTGTATAAAAGAACATATTCTCTGACTTTGAACTCGCGCTTTTGGATTCTTTTGTCATGCCATCTTTTAACTTTTTTCTTTGAACAATTTTGCATCTTCGTAAGCCTAGTTTCTCCATTCATCTAATGATATAATATCAAATAACCTCTTTTCCCCAGCAAGTTTGAAATCATAATTGAGTTCTTTAATTGCCAAAATGCTTTGTGTTCTAACTCAAGAGGTAAATGACAAGCTTTTCCATAAACCATTTTATATGGAGACATACCCATAGGATTTTTATATGTTGTTCTATAAGCCCAAAGTGCATCATCTAATTTCTTAGACCAATTCTTCCGGGACCTATTAACAATCTTCTGTAAGATTACTTTTATTTCTCTATTGCTAAGTTCAACTTGACCACTGGACTGAGGATGATAAGGTGATGCAATTCTATGGTTAACATCATACTTAACAAGCATTTTACAGAAAGCACCATGAATAAAGTGTGAACCACCATTAGTCATTAAATATCTAGGGACTCCAAACATTGGGAAAATAAATTCTTTAAGCATTTTAATAAAGGTGTTGTGATAAGCACTACTAGTTGGAATAGCTTCTGCCCACTTAGTAACACAACCAACAGCAACCAAAATATGAGTATACCCATTAGACGAAGGAAAAGGTCCCATAAAATCAAATCCCCAAACATCAAATGGTTCAACAAGAAGTGAATAATTCATAGGCATTTCTTAACGCTTACCGATATTACCTATTCTTTGACATTCATCACAAGATGAGACAAACTTACAAGCATCCTTGAAGAGAGTAGGCCAATAAAAACCAGATTGCAATACCTTATGAGCGGTTCTGACTCCTGCATGATGTCCTCCATAAGCCTCGGAGTGACATTTCCGTAGGATTTGTTCCTATTCATGCTCAGGTACACAACATCTAATAATACCATCTACTCCTTCTTTATAAAGATGTGGGTCATACCAAAAGTGATGTCTTAAATCATAGAAGAATTTTTTCTTTTGTTGGTATGTAAAGCTAGGTGGTATGTATTTAGCAACAATATAATTAGCATAGTCAGCATAGCATGGTGTATTGTTAGAAACATTTATTGCAGCTAACTGTTCATCAGGAAAGCTATCATTAATAGTTTGTGGGTCATCAAGAATATTTTCAAGCCTAGACAAGTTATCAGCTATGGGATTCTCTGCCCCTTTTCTATCAGTGATATGCAAATCAAATTCTTGTAGCAGAAGAACCCACCTAATGAGTATAGGTTCAACATCTTTCTTTTTCATAAGATATTTTATAGCAGCATGATCGGTAAAGAATCTATCAGTCATTCTGTTGCCTTCCTACTGCAGTATGACGAGGAGCTGAAAAATGCTTCTATGAGCCCTTCCTCTGTTTATGGAAAAGAAACAAGGGTGTTGGCCACTTCTACAGTCAAACAATGAAACAACCGACCGAATACAACAGAAAGTGGCTACCGCCTTCGCAAGGAACAGTCAAGCTTAATACTGACGCTGCCTTCTCGGCCGATAGTGGGAATAGTTGGACGGAAGGTGTTGCCAGGGATTACAGAGGACAGGTCATCCTGTCACTAGGCAATCAGTTGCCAAGATTGAGCAACGTCGAGGAAGCGGAAGCCCGTGCAGAACTGTTTGGCTTGCATGCTCTGGCCGCCGTCTTCAGAGGCCCGGTGGAGCTTGAAATGGATTGCAAAACTACAATTGGAGCTCAGTATTGATGGCCTCAGCCTATCCGCGTGCTATGGAGTGATCCGTGACTTTCGAGATGCTCTTGCTTTTTTTCAGAACACAGCTTATCCTGTACTGGGAGAGACTGCAACGTTTTGGCCCATGAGATGGCAACTGAAGCAAAGCAAAAAAGGTGACGTGCGTATCATTGCGGGAGTTCCTGATAGATTAAGATTTCTATTGACCCTGGATTGTAATCCTTCTACTTGAGCTCTTCTGCTCTTGTTTCTAAAAAAGAGCTTATTTTCCCTTGCAATAAAAGATCATACATATTTAGGAGCAATTTTTATTACTTTTTGCACCTATGAAAACTTACTTGAAGGATCTTATTCAATCCATAGGTAGATATGGTGGACTCTCATGTCAAGAAACTGGGTTAAAGGGTTTTTGAATGAAGAAGTAGTATTTCTACTTAGTACAAAATTTTGGCTAGCAAAACTTACTCTTATAGTAAGAAGTGGCGGTAGAAAAATGCTAGTGATATAGAGATGTGAAACCTCTATGAATCAAGAACCGAGAAAAACTCCAACATCAAAAACATCATAGAAGATGCATATGAAGTCCGTTTTCGATGAACTCGAGCTTGTCATGAAGATGACCACAAGCTCTAAAACTCACAACGAAAAACACCAAATAAGAACCAAGAAAGATGATGAAATGATGCAATGGTACGATCAAGCTACTTACTTGAGAGCTCACCTTGATAGTATGGCAATCGATCATATAACCCAGTCTCCTGACTAGCACCATGAGACCGGTAAAATAGAAAACCTATCAAGGGAAAACATTTGCCTTGCATATAGTCCACTTGAGCTCACTACAAAAAAAAATACACTTCCGTGATGATACGTGTTTGTCACAGTAGGTCGCGTTTTTTGTCATGCATGTACATCCATGAAGATTTTATGACAGAATCAAGATAGTCATACTGTCTTTGTCATAGAAGTGTTCCATGACATTACCAAAATTATCATCACGGAAGTGTCCACTTCCATGACGATTAATCGCGCGTCACAGAAGTGCTTTCGTCAAGGGTGACCGACACGTGGCATCCACCGTAACGGAACGCTGTTAAGCTATCGGGTCCGGTTTTGGATCCGATAACCCGTTAGCAGCCCGACCAATGGGGATCTTCCACGTGTAAAATCATCATTGGATGGAGAAAACACGTCTCGGCTCACCGTTGGGACAGATGTCATCCACTCATTGGACCGAAGGCGCTTATGATACGGCGACACGTGGCACAGCCCAACAGAGGCTTATTCCTGTGAAAAGGCCGACCCGTTTGACTTGGTCAAAAGGTGGCGGGCCGGCCCACAGAAAGCTTGTTAACGGCCTGTTCGCATATAGCCCATTTACAGCCCGCTAACCCAGGGCCCATTACGACCTCTCCGAATTAGGCCCAGTAGTGTCATCTGGGCCGTCCAATATGATTCTAGCCCGTTTTAACTTTCAGCCCATGTGTGGCCCATGACTTCTTTCGGCCCATATGAGGCCCTTTGTAACTCTTGGCCCATTAACGGCCCGTGGTGAAACTGGCCCGTAATGAACAGTGTATCACTTTATACCCATTAACGGCCCGTTATTCCATTGGGCGTTTCCAATAAGTTATCTTTCGGCCTTCTCGGGGCCCATTGATTCTTGGGCTCATTTGCGATTCTACATACGGCTGTTATTCGCTATTTTCTGCTTGTGGGCCAAATTCAGCCCGTCGTTATAGTCGGCCCGTTTGCAGACCGTTAATACGTTGGGCCGTTTTCATGTCAAAAAAAACCGTTGGGCTGTTTTCATAGAATTATAAAATACGCCCTATTAACGGCCCATTATGGTCCACAAATAGTACGGCCCATTATTGGCGAAATGATGATACGCCCCGTAGAAGGCCCATGGATCCTACGGCCCATATGAGGCCCATGGATCGTACGGCCCGTAGAAGGCCCATGGATCATATGGCCCGTAGAAGGCCCATGGACCCTACGGCCCGTAGAAGGGCCATGAATCCTAAGGCCCGTATAGAAGGCCAATGGATCCTACGGCCCGTATAGAAGGCCAATGGATCCTACGGCCGGAGGAAGGCCCATGGATCATACGGCCTGCAGGAGGCCCATGGTTACAATAGTGCGTGTGTTGCCATGATTATTTTGGCCTAGTTACCAAAAATAGGCTATTGTGGCCACTAGAAAAACACAGAAAAAGAACCGCAGTGACTACAAGCAAACAACTAAACAAGACAATAAGTAAATAAATAAGCAAGCAATTAACACTAGCCTATTACCGCTATTACACATATTACGTCCACTCGGCATCAAAGTTCGCCACCAGTGAGAATATACGGAACAAAGCAGCATATTACATACACTGGCCGTCAGAATTGGCCACCAGTGCAAATAAACGCGGCAGCAAAACAAGAGCATAACTGAAACAACTTCAAAAGAGCTCAAGAAAGCGTTATCACAGGTATCCACCATGTCGGCAATAAGCTTAGCAAGCTTATTAGCTTTGTCCTGTTTGGCGCTAAAATCTTTCCAACGCTTGTTGTTGCACGGAAAGTATGCATCTGAATGCTCGAGGACTTCCGCAGTCATACGCTTCTTGTCGAAAGCACGGTGATCGATGTCTTTCAACTTGTAGTTGAGACTCAAGAAACCGAACTGATTCGCATAAAGTGAGTTTGAATAGCTTGTGCAAGCGGTAGTGGCCTCAGAACTCGAACACTAAACCAAGACAGGACTTTCGGGTTGTCTCATTGTCTTCAAGATAGTCTTACTTAGCTGTTTTATCGCCTTTGTTGGAGACCAACAAGGATGTGTCACTATCCTGAACCTTATCTGCATTACTTCCTTTACCATTGCTTAATAAGGCACTCTTCCCCAATATTCTATCAGCATTCTAAAAGAAGAAACAAGCAGACACATAACAAGTTTAGCATGTACTAGTATATGAAACTCATTTCAGTGAACCAGTTCATTAGTAAGGTGGACAGGATTAAACTACCATGTCTTCTATTGCCAAGTACTAGTACATAATAAAAGCATCAAACAAACATATATCTATGTCCTATGGTCACTGCATTGTCTTGCCAAATCAAAATAGAGACACGATTCAAATCATATAAGTTCAAGACAAAGCAGCAGTGAAAGAATACAAAGCGTGGGAAACTACACGGCACAACAAGATTTCAGATGGGTACCACGGGTCTACATGTACAACAACACTATTGGCTCTGTTGTGATGCTAGTAATGTGCATGATATGAAAGTCAACTGTATACACAATTGAAATTGAAATCAACAGAGCTATTGATAAGAGCAAACCTGTTAAAGAAACATGCGTGAACATAGCTGCTGTGCCATTGGAGTTTCGATTGGATCCTTCAATTTAAAAATAAGTTTGTATGAGTAAATACAATGATACAAGAGCAAAGCAATCATAGTTAAAAAAGGCGCGCCTAGGCGAGCGCTTAAGCGCGCCTAGGCTCTAGGCGTTGTCAAAACGCATTGCGCATAACTACGCTTAATCTGTGCATAACTGCGCATAAGCATGCGCTTTGGTCAGTAAAGCGCAAGGCGGTGGCAAAACGCACAATTAACGCCTAGCGCTTTTTTGAACTATGATAGCAATGGAATCTTAGATTAGAACAGTTGTTCTTCAGGTTTAGGCACTTGTTCTACATGAACAGAGTATAGTAAGACGCAAGAATATAATACTTAAAAATATAAAATGAGCTCATAGACCTTACCACATTCTTGGTTCGGGACCAAGATGGAACAAAGGCGTTCCAGTCATCGTCCGATAAATGTGTCTCGAGGAGAACGTAAAGGGAATTTGATGAGTTTCTTTGCCGGTGAAGTACATTTTCTTCAGGTAATTCCGATACTGCCACCAAGCATTCTTGAAGATAGCAGAGGTATTAGCACAGGTTACCTCATCCTGAGTTTCCAAATTGGTCCTTCTCTATAGAGAAAAATGGGAAAATTTGTTGTATTATAACCATCATGGAGGTAGGATGTATGGGACAAAGCAAAGTAATTGCCATGAATAAAATTACTTACACATAACTCCTGGACAAACACACCGCAATCGCATTTTCCTTCATCTTGATATAATATTTCCAAGATGGGAAGATACGCATATCTGATTTAACAACATCAAATGCGATAGATGCTAAACTACGACTAGCTGGTTGTGCTTCCTCCACAGGAATAGGCGTACTAACCGTGGAGTTGGGTTTCGCCGTGATAATCTTGGCCCTTTGGGCACCGGAGCTGCCTTACTAACTGCTCTTGTTTGGAAGCTCTGTGGTGGAGATGGTGCCGTGTCAATGTGAACTGAGTTACTATCGGCTGGGGTTGGGGTTAGATTGGGTGAAGTTGGTTCTCTGTCCATCGCAGAGGGGTACAATCTCTGAGAGTTTGGGTTATGTGTGGTAGGGCTGGTTCTTGTGCATGTACAACCGGGTGCTATCTCCACCAAGAGGTAGCACTGCTTTTATTTGAAGAACGTGTTTTAGTCCGCTAGATATCGCATCACCAGCTCCAATTCAAATGGCTGATAAACAGGAAACATAGTTGAATGTACAGACATTGTATGAGAGATGATGCAATAGATAGTGTGGAAAAAGAGGGCATGAAATAGTTGACATGTATATTGTTTAACTAAAACGGATAGCATGACATACTTTTACATATATGATGTCTATCTAAACTGGATAGCATAGCATAACATAATTCAAAGATATGATGAATAACAAAACAGGATCACATGACATAATTCACTTACATGTTATCTAAGTAATCAGGATCGCATGATTTAATTCACATATGTGATTTATATGCTAAACAGAGGGCATTCGATATGATGTCTGAACTAAGAACATGGTGTTGAATATTGTGTATATAATGTCTAAACTATGCAATGCAAGACACCATATGCATGATATGAGCAAGTATAACTGCAAGCAAGTTAGAGCCTACACCTCAATGGGGGAATAGGACTGGTCATCTATCTCTCAATCCATCTCGAGGAGCTATCGGGACCCAACAAGAGATCTGCCTTGACGTGTAGCACCACTCGCTCAAGGCCTTGTTTTCACTCCAGATTTTTCCATCTCCCACCCAAATGGCTGATTCACAGGAAGAGTAGTTTAATGTACAAACATTGTCGACAAATGGAAATGTAACGAAGAAAAAGATGGGCAAGATATCATTCAAATATATGATGTCTGGTTAAACAGGATGGCATTGCACATTTCACATAAATTATGGCTGGCTAAAAGACATGAGACTGCATAATTCCCATATATGATATAGAAACTAAACAGGTGGCATTACGTAACATGTCTAAACTAAGCAGATGACATATATGATGTCAAAAGTAGGCACTTCAAGGCAACATATGCATGATATGACTAACATCATCATGCCAAGGTAGAGCAAACACCTTAGGGGGTAAATAGGAGTGGTCATTGATTATGCAGAATCCGCCTCGAGCAGATATCTTCCTCTGGATTACACCGAGAGGGGTGGGAAGGGTTTGCCATTGAACCCACCATGGAGCGATGTCTGCATGACATTGTATTGCCGCCAAGAAACTCTTCTCTTTTTCTCTACATGTTCAGCATGACTGTACAATATCTGACATGCATACGAAAAAAATATGGTGAGATTATGTAAGGAGAGCATGCAGAAATTTAGAGTGATGGTAACAACCAGTGGATGGATCCAAAAATAATGATAGCAGGTTGATGATTGCTTTAATTTAATAAAAAGACAGATGATGATTGCTTTACTATTTGTTTCCCACCCAAGATGAACAACATAGGCATACCCTAGGTGAACCAGATATTAGATGTACATACTATTCATTGCTGCCTCGACATGTGCCCCACAACTAATTTAGAACTCAAGTTTGAACATTAATTTGGACCTGACTTGGGAGTCCAAGAGCTGACCAGGATGATAAAGTAGTAGGTAAGTTTAAGCAATGCATAACATAAGCGAAACAAAAGAGTGCGACCTCTCTTGTGGACCCGTACTCCTCGGGTTCATCTCTTGAGTCGATGATGGTGATGCTGCTATGGTGGTGCCGCGGTGGAAGGAGATCTGAGGCGGCAAAAGACGGTCAGGAGTCGTGATGTCTGGTTTGGTGGATGCTTTTGTCGATGGAGCAGCTCAGGTGAGGTGGACGACATCGCGGCAGGAGCATGACAAACCACACAAAGTTCCCTTCGACACCTACCTGTAACTAAAGTAATTCTGTAAGGGCTCATTTGGCTTGCATGATTCTAAAAACGCAGGGATAGGAAAAACACCAGAATAGGATAGGAATGCACATGGTAAACAGAACATTTGTAAACACGGGATTTCTGTCAACTTCGGTGTTTGGTTTACATGAATTAGAAGAGCAGAGGAATGCAAAGAAACATGGCCAAAATAAAGTGAAACCATATGAAAGCGTGTACAGTTAGAATGTTATTCTGGCACTAATGCACTTGGTCTTGTTTTCATGCATAAGATTTTGAAAAGTAGGTCCAGGTGGATGTTTTCCTTCATTCCTTTCAACAAAATGCATGAATAATTGAATAGTAGAGTGCCATTGGAAAATTCCCTATTGCTATGTTTTTCCGTTGAACCAAAATAGCCCTAATGGATTGACGTGAATGTATAGTAATAAGTGATGCAACAAGTGTACAACCTCTTTGCCGCAGCCATGTCGACCTCAGCATCGTCGGGTTGGTCGCTGAAGCAGTTGAGGCAGAGGTGGCTGTCGGAGGTGTGGAGGAAGATCTGACAAATCTGTAGACGGTGTCCAGGGTAGTGCTCTGTTGTGATGGATCGTTCTGTCGTTGGAGCAGCCCCGGTGAGCCGTAAGACGTCAAGGCTGAAGCAGCACAAGACAGGCATCGTCAATCTCAAGTGGGATTCTAATAGCATATCCAATAGATGATGTAAAATAGATGTAAAATTTACATCACCAAAAACCACCTGACTACAACAGATGAGGTAAAAACTGTTGCCTCTGAACTTAACTGTCGAAACTGAAATTTACTGTGGAATCTGAATGCTACTGTCAAAACTGAATGCAATGGTAGCAGAGAGGCACTTGACATGTAGTTTAGGAAGGACCTGCAGTTCATCTTCAACCTGCACCCCCCTGAGCCGCCAGCCACCACCGGCCGAACCGCCGGCCCCAGCGCCGCTTCGCCGCCCCGAAACAACTCCCCACCGCCGCCCCGGCCAGCCCTCTAGGCCCCCCGCCCCTCCCACCCTGAACCCTAAGATAGATAGTGCGGTACTGTTGGGGAACGTAGTAATTTCAAAATTTTCCTACGCACACACAGGACCATGGTGATGGCATAGCAACGAGAAGGGAGAGTGTTGTCTCGTGCCCTCGTAGACCAAAGCGGAAGCGATCACAACGTAGAGGAAGTAGTCGTACGTTCTCCTCGCGATCCTGCCGATCCCAGTGCCGTTACTCCGGCACCTCCGAGTCGATGATGATGTAGAGGAAGTAGTCGTACGTTCTCCTCGCGATCCAGCCGATCCCAGCGCCGTTACTCCGGCGCCTCCAGGGTTCTTGGCACACGTTCAGCTCGATGGCGCTCCTCGGGCTCCGATCCAGCAAAGCTCCGGGAGAGGGAGTTCCACAAGACGACGGCGTGGCAGGACGATCTTGATGTTTCACCGACGCAGGGCTTCGCCTAAGCACCGCTACGATATGACCGAGGTGGAATATGGTGGAGGGTGGGCACCGCACACGGCTAAGGAACGATCTCAAGGATCAACTTGTGTGTCCTAGGGTGCCCCCCCACCCCCGTATATAAAGGAGGGAGGGAGGAGGTGGCCGGCCACAAGGGGGGGCGCACCATAGGAGGAAACCTACTCCAAGTAGGTTTCCCTCTCTTTCCTTATCTTATTTGGAGGGGAAGGAAGGAGTACTAGTATTAGGAAGTAGTACTAGTAGTAGGAATAGGAAGAGGGAAGGAGAAAGGAAGGGGGGCGGCCCCCCTCCCCAATCGGATTGGGCTTGGGGGCGCGCCTCCCTTGTTCCTTCTCCTTCCTCCTACATGGGCCCAATAAGGCCCATATACCTCCTGGGGTTCCAGTAACCTCCCGGAGCTCCAAACTTCTCCTAACCTTTCCGGTGTCCAAATATATCCGTCCAATATATTAATCTTTATGTCTCGACCATTTGAGACTCCTCGTCATGTCCGTGATCATATCCGGGACTCGAACAACCTTAGGTACATCAAAATACACAAACTCATAATATAACCGTCATCGAAACCTTAAGCGTCACGGACCCTACGGTTCGAGAACAATGTAGACATGACCGAGATACATCTCCGGTCAATAACCAATAAGCGGGACCTGGATGCCCATATTGGTTCCTACATTTTCTACGAAGATCTTTATCGGTCGGAACCGCATAACAACATACGTTGTTCCTTTTGTCATCGGTATGTTACTTGCCCGAGATTCGATCATTGGTATCCAATACCTAGTTCAATCTCAAATCTTGGCAAGTCTCTTTACTCGTTCCGTAATACATCATCTCACAACTAACTCATTAGTTGCAATGCTTGCAAGGCTTATGTGATGTGTATTACCGAGAAGGCCCAGAGATACCTCTCCGACAATTGGAGTGACAAAACCTAATCTCGAAATACGCCAACCCAACATGTACCTTTGGAGACACCTGTAGTACTCCTTTATAATCACCCGATTCGTTGTGACGTTTGGTAGTACCCAAAGTGTTCCTCCGTAAACGGGAGTTGCATAATCTCATAGTTATAGGAACATGTATAAGTCATGAAGAAAGCAATAGCAACATACTAAACGATCAAGTGCTAGGCTAACGGAATGGGTCATGTCAATCAGATCATTCTCCTAATGATGTGATCCCGTTAATCAAATGACAACTCATGTCTATGGTTAGGAAACATAACCATCTTCGATTAACGAGCTAGTCAAGTAGAGGCATACTAGTGACACTCTGTTTGTCTATGTATTCACACATGTATTATGTTTCCGGTTAATACAATTCTAGCATGAATAATAAACATTTATCATGAAATAAGGAAATAAATAATAACTTTATTATTGCCTCTAGGGCATATTTCCTTCAGTCTCCCACTTGCACTAGAGTCAATAATCTAGTTCACATCATCATGTGATTCAACACTAATATTCACATCTGTATGTGATTAACACCCATAGTTCACATCGTCATGTGACCAACACCCAAAGGGTTTACTAGAGTCAATAATCTAGTTCACATCGCTATGTGATTAACACCCAAAGAGTACTAAGGGATGATCATGTTTTGCTCGTGAGAGAAGCTTAGTCAACGGGTCTGTCACATTCAGAGCCGTATGTATTTTGCAAATATTCTATGTCTACAATGCTCGCAGGGGCTACTCTAGCTAATTGCTCCCACTTACAATATGTATCCAGATTGAGACTTAGAGTCATCCGGATCAGTGTAAAAGCTTGCATCGATGTAACTCTTTATGACGGGCTCTTTTATCACCTCCATAATCGAGAAATATTTCCTTAGTCCTCACTAAGGATGTTCTTGACCAATGTCCGGTGATCTACTCCTAGATCACTATTGTACTCCCTTGCAAAATTCAGAGCAAGGTATACAATAGGTCTGGTACATAGCATAGCATACTTTATAGAACCTATGACTGAGGCATAGGGAATGACTTTCATTCTCTTTTCTATTTTCTGCTGTGGTCGGGATTTAAGTCTTACTCAATTTCACACCTTTGCAACACAGGCAAGACCTTTTCTTTGACTGTTCCATTTTGAACTACTTCAAAATCTTGACAAGGTATGTTCTTATTGAAAAAACTCATCAAGCGTTTTTGATCTATCTCAATAGATCTTGATGCTCAATTTGTACGCAGCTTCACCGAGGTCCTTCTTTGAAATACTCCTTTCAAATACACCTTTATGCTTTGCAGAATAATTCTACATTATTTCCGATCAACAATATGTCATTCACATATACTTATCAGAAATGCTGTAGTGCTCCCACTCACTTTCTTGTAAATACAGGCTTTTCCAAAAGTCTGCATAAAACCATATGCTTTGATCACACTATCAAAGCGTTTATTCCAACTCCGAGATGCTTGCACCAGTCCATAGATGGATCATTTGGAGCTTGCACATTTTGTTAGCTCCTTTAGGATTGACAAAACCTTCTGGTTGCATCATATACAACTCTTCTTTAATAAAACCATTAAAGAATGTAGTTTTGACATCCATTTGCCGATTTCATAAAATGTGGCAATTGCTAACATGATTCGGACAGACTTTAAGCATCGCTACATTGAGAAAATCTCATTGTAGTCAACACCTTGAACTTGTTGAAAACCTTTCTGCGACAAGTCGAGCTTTGTAGATAGTAATACTACTATCAGCATTTGTCTTCCTCTTGAAGATCCATTTATATAATATGGCTTGCCGATCATCGGGCAACTCCATCAAAGTCCACACTTTGTTCTCATACATGGATCCCATCTCAGATTTCATGGTCTCAAACCATTTCATGAATCTGGGCTCATCATCGCTTCCTCATAGTTCGTAGGTTCATCATGGTCTAGTAACATGACTTCCAGAATAGGATTACCGTACCACTCAAAGTGCGGACTGTACTTTGGAAGACCTACAAGGTTTTGTAGTAACTTGATCCGAAGTTTCATGATCATCATCATTAGCTTCCTCACTAATTGGTGTAGGAATCATCGAACTGATTTCTATGATGAACTACTTTCCAATTCGGGAGAAGGTACAAATTACCTTATCAAGCTCTTACTTTCCTCCCACTCACTTCTTTCGAGAGAAACTTCTTTTCTAGAAAGGATCCACCTTAGCAACGAATAACTTGCCTTCGGATCTGTGATAGAAGGTGTACCCAGTAGTTGCCTTTGGGTATTCTATGAGGATGCACTCCTCCGATTTGGGTTCGAGCTTATCAGGTGAAACCTTTTTCACATAAGCATCACAACTCCAAATTTTAAGAAACGACAGCTTAGGTTTACTGTTAAACCATAGTTCATACGGTGTCACCTCAACGGATTTAGATGGTGCCCTATTAAACGTGAATGCAGCTGTCTCTAATGCATGACCCCAAAACGATAGTGGTAAATCGGTAAGAGACATCATTGATCGCACCATATCAAAATAAAGTACGGTTATGACGTTCGGACACACCATAACGTTGTGGTGTTCCAGGTGGCGTGAGCTGTGAAACTATTCCACTTTGTTTTAATTGAAGACCAAACTCGTAACTCAAATATTCATCTCCACGATCAGATCGCAGAAACTTTATTTTCTTGTCACGATGATTTTCTACTTCATTCTGAAATTCTTTGAACTTTTCAACTATTTCAGACTTATGTTTCATCAAGAAGATATACGCATATCTGCTCAAATCATCTGTGAAGGTCGAAAATAATGATACTTGCCACGAGCATCAACACTCATTGAATCGCATACATCGGTATGTATTATTTTCAATAAGTCAAGAGCTTGTTCCATTGTTCCGAGAACGGAGTTTTAGTCATCTTGCCCAAAAGGCACGGTTCGTAAGCATCAAATGATTCATAATCAAGTGATTCCAAAAGTCCATCAAGATGGAGTTTTCTTCATGCGCTTTACACCAATATGACCTAAACGGCGATTGCCACAAATAAGTTGCATTATCATTATTAACTTTGCATCTTTTTGGTTTCAATATTATGAATATGTGTATCACTATGATCGAGATCCAATGAACCATTTTCATTGGGTGTGTAACCATATAAGGTTTTATTCATGTAAACAGAACAACAATTTATTCTCTTACTTAAATGAATAACCGTATTGCAATAAACATGATCAAATCATATTTATGCTCAACACCAAATAACACTTATTTAGGTTCCACACTAATCCCGAAAGTATAGGGAGTGTGTGATGATGATCAAATCAATCTTGGAACTACTTCCAACACTCATCGTCACTTCCCTTCAACTAGTCTCTGTTCATTCTGCAACTCCCGTTTCAAGTTACTACTCTTAGCAACTGAACCAGTTTCAAATAACGAGGGTTTACTTAGAACACTTGTGTAGTTCACTTCAATGATCTGTATATCAAATATTACTTTGTTCTCTTTGCCATCCTTCTTATCGGCCAAATACTTGGGGTAGTTCCGCTTCTAGTGACCAGTTCCATTGCAGCAAAAAGCACTTAGTCTCATGCTTAGGTCCAGACTTGGGCTTCTTCACTCGAGCGGCAACTTGCTTGCCGTTCTTCTTGAAGTTCCCCTTCTTCCCTTTGCCCTTTTCCTTGAGACTAGTGGTCTTGTCAATCATCAACACTTGATGCTCTTTCTTGATTTCTACCTTCACGATTTCAACATCACGAAGAGCTCGGGAATCGTTTTCGTCATCCCTTGCATACTATAGTTCA
Source organism: Aegilops bicornis (assembly GCA_021605145.1). Taxonomy (NCBI): domain Eukaryota; kingdom Viridiplantae; phylum Streptophyta; class Magnoliopsida; order Poales; family Poaceae; genus Aegilops; species Aegilops bicornis. The sequence continues at coordinate 73,385,695 of CM038673.1, forward strand.
TCACGAAGTTCTACTAACTTAGTGATGGTGACTAGAGAATTCTGTCAATCACTATCTTATCCGGAAGATTAACTCCCACTTGATTCAAGCGATTGAAGTACCTGCATAATCTGAGAACATGCTCACTAGTTGAGCGATTCTCTTCCATCTTTTAGCTATAGAACTTGTTGGAGACTTCATATCTCTCAACTCGGGTATTTGCTTGAAATATTAACTTCAATTCCTGGAACATCTCATATGGTCCATGACGTTCAAAACGCCTTTGAAGTCCCGATTCTAAACCGTTAAGTATGGTGCACTAAACTATCAAGTAGTCATCATATTGAGCTAGCCAAACGTTCATAACGCCTCGCATCTGCTCCTGCAATAGGTCTGTCACCTAGCGGTGCATTAAGGACATAATTCTTCTGTGCAGCAATGAGGATAAACCTCAGATCACGGATCCAATCCGTATCATTGCTACTAACATCTTTCAATACAATTTTCTCTAGGAACACATATAAAAACACAGGGAAAAAACATAGGGAAGCAACAACGCGAGCTATTGATCTACAACATTATTTGCAAAATACTACCAGGACTATGTTCATGATAAATTTAAGTTCAATTAATCATATTACTTAAGAACTCCCACTTAGACAGACATCTCTCTAGTCATCTAAGTGATCACGTGATCCAAATCAACTAAACCATAACCGATCATCACGTGAGATGGAGTAGTTTTCAATGGTGAACATCTTATGTTGATCATATCTACTATATGATTCACGCCGACCTTTCAGCCTCCGTGTTCCGAGGCCATATCTCGCATATGCTAGGCTCGTCAAGTATAACTCGAGTATTCTCGTGTGCAAAACTGGCTTGCACCCGTTGTAGATGGACGTGAGAGCTTATCACACCCGATCATCACGTGGTGTCTCGGCGACGAACTTTGGCAACGGTGCATACTCGTGGAGAACACTACTTGATAATTTTAATGAGAGATCATCTTAAAATGCTACCGTCAATCAAAGCAAAATAAGATGCATAAAGGATAAACATCACATGCAATCAATATAAGTGATATGATATGGCCATCATCATCTTGTGCTTGTGATCTCCATCGTAGCATCGTTGTCGTCTCGCCAACTATTGCTTCTACGACTATCGCTACCGCTTAGTGATAAAGTAAAGCAATTATGTATGCGTTGCATTTCATACAATAAAGCGACAACCATATGGCTCCCGCCATTGCCGATAACTTGGTTACAAAACATGATCATCTCATACAATAAAATATAGCATCACGTCTTGACCATATCACATCACAACATGCCCTGCAAAAACAAGTTAGACGTCCTCTACTTTGTTGTTGCAAGTTTTACGTGGCTGCTACGGGCTGAGCAAGAACCGTTCTTACCTACGCATTAAAACCACAACGATATTTCACAAATAGACTCCGTTTAACCTTCTCAAGGACCGGGCGTAGCCACACTCGGTTCAACTAAAGTGAGAGAGACACCCGCCAGCCACCTTTAAGCACGAGTGCTCAGAACGGTGAAACTAGTCTCGCGTAAGCGTCTGGCGTAATGTCGGTCCGGGCCGCTTCATCTCACAATACCGCTGAACCAAAGTATGACATGCCGGTAGGCGTGACTTGTATCGCCCACAACTCACTTGTGTTCTACTCGTGCATATGACATCAACGCATAAAACCAGGCTCGGATGCCACTGTTGGGGAACGTAGTAATTTCAAAATTTTCCTCGCACACACAGCAACGAGAAGGAGAGTGTTGTCTACGCACCCTCGTGAGACCAAAGCGGAAGCGATCACAACGTAGAGGAAGTAGTCGACGTTCTCCTCGCGATCCTGCCGATCCCAAAGGTGCCGTTACTCCGGCACCTCCGAGTCGATGATGATGTAGAGGAAGTAGTCGTCGTTCTCCTCGCGATCCAGCCCGATCCCAGCGCCCGTTACTCCGGCGCCTCGAGTTCTTGGCACACGCTCAGCTCGATGACGCTCCTCGGGCTCCGATCCAGCAAAGCTCCGGGAGAGGAGTTCCACAAGACGACGTGGCAGGACGATCTTGATGTTTCACCGACGCAGGCTTCGCCTAAGCACCGCCACGATATGACCGAGGTGGAATATGGTGGAGGGTGGGCACCGCACACGGCTAAGGAACGATCTCAAGGATCAACTTGTGTGTCCTAGGGTGCCCCCCCACCCCCGTATATAAAGGAGGGAGGGAGGAGGTGGCCGGCCACACGGGGGGGCGCACCATAGGAGGGGGAAACCTACTCCAAGTAGGTTTCCCTCTCTTTTCCTTATCTTATTTGGAGGGGGAAGGAAGGAGTACTAGTATTAGGAAGTAGTACTAGTAGTAGGAATAGGAAGAGGGGGAAGGAGAAAGGAAGGGGGCCGCCCCTCCCCAATTCGGATTGGGCTTGGGGCGCGCCTCCCTTGTTCCTTCTCCCTTCCTCCTACATGGGCCCAATAAGGCCCATATACCTCCCGGGGTTCCGGTAACCTCCTGAGCTCCAAACTTCTCCGGAACCTTTCCGGTGTCCAAATATATCCGTCAATATATTAATCTTTATGTCTCGACCATTTCGAGACTCCTCGTCATGTCCGTGATCATATCCGGACTCGAACAACCTTAGGTACATCAAAATACACAAACTCATAATATAACCGTCATCGAAACCTTAAGCGTGCGGACCCTACGGTTCGAGAACAATGTAGACATGACCGAGATACATCTCCGGTCAATAACCAATAGCGGGACCTGGATGCCCATATTGGTTCCTACATTTTCTCTGAAGATCTTTATCGGTCGAGACCGCATAACAACATACGTTGTTCCTTTTTGTCATCGGTATGTTACTTGCCCGAGATTCGATCGTCGGTATCCAATACCTAGTTCAATCTCAAGCATCGGCAAGTCTCTTTACTCGTTCCGTAATACATCATCTCACAACTAACTCATTAGTTGCAATGCTTGCAAGGCTTATGTGATGTGTATTACCGAGAAGGCCCAGAGATACCTCTCCGACAATCGGAGTGACAAAACCTAATCTCGAAATCGCCAACCCAACATGTACCTTTGGAGACACCTGTAGTACTCCTTTATAATCACCCGATTCGTTGTGACGTTTGGTAGTACCCAAAGTGTTCCTCCGTAAACGGAGTTGCATAATCTCATAGTTATAGGAACATGTATAAGTCATGAAGAAAGCAATAGCAACATACTAAGCGATCAAGTGCTAGGCTAACGGAATGGGTCATGTCAATCAGATCATTCTCCTAATGATGTGATCCCGTTAATCAAATGACAACTCATGTCTATGGTTAGGAAACATAACCATCTTGATTAACGAGCTAGTCAAGTAGAGGCATACTAGTGACACTGTTTGTCTATGTATTCACACATGTATTATGTTTCCGGTTAATACAATTCTAGCATGAATAATAAACATTTATCATGAAATAAGGAAATAAATAATAACTTTATTATTGCCTCTAGGGCATATTTCCTTCAGTCTCCCACTTGCACTAGAGTCAATAATCTAGTTCACATCATCATGTGATTCAACACTAATATTCACATCTGTATGTGATTAACACCCATAGTTCACATCGTCATGTGACCAACACCCAAAGGGTTTACTAGAGTCAATAATCTAGTTCACATCACTATGTGATTAACACCCAAAGAGTACTAAGGGATGATCATGTTTTGCTCGTGAGAGAAGCTTAGTCAACGGGTGCATCACATTCGTGAGCCGTATGTATTTTGCAAATATTCTATGTCTACAATGCTCGCATGCGGGCTACTCTAGCTAATTGCTCCCACTTACAATATGTATCCAGATTGAGACTTAGAGTCATCTGGATCAGTGTAAAAAGCTTGCATCGATGTAACTCTTTATGACGGGCTCTTTTATCACCTCCATAATCGAGAAATATTTCCTTAGTCCTCACTAAGGATGTTCTTGACCAATGTCCGATGATCTACTCCTAGATCACTATTGTACTCCTTGCAAAATTCAGAGCAAGGTATACAATAGGTCCGGTACATAGCATAGCATACTTTATAGAACCTATGATCGAGGCATAGGGAATGACTTTCATTCTCTTTTCTATTTTCTCTTTGTGGTCGGGATTTAAGTCTTACTCAATTTCACACCTTTGCAACACAGGCAAGACCTTTTCTTTGACTGTTCCATTTTGAACTACTTCAAAATCTTGACAAGGTATGTTCTTATTGAAAAAACTCATCAAGCGTTTTTGATCTATCTCAATAGATCTTGATGCTCAATTTGTAATGCAGCTTCACCGAGGTCCTTCTTTGAAATACTCCTTTCAAATACACCTTTATGCTTTGCGTAATAATTCTACATTATTTCCGATCAACAATATGTCATTCACATATACTTATCGTAAATCTTTGTAGTGCTCCCACTCACTTTCTTGTAAATACAGGCTTTTCCAAAAGTCTGCATAAAACCATATGCTTTGATCACACTATCAAAGCGTTTATTCCAACTCCGAGATGCTTGCACCAGTCCATAGATGGATCATTGGAGCTTGCACATTTTGTTAGCTCCTTTAGGATTGACAAAACCTTCTGGTTGCATCATATACAACTCTTCTTTAATAAAACCATTAAAGAATGTAGTTTTGACATCCATTTGCCAGATTTCATAAAATGTGGCAATTGCTAACATGATTCGGACAGACTTTAAGCATCGCTACAGTTGAGAAAATATCATTGTAGTCAACACCTTGAACTTGTTGAAAACCTTTCTGCGACAAGTCGAGCTTTGTAGATAGTAATACTACTATCAGCATTTTTCTTCCTCTTGAAGATCCATTTATATAATATGGCTTGCCGATCATCGGGCAACTCCATCAAAGTCCACACTTTGTTCTCATACATGGATCCCATCTCAGATTTCATGGTCTCAAACCATTTCGCGGAATCTGGGCTCATCATCGCTTCCTCATAGTTCGTAGGTTCATCATGGTCTAGTAACATGACTTCCCGAATAGGATTACCGTACCACTCTGGTGCGGACTGTACTTTGGAAGACCTACAAGGTTTTGTAGTAACTTGATCTGAAGTTTCATGATCATCATCATTAGCTTCCTCACTAATTGGTGTAGGAATCACTGGAACTGATTTCTGTGATGAACTACTTTCCAATTCGGGAGAAGGTACAAATTACCTTATCAAGCTCTTACTTTCCTCCCACTCACTTCTTTCGAGAGAAACTTCTTTTCTAGAAAGGATCCACCTTAGCAACGAATAACTTGCCTTCGGATCTGTGATAGAAGGTGTACCCAGTAGTTGCCTTTGGGTATTCTATGAGGATGCACTCCTCCGATTTGGGTTCGAGCTTATCAGGTGAAACCTTTTTCTCATAAGCATCACAACTCCAAATTTTAAGAACGACAGCTTAGGTTTCTTTGTTAAACCATAGTTCATACAAGGTCACCTCAACGGATTTAGATGGTGCCCTATTAAACGTGAATGCAGCTGTCTCTAATGCATGACCCCAAAACGATAGTGGTAAATCGGTAAGAGACATCATTGATCGCACCATATCAAAATAAAGTACGGTTATGACGTTCGGACACACCATAACATTGTGGTGTTCCGGTGGCGTGAGCTGTGAAACTATTCCACTTTGTTTTAATTGAAGACCAAACTTCGTAACTCAAATATTCATCTCCACGATCAGATCGCAGAAACTTTATTTTCTTGTCACGATGATTTTCTACTTCACTCTGAAATTCTTTGAACTTTTCAACTATTTCAGACTTATGTTTCATCAAGAAGATATACATATATCTGCTCAAATCATCTGTGAAGGTCGAAAATAATGATACTTGCCACGAGCATCAACACTCATTGAATCGCATACATCGGTATGTATTATTTTCAATAAGTCAAGAGCTTGTTCCATTGTTCCGGAGAACGGAGTTTTAGTCATCTTGCCCAAAAGGCACGGTTCGTAAGCATCAAATGATTCATAATCAAGTGATTCCAAAAGTCCATCAAGATGGAGTTTTCTTCATGCGCTTTACACCAATATGACCTAAACGGCGATTACCACAAATAAGTTGCATTATCATTATTAACTTTGCATCTTTTGGTTTCAATATTATGAATATGTGTATCACTATGATCGAGATCCAATGAACCATTTTCATTGGGTGTGTAACCATATAAGGTTTTATTCATGTAAACAGAACAACAATTTATTCTCTTACTTAAATGAATAACCGTATTGCAATAAACATGATCAAATCATATTTATGCTCAACACCAAATAACACTTATTTAGGTTCCACACTAATCCCGAAAGTATAGGGAGTGTGTGATGATGATCAAATCAATCTTGGAACTACTTCCAACACTCATCGTCACTTCCCTTCAACTAGTCTCTGTTCATTCGCAACTCCCGTTTCAAGTTACTACTCTTAGCAACTGAACCAAGATCAAATACCGAGGGGTTACTACGAACACTAGTGAAATACACATCAATGATCTGTATATCAAATATACCTTTGATCACTTTGCCATCCTTCTTATCCGCCAAATACTTGGGGTAGTTCCGCTTCTAGTGACCAGTTCCATTGCAGCAAAAAGCACTTAGTCTCAGGCTTAGGTCCAGACTTGGGCTTCTTCAATCGAGCAACAACTTGCTTGCCGTTCTTCTTGAAGTTCCCCTTCTTCCCTTTGCCCTTTTCCTTGAGACTAGTGGTCTTGTCAATCATCAACACTTGATGCTCTTTCTTGATTTCTACCTTCGTCGATTTCAACATCACGAAGAGCTCGGAATCGTTTTCGTCATCCCTTGCATACTATAGTTCATCACGAAGTTCTACTAACTTAGTGATGGTGACTAGAGAATTCTGTCAATCACTATCTTATCCGGAAGATTAACTCCCACTTGATTCAAGCGATTGAAGTACCCGGACAATCTGAGAACATGCTCACTAGTTGAGCGATTCTCTTCCATCTTTTAGCTATAGAACTTGTTGGAGACTTCATATCTCTCAACTCGGGTATTTGCTTGAAATATTAACTTCAATTCCTGGAACATCTCATATGGTCCATGACGTTCAAAACGCCTTTGAAGTCCCGATTCTAAACCGTTAAGTATGGTGCACTAAACTATCAAGTAGTCATCATATTGAGCTAGCCAAACGTTCATAACGTCTGCATTTGCTCCTGCAATAGGTCTGTCACCTAGCGGTGCATTAAGGACATAATTCTTACGTGCAGCAATGAGGATAAACCTCAGATCACGGATCCAATCCGTATCATTGCTACTAACATCTTTCAATACAATTTTCTCTAGGAACACATATAAAACACAGGGAAAAACATAGGGAAGCAACAACGCGAGCTATTGATCTACAACATTATTTGCAAAATACTACCGGGACTATGTTCATGATAAATTTAAGTTCAATTAATCATATTACTTAAGAACTCCCACTTAGGCAGACATCTCTCTAGTCATCTAAGTGATCACGTGATCCAAATCAACTAAACCATAACCGATCATCACGTGAGATGGAGTAGTTTTCAATGGTGAACATCTTATGTTGATCATATCTACTATATGATTCACGCCGACCTTTCGGTCTCCGTGTTCGAGGCCATATCTGCATATGCTAGGCTCGTCAAGTATAACCCGAGTATTCTGCGTGTGCAAAACTGGCTTGCACCCGTTGTAGATGGACGTAGAGCTTATCACACCCGATCATCACGTGGTGTCTCGGCACGACGAACTTTGGCAACGGTGCATACTCAGGGAGAACACTACTTGATAATTTTAATGAGAGATCATCTTAAAATGCTACCGTCAATCAAAGCAAAATAAGATGCATAAAGGATAAACATCACATGCAATCAATATAAGTGATATGATATGGCCATCATCATCTTGTGCTTGTGATCTCCATCGTAGCATCGTTGTCGTTTACGCCATCTATTGCTTCTACGACTATCGCTACCGCTTAGTGATAAAGTAAAGCAATTACAGGGCGTTTGCATTTCATACAATAAAGCGACAACCATATGGCTCCCGTCGGTTGCCGATAACTTGGTTACAAAACATGATCATCTCATACAATAAAATATAGCATCACGTCTTGACCATATCACATCACAACATGCCCTGCAAAAACAAGTTAGACGTCCTCTACTTTGTTGTTGCAAGTTTTACGTGGCTGCTACGGGCTGAGCAAGAACCGTTCTTACCTACGCATTAAAACCACAACGATACTTCGTCAAATAGACTCCGTTTTAACCTTCTCAAGGACCGGGCGTATGCCACACTCAGTTCAACTAAAGTGAGAGAGACAGACACCCGCCAGCCACCTTTAAGCACGAGTGCTCGTAGCAGTGAAACTAGTCTCGCGTAAGCGTCTGGCGTAATGTCGGTCCGGGCCGCTTCATCTCACAATACCGCTGAACCAAAGTATGACATCTTTGGTAGGCAGTATGACTTGTATCGCCCACAACTCACTTGTGTTCTACTCGTGCATATGACATCAACGCATAAAACCAGGCTCGGATGCCACTGTTGGGGAACGTAGTAATTTCAAAATTTTCCTACGCACACACAGGCAACGAGAAGGGAGAGTGTTGTCTACGTACCCTCGTAGACCAAAGCGGAAGCGATCACAACGTAGAGGAAGTAGTCGTACGTTCTCCTCGCGATCCTGCCGATCCCAGTGCCGTTACTCCGGCACCTCCGAGTCGATGATGACGTAGAGGAAGTAGTCGTCACGTTCTCCTCGCGATCCAGCGATCCCAGCGCCCGTTACTCCGGCGCCTCCGAGTTCTTGGCACACGTTCAGCTCGATGGCGCTCCTCGGGCTCCGATCCAGCAAAGCTCCGGGAGAGGGAGTTCCACAAGACCTGACGGCGTGGTGACGATCTTGATGTTTCACCGACGCAGGCTTCGCCTAAGCACCGCCACGATATGACCGAGGTGGAATATGGTGGAGGGGGCACCGCACGGCTAAGGAACGATCTCAAGGATCAACTTGTGTGTCCTAGGGTGCCCCCACCCCGTATATAAAGGAGGGAGGGAGGAGGTGGCCGGCCACAAGGGGCGCACCACAGAGGGGGAAACCTACTCCAAGTAGGTTTCCCTCTCTTTCCTTATCTTATTTGGAGGGAAGGAAGGAGTACTAGTATTAGGAAGTAGTACTAGTAGTAGGAATAGGAAGAGGGGAAGGAGAAAGGAAGGGGGGCCCCCTCCCCAATTCGGATTGGGCTTGGGGCGCGCCTCCCTTGTTCCTTCTCCCTTCCTCCTACATGGGCCCAATAAGGCCCATATACCTCCCGGGGTTCAGTAACCTCCCGAGCTCCAAACTTCTCCGGAACCTTTCCGGTGTCCAAATATATCCGTCCAATATATTAATCTTTATGTCTCGACCATTTCGAGACTCCTCGTCATGTCCGTGATCATATCCGGGACTCCGAACAACCTTTGGTACATCAAAATACACAAACTCATAATATAACCGTCATCGAAACCTTAAGCGTGCGGACCCTACGGTTCGAGAACAATGTAGACATGACCGAGATACATCTCCGGTCAATAACCAATAGCGGGACCTGGATTCCCATATTGGTTCCTACATTTTCTACGAAGATCTTTATCGGTCGCACCGCATAACAACATATCGTTGTTCCTTTTTGTCATCGGTATGTTACTTGCCCGAGATTCGATCGTCGGTATCCAATACCTAGTTCAATCTAGATTCTTGGCAAGTCTCTTTACTCGTTCCGTAATACATCATCTCACAACTAACTCATTAGTTGCAATGCTTGCAAGGCTTATGTGATGTGTATTACCGAGAAGGCCCAGAGATACCTCTCCGACAATCGGAGTGACAAAACCTAATCTCGAAATCGCCAACCCAACATGTACCTTTGGAGACACCTGTAGTACTCCTTTATAATCACCCGATTCACGTTGTGGCGTTTGGTAGTACCCAAAGTGTTCCTCCGGTAAACGGGAGTTGCATAATCTCATAGTTATAGGAACATGTATAAGTCATGAAGAAAGCAATAGCAACATACTAAACAATCAAGTGCTAGGCTAACGGAATGGGTCATGTCAATCAGATCATTCTCCTAATGATGTGATCCCGTTAATCAAATGACAACTCATGTCTATGGTTAGGAAACATAACCATCTTGATTAACGAGCTAGTCAAGTAGAGGCATACTAGTGACACTCTGTTTGTCTATGTATTCACACATGTATTATGTTTCCGGTTAATACAATTCTAGCATGAATAATAAACATTTATCATGAAATAAGGAAATAAATAATAACTTTATTATTGCCTCTAGGGCATATTTCCTTCAGGTACCTCTCCGGCGAGCCCTCGTCCCCGCTGCGGGTGGTTCTTCCTTAACTCTGGCGAGCCCCCCCCCCCCAACCCCTGAAAATCGACTGACCCAAAGTCGATTCAGTCGACTGAAGTGTGGCTAAATCAGAGTAGAGCAGCAGCACGAGCGAGGGGGAGAGCATCAACAGCAGCTTGGCGGCGGCGATCGGCGGAGCCGGAGCAAAGAAGAAGCGGCTGGCGAAGGAAGCGAGAGCCGGAGCAGCAGCAGCAGCAGATCCGGTTGGTATGGCCACCGCCGCCGAAGGGCCCTCGCACTGGGGGAGAGCCGCCATGGAGATGTCGCCTGCGGCGCCGGCTTCAGGGTAGCCGCTCCATGGGGGTGCGGGATGGAGCACCGTTGGCGCCGGGAGGTCGAGTTAAGGAGAAGGTGCGATGCGATGAGTGTACAACCTCTTTGGTGGCTGCTACGTCTTGAGCTTGCGTTGGTTTTCCTTGAAGAGGAAAGGGTGATGCAGCAATAGTAGCGTAAGTATTTCCCTCAGTTTTTGAGAACCAAGGTATCAATCTAGTAGGAGGCTCCTCAAAAGTCCCACGCACCTACACAAACAAACAAAGAACTCGCAACCAATGCAATAAAGGGGTTGTCGATCCCTTCACGGCCACTTCATAAAGTGAGATCTAATAAAGATAGTATGATAAGATAAATATATTTTTGGTATTTTATAATATAGATGCAAAAAGTAAAGATGCAAATAAAAGTAGATTGGAAGCAAATATGATAAGAGATAGACCCAGGGGCCATAGGTTTCACTAGTGGCTTCTCTCAAGATAGCATAAGTATTACGGTGGGTGAACAAATTACTGTCGAGCAATTGACAGAAAAGTGGGTGATTATGAGATTATCTAGGCATGATCATGTATATAGGCATCACGTCCGCAACAAGTAGACCAAATCCTGCCTGCATCTACTACTATTACTCCACACATCGACCGACTCCTGCCTGCATCTAGAGTATTAAGTTCATAAGGACAGAGTAACGCATTAAGCAAGATGACATGATGTAGAGGGATAAACTCAAGCAATATGATATAAATCTCATCTTGTTATCCTCGATGGCAACAATACAATACGTGCCTTGCAACCCTTTCTGTCACTCGGTAAGGACACCGCAAGACTGAACCCAAAGCTAAGCACTTCTCCCATGGCAAGAAAGATCAATATAGTAGGCCAAACCAAACTGATAATTCGAAGAGACTTGCAAAGATAACTCAATCATACATAAAAGAATTCAGAGAAGATTCAAATATTATTCATAGATAAACTTGATCATAAACCCACAATTCATCGGATCTCGACAAACACACCGCAAAAAGAGTTTACATCGAATAGATCTCCACAATAGAGGGGGAGAACATTGTATTGAGATCCAAAAGAGAGAAGAAGCCATCTAGCTAATAACTATGGACCCGTGAGGGTCTGTGGTAAACTACTCACAACTCATCGGAGGGGCAAGGATGTTGATGTAGAAGCCCTCCGTGGTCGATTCCCCCTCCGGCAGAACACCGGCGAAGGCTCCAAGATGGGATGTCACGGATACAAAAGGTTACGGCGGTGGAAATTGTGTTTCGGTGTCTCCCTGGATGTTTTCGGGGTACGTAGGCTTATATAGGAGGAAGAAGTACGTCGGTGGACGCCCGAGGGGCCCACAAGACAGGAGGGCGTGCCCTATAGGGGGGGCGCCCTCCTATCTCGTGGAGGCCTCAGCTACTTCTTGACTTGCACTCCAAGTCCTCTGGATCATGTTCGTTCCAAAAATCACGCTCCCGAAGGTTTCATTCCGTTTGGACTCCGTTTGATATTCCTTTTCTTCAAATACTTTGGAATAGGCAAAAAACAGCAATACTGGCTGGGCCTCCGGTTAGTAGGTTAGTCCCAAAAATGATATAAATGTGTAAAATAAAGCCCATAAACATCCAAAAGGGGTAATATAATATCATGGAACAATCAAAAATTATAGATACGTTGGAGACGTATCAGTGGCGCCGAGTAGGCCTCGGCTTTGTCCGAGGAGTCGGTGAGGATGCTGCGGTTCCGGTGGAGCAGGTTAAGGCGGCGCTGTGAGGATGGAGCAGCGGCGATAGACAAGGCGATCGTCAGAGCAGCTCCTTGGAGGTGGAGGATGGGGTGGCTGAACCGGCGGGACGATGAGATGGACGTCGGATCCTCATCCGGGGAGGTGGACGAGGGACGTCGAGCTGTTGCGGTGGATGACGTCGTCGGGGAAGAGGCTCCGACTGGGCAGCGATGAGGTGGCGGACGGAGGAGGGTGGGGTTTCACGGCTGGAGCGGAGAGGTTATGGCGGCATGGGATTTCGAATGGTGAAAAGGGGGCGATGGGAGGGGGTGAAGCATGACTTAGGGACACGCTTGTCCAAAATGTAGGGTGTGTTACAAAAGTACCCCCCCCCCACCAATTTGAAATAGCGGCCCTTTCGGCTCAGGGTTAGAAGGGGGATTTCACATGTCGGGATTTGGCAGCTGGAGGGAGTTTTCACGCGCGTTGTAATTTTGGGATAGCAAGGCGCGGGTTGTGAAGGCGCCAGTTTTGGGAGCACGATATCTGAATTTTCGGGATACAACAAGACGAGGGTTGAATTTTAGGGATAAGCCTAACGTGTAGTAATATTGTACTTGTACGTACCAAATCAATTTGCACTTCCCTCAACCAAAAAGAAAACGAAAAAAATAAAACTATTCACACCACACAAAGAGAGAGTCTTGCCCCGTTTTACTATACAAATGCTATTCAAAGCTACTCCCTGCTTCCATCTATATAGGGCCTAATGCGTTTTTTGATGCTAACTTTGACCAAATATTAGAGCAATAATATATGACATGCAACTTACACAAAGCACACCGTTAAATTAGTCTGTGAAAGTTCAATGATATAATTTTCACATTGTGCATGTCATGTACTATTAATCTTGTCAATAGTCAAAGGTGGTCTTAAAAATCTCATTGCGCCCTATACAGATGGAAGGAGGGAGTATGAATCCATGTTATGTCCGATTAAATTTTTTTGCTTGTTGTATAATGCATGTAACCTACTCATACCAACATTTTAGTGCATTCCAAATGTCTATACTACCGCTGCAATTCAAACTAAATTTGAATTCGTTTCTCTATTTCAATAAGAATATACAATCATGATTGTTGCCAACTTCAACCATCATTCGTGTATTACCTTAATAACACACCACATGAACTATGTGTACTACATGAACTCGAATTCTATTTTTTGAATACACTTGATGTTGATTCCAAATAATAGTACATTTGATGTACTAACTATATATTCATAATCTAAACCATGTTCCATACGTACACCATGTTTATCACACAAAGTATAGTGCCCCTCCCCCTACATTATGACAAGTATTTAGACCTGAGTTGCAAAAGCCACACAATAGCCCAAATTATAATCAATGTTCTACATTATGATATCTTCTTCAAGTATCCGTATCCACTTTTTTATAATGAATTATGATCTTTGTTCGTCTTTTACACCTTCACGATCCTCTTCTATTTGTAGCTAGCTATCGCTAACTTTCTATCGTGCATGCACACACCCGCGCCCCTCTCACCCACCCTTAGCGTCCCCTCCATCGCGCACGTTTATTATTTCTCTTTAGGTCGTCCACCAGCGGTGTGTGTAGGCCCCCGGATCCTTCTTTCCGGCACACACCGGTCGATATACCTCTCTAGCCAAGTGTGCCTACAACAAACACATATATACTTCCCCTCTTCTCTTCTCACCGTCCATGCCCCCCTATGTCCAATACGATTCCACGTAGGTGCACACTCCCGCCCCTCTTTTCATTGATCACATACTCGCACACTCCTCCCCCCTCTACATGGTAGGCCTATCGCACCACCTCCTAGCCTCACCCTCTCCCCCTATCTGTCTCTCCGGACCTTATTTTCTTCTAACACATGCATGCGCGTATATGAACTGATCTCCCTACATATAGCCAGGTCGACTATAATTCGTTTTCACCAAGCACCGATACACTTACCTTGCTAGTTATGTCTCTCCCTTTCTCGGACACATGACGGTTGATCTTCCTATGTAGTTACGTATGCTTACCACAACCATATCTTCTCCCGTCATCATCCTTGAATACCTCCCGACTCGTCTCTCACACGCACGTGCATAGACAGACAGACATCCCCCGCCCTCTCTTATTGATATTGCACTCATACCCTCCGTTTGTCTAGCAGGCCTCTCCCACCATTTGTGAGATGCCACTCCACCACCAACCCTATGATGCTCTACCTTTCTCTTTTTCCCAACCTTATTCCTCTGCTACACATATCCATGGATATCGATCGATCTCCCTCAATACATAGCTAGGTCTCTCTCCTTCCCCACACATATACTAGTCGATTGGTCTCTGCCCCCCCACACACACCGATAGTCGAACGTTGTAGGTAGGTATCCATGCCACGGAGAAAAACTGCACCTCTGCCCTCTCAAATTCCAGTAGGCCAGCCGCCCTGTATCTTTGACGTGGCAAACACAAATTCGATGGCACTCTTTATCGATGGCGCAGCCACACACTTCATCCCTGTTGTCAATTCTATCAATATCTCACGTCCATGACTCCGTTTCACACACATTGCATATGTTACGTTTTTCTGTTTGAGATATCATCAACACATTGCCTCTGTTTCGCACAAACCATCTCTCTCACACCCACCCATGTATGTACCTGCACCTAAAGAAGAAGTGCACGCAGGACGCACGTACTCACGTCTCGTTCCCGGCCACACCCGCGCGGGTACACGTGGAGTTCATTTCTGTATGAAAAGGTAGCCCACGTGATAATTTGACGCGTGTAGCGGTTGTTTACTCGAAGGAGGGTCGGGTACCACGCCTAGACAAAACAAAGTTCGACTTGACGTGTTAGCATTAAATAAATTTATATATTCCTCAATGGCACGTACAAAATATAAAATGATTGCCGTGGGGAAAATGGAAAAATGGGTTTGTCTCTCGTCACACCATCTCACACAAGGCGGCCGTGGCTGTCGGCATTCTGGGAACGGGGGTACCCAGACTTGCCTGCCTGCGGCGTGGCTCAAGGGGTGGCCCAGCACGGCCCATCTTCATCAGCACAAGCTCAAGACCCTCGCGAGGGGCCAAGCCTCGTGGGGCGGATGACAGGAAGCTTCCTCGGGCGCGGCCTCGTCAGGCTAGCTCACGAGGAGGCGGAGAGATCAAGGCGGGGTACCTCACAAGGTGCCCATGACGCAAGCCATGATGACCAAGGGCGCCAGGCGGGCACCAGCCCGCGCAGTGTCCTCATTTCCTCTTTGGTGCAAAGGAGGCAAGCGCAGGCAAGAGCATCAAGCAAAGGCGACCATTTCGGTGCAACAAGACCAAGACCAACACAATGGCAGGAAGGAGGTCATCGTGGAGCCCAAGCCGGCGTCACCGCCAGAGCCTTTGACAGGCGAGGACCAACTTTAGTCAGGATAAGTGTACTAGATGTTCCCCTTCAAAATGGCCAATTGTTGACGCCCTTCCCGCTCAACATTTGGGAAGAGGCCCAGGGCCTCTGCTTATAAATAGGACTAGCCACCCACAGGAGAGAGGATCTGGGATCCAGAATCCAGAACAGAGCTAGAGATCAAGCAATCTAGAGAGAGAGAGAGAGCGACCAAACTCCCCAAAGCAGTTTGTCAGACCGCCAAGAACAGACCCTCGCGAGGTTGTTCTTCCTTGTATTGTTCATCATCAGCCCTGAGGCAATCCACCACACCACACACCGGAGTAGGGTATTACACCACAATGGTGGCCCGAACCAAGATAAACCTTGTGTCTCTTGTGTTGCTCTTTGCGTAGTTTAGATCTTTGCGAGGCGATGAGGTGCAGGTAGGTAGGGGGTGAGATCACCGCGTGCACCCCAGAGTTCGAACCTAGAGGGTCTGCCGGAACCCGAAATCCGACCTTTAGTGCGCCAGGTAGGGGTGCGCCGGAATCCGCCTTTCCGCTTGCCCGTCAGATCGACATCATCATGTCCGGCGACCGGTGGGCAACCCTGATCCACAGGGGCTGGCCCGCCCACGCATAACCGCTTCGCCCAGGCGACCCCATGCTCGAACAGCTCGCGGCCGCGGTACTGCGGGCAGCGACGCGGTCGATCAACAGCGACAGCTCTCACGCTGCGGCAGGCGCGGTCGGCGGCAAGTGCCTCGAACCACGCCGCGGCCACGGCGCCGTACACCCGGCGGGAGCAGGCGCACTCAAGGGCCGCTCTCACGGTGGCCCGAGAGCTACTACAATGCAGGCCACTGGAGGGCGGCCGCGACGTGCTGCTGGAGCGGGTGGCAGAGCTCCTGGGCTTCGCTGCATCAGGGGCTCACCCCTTCTGCACCCAACTGCCACCTCAGGTCCAGGGCGGCCCACGCGGAGGCCCCACGCACGCCCGCGCAGCTCCAAGCGGACTCCAAGGCCACTCCAACGCCAGCCAGGCCGTCAGCACCGGGCTAGCAGCGGCGCTGCCTCCGCCCCCGGCCAGCGAAGGAGAACTCGTCACGGCCCACGGCCCCGATGGGGCCCGCCTTCACCCCAGTGGGCGCCTCAGGCAGGGCTGCGTGGCACACGGGGCACTATGGTGCAGCATTCGGGATGGCGGCCCCAGAAGAGTACGGACATGATGGATCAAGGGCACGCGCAGGAGGACGGACACGGCTCGCTCCTCGGCCCAAGCTGGGGGGACGAGGCACCCGAAGCTGAGCTCTTCCAGGAGCCCCGGGTAAGCCCCGTCGACCGCCCCGGGAGCAACGATTATCGGGTACCACTAATTCCTTAGGAGCAGGCATACGCTAACCATGGATCGCAGGAGGTACAGATCGTCGCAGCGGACGGCTGCCCCAATCCCGCAGTTTCCTACCCCTCAGGAGGAGGGCGCCGGGGGCTGCAGGAGAGGGGCCAAGATCCGGCATCACCACCGCGGCGTTCGGAGCAAGGTGTCCTCAGGAGGTAGGCCCTCTGCCGGGGAGGTGCCTCAGGGCCTACCCCCGGCAGAGGACCCGTGGTCGTCGAGGGAACCGGCCGGCGCTCTACCCCATCGGCGGTGTCTTGGTCTCCGGCCGTCGTCGATGGCACTAGAGTGTGGCGCAAAGCGGGGCCCTCGTCTGGCGATATGAAGCAAGGCGGTAATCGTGAAGAAGGCCAGTGCTCGTGAAGCTCTCCACCCCGTGACACTCTCACGTAATAGTGAGTGGGCTGTACACGCCCGAGTCTCGGGAGCGCCTCAGCCCTGGGCTCCCTCCCACGCCCAGTGGCAGCACTTAGCTCCACCCTGGTGAGAAGACGTCCAAGACTAGACTAGGTGCCGGACGCGCCTTTTTCTGCTTTTCTTGCTTTTCCCCTTGCTGTCGCTTTTCCCCCGTCTGGATTTAAGTTGGATTTGAGCTTGCGATTTGCGTGTGTTCGGGGAAGGGGTGTTTAGTCTCGTTCGAGCAATCTCTCGCGTTCTGGTTACCACTCTGCCTCGGCTGCCTCCCCTCGTGAGCCCCTCGCGAGCCGGGCCAGGCCTAGCATGCGTACAGACCGGACCGCCATCACCGCGCCCTCTCAGGAGGTTCTCATCACAGGTTAAATGGGCTCGTTCAGGGAGCACACGGAGCGCCCCAGCGCTCCGCAGGCTATCCCGAGGCCCACGCGGGTCAAAGGTAAACAAGCCAGCCAGCTCGTTGCCAGGCCAGCCACTAGGTGCTGGCGCGCGAATGATATCGCATCTACTAATACGCTAACTGCAAGTTTTTACACGAGGGGCTCCCCCTCCCAAAATGCTCTTACAACCTTCAGGGCCAAGCCCGAACTCTGTCTGTGCAGGATAAGAAAGCAGGAGCGGCACGCGGTCAATCGGATAAATCCCCCAATGCATCCTCAAGGTCACCTCCTGAATCGTCGCTGGCGTCGCTGGCCTCGCCATCGCCCTCCGCGTCACCGTCAGTGGCGTCAGGGCCGCTCACCACGCCACCTTCATCAGTGGCCACGACCACGCCGTCGTCGTCAGTAGCGAAGGCCCTGACGAGGGCATCCATGTTGTCTTCCACCCAATGCGCCAGGTCGTCCCGGACGGCCTGGGGTACTGGGGCGATGGCGGCATCAAAATCGAAGTTGGGGTCCATGTCCCGAAGATGGCTGAAGACGCGAGAAAAGGCACGCCCGAGCAGGGCGCGACTCCTCTCCTCCACCAACCTGTTGGCTCTGCCCGACCGCACCTCCAGCTGCGTCACCACATCAGTGAAGAACTGGAGGTTACCAGCATAGTTAACTGCATGAGGCTCGCCGGCGTCCGCCTCTCATGTAACGCCCCGGATTCAATGCGCCAGGTGTCCGCCAGTTATTCGCCGTCATTGCCATGTCATTTGCTTGCGTGTTGCACTTTGCCACGTCATCATCGGCATTTCATATCATGTCGTCATGTGCATCGCATTTGCATACGTGTTCGTCTCTTGCATCCGTTCGGGTTTTCCCGGTTCTCTCCGTTGTCCGTTCGGAGTCCAGACCACACCCGCACGCGCCCGCGGCACCTCCGAAATATTATTTTATTAGTGGCATAAAAATGTTCTCGGAATGGGTCGAAACTTGGCATGCGGTCTTATTATAGTGTAGACAGGCGCTGTCAAGTTTAAATCGCATTCGTGAGCTCGTTTGTTAGCCCAACCGTGAAATATATAGCGGCTCCGTTGCCGGTATTTTCGTCGGACGTTTCGGTCTCTGTATCTGCCGTCGGGTTGCTACTGCTCTTCTCTCCTCTCAGCCCAACTCCTCTTCACTGTCCACCTAAACCCCCCCTCCGACCGGAACCATCGGATCGCGATCGGAGGCTCCGAAACGCTCCAGAACCCCCTCAAACCCTAGCCCCTGCTATATATGGACCCCCTAGTCCAGTTTGGGCATCCCCTAGCCTCCACCTACCCCCTAGCCCTTCCCCTACCTGCAGCCGCCGCCCCTCCTCGAAATCCGTGCAGATCCTGCACACCGCCGCCACTTATCGCCGGCCCAAATGTCATGTGATCACTGGCGTCGCCCGGCCAACCGGGCGCCTCCACGTCGCCTCCCCCGCCTCCCGTAGCCACTCAGACGCCTCCACCTAGCCTCCCCTCATCCCAGCCAACCCTCCACCGCCACGGCCCGCCAGGCCCTCGCGAAGCCCGCCCGAGCCCATCTAGGGCCCGGGTCGGACCCCGTGCTCCGCCGCCCATCGAACGAGCGTCCCGCGCCCGCCTCCCGTCCGCCGGCCTCGCGGGCCACGCCCGGGCGACCGTCTCGCCGGACCCAGGTCGCCGCCTCCCCGTCGCGCCCTCTCCTTCTCCCTCTCTCTCTCTCTCACCCGAGCTCCCTCTATCCCGCAGAGTTCGCCGCCGCCATGGATGGCCGCCGCCGGCCGTGGAGCTCGCCGGTCGGCCTCGCCATCGCCGGACCCAGGTCGCCGCCTCCCCGTCGCGCCCTCTCCTTCTCCCTCTCTCTTTCTCTCTCACCCGAGCTCCCTCTATCCCGCAGAGTTCGCCGCCGCCATGGATGGCCGCCGCCGGCCGTGGAGCTCGCCGGTCGGCCTCGCCATCGCCGGATCCGCCCGTCCCGGCGGATCCATCATACGCCAGCGCCTACGGCGCCCCTCAACCTACTCCGGCCGGATCCGGGCTTCTCCTCGCCGGATTCGCCCGTCTCCGGTCTACTCCCTCCTCACCGGCGAGTCTCTCCGGCGAGATCCGTGCTGCATCAAAAACCGTGCAACCCTAGATCGGAGTGGTAAAACTGCTAAGTCCCAGATTTTTGCATATTATTTGCTCATGTTCATCATGCCATAACTCTCTGCATATTGCTCCGTTTCGTGCGCGTAATATGTCAAATTGTTCGTCTCAACGAGTACCTCATTTCATCTCCGTGCATCATTTAAATTTGAGCTTATCTTGATGCCTGAAATGCTGTTAGAAGAGGGCTATGTGATGTTAGTTTCAGATTCTTATCAGAACATGCACTTTTGTCATTTTTGCCATGATTGATGTGTGCACCCTATGAACTTGGAGTCCTACATGTGTTTTGTAATATGCCATGTCATCTTTACAGGGGTGTATTCCATGTATTTTTGTGATCTCTGTGGTGACTAGCACAAGCATGCAAACTAGGCTTCATGATGTTGCTGATTTCAGCCCCTTTTCTGCTGATATTTTTATGCCATGTGAACTTGATGCTACCGAGAGATCCATGCTTATTTTGAGATACTTCAGTAAGGATGTTTTGAACATATGGTTATTCTCTATCCATCCATGCCCTTGTTTGAAATTATGGAGTGCCAAGCTTGAGTCAATCGAGCTCTACTTTCGATATAAAATGTTCCCTGGCAGGTTGTTTACATGTTATTCTATTTTGCCAAGGTTGTTGTAGTTGATCCGTGTATGCTATGATGTTGTTCTTGCCATGTATAGCTTCTATGCCATGTTTTCTTACTGTGAGTTGCCTTGCCATGCCATGTATTGCTCTGTGGTGAGTGGTTCAAGCTCACCAACAGGCCTACTTCTTGTTGTTCCTGCCATATAACTTGCCATGTTCACATGGGTGCCATCATATTTTCTGATCCTTTTTGGCTTATGGTCAGTAAGGGACTTTTGTTCTATGCATTTAGTAGAGCCATGACATGCCTTTGTTTGCCATGATAAGTTCCTGTAGCATGTTGTTTGATAGCTCTAAACATTGCAACCTGATGTTATTTCTGCCATGTCCTGTAAATTCTGTTTTAAGTCTGTGAACCTGTTATTTATTTGCAATCTTGCCATGTCCTTTTGAGCATGTTCTAGTGATTTCTGGAGTTAGCTCAGTGTTCATGTTTTGTAATGCCTTACCTGTACATCATGTCCATGCCTTTTGTTTTCTTGTTGAGGTCCTGTAGCATGTTGTTTTGATGCTTGCAATATGCCTAGTTGCTGTTTTGGACAGATTGTTGCTATAACTTGTTTCATGTGTATGCGTTGAACCGTTGCTCCGTTTTGAGTGTGCTATATATGAAACTTGCTTGATTTTGCATGTAGTTTCATATTATCATGTTGCATCCTTGTTTTGAGGTGTTTGCTTGGGTGCATTTTGCATCAATGCCATGTTTAACTTGTTTTGCTCATATCTTCTAGGCCGTAGCTCCGAATTAAATGAACTTTATATGTAACTTGACTAGAATTTCGTGTAGATCATCGTGGTGCATCTTAACTTGTTGTTTAACAACTTGAACATAAAGTTATTCAGATCTGGACCAATTTCGAAATTTGCATATGAGGACTTACCGGAATTGTTATGTGTTGTTTCCGGCCTCATTTAAACTTGCTTTGATGTGTTGCTCTTGTTTGCATCATCTCTTGCCATGAGTAGCTTCATGTTGTCTTGTCATGCATCATGCTTGTTTGTGCATCATGCCTTGTTCATGTGTGGTGTGTTTACCTATGTTGTGTGCTTCTTCTTGTTAGTTCCTGTTTCGTTGCGATCGTGAGGATTCGTGCGTCTACGCTTGGTTCATCTTCGTGGCTTCATCTTCTTCATGGACTCGTTCTTCTTCCTTGCGGGATTTCAGGCAAGATGACCGTCACCCTGGATCTCACTACTATCATTGCTATGATAGTTGCTTCGTTCTATCGCTATGCTGCGCTACCTATTACCTGTTTATCAAGCCTTCCCAAATTGCCATGTCAGCCTCTAACCTTTGACACCTTTCCTATGAAAACCGTTGTTTGGCTATGTTACCGCTTTGCTCAGCCCCTCTTATAGCGTTGTTAGTTGCAGGTGAAGATGAAGTTTGTTCCTTGTTGGAACATGGAGATGTTGTTCCTTGTTGGAACATGTTTACTTGTTGGGATATCACAATATATCTTATTAAATTAATGCATCTATATACTTGGTAAAGGGTGGAAGGCTCGGCCTTGTGCACAGTGTTTTGTTCCACTCTTGCTGCCCTAGTTTCCGTCATATCGGTATTATGTTCCCGGATTTTGCGTCCCCTAACGCGGTCGGGTGATTTATAGGAGCCCTTGACGATTCGCTTTGAATAAGACTCCTCCAGCAAGGCCCAACATTGGTTTTACCATTTGCCTCACCACCACCTACTTTTCCCTTGGGAGTCGCTCTCTCGAGGGTCATCTTTATTTAGCCCCCCCCGGGCCAGTGCTTCTCTAAGTGCTGGTTCGAACCGAGCCGCCTGCGGGGCCACCTTGGGGCAACTTGAGGGTTGGTTTTACTCGTAGCCTGTCTCATCCGGTGTTGCCCTGAGAACGAGATATGTGCAGCTCCTATCGGGATTGTCGGCGCATCAGGCGGTCTTGCTGGTCTTGTTTTATTGCTTTGTCGAAATGTCTTGTAGCAGGATTCCGAGACTGATCGGGTCATCCCGGGAGAAGGAATATCCTACGATGATCGCGAGAGCATATCAAGGGCTAAGGTGTGACACCCCTGCAGGGTATAAACTTTCGAGAGCCGTGCCCGCGGTTATGTGGCAGATGTGAATTTGTTAATATCCGGTTGTAGTAAACTTGAAGCAAACTCTTCTAAAATACACCAACCGTGTGCGTAACCGTGAGTGTCTCTTTTCGGGGTTGATCGAGAGGAGAACACGGTTCTTGGGTTATGTCTGACGTAAGTAGGAGTTCAGGATCACTTCTTGATCATTGCTAGCTTCACGACCGTTCCTTTGTTTCTGTTCTCGCTCTTATTTGCGTATGTTAGCCACCATATCATGCTTAGCCGCTGCTGCAACCTCACCACTTTACCTCTTCCTTACCCATTTAAGCTTTGTTAGTCTTGATACCCATGGTAATGGGATTGCTGAGTCCTCGTGGCTCACTGTTTACTACAACAACAGTTGCAGGTACAGGTTCATGCGATGATCTTGACGCGAGAGCGATGTTTACTTGTTTTGGAGTTCTTCTTCTGCTTCTTCTTCGATCAGGGGATAGGTTCCAGGTCGGCAGCCTGGGCTAGCAGGGTGGATGTCGTTTGAGCTTCTGTTTATGTTGCATCCGTAGTCGGATGTTGATCTTGTATATGATGTTGTTGTATTCATGTGGCATTGTATGCCTTATGTATGTATCCCCATCTATTCTGTAATGTTGATGTAATGATATCCACCTTGCAAAAGCGTCTTCAAGATGCGCTTCTATCCTTGGATGGACCTTCGAGTTCCTTTAGGATAGGGTCGCATCTTGGGCGTGACAAGTTGGTATCAGAGCCTCGACCGACCATAGGAGCCCCCTTGATTGATCGTGTAGTTTGGCCGTTGTTGAGTCTAGAAGAAAACTATTTTCGGACTCTAGTTATATCGGAGAGTAGGAATTCTTTTTACTCCTCTGCCCATTCGTCGCTCTGGTGAGGAATCTTGACGTAGGTGTTTTGAATTACTCCTCTTCCCCTTCAAATTTTTTTCTTTAGGATCACGCGGTTAGTTTTCGTTCGTTGTCCTTCCTCTTTCATCCGGTGCATTTCTCGTCAAGTCGACTCGAGCCTCTTCATCTTTGCAAGTTCAATCCTTAGTTCGCTCTCAACGAAGTTGTTTCTCTGTCCTAAGTTGTTTTCTTTTCCCACCCTCCCATTCCTTTTCATCTCAGAGCTGGAGTCCGTAATTGAGTGTCGATCCTACTCGTGCGAAGTCTTTGCTTTCTATCCTCTTTGTTCTCAACCGGTGTTTTCTCTTCAAGTTGTTCGTCGGTTCCCCTTCCAAGTTGCCTATGTTTTTCCCGCCCTCCCACCCTATTATTCCCGGAGTTCGAGTTTTCTTCCGACCATCAATTTCATTCATACAGAGTCTCTTCAGTTTTCCCTCAATCATTTCAACCGGTGAATTCTCGTCTCGTTCGTCATTCTTCATCCCTTTCTTTTTCCGGTGGACTCAATTCAAGTTTTTTTTCGGTTGATCATATTCTTTTTCTTGGATCAAGTGTTTTCCCTGTTCGTTCGCCTCTCGCCAATTTATCCTTCCGGAGTGTTCAACACATCTCAGAAGATTCGTCTATGTTTGAATCAATTCGAGGTTGTCACCTCATTCAAATATTTCAATTGTTCCGGTGCATCATCTATCTGTTCAACAATCCTTTCCAACGGTGTTATCTCTTCAGTGGGCCCTAACCCACGTGTCTTTTCCTGTGATCTTACGACTCTTCTAATTTCCCCGGGGTTATTCTCATTTCTTTTTAAGTGTGACGTAAGAATGGATCCCATCAGTCACATGCCTTCTCCAAGATCTCGTTCAAATTCTTTTCATTGTTGGCTCAACCTTTTCGGTTTTTCATTCTTCCGGAGTATCTCATTAATTTTGATGATGTTTCTCGTCGTCATTTGAAGACCGAAGTAGAGTTTCTCTTAAATCTTGTCTGTTCTCTCGAAGATTCGCGGTCCTAGCTCGATGTTATGCTATCAAATTGTTTCTAGTCATGCAAATTCTTTTCATCCATCCGGAGCATTTCAGGAGTTGCTTTCTCTCGATCATCCGGAGGCCATCTTTTCGAAGATTTCTTCATTCTAAGTTTTCAGATTCATTCCCCAATTATTCTATATCCGTGCCCCTTCGTTCATCTCAGTATTCTTCCGGTGCTTCGTTCAAGTGTTCTTTAATCAGCTCATGATCTCTTTGTTCTTTTGAATCTAAATCCCCTCTAGCATATTGGTTCTTCTAATTCTTTCCGGCGATTCATTCTCTTCTCTTCGTTCATTTTCATTTCTAACGGTGGTTCGTTCAAGATTCTTTTTCTTTGATTGTCACACTAATCCATTCGTTCTTTTCAATCCTACCGGTGGTTCATGAAGTCCTTCTCAAGTTTGCGATATGTCACTTCTCAATCCTTTTCAAGAAGAATAAGTAGCATGCAAATCCATTGCTGGTCATCAATTTAATTTGATGAAGGATAAGCATACAATAAATCTTATTCTTATTTCATCCAAGTGATTAATCCCTTACTTCGGAGTTTGTTCGTAATGAATAAATTCTAGTTCCAAGTGTTTTAATCTTTTCTTTTCCGGAGTTCAAATTTCCTCGGCCATCTCGTCGGAACCTCCATCCGAATCATCGCAAGGCTTTAATCTTATTTCCTTTCATCCTTCAATCGTATCTCATCATCCTTTTGTTACCGGAGTCCTTCATGGTGGTTCTTCATGATTTAATTCATTCTTCAAGAGTTCAGCAAGATTCTTGTTGGTGGAGTTCAAGTATCCTTCTTCTTGCGTCTCGAAGTGCAATTAACTCTCCGTATTCTTTTGAAGTGGAGTTTTGTATTTCTTCATTCTTCTCAGCTATCCAATCATTTCCGTTTGTGGCCAGTTATCATCTTATGATCTTGAGATGTTACCTATAAGCCCACAACAAGCTTATTTCTTTTCGTTGTTGATTTTCTCAACAACTCCGTTCAACCCTTCCTTCTAAGTTCTTTTCATTCAATTCTTTCAATTCTTCCGGAGGCATTGTGTTGTTCCTCTCGTCAACTATCATTCCATTTTGTCAAACTCAGTTCCAACTCCTTCCATGTTCAGCCGGAGTGCTGCCTAAATTCTTTCAGTCTTATTCGTTCCTTATCTCGTTCTAACCGGAGTTGTTTCATAGTCTATCTGATTCCGTGAGCTTTCGATTCTCGGCATTCTCGTCGTGCCTCTCTTCTTCTCAAGTGCTCTCGATTCTTTGCTTGTTCTCTTGAGTTCTTGTTTTCTCCTCATCCTTTTTCCCTTCCGTCTCGGTCCTAAGATCTCGGGACGAGATCTCTTGTTAGTGGAGGAGTGTTGTAACGCCCCGGATTCGATGCGCCAGGTGTCCGCCAGTTATTCGCCGTCATTGCCATGTCATTTTCTTGCGTGTTGCACTTTGCCACGTCATCATCGGCATTTCATATCATGTCGTCATGTGCATCGCATTTGCATACGTGTTCGTCTCTTGCATCCGTTCGGGTTTTCCCGGTTCTCTCCGTTGTCCGTTCGGAGTCCAGACCACACCCGCACGCGCCCGCGGCACCTCCGAAATATTATTTTATTAGTGGCATAAAAATGTTCTCGGAATGGGTCGAAACTTGGCATGCGGTCTTATTATAGTGTAGACAGAGCGCCTGTCAAGTTTCGTCGCATTCAGAGCTCGTTTGTTAGCCCAACCGTGAAATATATAGCGGCTCCGTTGCCGGTATTTTCGTCGGACGTTTCGGTCTCTGTATCTGCCGCCGGGTTGCTACTGCTCTTCTCTCCTCTCAGCCCAACTCCTCTTCACTGTCCACCTAAACCCCCCCTCCGACCGGAACCATCGGATCACGATCGGGGGCTCCGAAACGCTCCAGAACCCCCCTCAAACCCTAGCCCCTGCTATATATGGATCCCCCTAGTCCATTTTGGGCATCCCCTAGCCTCCACCTACCCCCCTAGCCCTTCCCCTACCTGCAGCCGCCGCCCCCTCCTCGAAATCCGTGCAGATCCTGCACGCCACACTGTGCGGCCCAGAGGCCGCCGTCACTGGCGTCGCCCGGCCAACCGGGCGCATCCACGTCGCCTCCCCCGCCTCCCGTAGTCACTCAGACGCCTCCACCTGGCCTCCCCGCATCCCAGCCAACCCTCCACCGCCGCGGCCCGCCAGGCCCTCGCGAAGCCCGCCCGAGCCCATCTGGGGCCCGGGTCGGACCCCGTGCTCCGCCGCCCACCGACCGAGTGTCCACGCCCGCCTCCCGTCCGGGCCTCGCGGGCCTGCCACGGCCAGCGACCGTCTCGCCGGACCCAGGTCCCCGCCTCCCCGTCGCGCCCTCTCCTTCTCCCTCTCTCTCTCTCTCTCACCCGAGCTCCCTCTATCCCGCAGAGTTCGCCGCCGCCATGGATGGCCGCCACGGCCGTGGAGCTTCAGCCGTCGGCTCGCCATCGCCGGATCCGCCCGTCCCGGCCCGGATCCACGGCGCCCCTCAACCTACTCCGGCCGGATCCGGGCTTCTCCTCGCCGGATTCGCCCGTCTCCGGTCTACTCCCTCCCCACCGGCGAGTCTCTCCGGCGAGATCCGTGCTGCATCAAAAACCGTGCAACCCTAGATCGGAGTGGTAAAACTGCTAAGTCCCAGATTTTTGCATATTATTTGCTAATGTTCATCATGCCATAACTCTCTGCATATTGCTCCGTTTCGTGCGCGTAATATGTCAAATTGTTCGTCTCAACGAGTACCTCATTTCGTCTCATTGCATCATTTACATTTGAGCTCATGTTGATGCCTGAAATGCTGTTAGAAGAGGGCTATGTGATGTTAGTTTCAGATTCTTATCAGAACATGCACTTTTGTCAATTTTTGCCATGATTGATGTGTGCACCCTATGAACTTGAGTCCTACATGTGTTCTGTAATATGCCATGTCATATTTACAGGGGTGTATGCCATGTATTTTTGTGATCTCTGTGGTGAATAGGACAAGCATGCAAACTATGCTTCATGATGTTGCTGATTTCAGCCCCTGTTCTGCTGATATTTTTATGCCATGTAAACTTGATGCTACCGAGAGATCCATGCTTATTTTGAGATACTTCAGTAAGGATGTTTTGAACATATGGTTATTCTCTATCCATCCATGCCCTTGTTTGCAATTATGGAGTGCCATAACTTGAGTCAATCGAGCTCTACTTTTGCTATAAAATGTTTCCTGGCAGGTTGTTTACATGTTATTCAATTTTGCCAAGGTTGTTGTAGTTGATCCGTGTATGCTATGATGTTGTTCTTGCCATGAATAGCTTCTATGCCATTTCTTCTTACTGTGAGTTGCCTTGCCATGCCATGTATTGCTCTGTGGTGAGTGGTTCAAGCTCACCAACATGCCTACTTCTTGTTGTTCCTTCCATGTATGAATCTGTAATATAACTTGCCATGTTTACATGGGTGCCATCATATTTTCTAATCCTTTTTGGCTTATGGTCAGTAAGGTACTTTTGTTCTATGCATTTAGTAGAGCCATGACATGCCTTTGTTTGCCATGATAAGTTCCTGTAGCATGTTGTTTGATAGCTCTAAACATTGCAACCTGATGTTATTTCTGCCATGTCCTGTAAATTCTGTTGTCTGTGAACCTGTTATTTATTTGCAATCTTGCCATGTCCTTTTGAGCATGTTCTAGTGATTTCTGGAGTTAGCTCAGTGTTCATGTTTTGTAATGCCTTACCTGTACATCATGTCCATGCCTTTTTTTTCTTGTTGAGGTCCTGTAGCATGTTGTTTTGATGCTTGCAATATGCCTAGTTGCTGTTTTGGACAGATTGTTGCTATAACTTGTTTCATGTGTATGTGTTGAACCGTTGCTCCATTTTGAGTGTGCTCTATATGAAACTTGCTTGATTTTGCATGTAGTTTCATATTATCATGTTGCATCCTTGTTTTGAGGTGTTTGCTTGATGTTTGGGTGCATTTTGCATCAATGCCATGTTTAACTTGTTTTGCTCATATCTTCTAGGCCGTAGCTCCGAATTAAATGAACTTTATATGTAACTTGACTAGAATTTCGTGTAGATTATCGTGGTGCATCTTAACTTGCTGTTTAACAACTTGAACATAAAGTTATTCAGATCTGGACCAATTTCGAAATTTGCATATGAGGACTTACCGGAATTGTTATGTGTTGTTTCCGGCCTCATTTAAACTTGCTTTGATGTGTTGCTCTTGTTTGCATCATCTCTTGCCATGAGTAGCTTCATGTAGTCTTGTCATGCATCATGCTTGTTTGTGCATCATGCCTTGTTCATGTGTGGTGTGTTTACCTATGTTGTGTGCTTCTTCTTGTTAGTTCCTGTTTTGTTGCGATCGTGAGGATTCGTGCGTCTACGCTTGGTTCATCTTCGTGGCTTCATCTTCTTCATGGACTCGTTCTTCTTCCTTGCGGGATTTCAGGCAAGATGACCGTCACCCTGGATCTCACTACTATCATTGCTATGCTAGTTGCTTCGTTCTATCGCTATGCTGCGCTACCTATTACCTGTTTATCAAGCCTTCCCAAATTGCCATGTCAGCCTCTAACCTTTGACACCTTTCCTATGAAAACCGTTGTTTGGCTATGTTACCGCTTTGCTAAGCCCCTCTTATAGCGTTGTTAGTTGCAGGTGAAGATGAAGTTTGTTCCTTGTTGGAACATGGAGATGTTGTTCCTTGTTGGAACATGTTTACTTGTTGGGATATCACAATATACTTGGTAAAGGGTGGAAGGCTCGGCCTTGTGCCTGGTGTTTTGTTCCACTCTTGCCGCCCTAGTTTCCGTCATATCGGTATTATGTTCCCGGATTTTGCGTCCCTAATGCGGTCGGGTGATTTATGGGACCCCCTTGACAGTTCGCTTTGAATAAGACTCCTCCAGCAAGGCCCAACATTGGTTTTACCATTTTCCTCACCACCACCTACTTTTCCCTTGGGAGTCGCTCTCTCGAGGGTCATATTTATTTCCCCCCCCCCCCCCCCCCGGGCCAGTGCTTCCTAAGTGCTGGTTCGAACCGAGCCGCCTGCGTGGCCACCTTGGGGCAACTTGAGGGTTGGTTTTACTCGTAAATGTCTCATCCGGTGTTTCCACGAACGAGATATGTGCAGCTCCTATCGGGATTGTCGGCGCATCGGGCGGTCTTGCTAGTCTTGTTTTATTGTTGTCGAAATGTCTTGTAGCCGGGATTCCGAGACTGATCGGGTCTTCCCGGGGAGAAGGAATATCCTTCGTTGATCGTGAGAGCTTATCATGGGCTAAGTTGGGACACCCCTGCAGGGTATAAACTTTCGAGAGCCGTGCCCGCGGTTATGTGGCAGATGGGAATTTGTTAATATCCGGTTGTAGTAAACTTGAAGCAAACTCTTCTAAAATACACCAAACGTGTGCGTAACCGTGAGTGTCTCTTTTCGGGGTTCATCGAGAGGAGAGCACGGTTCTTGGGTTATGTCTGACGTAAGTAGGAGTTCAGGATCACTTCTTGATCATTGCTAGCTTCACGACCGTTCCTTTGTTTCTCTTCTCGCTCTTATTTACGTATGTTAGCCACCATATCATGCTTAGCCGCTGCTGCAACCTCACCACTTTACCTCTTCCTTACCCATTTAAGCTTTGTTAGTCTTGATACCCATGGTAATGGGATTGCTGAGTCCTCGTGGCTCACTGTTTACTACAACAACAGTTGCGTGTACAGTGTTCATGCGATGATCTTGACGCGAGAGCGATGTTTACTTGTTTTGGAGTTCTTCTTCCGCTTCTTCTTCGATCGGGGATAGGTTCTAGGTCGGCAGCCCTGGGCTAGCAGGGTGGATGTCGTTTGAGCTTACATTTTATGTTGCATCCGTAGTCGGATGTTGATCTTGTATATGATGTTGTTGTATTCATGTGGCATTGTATGCCTTATGTATGTATCCCCATCTATTCTGTAATGTTGATGTAATGATATCCACCTTGCAAAAGTGTCTTCAAGATGCGCTTCTATCCTTGGTGGGACCTTCGAGTTCCTTTAGGATAGGGTCGCATCTTGGGCGTGTTCAAGTTGGTATCGAGCCTCGACCGACCATAGGAGCCCCTTGATTGATCGTGTAGTTTGGCCGTTGTTGAGTCTAGAAGAAAACTATTTTGAGTCTAGTTATATCGAGAGTAGGAATTCTTTTACTCCTCTACCCCTTAAATCGCTCTGGTGAGGAATCTTGGCGTAGGTGTTTTGAATTACTCCTCTTCCCTTCAAATTTTTTTTTCTTTAGGATCACGCAGCGGTTAGTTTTCGTTCGTTGTCCTTCCTCTTTCATCCGGTGCATTTCTCGTCAAGTCGACTCGAGCCTCTTCATCTTTGCAAGTTCAATCCTTAGTTCGCTCTCAACGAAGTTGTTTCTCTGTCCTCACTTGTTTTCTTTTCCCACCCTCCCATCCCTTATCATCTCAGAGCCGGAGTCCGTAATCGAGTATCGATCCTACTCGTGCGAAGTCTTTGTTTACTATTCTCTTTGTTCTCAACCGGTGTTTTCTCTTCAAGTTGTTCGTCGTTTCCCCTTCCAAGTTGCCTATGTTTTTCCCGCCCTCCCACCCTATTATTCCCGGAGTTCGAGTTTTCTTCCGACCATCAATTTCATTCATACGGAGTCTCTTCAGTTTTCCCTCAATCATTTCAACCGGTGAATTCTCGTCTCGTTCGTCATTCTTCATCCCTTTCTTTTTTCGGTGGACTCAATTCAAGTTTTTTTTCGGTTGATCATATTCTTTTTCTTGGATCAAGTGTTTTCCCTTCTCGTTTGCCTCTCGCCAATTTATCCTTCCTGAGTGTTCAACACATCTCAGGAGATTCGTCTATGTTTGAATCAATTCGAGGTTGTCACCTCATTCAAATATTTCAATTGTTCCGGTGCATCATCTATCTGTTCAACAATCCTTTCCAACGGTGTTATCGCTTCAGTGGGCCCTAACCCACAGGTCTTTTCCCAGGATCTTACCTGACTCTTCTAATTTCCCCGGGGTTATTCTCATTTCTTTTTAAGTGTGACGTAAGAATGGATCCCATCAGTCACATGCCTTCTCCAAGATCTCGTTCAAATTCTTTTCATTGTTGGCTCAACCTTTTCGGTTTTTCATTCTTCCGGAGTATCTCATTAATTTTGACGCTGTTTCTCGTCGTCATTTTAAGATCGAAGTAGAGTTTCTCTTAAATCTTGTCTGTTCTCTCGAAGATTCGCGGTCCTAGCTCGATGTTATGCTATCAAATTGTTTCTAGTCATGCAAATTCTTTTCATCCATCCGGAGCATTTCAGGAGTTACTTTCTCTCTCGATCATCCGGAGGCCATCTTTTCGGAAGATTTCTTCATTCTAAGTTTTTAGATTCACTCCCCAATTATTCTATATCCGTGCCCCTTCGTTCATCTCAATATTCTTCCGGTGCTTCGTTCAAGTGTTCTTTAATCAGCTCATGATCTCTTTGTTCTTTTGAATCTAAATCCCCTCTAGCATATTGGTTCTTATAATTCTTTCCGGCGATTCGTTCTCTTCTCTTCGTTCATTTTCATTTCTAACGGTGGTTCGTTCAAGATTCTTTTTCTTTGATTATCACACTAATCCATTCGTTCTTTTCAATCCTACCGGTGGTTCATGAAGTCCTTCTCAAGTTTGCGATATGTCACTTCTCAATCCTTTTCAAGAAGAATAAGTAGTATGCAAATCCATTGCTGGTCATAAATTTAATTTGATGAAGGATAAGCATACAATAAATCTTATTCTTATTTCATCCAAGTGATTAATCCCTTACTTCGGAGTTTGTTCGTAATGAATAAATTCTAGTTCCAAGTGTTTTAATCTTTTCTTTTCCGGAGTTCAAATTTCCTCGGCCATCTTGTCGGAACCTCCATCAGAATCATCGCAAGGCTTTAATCTTATTTCCTTTCATCCTTCAATCGTATCTCATCATCCTTTTGTTACCGGAGTCCTTCATGGTGGTTCTTCATGATTTAATTCATTCTTCAAGAGTTCAGCAAGATTCTTGTTGGTGGAGTTCAAGTATCATTCTTCTTGCGTCTCGAAGTGCAATTAACTCTCCGTATTCTTTTGAAGTGGAGTTTTGTATTTCTTCGTTCTTCTCAGCTATCCAATCATTTCCGTTTGTGGCCGGTTATCATCTTATGATCTTGAGATGTTACCTGTAAGCCCACAACAAGCTTATTTCTTTTCGTTGTTGATTTTCTCAACAACTCCGTTCAACCCTTCCTTCTAAGTTCTTTTCATTCAATTCTTTCAATTCTTCCGGAGGCATTGTGTTGTTCCTCTCGTCAACTATCGTTCCATTTTGTCAAACTCAGATCCAACTCCTTCCATGTTCAGCCGGAGTGCTGCCTAAATTCTTTCAGTCTTATTCGTTCCTTATCTCGTTCTAACCGGAGTTGTTTCATAGTCTATCTGATTCCGTGAGCTTTCGATTCTCGGCATTCTCGTCGTGCCTCTCTTCTTCTCGAGTGCTCTCGATTCTTTGCTTATTCTCTTGAGTTCTTGTTTTCTCCTCATCCTTTTTCCCTTCCGTCTCGGTCCTAAGATCTCGGGACGAGATCTCTTGTTAGTGGAGGAGTGTTGTAACGCCCCGGATTCGATGCGCCAGGTGTCCGCCAGTTATTCGCCATCATTGCCATGTCATTTGCTTGCGTGTTGCACTTTGCCATGTCATCATCGGCATTTCATATCATGTCGTCATGTGCATCGCATTTGCATACGTGTTCGTCTCTTGCATCCGTTCGAGTTTTCCCGGTTCTCTCCGTTGTCCGTTCAGAGTCCAGACCACACCCGCACGCGCCCGCGGCACCTCCGAAATATTATTTTATTAGTGGCATAAAAATGTTCTCGGAATGGGTCGAAACTTGGCATGCGGTCTTATTATAGTGTAGACAGAGCGCCTGTCAAGTTTCGTCGCATTCAGAGCTCGTTTGTTAGCCCAACCGTGAAATATATAGCGGCTCCGTTGCCGGTATTTTCGTCGGACGTTTCGGTCTCTGTATCTGCCGCCGGGTTGCTATTGCTCTTCTCTCCTCTCAGCCCAACTCCTCTTCACTGTCCACCTAAACACCCCCTCCGACCGGAACCATCGGATCGCGATCGGAGGCTCCGAAACGCTCCAGAACCCCCCTCAAACCCTAGCCCCTGCTATATATGGATCCCCCTAGTCCATTTTGGGCATCCCCTAGCCTCCACCTACCCCCCTAGCCCTTCCCCTACCTGCAGCCGCCACCCGCTCCTCGAAATCCGTGCAACAGCCTCGGCCGCGTCCACCCGCTGACGTAGAAGAAGCATCTCGGCGCGGGAGGAAGTCAGCTCCTCCTGTGCCACGCCAAGGGCAGCCCGGGAAGCGTCGGCCCGCCGCGTCTCTTCATCCAGCTTGGCCCTCAGGGCGGTGGTCCTGCCTTCCGCTTCGGCCATGATCAACCCCAGCCTCTCCTCGAACTCGCGCTCGAGGTTCAAGCGGGCCACTGGCACTCGTCGATCAACCTCTTCTAGGACTCGGGCCTCCCGTGCAGAGACATCGTCCTCCGCCTGCGTCACCAAGCGCTCCCTCGTCTCCAGCTGCTCAAGATCGCGGGCGCGCTCGGCAGCTTCCAGCGTCAGTGCCTCCTCACGTCTCTGGAGCTCTGCCTGGTCGACCGAAGCCCCCTTCATCGACACAAGGGCCATCTCATGCAGCTCCACCTGCTGCTCCAGGGAATCGCTCCAGGCCTGGAGCTTCCGCGCCCGCTCCTCCGCCGCCTCATGTCGCCGGTCAGCCTCCCGGGCCTCCTCGATGGCCTGGGAACGTGCCGCTCGTGAGGCCGCCAGCGACACCTCAGCTTTCTCATTGTCGAGGTCGCGCTGGTGGCGCGCAAGGGCAACGGCCACATTCAGCTTGCGCCCCTCTTCAGCTAGGGGCAGGCCCTCAGCTTCAAGGAGCGCGTCTTCGTCAGCGAGCTCTACACCAAGCTGGCTCACTGCGTCAGCCGCCCTCTGGAGAAACCCTTGGCGAAGGGCACGACGCTCCCGGGCACGCTCGAGCACGTCTTCCGCGTCGTCATCTGCCCTAGGTGTGCGCAGGGGACCACGAATCAGCACTCCCCCTCTGGGCAGGGGTCTGGGGGCTTGCGCCCTCACGATGGCCGGGCACGCCTCGCCAGAAGCCCGGCCTAGAGTCGGCTCATCCCCGAATGAAGAACGAAGGGCCGACCTCAGCCAATCGCCGTCCACAACCAGTCGAGGAGCCCAAGGCAGGCTAGCTATGCCTCGGGAAGGCTCGCGAAGGAGGGTCGCGATGTGCGCAGAACCATGATGCGCCACAGGATGGCTCACCTCTCCGACCGGCCTCACCACAAGAGCAGTGCTTGAACTCGGGGCGTTCAGAGGCAGTGGAGAGGGCGAGGCCTGGGGGGATGGCTCCTCGGCTATCTCCGTGAGCTCGGCAGGAAGGGCCCTGCGGGGCGAGGATCAGTCGAAGCAACGGGAAAATAAGGAACTGGGAAAGGAGAAGGCTTACTCATCAATGGAGAAATACTTCCTGCACTTCAGCAGGCGGCAAGGGTAATCATCACCCAAGGCCCCCCTTCTCTTCCAGAGAGCCTCGAAGTCCATGCGGAAGCGGCCCAGGAGTTCAGCAGTGGGTCGGCTCATGACGAGGAAGAAGCACCAAGGTGACCAGC
Organism: Aegilops bicornis; assembly: GCA_021605145.1. Lineage (NCBI taxonomy): Eukaryota > Viridiplantae > Streptophyta > Magnoliopsida > Poales > Poaceae > Aegilops > Aegilops bicornis. Next base: position 73,421,244 of record CM038673.1, read on the forward strand.
GTCAGGGGCGTCATCCTGGCGCACGCCGCCGGTCGCCTCACCAAGAAGGGTAGCCGGGGCCTCAGGGGCCTCGGCCACGGGAGCCGCGGGCCGCGGCTCAACGCCTGCAGCCGCAGCAGTGCGGGCCTCAGGAGCTGCCACCTCAGGAGTGCCGCCTGGCGTCGTCATCCCGGCGGAGGCCCCCTCAGCCTCCGGTGGCCCTTGCCTCCCTGCTCCACCACTCGAGGAAGGACCGCCGTGGGCAACTGGAAGGGCAGTCACCACAACTGGGTTCTCGCGAGGTCCCATGAGGCCTGCGGGGCGCAGCCCCCATTCGTCGAAGCTGGGCATCTGCTTCACGAAGTCACCCCTGTTCGAGCAAAGATATAGCAAGGCACCCCCTTGCCGGATGCTGCCAGGTGAAGGGTCTCCAGTCAGGATCATGAGAACCTTCCTCAGCACTTCAGGCGTCAGGTCCTCCTCCTGGAGCCTCATGCGGTCCTCATGCCCACCGAAGGCCCACATCCGGCGGGAATGGCGTTGAAGAGGGGCAATGCGGCATAGGAGGAACTCATTCACCACCTTGGGTGCCGTCACGCCGAGCGCCCTCAAGTACGCGAAGCGATGCCAGACGAAGACGAGCCGGGGGCTCGTGAGCGTCTCCTGGCTCCAGCCCGAATTGGGGATAGCGGGCAATGCTGGCTCCGAGAGCAGGGGGCTGGGCACCCCGACGTCCACATACAGCCACCGCTCGCGGAACCCAGACGCGGGCGGAGGAAGGCTGAAATCAATCCCTGAAGCCGCAGTTTCTGGTGCGGCAATGAAGCTCACGCACCCCGAGCATTGGGTGGGGTCGATGAGGCACAAAGAGAAGAAGTGGAGCAGCAAGGCAACTGAAGGTGGGATGCCCATCATCGCCTCGCAGAAAAAGGCGAAAACGGCAAGAAGAGTAATGGATTCAGGACCCAAATGCATCATATGGATCTGGTAATGGGAAAGCACAACATTGAAGAAATTGGAAAAGGGGGGAACCAGTCCCGCCCACAGGGCGTCGGCGAAGTACCGGACCTCGGTGACTATTCTGTCAATGGAGAAGTGAGACGCGGGCCAGACCGTCGTCATTCGTTGAAGATAGTGGCGAGGGCAGAACTGACCTTGTCCAAGCCTTCTCGGTTGGGTATGATCGACCGATCGATGGCAGGAGCCGTCGGCGACGGCGAGCGGGGCGGAGGCACGGGCTTTTTCCCTTTCCCCTTCTTCGTCGGAGCCATGGCGACAGGAAGGGGGAGGATTCGAGATTGGATTGGAAGCGGAGACTGGAGCTCGAGAGGAGGAAGAGCAGGAGACGGTCGAGCGGCGAGAAGAGGGATGGCTGTGTGCAACCACGGGTCCGTCTAGCTGGGCGCAAAATAAGGAGGTGTGGGGGAACAGAGACGACCACGTCCAATCAACCGCCACACGGCACCCGAGGCCGCAGGCTGTTAGGGCCCGCGGCGCTTCGCACTTGCCCCTTCGCTTCTCTGCTAAGCCAAGTCCAGACGCGCCTTGGGGCCTGGGCTCTTGTCGGCGTTCGGGAACGGGGGTACCCAGACTTGCCTGCCTGCGGCCTGCGGCGTGGCTCAAGGGGTGGCCCAGCACGGCCCGTCTTCATAAGCACAAGCTCAAGACCCTCGTGAGGGGCCAAGCCTCGTGGGGCGGACAACAGGAAGCTTCCTCAGGCGCGGCCTCGTCAGGCTGGCTCACGAGGAGGCGGAGAGATCAAGGCGGGGTACCTCACGAGGTGCCCATGATGCAAGCCATGACAACCAAGGGCGCCAGGCGGGCACCAGCCCGTGCAGTGTCCTCATTTCCTCTTTGGTGCAAAGGAGGCAAGCGCAGGCAAGAGCATCAAGCAAAGGCGACCATTTCGGTGCAACAAGACCAAGACCAACACAACGGAAGGAAGGAGGTCATCGTGCAGCCCAAGCCGGCGTCACCGCCAGAGCCTTTGATAGGGGAGGACCAACTTTAGTCAGGATAAGTGTACTAGATGTTCCCCTTCAAAATGGCCAATTGTTGATGCCCTTCCTGCTCAACATTTGGGAAGAGGCCCAGGGCCTCTGCTTATAAATAGGACTAGCCACCCACAGGAGAGAGGATCTGGGATCCATAATCCAGAACAGAGCTAGAGATCAAGCAATCTAGAGAGAGAGAGAGAGAGCGACCGAACTCCCCCCAGCAGTTCGTCGCACCGGCCAAGAACAGACCCTCGCGAGGCTGTTCTTCCTTGTATTGTTCATCATCAGCCCCTGAGGCAATCCACCACACCACACACTAGAGTAGGGTATTACACCACAATGGTGGCCCGAACCAGTATAAACCTTGTGTCTCTTGTGTTGCTCTTTGCGTAGTTTAGATCTTTGCGAGGCGACGAGGTGCAGGTAGGTAGGGGGTGAGATCTCCGCGTGCACCCCAGAGTTCGAACCTAGAGGGTCGGCCGGAACCCGAAATCCGACAGTGGCCTCTCTCTCTCAGCGTTGGTCAGTGATCCGGCCGCATCCCATCCGCCGGCGGAAAGGGAGGATGTGCATCGTCTCTCTATTCGATGGCGTTGAGGCAGCACGTCCCGATCTCCGGTACCCGCCGTTCACTCTGACCAAGCTCCGGCGCGGTATGGCCTTCGCCACTTGCTCGTTGCCGCAGTATGGGCAGATCCCGGCCACCGGCGCCCTCCTAGTAACATCCCGACGACTGATGTCTACTACACAACCTTCTTCTGTAGACGTTGTTGGGCCTGCAAGTGCACAGGTTTGTAGGACAGTAGCAAATTTCCCTCAAGTGGATGACCTAAGGTTTATCAATTCGTGGGAGGCATAGGATGAAGATGGTCTCTCTCAAACAACCCTGCAACCAAATAACAAAGAGTCTCTTGTGTCCCTAACACACCCAATACAATGGTAAATTGTATAGGTGCACTAGTTCGGTGAAGAGATAGTGAGACAAGTGCAATGTGGATGGTAGATATAGGTTTTTGAAATCTGAAATAATAAAAACAGCAAGGTAACTAATGATAAAAGTGAGCGTAAACGGTATTGCAATGATAGGAAACAAGACCTAGGGTTCATACTTTCACTAGTGCGAGTTCTCTCAACAATAATAACATAATTGGATCATATAACTATCCCTCAACATGCAACAAAGAGTATACCAAAGCCACTAATAGCGGAGAACAAACGAATAGATTATGGTAGGGTACGAAACCACCTCAAAGTTATTCTTTCGGATCAATCTATTCAAGAGTTCGTACTAGAATAACACCTTAAGACACAAATCAACAAAAACCCTAATGTCACCTAGATACTCCATTGTCACCTCAAGTATCCGTGGGCATGATTATACGATATGCATCACACAATCTCAGATTCATCTATTCAACCAACACAAAGTACTTCAAAGAGTGCCCCAAAGTTTCTATCGGAGAGTCAAGACGAAAACGTGTGCCAACCCCTATGCATAGGTTCATGGGCGGAACCCGCAAGTTGATCACCAAAACATACATCAAGTGGCACGTGATATCCCATTGTCACCACAGATAATGTCACAGCCCCAGATCAGCCTTGCTTGACTTTGCCTGCTCATCATGTCATCATGTTTAAATTACTAAGAAACTTGAAATGGGGATGTTGAAACCCTAGCACTAAATGAATTCAACTAGGGCTTACTAAAATCTCTTCAATAAAACCAAAATGCCCTTCATAAATGTTCACCATCTTTGGTCCTGGCTAAACCCTCTGCCAAAATGGTTTCATATTTTTGGAGGCTATTCTGGATTTTTTTGAATTAATTCATAAGTATTTGAATTTGGACATTTAAATCTTATAATATTTTAAAATGTCCAAATAATCTTGAAAGCATTTGAGGGCTATTGGAAATAGTTTCAAAAGTGCCCACAATTATTTTCAAGATTTTACAAAATGAATTAGTATTTTTACTAATTCAAAACAGAGAAATAAAATAGAAAACAGAAATAAATAAGTAAGAGGGAGAGAAAGCCACTGGGCCACTCACCTGGACCTACCTGGCAGCCCACCTAGCTGGCCCAGCTGGTGGCCTAGCCCACCAGGGCCCATGCCAATCATCCTCTACCTCTGCCAAGAGGGCGAGGAGGGAGACAGAGCACGCCACACGTGGCGACACGCCACCTCCTCGCCTGCCTGCGTCCCTCACCACCGCTGACGCTGAACCGCCTCCCGGCCTCCCTCCTCGACCTGGACATCGTGACTTTCCCTCTCCGCTTTCTCTCGCTGTTTCCCCACCACGGTAGCGCCTTCCGCCCGCGCCGACCGCCGCAGCCATGGCCACCGCCTTCCCCGCGCCTCTCCGATGTGTTCCCGTGCTCCGCCCTGACCTCCCCTTCCTCCTCACCGAGCCATGCAACGCCGGAAGCCCTAGAACGCTGCCAACGCCGTCTTCTTCAACCTCGGTCCGCCGAGATCGCCGGTGACCGCACGCCGTCACCAACCCTTCCCCGAGCCCAACGAGCGTCTCTACGTGACCGCTGTGAGCCACTGACCTCCCCCATCCTCTTCTTTTCTTTCCCCGTGCGTCCTAGCGACTGCACCGCACTCACCCGCATGCGCCGCCGCCCGGGCTCGTCGCCGGCGAAGCCCCGGTGACCATTTGGTCACGGGCGTGCACCCGTTGTGCTTGTCTCGACCCATGGAGCACCCCAGCACCTCAGCTCGCTCGTTTGTGAGCAGCAGCACCGATCCAGACCGCACCCGAGCTCCGGCTGCCGCTCACGAGCTCGCCGTCGTCGGTTCCGGCCACCACAGGCCCGACCACCACCGCCGTTCGACGCGCGCCATCGAGGGCTCTCCAACGAGCCCAAGCACACCTCAAACCGAGCCCTGTGGGCGATTCCCGAGCACCTCCGCCCGGCGTCATCCATGGTCAAGCGGCCTAACTCCGCGAAAACGCCATTAGGCACTAACCTAATGACCCCAGGTCCATGACAGTGGGGCCAGCTCTGTTAAGCTTTGGATTAGTTTAAATCTAGGCCTAATTAGCACGGGACATGGAATGTGGGACCCACGGCTCAGGTTTGACCCGGTCAGCTGTGTTGACCTGATGACGTCATCTTGACGTCATCGACGTCAGTAACTATTTTCTCGATATTTGAATAAATCGTAAAAGGTTTAGAAAATTCCAGAAAATAGTTAAAACTTCTAAAATTCATATAAATTCAACCGTAACTCAGAATGAAATAATTTATATATGAAAAATGATCAGAAAAATCCAATCTATCCATCTGTACCATTTTCATGCATGTTAGAACAACTTTTGGTCACTGTTTAGGTCAAATCAATTAAATGGCATTTGATTAATCACATATGGAGTTTGAATTTGAATCTTGTATTCAAACCAACTTCATTTAATCTGTTGCTAGTTGCATTAGCTCAAATCACAGCATATTGCCATGTCATGATCATGCATCATATTGTGCATTGCATTGATTGTGTTCTTCCTTGTTTGCTGGTGTTTGTCCCCTCTCGAGACGCCGTGCATCGACGATGAGTTCGATGACACCGATGAAGAGCTATAATATCTTCAGGAGTGCCAGGCAAGCAAAACCCCCTTGTTCATTCCGATACAATCCCACTCTCTCACTCCTGCTCTCTTTTACTACATTAGGACAACAACGATTCATTTGTTACTTGCTGTGGTAGTTGAACCCCTTTATCCTCTGCATGACCTGTCATTGCCACAGTAAATAGATGAAACCCACTAGCATGAGTAGGAGTTGTTTGAGCCCTGATGTGCCTACTCATTCATGCTTGTTTGTCATGCCTGCTACTGCTTAGAGTTGAGTCAGGTCTGGTTCATCGGGAATGAATTGGAATGGTGTGTGAACATGTCCTACTGTGTGTGAGCTAAGTGTGTGAACACGATTTGGTAAAGGTAGCGGTGAGAGGCCATGTAGGAGTACATGGTGGGTTGTCTCATTGCAGCCGTCCTCGAGAACTGAAGTTCTGTGTTTGTGATCCATGAACAGTTACTACCACACATTGGAATGCTTAAGTGCCCTCTCGACTTATTAATCAACTTGATCTCTGTCCAGGAGTTGCAACTAGTTTTTGGTGTTTGTAGGTAGTGTTAGTAGTCTACCAAGTGGCACCCGGTACAGGTGGGCTTGGGACAGACTAGGCACAGTGGCCCGGTGTACCAAGTGGCACCCGGTTGGTGGGCTTGGGAACCCTGCACACATCGTTTGGGGCCGTGAGCGACACCCTGGCCGGATCTCCTTGCGGATGGAACCTGAATAGGCGATAAACCTGGACTAGAGACTTGTGTGGTTAGTCAGGTCGTGGCAGACTCCCTCGCCCGGCTTCCGCTTGAAGGTTGCCGAGGTACATGACGTGTCTGGCGATAAGTGGCGAGAGCGTGTGTGAAGAAGTACACCCTGCAGGGTTATCATTATCTATTCGAATAGCCGGATTCCTCGGATATGGAAACTTGGACCCCTTGCATAGTTCATAGACAAGTGAAAGAGGATACCCTAAAATGCGCAAGATAAGCGTGAGTGCTATGGATGGTGTTCTCGTAGGGAGATGGGAGCGGATCCATAGTGGTGTATTGATATGGTGAATATGTGGACTCGTGTGCGCCACCTCAAAAGAGTTACTTGCAGTCGTAGTTCAGGATAGCCACCGAGTCAAAGCTGGCTTGCTGCAGTCAAACTCCACCACCCCCTTGTTGATAATGATGCATATGTAGTTAGTTCTGATGTAAGTCTTGTTGAGTACAATTTTACTCACGTTTGCCTACTTTATGTTTTTGCAGAGAGACTTCAGTCTCGCTAGTAGTTCCGCGTGGACTTCGACGTTTAGCTTGTTACCTCAGCTACGATCTTGTGCCCTCGGCAGGATCTGGTAGATAGTCAGGCTTCTCAGCCCCTTTTCATTTGTAGATGTCTGTACTCAGACATGTTAAGCTTCCGCGTGTGCTTTGTTTTGTATGCTCTGAATGTTGGGTCATGAGACCCATGTTTGTAATATCTCGCTCCTCGGAGCCTAATGAATAAATATTTGAGTCGTAGAGTTATGTTGTGATGCCATGTTGTATTTACACATATTGAGCATATTGTGTGTATGTTTGAAATGCTTGGTATGTGTGGGATCCGACAATCTAGTTGTTTATCCTTGGCAGCCTCTCATATGGGGAAATGTAGTCTAGTGCTTCCTGAGCGATAGTACTCCGCTACAGCCCGGTTCACCGGAGTCCAGCTAGCCCAAAGACTACTGCTCTGGACACTTGATCGCCGGGTATGTGTTTCACTTCGTTCGTGTTCTGTCCCTTCGGGAAATGTCACGCTGGTGACATCCGGAGTCCTGCCTAGCCTGCTACACCCCGGGTTACCGAGTCCTGTTAGCCCAGTACAGCCCGGATTCACATGTCAATCGACATGCTCGATGTGATTCATGTATGCTCGTCCCCATGGGTTAGTGCCGCTTTGGGTTCACGACTAGCCATGTCGGCCCGGTTCTTCTGTCATATGGATGCTAGCGACACTATCATATACGTGAGCCAAAAGGCCAAACGGTCCCGGCCATGGTAAGGCGACACCGTGGAATATCGTATGTGAGGCCGCAAAGTGATATGAGGTGTTACCGCTAGATCGATGTGATTTGGAATCGGGTCCGACAGCTTTGGTATCGAGCCTGACTACCTGTAGGATTACCAAGCCAAACTGGTCGAAGTTGTGTCTAGAAATGCTTTAATTATGTAAGGGAATTGATTGTGGAAGGGAACGTAAGGCTCTATTTACTCCTTATACCTCATGACCTTCTGATCTGAGTCATCCTCTTCTCTTCTACGGGGATTAAGAACTAGGCTTCTCATCTTTCTATCAGGATCACGTGTTACTAATCTGTAGACTTGCAAGATTGTTAGATTTAAGCCCCAGTTCAGTTTCTACTACTTCCGTATGTTAACTGTTGATCTCGGAACCTTGATATTGTGATGTTGAGTGGTCATGCCACCAATTTGCAGGATGTCTCAAATCTTTTTGAGCATTTACAGCCGTTATGCTGTCCGATTCATCCGAGGTTTCTAATTAGCCTGATGCATTTGCAAATCCCTTCCTCCCGTTTCGATGTTCCTTTGGGCCAGATTAACCACACTAATCGATGAGTTGAGGTACTCTGTTGCCTCGGCATTATGTTGGAGCTATTATTATGACCCTAGGTGTTTAGGAAGTCACCTAGAAATTTAGCAATGCTTTTGTATCCCCAGTGTGATGATTCTGGCCATTATTCTTGAAAGCATCCCATGATGTTATTAGTTAGTAGGCATTCTATTCCTGGGTTCTTGAACCCGAGATTCACCCTACTTCATGTTGTTAGTATTTGCTAGTTCCTTTAGGATATTAGTAACCTTGCATTAGTCCTCGAGGTCCGTGGTATTTCTTTCTTTCAAATACCATGAACCAATATGGCAGAAGTTCCCCGCTGAACTGAAGGATCACAATCAGAGTACTCTTGAGGAGTTCTCCATTCATAATTGTGACTCTGCCAGTCCTACCTCTCTGCATGGGTTATCCGGAAGAAACATGTTGAACTTGGTTCGACATACTAATCTATGCATCCACAACTCAGAAAGATATATGATCCTTTGATTTGTTTCCATTGCAGTGGTATTCCGATCCCCGTCTGTCAGTTGGTAGTCAGGAGTAGTTGTGCATTCATGTTATCAATGCCTATTACTCATGTGGTCCGTCAAGCCATTCTATTCCGGAATGACTAGGAGAAACAAACTCCAGTACTTCATCCATATCTAGGATTGGGTCAAAGCAATTGTATTCCGCGGATCAAAATGCCAAACCAGCTTTTGCTCTGCTATACCTTGGAGTGTTAGCATATTTATGTCAAGAGTGTCATGAGAATTGCACCACCTCTTATGAATTCTTGACGCAGTAATACTTCTTGCAATCATTGTTCATTCCTTGGATCCCGTGTTATTGTAACCGGAATGCCGACAAGTGTACCGTGATGTGCGAAATCAAGATTCTAGCAACTTCGTTGCTTGGTAGTAAATGGACAATAGTTTCACTCTTAGCATGTTGGTTATTGAATCATCAATCTAAGATAGACTGTGCTACCTAGTCCTTATTTCCGGTGCACTCTTCGATCAATGAGTTAGGACTGTGTCAATCCCTTATTCTTCTGATCATGTCGTCTTGCCTGAAAAGAAAGATTGTTCTCGAGCTTAGTAACATATCAGTGGTTCGTGATTTTTCGAATATCTTCTCGAAAGTATCACCAGGTCGTCACCCGACTGTTATGTTGAGTTCGTGATCAAGTTGGTTTTACTCTAAACCAGCCATTCTCCAAGAATTTGTGTTGGATACCCCTGAGCTAGTTGGTTAAGCTAAACAACAACTTGGAGAGTTGGAAGATGAAAGCTTGTCCGACTTAGTTCATTTCAGGGATATCCTTTTGAGTGTGTGTGGAAGAAAGATGATATCTTCAACGATTGGTCCTTGTGATCAGTTGTTGGACCTATTGTCGTATCAAAACCTTGATTTGAGTATGGGCTATCGTCAAATCAAATCAGAACCAACGATATTCGTAATGTTGTCTTACTCGTGGTTGATCCCTCGAGCATACCCCATTACATCTTTTGGTCTGACCAATACTATCACCGTGTTCACATGATGGCGGAAGTCCAGTGATATGGAAATTCTGATGAGTTGCTCTTGAGCCCATCAGCAGCATTTTGTCTCCCCCATGATTCATGTTGAACATCAACCTAGTGTTGGAAACTTTTATAAGCATTATCTTTATGTCCCATTCACGAAGAACATGTTGGATGAAAGAAGTGACTTTCTCTGATTCACGTGCATTTGGTGCAAGTTGCCGCCGTGAGTTCGAGAAAGATTGTTTTGATTCCCGAATCATCCCAAGTCGATCATGCATGTGCGAAGTACTTTATGGTTTGATAGGTTGGCCGCCTCAATTCAATATGTGTTTCCTAGCACACAAAGCCACTAACTGATTTGTTCAAGGAGAATAAATAACTTCTTAAGAGCATGCATTATACAAGGACATCGATATCCTTGATGATGGTTCCCCACCAGAACTCGGTAGTGTTTTATTGTAAGACTACTCTGTGATCATGCTTGTCTTGGACATCATGTTCACATGATTGTAGCAGAACCCGCTCATGTTTTGGAGCTTGCTACCTTAGTTCATCCCTCGAGAATCTCGCAACGTCATCTCGTCGGTTTGTGTTGCAAACTTTCTTTTCCAGACATACTGTCTGAAATATCATGTTTTCAACCAGATCTGAATCTCAGGCAGATATGATGGTTGGAACATTTCCAACAGTTGCATCTTGTTCCCAGCTTGCACTGCCATTGTGCCAATCCCCCATGGGCTGCCTTTCTCGGTAGTTGCTGTCCAATATTGTCTTCAAAAGTGGACTTACCATGGGCCCCATCCATTTCTGGTGATAAGCAAAAGTCATCCATTGCGTTGTCTTCAACAAGGTAGTCCACATCATCCATCCTAGTCCGGTATGCCATTCCTTGAACTCTTTCAACGATCAATTGTAAATTGCCTTAAGCTGGTATGAAGAGTGTCAATGATCTATGGATCAAAAGTAATTCTTTTCGCCACTTAAGGGAGCAGTTCTTCGAGTCACCTTTTTCAAAGTGCCCCGTTACGGGATCGTGGCAATTATTTCCTCGCCATCTTGACACCATCCACCATCTTTCTAAGCGTGGAATTGTTGCCCACCAAATCAAACCCCGTCGTTGTTCCTCCATCCCTCTCGATGTGTTTTGTGTCTCAACTCGAGATGTTTCAACATCTCATTCCACGAGTTGATCTTGAGTGCTCGATCTCCGAGGAGATCGTTTCCTATAGAGTATTCTTTTTGTCGCCATCGTGTTGGATGAAGATCTCGAAAGCAAGGACGTCAAGTTCAATTGGAGCAATGAGCCAACACCTTCGGGAAGGGCAATTGGATCGACAAGTTCGTGTTAGCCAGTGTTCCCTCTGTCTTCTTACCTCACGTCTTGAATCTCGGGACGAGATTCTTGTTTAGTGGGGGTGAGCTGTCACAGCCCCAGATCAGCCTTGCTTGACTTTGCCTGCTCATCATGTCATCATGTTTAAATTACTAAGAAACTTGAAATGGGGATGTTGAAACCCTAGCACTAAATGAATTCAACTAGGGCTTACTAAAATCTCTTCAATAAAACCAAACTGCCCTTCATAAATGTTCACCATCTTTGGTCCTGGCTAAACCCTCTGCCAAAATGGTTTCATATTTTTGGAGGCTATTCTGGATTTTTTTGAATTAATTCATAAGTATTTGAATTTGGACATTTAAATCTTATAATATTTTAAAATGTCCAAATAATCTTGAAAGCATTTGAGGGCTATTGGAAATAGTTTCAAAAGTGCCCACAATTATTTTCAGGATTTTACAAAATGAATTAGTATTTTTACTAATTCAAAACAGAGAAATAAAATAGAAAACAGAAATAAATAAGTAAGAGGGAGAGAAAGCCACTGGGCCACTCACCTGGACCTACCTGGCAGCCCACCTAGCTGGCCCAGCTGGTGGCCTAGCCCACCAGGGCCCATGCCAGTCATCCTCTACCTCTGCCAGTAGGCAGAGGAGGGAGACAGAGCACGCCTGCCGTGGTGACACGCCACCTCCACCTGCCTGCGTCCCTCGCCACCGCGACGCTGAACCGCCTCCCGGCCTCCCTCGACCTGGACATCGTGACTTTCCCTCTCCGCTTCTCTCGCCATTCCCCACCACAGCCGAAGGCCGCTGCCGCCGACCGCAGCAGCCGTGGCCACCGCCTTCCCAGCGCCTCTCCGACGTGTTCCCGTGCTCCATACGACCTCCCCTTCCTCCTCACCCGAGCCGTGCGACGCCTTGGGAAGCCCTAGAACGCTGCCAACGCCGTCTTCTTCAACCTCGGTCCGCCAGATCGCCGGTGACCACACGCCGTCATCAACCCTTCCCCGAGCCCACCGAGCGTCTCTACGTGACCGCTGTGAGCCACTGACCTCCCCCATCCTCTTCTTTTCTTTCCTCAGGCGTCAGAAGCGATCAGACCGCACTCACTCGCAGCGCCGCCGCCGGGCTCACATCACGAAGCCCCGGTGACCATTTGGTCACGGGCGTGCACCCGTTGTGCTTGTCTCGACCCGTAGAGCACCCCCAGCACCTCAACTCGCTCGTTTGTGAGCATCAGCACCGATCCAGGCCGCACCCGAGCTCCGGCTGCCGCTCACGAGCTCGTCGTCGGTTCCACCACACAGGCCGGCCACCACTGCTGCTCGACGCAGCGCCAAAGAAGGGCTCTCCAACGAGCCCAAGCACACCTCAAACCGAGCCACTGTGGGCGATTCCCGAGCACCTCCGCTGTTCGTCCATGGCCGGCGGCCTAACTCCGGCGAAAACGCCATTAGGCACTAACCTAATGACCCCCTGGGTCCATGACAGGTGGGGCCAGCTCCTGTTAAGCTTTGGATTAGTTTAAATCTAGGCCTAATCAGCACAGTGACATGGAATGTGGGACCCACGGCTCAGGTTTGACCCCGGTCAGCTGTGTTGACCTGATGACGTCATCTTGATGTCATGCTGATGCTGTAACTATTTTCTGAAATTTGAATAAATCAGAAAAGGTTTAGAAAATTCCAGAAAATAGTTAAAACTTCTAAAATTCATATAAATTCAACCGTAACTCAGAATGAAATAATTTATATATGAAAAATGATCAGAAAAATCCAATCTATCCATCTGTACCATTTTCATGCATGTTAGAACAACTTCTGTTCACTGTTTAGGTCAAATCAATTAAATGGCATTTGATTAATCACATATGGAGTTTGAATTTGAATCTTGTATTCAAACCAACTTCATTTAATCTGTTGCTAGTTGCATTAGCTCAAATCACAGCATATTGCCATGTCATGATCATGCATCATATTGTGCATTGCATTGATTGTGTTCTTCCTTGTTTGCCGGTGTTTGTCCCCTCTCAGTAGACGTCGTACCGACGATGAGTTCGATGACACCGATGAAGAGCTATAATATCTTCGAGTGCCGTGCAAGCAAAACCCCTTGTTCATTCCGATACAGTCCCACTCTCTCGCTCCTGCTCTCTTTTACTGCATTAGGACAACAACGATTCATCTGCTACTTGCTGCGGTAGTTGAACCCCTTTTCCTCTGCATGACCTGTCATTGCCACAGTAAATAGATGAAACCCAGTAGCATGAGTAGGAGTTGTTTGAGCCCTGATGTGCCTACTCATTCATGCTTGTTTGTCATGCCTGCTACTACTTAGAGTTGAGTCAGGTCTGGTTCATCGGGAATGAATGGGAATGGTGTGTGAACATGTCCTACTGTGTGTGAGCTAAGTGTGTGAACACGATTTGGTAAAGGTAGCGGTGAGAGGCCATGTAGGAGTACATGGTGGGTTGTCTCATTGCAGCCGTCCTCGAACCGAGTTCTGTGTTTGTGATCCATGAACAGTTACTACCACACATTGGAATGCTTAAGTGCCCTCTCGACTTATTAATCAACTTGATCTCTGTCCCAGGAGTTGCAACTAGTTTCTGGTGTTTGTAGGTAGTGTTAGTAGTCTACCAAGTGGCACCATGTACAGGTGGGCTTGGGACAGACTAGGCACAGCGCTCGGTGTACCAAGTGGCACCCGGTTGGTGGGCTTGGGAACCCTGCACACATCGTTTGGGGTCGTGAGCGACACCCCGGCCGGATCTCCTTGCGGATGGAACCCGAATAGGCGATAAACCTGGACTAGAGACTTGTGTGGTTAGTCAGGTCGTGGCCGACTCCCTCGCCAGGCTTCCGCTTGAAGGTTGCCGAGGTACATGACGTGTCTGAGGCGATAAGTGGCGAGAGCGTGTGTGAAGAAGTACACCCTGCAGGGTTATCATTATCTATTCAATAGCCGGATTCCTCGGATATGGAAACTTGGACCCCTTGCATAGTTCATAGACAAGTGAAAGTGGATACTCTAAAATGCGCAAGATAAGCGTGAGTGCTATGGATGGCGTTCTCGTGGGGAGACGGGAGCGGATCCATAGTGGTGTATTGATATGGTGAATATGTGGACTCGTGTGCGCCACCTCAAAAGAGTTGCTTGCAATGTAGTTCAGGATAGCCACCGAGTCAAAGCTGGCTTGATGCAGTCAAACTCCACCACCCCCCCCCCTTTGTTGATAATGATGCATATGTAGTTAGTTCTGATGTAAGTCTTGCTGAGTACAATTGTACTCACGTTTGCCTATTTTATGTTTTTGCAGAGAGACTTCAGTCTCGCTAGTAGTTCCGCGTGGACTTTGACGTTTAGCTTGTTACCTCAGCTACGATCTTGTGCCCTCGGCAGGATCTGGTAGATAGTCAGGCTTCTCAGCCCCTTTTCATTTGTAGATGTCTGCATTTCGGACATGTTAAGCTTCCGCGTGTGCTTTGTTTTGTATGTTTCAATGTTGGGTCATGAGACCCATATTTGTAATATCTCGCTCCTCGGAGCCTAATGAATAAATATTTGAGTCGTAGAGTTATGTTGTGATGCCATGTTGTATTTACATATATTGAGCATATTGTGTGTATGTTTGAAATGCTTGGTATGTGGGATCCGACAATCTAGTTGTTTATCCTTGGCAGCCTCTCATATGGGGAAATGTAGTCTAGTGCTTCCCGAGCGATAGTAGTCCGCTTCTGACCGGTTCACCGAGTCCTGCTAGCCCATCACTACCGCTCTGGACACTTGACCGGCCGGCATGTGTTTTACTGCTCTCGTGGTTCCGTCTTCGGGGAAATGTCACGCGGTGACATCCGGAGTCCTGCCTAGCCTGCTACAGCCCGGGTTACCGGAGTCCTGTTAGCCCAGTGCTACAGCCCGGATTCACACGCTGCTGACCGACATGCTCGATGTGATTCATGTATGCATGTCCCCATGGGTTAGTGCCGCTTTGGGTTCACGACTAGCCATGTCGGCCCGGGTTCTCTGTCATATGGATGCTAGCGACACTATCATATACGTGAGCCAAAAGGCGCAAACGGTCCCGGGCCATGGTAAGGCGACACCTGTGGAATACCGTGCGTGAGGCCGCAAAGTGATATGAGGTGTTACCGGCTAGATCGATGTGATTTGGAATCGGGGCCCTGACAGATAAGCATGGCAAGACATACATCGAGTGTTCTCAAATCCTTAAAGACTCAATCTGATAAGATAACTTCAAGAGGAAAACTCAATTCAACATAAGAGAGTAGAGGGGGGAAACATCATAAGATCCAACTATAATAGCAAAGCTCGTGATACATCAAGATCGTGCCATAGAGAGAACACGAGAGAGAGAGAGAGAGAGAGAGAGAGAGATCAAACACATAGCTACTGGTACATACCCTCAGCCCCGAAGGTGAACAACTCCCTCCTCATCATGGAGAGCGCCGGGATGATGAAGATGGCCACCGGTGATGGGTTCCCCCTCCGGCAGGGTGCCGGAACGAGCTCCCGAGAGGTTTTTGTGTTGGGGAACGTTGCAGAAAATTAAAAAATTTCCTACGGTTTCACCAAGATCCATCTATGAGTTCATCTAAGCAACGAGTCATGGGAGAGAGATTGCATCTACATACCACTTGTAGATCACAGGCGGAAGCGTTCAAGGAACGGGATGATGGAGTCGCATCGCCGTGATTCAGATCACCGATGACCAAGTGCCGAACAGACAGCACCTCCGCGTTCAACACACGTACGGAACGGACGACGTCTCCTCCTTCTTGATCCAGCAAGGGGAAGGAGAGGTTGAGGAAGAAGGCTCCAGCAGCAGCACGACGGCGTGATGATGGTGGAGAGGCAGTACTCCGACAGGGCTTCGCCAAGCACTCAACGGAGGAGGAGAGGTGTTGGGGAGGGGAGGGGCTGCGCCTTCGATGTGTCATGCAGCCCTCCCCTCACCCCTCTATTTATAGGGGAAGGGGCAAGGGGGGGCCGGCCCCTCTAGATGAGATCTAGAGGGGGGGCGGCTGTGGAGGGGGCTTGCCCCAAGCAAAGGGGCGCCCCACCAGGGTTCCCCCAACCCTAGGCGCATGGGCCCAAGGCGCGCCCAGCCCTCCAGGCTGGTTCCCTGTCCTCAGGCCCATGAGGCCCTCCGAGAGGGTGGCCTCCCGGTGGACCCCCGGAACCTCTCCGGTGGCCCCGGTACAATACCGATATGACCCCGAAACTTTCCGGTGTCCGTTTGACAACTTCCCATATATAAATCTTTACCTCCGGACCATTTCGGAACTCCTCGTGGCGTCCAGGATCTCATCCGAGACTCCGAAAAACATTCGGTAATCACATACAAGTCTTCCTAATAACCCTAGCGTCACTGAACCTTAAGTGTGTAGACCCTACGGGTTCGGGAGACATGCAGACATGACCGAGACGACTCTCCAGTCAATAACCAACAGCAGGATCTGGATATCCATGTTGGCTCCCACAAATTCCTCGATGATCTCATCGGATGAACCACGATGTCGAGGATTCAAGCAACCCCGTATACTATTCCCTTTGTCAGACGGTATGTTACTTGCCCGAGATTCGATCGTCGGTATCCCAATACCTCGTTCAATCTCGTTACCGCAAGTCACTTTACTCGCATCGTAATGCATGATCCCGTGACCATACGCTTGCTCACTTTGAGCTCATTATGAAGATGAACTACCGAGAGTGCCCAGTGATACCACTCCGTAATACTGAGTGACAAATCCCAGTCTCGATCCGTGTCAACCCAACAGACACTTTCGGAGACACCTGTAGTGTACCTTTATAGTCACCCAGTTACGTTGTGACATTTGGTACACCCAAAGCACTCCTACGGTATCCGGGAGTTACACGATCTCATGGTCTAAGGAAAAGATACTTGACATTGGAAAAGCTCTAGCAAAACGAACTACACGATCTTGTGCTATGCATAGGATTGGGTCTTGTCCATCACATCATTCTCCTAATGATGTGATCCCGTTGTCAATGACATCTAATGTCCATAGTCAGGAAACCATGACTATCTGTTGACCAACGAGATAGTCAACTAGCGGCTTACTAGGGACGTATTGTGTTCTATGTATTCACACGTGTATTACGATTTCCGGATAATACAATTATAGCATGAATAAAAGACAATTATCATGAACAAGGAAATATAATAATAATCCTATTATTATTGCCTCTAGGGCATATTTCCAACAGTCTCCCACTTGCACTAGAGTCAATAATCTAGTTACATTGTGATGAATCGAACACCCATAGAGTTCTCGTGTTGATCATGTTTTGCCCATGAAGAGAAAGGTTTAGTCAACGGATCTGCGACATTCAGATCCGTATGCACTTTGCAAATTTCTATGTCTCCATCTTGAACATTTTCACGGATGAAGTTGAAGCGACGCTTGATGTGCTCGGTCTTCTTGTGAAACCCGGGCTTCTTGGCAAGTGCAATAGCTCCAAAGTGTTGTCACAGAAGAGTTTGATCGGCTCACGCATTGGGTATGACTCCTAGGTCGGTGATGAACTCCTTCACCCAAATTGCTTCATGCGCTGCCTCCGAGGCTGCCATGTACTCCGCTTCACATGTAGATCCTGCCACGACGCTCGCTTGCAGCCGCACCAGCCATCGCTTCCACCATTCAACATATCCACGTATCCGGTTTGTGACTTAGAGTCATCCAGATCTGTGTCGAAGCTAAGCGTCGACGTAGCCCTTCTGACGAGCTCTTCGTCACCTCCATAAACGAGAAACATGTCCTTTGTCCTTTTCGTGTACTTCAGGATATTCTTGACCGCTGTCCAGTGTTCCTTGCCGGGATTACTTTGGTACCTTCCTACCAAAACTTACGGCAAGGTTTACATCAGGTCTGGTACACAGCATGGCATACATAATAGATCCTATGGCTGATGCATAGGGGATGACACTCATCTCTTCTTTATCTTTTGTCGTGGTCAGGCATTGAGCCGAGCTCAATCTCACACCTTGCAAGACAGGCAAGAACCCTTTCTTAGACTGATCCATTTTGAACTTCTTCAAAATCTTATCAAGGTCTGTGCTTTGTGAAAGACCTATGAGGCGTCTCGATCTATCCCTATAGATCTTGATGCCTAATATGTAAGCAGCTTCTCCAAGGTCCTTCATTGAAAAACTTTTATTCAAGTAGGCCTTAATGCTGTCCAAGAGTTCTATATCATTTCCCATCAAAAGTATGTCATCTACATATAATATGAGAAATGCTACAGAGCTCCCACTCACTTTCTTGTAAACGCAGGCTTCTCCATAAGTCTGCATAAACCCAAACGCTTTGATCATCTCATCAAAGTGAATGTTCCAACTCCGAGATGCTTGCACCAACCCATAGATGGATCATTTGGAGCTTGCATACTTTGTTAGCATTCTTAGGATCGACAAAACCTTCCGGCTGCATCATATACAGCTCTTCCTTAAGATAACCGTTAAGGACTGCTGTTTTGACGTCCATCTGCCAGATCTCATAATCATACTATGCGGCACTTGCTAACATGATTCGGACGGACTTAAGCTTCGCTACGGAGAGAAAGTCTCATCGTAGTCAATCCCTTGAACTTGCCGATAACCCTTAGCGACAAGTCGAGCTTTATAGATGGTGACATTACCATCCGCGTCCGTCTTCTTCTTAAAGATCCATTTGTTTTCTATCGCCACGATCATCGGGCAAGTCTGTCAAAGTCCATACTTTGTTTTCATACATGGATCCTATCTCGGATTGCATGGCTTCAAGCCATTTGTTGGAATCTGGGCCCGCCATCGCTTCTTCATAGTTCAAGGTTCACCATTGTCTAACAACATGATTTCCAGGACAGGGTTGCCATACCACTCTGGTGTGGAACGTGTCCTTGTGGACCTACGAAGTTCAGTAGCAACTTGATCCTAAGTACCTTGATCATCATCATTAATTTCCTCTCCAGCAGGTGTAGGCACCACAGGAACATTTTCCTGAGCTGCACTACTTTCCGATTCAAGATGTAGTACTTCATCGAGTTCTACTTTCCTCCCACTTACTCCTTTCGAGAGAAACTCCTTTTCCAGAAAGGATCCGTTCTTGGCAACAAAGATCTTGCCTTCGGATCTAAGGTAGAAGGTATACCCAATGGTTTCCTTAGGGTATCCTATGAAGACGCATTTTTCCGACTTGGGTTCGAGCTTTTCAGGTTGAAGTTTCTTGACATAAGCATCGCATCCCCAAACTTTTAAAAACGACAGCTTAGGTTTCTTCCCAAACCATAATTCATACGGTGTCATCTCAATGGATTTAGACGGTGCCCTATTTAAAGTGAATGTAGCTGTCTCTAGAGCGTATCCCCAAAATGATAGCGGTAAATCGGTAAGAGACATCATAGATCGCACCATATCCAATAGAGTGCGATTACGACGTTCGGACACACCGTTACGCTGAGGTGTTCCAGGCGGCGTGAGTTGTGAAACGATTCCACATTTCCTTAAGTGTGTGCCAAATTTGTGACTTAAATATTCTCCTCCACGATCTGATCGTAAGAACTTTATTTTTCGGTCACGTTGATTCTCTACCTCATTCTGAAATTCCTTGAACTTTTCAAAGGTCTCAGACTTGTGTTTCATCAAGTAGACATACCCATATCTACTCAAGTCATCGGCGAGTGAGAACATAACGATATCCTCCGCGAGCCTCAACGCTCATTGGGCCGCATACATCGGTATGTATGATTTCCAATAAGTTGGTTGCTCGCTCCATTGTCCCGGAGAATGGAGTCTTGGTCATTTTGCCCATGAGGCATGGTTCGCATGTGTCAAATGATTCATAATCGAGTGACTCTAAAAGTCAATCAGAATGGAGATTCTTCATGCGCTTGACACCAATGTGACCAAGGCGGCAAAGCCACAAGTATGTGGGACTATCGTTATCAACTTTACATCTTTTGGTATTCACACTATGAATATGTGTAATATTACGCTCGAGATTCATTAAGAATAAACCATTGACCATCGGAGCATGACCATAAAACATATCTCTCATATAAATAGAACAACCATTATTCTCGAATTTAAATGAGTAGCCATCTCGCATTAAACGAGATCCCCGATACAATGTTCATGCTCAAACTTGGCACTAAATAACAATTATTGAGGTTTAAAACTAATCTCGTAGGTAAATGTAGAGGTAGCGTGCCGACGGCGATCACATCGACCTTGGAACCATTCCCGACGCCAAGATCGTCACCTCGCCCTTCGCCAGCCTCCGTTTATTCCGCAGCTCCTGCCGTGAGTTACAAATATGAGCAATGCCACCAAAGATCAAATACCGTGAGTTACTATGAGTAATCGGTAAGGTACACATCAATTACATGTATATCAAATATACCTTTAGTGTTGCCGGCCTTCTCGTCCGCTAAGTATTTGGGGCAGTTCCGCTTCCAGGGCCCTTCCCTTTGCAATAAAAGCACTGTCTCGTGCTTGGGTCCATTCTTTGACTTCTTCCCGGCAACTTGCTTATCGGGCGCTGCAACATCCTTGCCGTCCTTCTTGAAGTTCTTCTTACCCTTGCCCTTTTTGAACTTAGTGGTTTTATTGACCATCAACACTTGATGTTCTTTCTTGATTTCAACCTCACGACTTCAAGATTGAGAATACTTCAGGAATGGTCTTCACCATCCCTTGCATATTGTAGTTCATCACAAAGCTCTTGTAGCTTGGTGGGAGCGATCAAGGATTCTGTCAATGACCGCCTCGTCCGGAGGTTGATCTCCAGTGGGACAAAGGCGGTTGTGCAACCCAGACAATTTGAGTATGTGCTCACCGATGTAACTGTTTTCCTCCATCTTACAACTATAGAACTTGTCGGAGACTTCATATCTCGACCGGGCATGAGCTTGGAAAACCATTTTCAGCTCCTCAAACATCTCATATGCTCCGTGTTGCTCAAAACGCTTTTGGAGCCCCGGTTCTAAGCTGTAAAGCATGCCGCATCGAACGAGGGAGTAATCATCAAGATGAGACTGCCAAGCACTCATAATGTCTTGGTTCTCTCGATGGGTGCTTCACCTAGCGGTGCTTCTAGGACATATTGTTTCTTGGCTGCTATGAGGATGATCCTCGTGTTCCGGACCCAGTCCGAATAGTTGCTGCCATCATCTTTCAGCTTGGTTTTCTCTAGGAGCAGCGTTGAAGTTCATGTTGACATGAGCGTTGGCCATTTGATCTACAAGACATATTTTGCAAAGACTTTAGACTAAGTTCATGATAATTAAGTTCATCTAATCAAATTATTTAATGAACTCCCACTTAGATTTGACATCCCTCTAGTCATCTAAGTGTTACATGATCCGAGTCGACTAGGCCGTGTCTGATCATCACGTGAGACGGACTAGTCATCGTCGATGAACATCTCCATGTTGATCGTATCTTCCATACGACTCATGTTTGACCTTTCGGTCTCTTGTGTTCCGAGGCCATGTCTGTACATGCTAGGCTCGTCAAGTTAACCCTAAGTATTTATGCATGTGTAAAACTGTCTTACACCCGTTGTATGTGAACGTAAGGATCTATCACACCCGATCATCATGTGGTGCTTCAAACCATTTAACTTTAGCAACGGTGCACGCTAGGGGGAACATTTTCTTGAAATTATTCTAAGGGATCATCTTATTTACTACCGTCGTTCTAAGTAAACAAGATGCATAAACATAATAAACATCACATGCAATTATATAAAGTAGTGACATGATATGGCCAATATCATATAGCTCCTTCGATCTCCATCTTTGGGGCTCCATGATCATCTTGTCACCGCATGACACCATGATCTCCATCATCGTGTCTTCATGAAGTTGTCACGCCAACGACTACTTCTACTTCTATGGCTAACGCAGCGTTTAGCAATAAAGTAAAGTAATTTACATGGCGTTCTTCAATGACACGCAGGTCATACAAAAATAAGACAACTCCTATGGCTCCTGCCGATTGTCATACTCATCGACATGCAAGTCGTGATTCCTATTACAAGAACATGATCTCATACATCACAATATATCATTCATCATTCATCACAACTTCGCCATATCACATCACATGACAATTGCTGCAAAAACAAGTTAGACGTCCTCTAATTGTTGTTGCATCTTTTATGTGGCTGCAATTGGGTTCTAGCAAGAACGTTTTCTTACCTACGAATAACCACAACGTGATTTTGTCAACTTCTATTTACCCTTCATAAGGACCCTTTTCATCTAATCCGCTCCAACTAAAGTATGACAGACACCCGCTAGCCACCTTATGCAACTAGTGCATGTCAGTCGGTGGAACCTGTCTCACGTAAGCGTACGTGTAAGGTCGGTCCGGGCCGCTTCATCCCACAATACCGCTGAAGCAAGAAAAGACTAGTAACGGCAAGCAAGTTGACAAGATCTACGCCCACAACAATATTGTGTTCTACTCGTGCAATAGAGAACTACGCATAGACCTAGCTCATGATGCCACTGTTGGGGAACGTTGCAGAAAATTAAAATTTTTCCTACGGTTTCACCAAGATCCATCTATGAGTTCATCTAAGAAACGAGTCATGGGAGAGAGATTGCATCTACATACCACTTGTAGACCACAGGCGAAGCGTTCAAGGGAACGGGATGATGGAGTCGTACTACCGTGATTCAAATCACCGATGACCAAGTGTCGAACGGACAGCACCTCCGCGTTCAACACACGTACGGAACGGACGACGTCTCCTCCTTCTTGATCCAGCAAGGGGGAAGGAGAGGTTGAGGAAGAAGGCTCCAGCAGCAGCACGACGGCGTGATGATGGTGGAGAGGCAGTACTCCGACAGGGCTTCGCCAAGCACTCAACGGAGGAGGAGAGGTGTTGGGGGGGGGGGGGGGGGAGGGGCTGCGCCGTGGATGTGTCATGCAGCCCTCCCCTCACCCCTCTATTTATTGGGGAAGGGGCAAGGGGGCCGGCGCCTCTAGATGAGATATAGAGGGGGCGGCGGGGAGGGGCTTGCCCCCAAGCAAAGGGGGCGCCCCACTAGGGTTCCCCCAACCCTAGGCGCATGGGCCCAAGGGGGCGCCCAGCCCTCCAGGCTGGTTCCCTTCCCTCAGGGCCCATGAGGCCCTCCGAGAGGGGTGGCCCTCCCGTGGACCCCGAACCTCTGTGGTGGCCCCTGCATAATACCGATATGACCCCAAACTTTCCGTGTCCGCTTGACAACTTCCCATATATAAATCTTTACCTCCGGACCATTCCGAACTCCTCATGACATCCGGGATCTCATCCGGACTCCAACAACATTCGGTAATCACATACAAGTCTTCCTAATAACCCTAGCGCCACCGAACCTTATGTGTAGACCCTACGGGTTCGGGAGACATGCAGACATGACCGAGACGACTCTCCGTCAATAACCAACAGCGGGATCTGGATGCCCATGTTGGTCTCCCACATACTCCTCGATGATCTCATCGGATGAACCACGATGTCGAGGATTCAAGCAACCCCGTGATACTATTCCCTTTGTCGACGGTATGTTACTTGCCCGAGATTCGATCGTCGGTATCCCAATACCTCGTTCAATCTCGTTACCGGCAAGTCACTTTACTCGTCGTAATGCATAATCCCGTGACCGGACACTTGGTCACTTTGAGCTCATTATGATGATGCACTACCGAAAGTGGGCCCAAGGATACCTCTCCGTAATACGGAGTGACAAATCCAGTCTCGATCCGTGTCAACCCAATGACACTTTCGGAGACACCTGTAGTGTACCTTTATAGTCACCCAGTTACGTTGTGACGCTTGGTACACCCAAAGCACTCCTACGGTATCCGGAGTTACACGATCTCATGGTCTAAGGAAAAGATACTTAACATTGGAAAAGCTCTAGCAAAACGAACTACACGATCTTGTGCTATGCTTAGGATTGGGTCTTGTCCATCACATCATTCTCCTAATGATGTGATCCCATTGTCAACGACATCTAATGTCCATAGTCAGGAAACCATGACTATCTGTTGACCAACGAGCTAGTCAACTAGAGGCTTTCTAGGGACGTATTGTGTTCTATGTATTCACACGTGTATTACGATTTCCGGATAATACAATTATAGCATGAATAAAAGGCAATTATCATGAACAAGGAAATATAATAATAATCCTTTTATTATTGCCTCTAGGGCATATTTCCAACATTTTGGTGGCTACAGAGGCTTGTGGCGGCGGAACTCCTGATCTATCTTCGTATTTGATGTTTTTAGTGTACGTGGACTTCTATAGGCGAAAGAAGTCGGTCGGGGGAGCCTCGAGAGGCCCAGGAGAAAGGGGGCGCGCCCTCCTATCTCCTGGCTTCCTTGAGCCTTCCCTGGCTTGAACTGCAAGTCTCCCGGATCATATCCTTTCCAAAAATGACGCTCCCAAAGGTTTCATTCCGTTTGGACTCCGTTTGATATTCCTTTTCTTCGGTTGGAGACGTATCAACGACCCTCAGGTACAGCTTCCTCCGGCCTTGCTCCACTGCCCATCTTCCCACGTTGCTGCATGTGGATCTTCTTTAGTTGTTTGCTTAAATCGTAGCTCGGTCGGCGTACTTTCCATCTTGCAATCTCGTCCTCAAACCATTTCTGATAAACCACCATGTGCTATCTTTCCCTTATTACGTGGAACATGCTTCTTTTTTGTCGGTGTATGTGTCTTCAACTCGTGTTATTGGGCAGTAATTGTTTCCTTTCGACCTCCTTTTGCAAACAGGGCTATCCATTTTCACCTCGTTGCTATTGCGACCTTTTGGTGAACTGCACAAATCACTTTTTTCTAAAGAGTGTTTTGTGCAGTTCCGCCAAAATGTCACACGGGCAACATTTTTACATTTCTGTGGGACTGCGGAAAGGGAGATTGGTTTTGCTATCCTCCTCATCCAACTCCGTGCCTAATCTTCTCCAACAAGAAGTTAGTCCTAAAGAGAGATCGTAGAGGTGATCGGCTTCTATTTATTGGTGTTATGTTTCATCATCTAGTTCCACAATTATTGTAATCACACCGATTGGATATCTTTGCAACAGGGATGGTCCGCTCGATTTTAGTGGAGATGCACAAAATGATCGGATTGTGGTGTCCTTCATACACCTCTTTTTTGGCTACAGAGCTGGGTGAAACTAGCTGCCAAGCAATGAACACTATGCCAAGGAAATGGAGCCATGCCTACGAACAGCATCGATCAATTATATTTTTTTTCTTTATTTTTACACCTTCTCACAATTTTGTCTTCAGTTGTGATGTGAATATTGGCGCTGATCTGCGAACCATTGAGATGCATTAGCCATGGTAGTTTCATTTGTATTTGATGGAATGTTGTAACGAGATAATCTCAAGGCAAGGCACATGAATCCTAAGTTGAAACCTTTTTTTTTCCTGCGGGAACCAAGGTTGAAACCTTCATAGCATCACAGTACAATTTCATTAAAATTATGCGTACATATAAACAAGTCCTGAAGGATTGATAGCAATGCCAGAAACAATTCAACTTCGTTTCACCGACATGTTGGACATCCTTCATCCGGCTCCACCTGCCATGCAGCAATATTGAGTGCACAACACAACTTCAGGGAAAGATTCACCCGGTCGCTATACAGCAGTAGTAATGACTAGTGAGCAGTCAAATCACAGAGCCCCACCTTCGCCACAGTAAGTTGCTCAAACGAAGCAACCATCATTTCTCTGTTCCTTGAATCCGTTGGTACTCCCATATTCCCACAGTAATAAGTTGCTCGGGCGAATCAACCATCACCATATCTGCTCACGTGTTATGACCACAGGAGCTATCCATTCAGATTGCATGTTAAAAAAATAAAGGTTGATAACTAATGCGGCAAACTTTCAAAAAAAATGCGGCACCTCGGGCCAACGCGGCCAGATTGCATTTTGCACGAGAAATTACACACCATGCTTCGTTGACATGTGGTCCCATTCCAACATATCAGTGAGACGACGGCGAGTCCTTTTCTACTAGTATTTCCGAACGGATGTGTAGGCCGGGGCGCCTCTTCGTGTACAGTGGCAAACTAGCAACCGTCCATCGACTCTTCGCCTTTCCCTCTCGATTTGGAACTGCTGTCGCACGCTCTTCCTCTCGCTCCTCCATTTTCCTTCAGCCCTTCACCCTTCCTTCTGCCATTGTTAGATCATCTTCTCCATGGAGGGAACAGGCCGGAAACAACCCCGTTATTCTTTCCCCGATCTGAAAGATGACGTGGTGGAGGAACTCATTGATTGGTGCGACGTCATCACCTCGGCTAGCATGGCATGTTCGTTCAAGACCATTCTCGACTCAACTAATAACATCATTACAAGGAACCCAAGGGTCAAGGAGCGGTTTGATCTCCCCTATCTTCTTCGCCGTGACCCTGATGACTACTGGTGTGGGGACGACGGAGGCCTCGCCTTGTGCAAGTTGATGTCGCTTGATAATGATACGCATGATGTTAAGATGCCATCACTTGAGGGAAAGGATTGGGCAGGCGCAAATGGAGATTGGGTTGTTTCTATTGGGTACAACTGCGAGTGGGAACTTGTGAATGTGTACACTCATCACCGGGTTCCACTTTGAAAAATCTCAGCAGACTGCCCAGAGGTTGAGCACACCGGTATTCTACGCACGTTCAAATACGATCATGGTGACTGTCTTCTACGGAAGATAGCAATTTGTCGAGTTCCCAACCGCTCTTGGAATTACAAGAACTATGAAGTTATTGCTATCTTCGACAAGCTTGTTGCCATCCTTTGTGGTTCAACTCGATGGATATTGCTCAAAAATCAGTTTCTATACACGGATGTGTACTCTGATGCAATTCAATACGAGGGTCTAGTGTTTGCTTCCACCGCTCATGGCACTGTTTTTGCATGGGATCCTCGTAGTTTCTGTACGTTTGTCTTCCATCGTAATTATAATTGTTTCAACCACATGCATGCGGGCTAGCAAGTTTCCCTTTACTAATTAACCTTCTTCTTGTGCTTCCAAGGTCCTATGAACATTCCACCACCTATACTTGAAAAATTTTATAACCAAGGGGGAGATGAAGATGGTGATGATCACGAGCATGAGGACGAGCAGAATGTATATACTCAGTGGCGCCTGGCAACTAATTCCAATGGATCACCTCTTCTTGTTTGTATACAGCGCATTGAGTTTGTTACTACTGAGGGAGCACGTGTTGTCTCCCATGGTCGCACTCTCTGGACCTATTCCAACACCCGTTGCAAGGTATTCGGGATGGATATTAGTGTGCTAGCGCCAACACCTTCTCCCTGGTACAGAATTGATAGTCTTGGAGAAAACTCGCTCTTCCTTGGACAAAACTATTCAATGATAGTGAATGGCGATCCAACTGCTGTTGACACAACGTTACTAGTACCATTTATGAGAAGCAACTGTGTCTATACCTCGGACATTTGGGTGGTTCCCTACCCTGGTACTGATATAGTAGGCCGCTTCAGCATGGATGATCAGTCCTGCATTGGTTTCGAGATCGACAATAGATGGCCCGTTCCAGAGAATCACTTGTGGTTCAAAGCAAGGGTTTCCAACGCCGAGGATTGGTTGAGTTGAAGTTCATTTCATTGCTTGTTATTTGTTGTGTGATGAAAACTTTAGTATTTATAATGTATCCTCGTTGTTGATGTGGGTTGATGACCTGTTGTATGTAATAAAATGATATGCATGTGATAAACTTACTAAATTTAAGAATGGCTTTCGAGTCGCTTCTCTGAGTGAGTGGTGCGACGAGGCAAAAAAATATTTTACGAATACATAATTGTACATGCATTGCAACAGGTTATCAATGAGGCTAATCAACAATAGTAGTACACTATTTGTACTAGCTTCACATGCTTCGCGCGTCGGGCGGGTGTTTTTACTGTAGCCATATGTTAATGTGTTCACTGTACGTAACCAGCACCTCGAATCCTCGATACTAGTACTATATAAGTAGTAGGAGAGTAGGGTGGCATGGGCCAGAACAAGCATTCACGTCCAGGAGTACGGCACACGCCACCACCACGACATCCATCTGACACCATATTATTTCTTGGAGTCCATGCTAGAGCAATCTCTTCAACCTCGTCATTTCTCTAACTTCATCCATCGCACGGCGGGCGAGGTGGGGGTTTGCCGATAGTCGGTTTCCTCAACTTCGGTCCCAGTTGTAAGGCCAACTCCAACGCTCGACCCCAAAAGGACCTCCGTTTTGCACGAACTCCAACAATAATTTTGAATAGAAAAGCAAGAGCAAAGAAAACAAGAACCACAAGAATACATTTTACTAGAAGATATCCAACTTCCATAACTGCTCCTGTAAGTTGGATTAGTGCCTTCTCGATGCATTCATTGTTGATCTGCGGAGGCTCGATCTTGTGTGCTTCTTTCTTCTTCGAGTGTAAAGAAGTAGATGTTGCTTCCTCGCATCTAGTCTCATGTCTAGCCTCTATTCTAGTAGGAGTATCAACAAGTGCACTAGTCTCATCTCTAGCCTCTATGCTAGCTAAAAGTGCTAGAACGTCTACTCCCACCGTCCGAAAATACTTGTCATTGAAATGGATGTATCTAGATGTATTTTAGTTCTAGACACATCCATTTTGATGACAAGTAATTCCGGACAGAGGGAGTAATAAATTGCGCTCTATCAATATATCGATGTACTCTTCTTCCCAATACCAAAACTTGCATCTATTCTACTCCCTCCGTTCCACAATACATGCCTTCTATTTGTCAAAATATAGATGTATCTAGACATGTTTTAGTATATTGGTACATCCATTTTGGACAAATGGAAGTCAAGTATTTTGGAACGGAGGGAGTACACAATAAATTTTTTAAGTTAGCACAACTAGTCTAATCTGAGAGCACAACCAAAGATTTGGTCGGGTTCTTCCTCCTTTTGCCGACACGTGGGACATCCAGCATCCAGGTCGTGTCATGCAAGAAAATAGAGTGGTAGTTGAAGCCACGTGATGTGCATCTTGGGTTAAACTGTAAATAGAATCTTACTACTCTTGAGTAACTCCAAAAGCGGCCACCGAAGATCTTTATTGGATTTGTTTTTCATCACCAGCACGTCGAGGTGAAAGATGTGCAGGTTCAGTGGGCCCTCTTGCGTTTTCACTGACATGTGGGACCGCATGTGAGCAAACAGACGATGGGCTCCGCGCGTCCGCTGGCTGGCTGAGAAGAGAGACAGAGGAGGGCTGAGCACGGACTCCAGGAAATTTTTTCTACGTAACCAGCACCTCGATATTCGCATGTGGTTGTTTCTAGAATAAAAAAAAGGAGGTACCCCTACTTATGTTACTCCCACTACACCTAGCCCAAGGTTAGTAGGTGACCTTGCGCTTGGCTCTTTGCCTCTTCCGGAAGTCGATGGTTCTACAGTAGTACTTCTAGCAATCTGACACCAAATGAGTTGTTGCACGTCCACGCTTGTAAGCAAAAGTTTCTCCTCGTGTTGCGAGCCACCGCGCACATGTTGGCGAGGGAGAAGGCGTAATCAAGCTTCTCGTCGTTCTGCGAGTTGACGGGACACAACAAAGTTATTTAGTATGTACTCTCTCCAAAAAAGGGCTGACCATGTCATTGCTACCATCCCGTGCTCCGTCGTTGAGTACGTGCACTATTCATGTGCCATCGAGGAGAAAAAAATATTGTGTAGCTGCCATCGAAGTGCACGACTCACATA
The DNA here is from genome assembly GCA_021605145.1 of Aegilops bicornis. Lineage (NCBI taxonomy): Eukaryota > Viridiplantae > Streptophyta > Magnoliopsida > Poales > Poaceae > Aegilops > Aegilops bicornis. The sequence goes on from CM038673.1 coordinate 73,451,011, forward strand.
CGCACTGCTTATCTCATTATCTCCATTTTCTTGCATGACACGTGCACCTTGATGCTAGATGTCTCGCGTGTTGGGAAAAGGATGAACAAAGCTCACGTAAAAGAAAAGAGTTGAAGAGCATAGATTCCCGACGACCGAGAAGGAGCAAGGAACCTCGCGGTGGAGCGTCTGCAAGGAACCTTGCGCGTTTTCCCCTGTTTTTTGCCGCCTGCCCACCTATAAACAAATAAAAGAACATGAACTTTTCGCTAACCACTAGAAACGGTACATCAGGATGCTAAGTTGAAGATGTTTTATACTCCCTCCGTTCCCAAATATAAGTCTTTTTAGAGATTTCAATAAGGGACTACATACAAAACAAAATGAGTGAATCTACACTCTGAAAGATGTCTACATACATCCGTATGTTGTAGTCTATTTGAAATGGCTAGAAAGACTTATATTTAGGAACGGAGAGAGTAGTTTATATTGAATTATTGATAACCACGCAACAAGCCACGCATGTACAGGACGCATCCAGCCACGCATGTACACAAGCCAACGCACATCCAACTCATGCACATACGCACACAGCATGGAGAACACAACACACGTACACAACACGTGCATGCACACACGCTCGGCCGCAGAATGCACGTGAATAACACATGCATGCGCACACACTCGGCTGCATGGAGGCGTGCGCCATCCGCGGCGACGTCTGGTTCGTCGTGCTACTGCGAAGCTCGCACGCAACGGCGCATACGCATCTCTTGCAGCACCTCTTTGGCGTCGTTGCTCAACTACTAGTCGGAGACGAAGACGACCGCAGCCTCGGCCTTAGATCTAGCACCGATGGAAAAACACGCACGCTGCACGCATTACCCAGCATCGCACGGAGTGCCCACGACGTGGTGGTGATGCATCCCCAGTCGCCTCTACTCCTTCTACGCACGTTGTCTATCAAGGCGGCTGCATGCTAATGATGATGTGGGTGAAATCTTCTAGGACTCAGATGATGACGAGGAAAATTATGAGACACAAGGTGACGTACACCGTCAAGGTCCACGGTCAAGGGGGTGCTAGTAAGTGCTTAAATGTGCTTAGAGAAAGTACAATAGAGTTGAGTCAGCGAGCTATAAAAAATAAACTAGTATATTTCTGCTTAGTTGGAGGAAATAGAAGAGGAGAGAGAAGGTAAGCGGGCTCTTCGTGAAGAGCCAGCTCTAGCACGTGCTCCTAGGCACTTTGTGAGAATGAAAGGTGGGCCACATAATAAAAAGTAGTACACTCTTTTGATCTACTATTGTACATGGTGACTATAAGATGGGCTATAGATGACATGGCACTGGCTTATAGCCAGCATCTGGCTATACTATTAACCATGCTCTTAGATGAGGTGCTAAGTGCATTAAATGGCTTAGTAACTCAAGTTTTCAATGCATAGATGCTTAGTTTATTGGTGCCACATCATATTTTATGCCTACGTGGCAGGCTTAGCACCTATATGATAACCCACAAGTGTAGGGGATCTATCGTAGTCCTTTCGATAAGTAAGAGTGTTGAACCCAACGAGGAGCAGAAGGAAATGATAAGCGGTTTTCAGTAAGGTTTTCTCTGCAAGCACTGAAATTGTAGGTGATAGATAGTTTTGTGATAAGATAAATAGTAACGAGTAACAAGTAAATAAAGTAAACAAAGTGCAGCAAGGTGGCCCAGTCCTTTATGTAGCAAAGGATAAGCCTGGACAATTTCTAATAATGAGAAAGGAGCTCCCGAGGACACATAGGAATTATCGTCAAGCTAGTTTTGATCACGCTCGTATGATTTGCGTTCGATACTTTGATAATTTGATATGTGGGTGGACCGGTGCTTGGGTACTGCCCTTACTTGGACAAGCATCCCACTTATGATTAACCCCTATTGCAAGCGTCCGCAACTACAAAAGAAGTATTAAGGTAAACCTAACCACAAAGATTAAACATATGGATCCAAATCAGCCCCTAACGAAGCAACGCATAAACTAGGGTTTAAGCTTACATCACTCTAGCAACCCATCATCTACTTATTACTACCCTATGCCTTCCTCTAGGCCCAAATAATGGTGAAGTGTCATGTAGTCGACGTTCACATAACACCACTAGAGGAAAAGACAACATACATCTCATCAAAATATCGAATCTAATACCAAATTCACATGACTACTAATAGCAAGACTTCACCCATGTCCTCAGGAACAAACGTAACTACTCACAAAGCATATTCATGTTCATAATCAGAGGGGTAATAATATGCATAAAGGATCTGAACATATGATCTTCCACCAAGTAAACCAATTAGCATCAACTACAAGGAGTAATCAACACTACTAGCAACCCACGGTACCAATTTGTGGTTTTGATACAAGATTGGATACAAGAGAGATGAACTAGGGTTTTGAGAGGAGATGGTGCTGGTGAAGATGTTGATGGAGATTGACCCCTCCCGATGAGAGGATCGTTGGTGATGACATTGATGATGATTTCCCTCCCGGAGGAAGTGTCCCTCAAGAACAGCTCCGCCAGAGCCCTAGATTGGTTCCGCCAAGGTTCCGCCTCGTGGCAGCGGAGTTTCGTCCCGTAAGCTTGCCCACGATTTTTTCTAGGGTAAAAGCTCTCATATAGCATAAGATGGACACCGGAGGCCCACCAGGGGGCCCAGGAGACAGGGGCGCGCCTAGTAGGGGGGCGCACCCCCCACTCTCCTGGCCAAAGTGTGGGGCCCCTGATGTATTTCTTTCGCTCAATAATTCTTATTAATTCCAAAAACTTGTTTCGTGGAGTTTCGGGATTTTTGGAGCAGTGCAGAATAGGTTTCCAACGTTTGCTCCTTTTCCAGCCAGAATTCCAGTGCCAAGATTCCCCTCTTCATGGTAAACCTTGTAAAATAAGAGAGAATAGCCATAAGTATTGAGATATAATGTGTAATAACAGCCCATAATGCAATAAATATTGATATAAAAGCATGATGCAAAATGGATGTATCACTATACATGGTGGAGCACTGGGAGAGGCCAAGGCTGGTCTGTAACACCCCGGAAGTAACTTTCCATATTTGTAACTCCAACTCTTGCCATTTTCGGCTTTGATATATGATATTCCCTCCGTGGTTGGGTTTTTCTTCATTTTGCATTTTGTCTATGTCATGCATTTTTTTTATCATGTCATCATGTGCATCGCATTTGCATACGTGTTCGTCTCATGATTCCGAGCATTTTTCCCGTTGTCCATTTTGCAATCCGGCACTCCTATCTCCCCCGGCGGTCCCTTTTATGTTTTTTCGTGTGCGGGTACTAAACCTTCTCGAAATGGACCGAGGTTTGGTCTAGTGTCCTTGGTATACCACCCGTAGACCACCGGTCAAGTTTCGGGTCATTTGGAGCTCGTTTGGTACTCCAACGGTTAACCGCACTCTCGCAAAGGCCTCTTTTAAGTTGCAGCCCAACACCCCTTCAAAACAGCCCAATAACCCATCTAAGTCACTTCCATGCTCTCCGTCGTTCGATCACGATCGTGTGGTAGAAAACTACACCTCATTTGGACTCTCCTAGCTCCCTCTATGCCTATTTAAGCAAACCCCCTCCAAATCCCGGATCATTCCTCCCCCGAAACCCTAAAATCCGTCCCCGCGCCCGCCGGACGTGTCCGCCGCCGCCGGACGAAAATCACCGCCGCTTCCGCGCCACTCAGAGGCCGCCACCTGTCCACGCCCGCCGCCCAGCGCCGCCCGACCACGAACCAGGCGCCCGCCCGCCAGCATGGCCCATGACCACCGCCACGCCGCCGCCGCCTCCGCCGGCCACCGCCGCCCAGCGACCTCGCCCTCACCCGCCCGGCCCGGCCGTCTTCTCTCCCTCCGGCGACCTCGGGAGCCGCCGTCGCCGCCTCGCCCGATCCGATCCGGCCTCGGGCCACGCGCGTGCCCGTTGACTTCTCCCCCTCCTTCTCTCTAAGTTTTTTTCATCTTAAGGAATTTTGTGGCATTTTCAACGTGCTATATCTCTGTCGTCGTAGCTCCATTTTGCGCGTATAATATGTCAAAATGTTCGCCTCGAAGAGTAGATCATTTCATCTCATTGCATCATTTTCATTTGAGCTCATCTTGATGCCCGAAATGCTGTTGGAAGAGTGCTATGTGATATTAGTTTCTGATTTTTATCAGAACTTGCACTTTTGTTATTTTTGCCATGATTAATGTGGGCACCCTATGAATTTGAGTCCTACATCTTTCCAGGGGCGTAGGCCATGTATTTTTGTGATCTATGTGGTGACTAGCACAAGCATGCAAAGTAGGTGTCCTGATGTTGCTGATTTCAGCCCTGTTTTAGCTGATTTTGATGCCATGTTAACTTGATGCTACCGAGAGATCCATGCATATTTTGAGATACTTCAGTAAGGATGTTTTGTAAAGCATGTTTTGCTCTATCCATCAATGCCTTTGTTTGCAATTATGGAGTGCCATAGCTTGAGTCAATCAAGCTCTACTTTTGCTACCAAATGGTTCCTGGCAGATTGTTTACGTGTTATTCAATTTTGCCAAGCTTGTTGTAGTTGATCCATTTATGCTATGTTATTGTTCTTGCCATGTATGTCTTCTATGTCATGTCTTCTTGATGTATGTATGCTTAGTTTATGATATAAGGCTCTGTAGTGAGTGCATTGAGCTTGTAAACATGCCTACTTGTTATCAGTTTTTGACATGCCATGTTGCTGAATCTGTTAACGAAACTTTCAATATTGACATGGGTGTTACTATATTTTCTAGTCCTTTTCGGCTTATGGTCAGTAAGGGTCTTTTGTTCTATGCTTTGAGTAGATTCATGTCATGCCATGATTTGCTATTTTAAGTTCCTGTAGCATGTAGTTTTGCTGCTCTGAACATAGCAACCTGATGCTGTTTTTGCCATGTCCAGCCTGATATTTTGTGCACTTTTGCCATGCTTGTTTGAACCTGTTATGATGTGAACTAGCCGTAGCTCAGTGCTCATATTTTGTCTAGCATCTTGTGTAGATCACTGTCAAGTGCCTTGTTGATACGTTTGGGTGCAGTAGCTTAATTAATTGTTGCTTGCTAAGTGGCATCATGCTGTTAATGGCAGATTTGTGTCATTCTTGTTTTGCTTGTCATTTGCAAACCGTGCATCCGTTTCCGGTGATCTTTATATCGATTTCAACCGAAATCATCTCATCTTTCCAGTGGCATACTTGGTTTGCCAAGTTGATGCCTGGTTCATCATTTACCTTCCGGAGCGCACATACGCATTGCATATCGCATATCATGCCATGTTTTGCATCATGTTGATTGTGCATTGCGCCGTGATTTATTGTGGTTCCTTTGTTTGTGTTGTTGCTTGGGTAGAGCCGGGAGACGAGTACGTGAACGAGGAACCTGTTGAGAATGCTTACGAGGATCAAGCTTTCGACAACTCTGAGAACATTGCAGGCAAGATGACCATACCCTCGAAATCACTTCTATCTTTGCTATGCTAGTTCCTCGCTCTTTTGTTATGCCTATGCTGCGATGCCTACCACTTGCTATATCATGCCACCCATATTGCCATGTCAGCCCCTAACCATCCTTTCCTAGCAAACCGTTGATTGGCTATGTTACCGCTTTACTCAGCCCTCTTATAGCGTTGCTAGTTGCAGGTGAAGTTGAAGCTTGTTCCTTGTTGGAACATGGAGAAGTTGTTCCTTGTTGAAACATGTTTACTTGTTGGGGATATCACAATATATATATATATATCTGCTATGTTTAACACATCTATATATTTGGTAAAGGGTGGAAGGCTCGGCCTTATGCCTGGTGTTTTGTTCCACTCTTGCCACCCTAGTTTCCGTCATACCGGTGTTATGTTCCTTGATTTCGCGTTCCTTACACGGTTGGGTGATTTATGGGACCCCTTGACAGTTCGCTTTGAATAAGACTCGTCCAAGAAGGCCCAACTTTGGTTTTACCGGTTGCCACCTAAGCCTTTTCCCCGGGTTTTCGCGAGCCGAGGGTCATCTTTATTTTAACCCCACCCCCGGACGGTGCTCCTTCGAGTGCTGGCCCGAACCGAGAAGCCTGCGGGGCCACCACGGGGAAACTCGAGGCTTGGTTTTACTCGTAGCTTGACTTATCCGGATGTGCCCTGAGAACGAGATATGTGCAGCTCCTATCGGGATTTGTCGGCACAATCGGGCGGCTTTGCTGGTCTTGTTTTATTACTGCTGTCGAAATGTCTTGTAGTCCGGGTTCCGAGATTGATCGGGTCTTCCCGGTAGAAGGAATATCCTTCGTTGACCGTGAGAGCTTATAATGGGCAAAATTGGGACACCCATGCAGTGTAATATCTTTCGAAAGCCTTGCCAGCTGATATGATGCAGATGGGAATTTGTTAATGTCCGTTAGTAGAAAACCCTAAGTTGACATCAATTAAAATAAACATCAAACGCGTGTGTAACCGTGATGGTCTCTTCTCGGCGGAGTCCGGAAGCGAACATGATGTTGGAGTTATGTCGGCGTAAGTAGTTCAGATCACTTCTTGATCGATACTAGCTTCACGACCGCGCTTGGCTCCTCTTCTCGCTCTCTTTTGCGATGTAGCCACCATATATGCTAGTCGCTTGCTGCAGATCCACTTTACTACTCTGTCCTTCCTATAAGCTTAAATAGTCTTGATCTCGCGGGTGTGAGATTGCTGAGTCCCCGTGACTCACAGATACTTCCAACACAGTTGCAGGTTCCGACAATGCCAGTGCAGGTGATTCAACCGAGCTCAAGTGGGAGTTCGACGAGGAACGTGGTCGTTACTATGTGTCTTTTCCTGATGATCAGTAGTGGTGCCCAGTTGGGACGATTCGGGGATCTGTGTAGCATTTGGGGTATCTTCTTTTATTTTGGTTCCGTAGTCGGACCTTGAGTGTACTCTGAATGATGGATGTTTATTTATGTATTGTGTGAAGTGGCGACTGTAAGCCAACTATGTATCCCTTTCCCTTATTTATTACATGGGTTGTGTGAAGATTACCTCACTTGCGACATTGCTTTCTATGCGGTTATGCCTCTAAGTCGTGCCTCGACACGTGGGAGATATAGCCGCATCGGGGGCGTTACATGGTCATAGTGGGGAGTAACTTATACTATAACATATTACTATGTTACTCTAAACATCTCTATAAACCGAAAAGGAGGGAGTAGTAACATAGACTAGTGTCATATGCAGAGTATGGGAGCACATGATATTTCCCCGTCCGGACCGATCCCAAGTTGGCTTCTCACCTTCTTGGCCCAACAAAAACCCCTCCCCCCTCCCGCGCGCGCTTCCCGCCCGGCGCCAGCTGAGCCCGCCGCTCCACATTGATGGAAAGTCAGGGCGACGCGACCTCTCACTGCTTCCGCCATTGAAGCGGCACGCCGACCGAGGGCACCGCCCGCTGCACGCCCGGCATTTCAGACTACAAAGTGGAGAGTAACTTTAGAGCAAGTACTACAATTAGATGACATAAGCAGGCTATAAGGATTTAAATATAGTATTTGTGCTTAGTTGAAGGAGAGAGAAGAGGAAAGAGAAGAGAAGCGGATTGTAAACGTGTAGCCGGTTGTACTCCAACATACTTTGTGAGACAAAAGGTGGGGCCATTATTAATGATATAGTATTTATACTAAAGGGACTTACGGGCGCCTTAATTACTCCGTTTTTTTAGACAAACCTTGGTCGGGCTATTATTGACTTTTTTTGAGCTATTATTGACTTGGACGTGGGGTTTGGGGGCCAAAGGCCTACTATTATACTCGCACGATCGACCTGACATGCTCTACACTAGCCACCGCTGTATCATATGGTTTCGAACCGTTCCAGATCTTAGCGCCGCCACGCAATTCTTCTCCAGCCCTCCTTCCGGCGTGCACCACGAGAAGGGACAGCATTCCTCCGAACCCCGCCTTTTGTGATCCTGTACGGGAGAGGGGCGATCAGGTTTTTGGGGAGCACACTTGTGTGACTGCTGCCAGCAACGACTTCCTCAACGACAGCCTTCTTCCCCGACCTCGGTAACCTCTTCATCAACGACATGAGTGACAACATCAACCACATCGGTTCTGCTCCCTGTCAAAGATGTGATTCTGTCCTCCTGGTTTAGTCTGCGTCATTACTTTGATGTTTGCAATTGTCGTCATGATCTATTTACTGTTGATTCGGATTAAATCTCATACTAAATTGCTCATATATTCAACAATCCAATCCAAAAACCTGATTACAGGCAATTTACTCCGAGTGGTTTTGCTGCGCTTTTGAAGCCGCCTACTTTTAAGGGGGTGCAATATAAAAGGTGGTGCACAAGAGCAGTATATTGGTTTCAGATCATGTACTGCTATGACGCCACTAAGGTTAAGCCTGAGGGCGATCTTAATCCCACACAGCAGGAAGCTTTTCAGAACATGGATACCCTTTTCAAAGCCGCCCTACTGAGTGTTCTTGACGATTCCATTATGGATTCATATATGTCGTTTGACAGCGGCAAATACATGTGGGTTGCGCTCGAGGCCACGTTTGGGCCCTCGGGCGCTGGCAACGAGTTGTACGTCATGGAGCAATTTCATGACTACAAGATGACCGATGAGCGCTCTGTTGTTCAAATAGACTCATGAGATCTGATCACTCTCTAAGGAACTTGAGTACTTTAAGTGTGTGTTGCCGGACTTGTTGCTGGGACCATCATTGCCAAGCTTCCACCTTCGTGGAACGATTTTGCTACTTCTCTGAAAAACAAGAGACATGAGTTTTCTGTTTTGGATCTCATTAGCACTCTTGATTTTGAGAAGGCGAGAGCAAAAGACACACGTGTTCGGGTCGCTGAGGGAGCTTCTAGTGCCCACATCGTACACGAGAAGAACTTCCAGCCCAACCAGCCCCAAAACAACAAGAACAGATCTCAGGGGAAAGGAAAGTTTGATGCAAAGAACAAGCCGTCACATTCTACCAACTTCAAGAAGAATTCTCATAACGAGAAGGGATACAAACCTCAATTTTGGTAGGACCGCACAAAATTTATATAGCTACATCTACCTACTGTCAGCTAACCTCATGGTGCTCCAGGTATTCCTACATTCGTAACTAGGTACAATGACCACCGCAAGATGAAATTAGCTTATTCAATGACGTTGACTTGCTGAATGCAGCGGAACGATCCTGTCATGTGTGGAGGAGCAAACAAGCGATTGCAGCCGAAGGTGGAAATCAACCAAGGACTTATGAAATTATATATAATCTTCCTCGTGCAGGTCAGTATCCCCTTCTTCCAGATGATCGTGTTTTGTCATGCCGAGCTATTGATATGTGCTACTGTTTTGCAACACCGTTTAAGTATAGCTACTATTTTCCTATCTTTTCAGATTCAGGACAATGAATATGATTTCAGGGGAACTGCACAATATGGACTCATGTTGAGTCATCTCTATTGCCTCATGTGTTTGCTGCAAATATGTCAGCATCAATTGCAAGACGAGGCAACTAGCTAGCTGTGGAGTTGCCAACATGCTCAAAGTGCTCGCAACATTGAGAAGAAACAAGCATGCCCAGGAAATTAATGCGTGCGCAAGGAGGCCCTTTGCTTAGAGAAGCATCGACCGATTTTCTTTATTTCCACACCTTCTCACAGCTTTGTATTGGGTATAGTATGGTGAATCATTGAGATGCATAGACATGCTGAACTTTTGTTCTTCTGAATGTTAGTATGCATATTGTATCTTCTAAAGCTTAGTTTAATGTGAGTGTCTGCATCTAGTACCGCATCCTCTAATTTGGTGGATGCACACAGAGAAAATAAATCTCCTTAATTTACTCCATAACCACCCTATTAAATAGGCCTAGTAACAAACCAGCGCATGCAAAGGGTGGCGGGCACATGCATCCTGCATGCATGGCCAGTCAGCAAAGTCCATGTGCCAGCTCCAATGCAACAACGCAAAAGAAGAGAGTGGTTCTTGGGAAAAGGCGAGTAGTTAGTGCAACGGGGCTTATAAACACGAACAACTCGCTCTCCCGCTTCCGTCTCCCCCCCCCCCCAATTCCCCCCGCTCCCCAATCTTCCTCACTCATCCAGAATACCCCGCTCACCTTCTTCCTCACTCGTACAGAAAACGCCTGCTCCTCTTCTTCCACTCCTACAGAAATCCCCAGCCCTCCTTCTTCCCCACTCGCACTGCCACTAGGCTCATCTCTGGCTACTCTGCTCAAACCCGTGAGCTCGGCGCGACGCCCACAAGGAAAATGGAGTCGGCTGGCCCCAGCGCCAAGAAGATGAGGCTCCCACCAGCGGCGACGCCGGTTGTAGATCCCGCACCCGGTAGCGCGGGTAGAAGTGGCGAGCCCCCCCCCCCCCCACCCGGATTTGAGGAACCGGTAGAATCTCCGGTGGACCACATCAGCGATCTCCCTGACGTCATCCTTAAGGAGATCATCTCGCTTCTCCCCACCAAGGATTGCTGCCGCACATAAGTCCTCTCAACTTGGTGGCGCCCTCTATGGCGCACCGCGCTCCTCAATATCGACTGTCGTCAGATATCTGTCCTTCCTGAATTTGATCTCCTCAGAGCCATCGTCTCTTCTCACCAGCAGGGCCCCGTTCAATGCCTCTGCATCCGACACGCTACCTGATGTCCATACCCGGCAAGGTGGACGCTTGGCTGACATCCCCTGAATTCGGAAAACTCCAGCAGTTTGAGTTGTACCATTACCACAAAAGTTTCATACCACGAACACACCAAGAATTCGTGCCCACACCACCGTTGTCCATCTCGCGGTTTTCCTCCTCTCTCCACACCGCCACCTTCGCCCCGTGCCATCTACTAGACGATCTGGTACAAATGCTTCGACTCCCACTGCTAAAAAAACTTCCGCTTGTGGTGGTTTATCTGTTGGAGGCCTCACTGCACAACATCATCCACTCCAGTTGCCCTGCCCTGGAGCGCTTGTTGATTGTTTTGGGAATAGAAATCGGTATCAGTTGTATCCAAATAAAGTCGTCTCACCTTAAAAGCATTGGAATTTGTTTTAAAGGACAGCAGCTCATCATCGAAGATGCCCCTTCACTTGAAAGGTTGCTCCTTCATAGTTGTTATACTCCTTCAGAAATAAATGTCGTCTCTGCGCCCAAACTGGAGACCTTGAGTGTAATTTGTGACCCGTTTAATAATCACAAGGAGTTGGTGTTTGGCTCCTCACTTTTTCAGGTACCGTATATTATCATCTACACATTTGTAATCATATGCTGCATTTTTCATTTGTGCGAGTAAGTTTTATATCATCTTGGAGTACACTTTGGGTGCTAATATTATGTTATATGCTCAATGAAGAGTTCGTCGGCCTATCAATGCTGCTGGATTCTATCAAGATCATATATATCAGAATGTATAGTTTTGATCTGGACATAATTATTGGCTTGCTGCGATGCTTTCGATGGAGAATTTATACATAGAGGTGATGATTTCATGCACATTGAAAGTCCGTATATACTATACTAGAATTAACTGTTCAGCTGTCGTTCTTTTGACATACTCTTTTTTCAGACCTTAACTATTTTCAATCTTCATGTCTACTTAGGCAGAACCACATGGAGAAAAACATATAACCAATCGGTGGCGTAATAAGCACAAGGATTTTCTCAGTTCTCATGACATTCATTTGAGGACAATAACGATGGGACGATATGCATCCAACCAGGCAAACAGAAGCTTTGTCACATTCTTCCTGTTGAATGCGAGGTTACTATTGTCCATGAGGCTTAATTTTACAGCAAGAGATTTCTCACGGACGGACATGTTGAACAGCAAAAAAAGAAGTTTCAGGTGGACAAATGGGCTTCTAAACGTGCTCGGCTTCTATTTACAACAAGTTGTAGTCATCCTGGAATAATTTTTTTTGCACATGATGTTGATTTTATGGATCAGACCGATCCATTTGTTTGTGACTGCAAAAAAGAGTGGTTGGGTTAGATGTTACTGTCATGTTCAATCTGGGTTTTGTCTAAAAAATTCATGAATAATTAATCCTTGGGCTTTTTGTACCATTTGTATGCTTAAGTTGCATGTTGTTGCCCTCGTACTCCCCTCTATCTGCCACTACACTGCCGCATCTTCCACGGCTGTTGTTCGTCCCGTCCGAGGCCTCGCCGTCGTTCTTCGCCTTGGTTCGCTCGCTGTGCCCGCCGCTGTCTGGCGTTGTCAACATGGTCAACGACCAAGAGGAATCAGGAGATGACTGTACGTGGAGAGGTCGACAGAGGGACCCACCAGGTCATTGCATTTCGCAAGGTGTGCCTATTTATTAAAAGCCAAAAAAAATACTTCATCCTAATTGTTTGACAACTAGGTCCCACGCCATTGTCAATGTAGTCAATAAACGAGAAAATTACACAACGAGCGGATAACACCAGGGACCCAGCAGCTCGCCCAGTTGTTTTTTAGTTTCAGAGACGGAGCTCAACTGCGCGTTGTGCGGGGGTTGTGGCCCGTTAGCCCAAGCCTACGCATTTATTAAGCACATGACGAGCCCAGTTGATATATTTTTTCTTTCTGAAATTGGCTAGCCCAGTTCTTTTTTTTGGAGAATACCAAAACCGAGGCCTACTTGCTTTTCTCAGCCCTGCTGGGCTGCAAATCTTTCAAGACGAGGAGGGATGTAAGTAGTAAGAAATGGGCTTCCCCAGAAAATGGGCTATAAGTTGTAAGAAATGGGCTGTAAATTTTTAAACCAAAGCCAACCGGCAATTGCATTAAAATATCATTTTTTTTCAGGATTTCTCCACTCTCTACTCTTATAAAAATCAAAGCCAACTGGAGTTACATTAAAATATCATCTTTTCTCCCACAAGATAAACTACTCATAAAAATGCATCTTCATGTTCCATGCAACGAACGGGCATCTTGCTAGTTAAGATTCTAAATTTCATTCATTTTTTTTGCGGAGAATTGTTTTTTGAATTTTATTTCGATATATTTTTTTGAAAATTATTTTTAACTTGACTCAAAATTTTGTGATTAAAAGAGTTCGGAACCCAACGAAATATGCAAAATTTCGTTGAATTTTTTAGCAGTGCCCAGAATATATGGTCTGTAATGCTAATAAAAAGAATATGGGCTTCAAATATCCTTAAGAATTAGCAAATGGACTGTAAATTATTGAAAATGATGGCTAATGGGTTGTATGCTGTTTTCCACAGATTTGGAGGCCGACTTCTGGGCCTGCTAGGTTGACGATGACGCTGTCCTAAATTTTCTTTTGACGCGTACGCAAGGCTTTGTCCATCCAACGGCCGCCGTGCTTCTTTAATCTCTGATCTTCCTGCTCTAGCCGCCCAAACCAGCGCCGGCGGGACTGCCTGCTCCCTCCTCCCGTGGCTGGCTGTGCTGCCGCCAGGCCATTCCTCTAACCACCCACACATCCTGTTATTTTCCGGTGACGTCAGCCTCACCCCGCAGCCGACCAGTCAGCGCTCGTACTCCCCTCAGCGTGGGAATCCGCTGCGGTGGCTTCGCCGGCTCCGGGTGGTTCTCTTCCAGGGCCTCGCCCTCGTCCACCGTGTTTGTGCTTTCGGCGCGGCGAGGTCAACATGGTCAACAAACAACAGCCATCGGAAGAGGCTGACAGTAGGGGCCCACGTAGGGAAATGCCTCCTTATTACGCGCAAAATAACAATTCCTCCACCTGATAGCTGGGACCCATCGGAAGGGCCTCTGTATTTCGTGAAAAAAAATGTTCCCCCCGCTATCAGCTCGGACCCACCGGAAATGCCTCCTTATTACGCACAAAAAAATGAATACTCCCCCTGCTAGCTGGGACTCACCTTGGTGGGAGGCTGACTTGTGGGCCTACTAAGTTGACGAGGACGGAGGGCTTTGTCAACTTAGTCAATATGAACGATTCTAGCTCCAGTGACCGCAGACGATGTACATCCAACGGTCGTAGTGCTTCTTCAACCTCTGGTCTTCGTGCTCCAGCCGCCCAAAGCAGCGCCGGTCGTGCCGCATGCTCATGCCTCCCGTGGCCGGCTGTGATGCCGCGGAGGCCTCACCGCCCCCTACTACTCCCACCGCCGGACAGGCCATCCCTCTACTCACCCACACCCCCTGTTATTCTGCGGCGACGGCAGCCTCACACCGCAGCCGAATAAGTGAACCCTCGTACTCCTCTTCGCGTGGGCATCCACTGCTGCGTCTTCCCCGGCTCCGCGTCGTCCCCTTCCTAGGCCTCGCCGTCGTCCACCGCCGTGGTGCTCTCGGCGCGGCGTGGTCAATGTGGTCAACGACCGACTTCCATCGGAAGAGTACTGTACGTGGAGAGGCTGACAGCTGGGTCCACGGCAGCCGCAAGGAAGTGCCTCCTTATTACGCGCAAAATAATTATTCCTCCACTTGACAGCGGGGACCCACCGGACGGGCCACCGTATTTCGCGAAAAAAATGATTCGCCCCCTGACTGCTGGGACCCACCAGCTACAACGTAAGGAAGTGCGTCCGGGGAAAAAACGATTCGCCCCCTGACTGCTGGGACCCACCATCTACATCTTCGCACGCAAGGAAGTGCCTGACAGTCGGGACCCACCTGGTCGAAGCGTACGTGTACATACATACTGGTGGATGTAGAGGCACGCACGTGTCATAGTAGAGGCGCGCACATAGCATGTACACGTACGTACAGCGGCCAGTGTGCAAGAAAGAAAATACGGCCATGTATGTGTACATACGGGCGGGGTCTCGAACGGCTACTCGCGCGTACGTATGACCAGGGCTCGTGTACATGGCTGGGTCAGAACGGAGAAACAGCGTCATCGTCGTGTTCATGGGGAGCCAACCGGCTGGGTCGGAACGGAATGCGTCGTCATGTTCATCGGGAGGGCTTGGACGGAACAGGCAATGAAAACGAGGCCTGGCGTACTGCAGAACGGAGGAAACGGCCTTGTGTTCGACCGGACACGTTCGAAACGGGATCCTGTTCATCGGGAGGGATCTGGCGTACCGCAAAACGGAGGAAACGGACCTCCTACGGTCAAAACGGGGGTCATGTTGATCGGGAGGGGTGTGGCGTACCGCAAAACGGACTTGTCTTGGAGCTCTACGGTCGAAACGGGGGTCCTGTTCATCGGAAGGGGTGTGGCGTACCGCAAAACGGGACTCCACGGGATACTGTTCATCTCCACTGTCGACCTCCTCCAGCCTCCACGGGCTCCTGTTCATCCAGCCTCCACCGTGCGCTACTCCACCGGCTACTGTTCAACCACCCTCCACCGTCTCTGCTCATCCAGCCCTTCACGGGGTCGTCCTATTCATCCAGCCCTCCAGGGGTCCTGTTCATCCAGCCCCAACCGGCTCGATCGATCGGGGTCCTGTTCATTCAGAGGCAATGCCACGGGGTCCTGTTCATCCACCCCCACCGCTCACTGTTCATCCACCCCCCTGCAACGCTCATTGTTCATCCAGAGGCAGCATCAATCGGCTTCAGTTAGCAGCAGTAGCGAAGGAATCGCTCGATCGCTCGGGTTCAGTAACGCATAGCCTGCAGTGCAATCGCTCGGGTTCAGTTAGGTGACGCCTCGCTCGGGTTCAGTTAGAGCCCAACGCCTCGCACACACGCGCGTACGTGTACGAGAGAAACGCGCATCGCTCGGCCCCCGACCACCCACCATAACCGGGAACTCCCCGAAATTTTCCTCGCCCTCGCTTCTACCATGGTTTTTTCCGTCATGGACGGCCCAAAGAATGTCATGCAGCTGCGTCTCCGGCCCGCCCAGGACGAAAAGCCCATTTTCTGTCATGATTTTTTGTCATAGAAGTAGGAGCCCACCGCATCTATGATGATACCGGGTTTTGTCACAATTATCGTCATAGAAGTGTCATAAGTATGACAGGAAAAAAATTCGTTCGGCCCCAAATGTCATGAATGTGTCTTTTTTTGTAGTGGCTAGAAGATGATGATCTTAACTTCCTCAAGTTGGACCACCTTTCTTGATTGCGTTGGCTCGATGAAGACAAGTAGATTGCTCCCCCATACTCCACTATGGGTGTGCCACTCTTCGGCACATCTTCACAAGTCCATTGTCACCATAATGGAGGGCAAGCTTCAAGCATGATCTCTTCGTGATGCTCCATTTTGAACTTGCACACCATAATCTTGATGATGATCACCACTTGATGTCATCCTCCATGGGTTGTATGAGATCTTCCTCTTGACGCAAGCCCATGGAAACATACCTAACCCCACATAGAACTCTCATGTAGACCATGGGTTAGTGCACAAAGCGTAATGGACAATGCTTATCATACCATGGGATCACTTGATCCCTCTCGGTACATCTTGTATGCTTGTGTGATGATAAACTTCATTCACTCTTTGACTTAGTCTTGATCAACCCTGTATCATGTCTTCTCTATGACTAATCTTTGGGTATTCCTTGAGTAGCACCATGGTCATCACATAATCTCCTTGAAACGAGCAAATGGACTTCAAGAAATGCCTATGGACAAACCCTTCAAATATAGCTCAAGGGAGCCATTAGTCCTAGAGAATGTCATCAATTACTAAAACAACACATGAGGGCACCATCACCTTTGCCCCATTTTCGGTAACATCCTTGTTTATATTCGTGTTCTTACTAGCACTGGAATGGTAGTAGTTCATAATGGTTGTCATTGCATTAGAATTTCTGGAGTGGCACACTTGTTCCTACTCATATGCCTAATTGTTTCTCCATCGAGCATGAACAATTGCATTATGTTGCACAGGAAGGAGATGCAGCTTTTGACTAAGAAGGCCGAGAACCAGAACAAGTAGATGAAGAAGAACTCGCCACCGATGAAGAAGAGGAGTAGCCACAACAAGAAGACTACACCACCTACGCGGACCTCAACAGCCTCCATGGCTCTATCCAAGATATGAGCAACCTCGCGGAGTCTCTTCGAGGCACGTCTACCTACATGAACATGAGCTTCTCCAACTGGAGCCAGGAGTAGGCTACTGACCAACCGTCACAATGGTCTCACTGGTTTGTGCTTGGAAAAGCCTAAGCTTGGGGGAGGTTATCACCACTTCTAAATCAATATGTGGTGGTATTTGAATAATTTATAATGAGGTTGTATTTAATCTCAAGGAGCTTCAAAACACTTGTGTTGGTTTGTTCCAACACTTTTGCTTTTACTTGCTTTCACTAGTGCAGGCGACTGCTATATAAATGGTTTTTACCCCCTTTCCGCAACGGAGTTTTAAACAGTCACCTTGCCTTTGTGTGCGATAGGGGGGTCCTTCCCACACGACCCAAAAACCGTCGGCGATAGGCCCTCTGGTCACACACACATGGGGCAAAAAGATCTCGTGTGCGATCGGGCGAGCCATCGCACACAATCATACATGCCCAATCGTTTCCGTTTGTATGTACATCCCACACAGTGAATCCAAGAGAAACGTTTCCGTTCATTTATATGTCCCACATAGTGTTACCCAGACAAATGTTTCCGTTCGTAGGTACATCACCCGACAATTTTCCCCATCACATCGTCTACGATAGTGTTGTCATTGCAAACGAAATTAATAATTTTATTGTTTGCGTATTGAATGCATCACGCATGGTGCCTTCAAGAAAATGTGTGGCATAGGCTGTCCATCACACACACTTTTTATGTGCAAAACATTTGAGTAAGGTCGCCTAACGCAAACAGTTGTCCAGAGGAAGTCGTGTGTGAATCCAACATGTTAACTTTCTAGAAACTATGTGGGTCATCCGAAGTCATCACCCACGGTGTTGTCTCAATAACTGCTGCAATAGAAAAACCCAATTAGCAGGCTAATTGGCCTATTATTTTAATCCATTTAGTAATCAAATTGACATTTCATATTAAACACACCATATATTTCATTTTTGTAATACGAAACCAGGATTTCATAATTGAAATACATCAAAGTACAACATCATATAGCTTCAGCACTCTGTTACACCATATAGGTATATAGCTAGCTACCCCATTACACGACAGCATCAAGTTTCACATGCTACATCTAAAACCTTTGGAAAATAGCATCATAGATGGTAGATAGATAGATGAATCTCATCTAGAAAACTGCTGAAGCGGAAGGCGAATATTGAGCCTTCAAGGATGTTGAAGGTCCTTGCAACTTTAGGCCAGTGACTGTGGATGATTGACCGCCCATCTTTCGTCCTCTTGAGGAAGACTTCTATATTGTACCGTGGGTGTTGTATGAGCACCTTCATCGCCTCTTGACCATACAGGTAGTTTGAGAGGTAATCATCAGTGAACTGCTTTGCAAAGGACTGAAAACAAAGATATGCATAAATATCTTCTCTAAAATTTGAAATGGCGCAAAGAAATAAAAAAACAAGGTATAAGAGTTAGTACCATCATGTAGCTCACTAATGTCTTCTCCACTGTGCAGACAACAATTTTGTTGTTTTATTGCTAGTTTTTTATCCTAACAATTTTTCTCAGTTTCTTGACTTGACTGATATTCATGGACATCTCATTTCCCCAATGCAAAAAATGGGTCAAATAGTGGGTCAAAATTTCTAACAGCATGACCTAGATGTGCAAGATCAAATTGTTAAAAAACTAAATATTATAATGGTTCCTGCAATTGCACAATAATGTGTTATTAGACAAAGGATCATGCATGTGCAAACCTCGATGGTAAATCTCAGTGGCTCCCATTGTTTTCTTGAAACACATATAAGGTAGTTATTGATCAGGTTAAGTGAGGGTTGGCATACTATCAGTAAAATATGTTGATAAAAAATAAACACATTGCAGATTCAGCAGATTAATTCGAGCCAAAGACATCGATCACTACTTTAGTGAATCTTCGAACGGACTCCAAGATTGTGTGTTGACCAATGTGGACATAGTCATCGATTGCATCGGCCAAACACCCATATGACAAGACTCGAACAACCGCCAATATGCCAAGACACGAACAGCAGCAATGCATTGCATTAGAGGGCTTGCACTTATCTCTCCACATGCATTTCTTTGAAGTTTGAACAATCATCATATCTCTCAACGACTTTTTGCAATGGTGAAAAAAAGACTTGTGTGCATCCGAAAGCGTCGGCAAAAGTACTTCTCCGGATAGGTTGGCTTTGTGGCAAAGTAGTCTCTCATGATCTTTGCATGACCCTCCAATCTATCACGGTTGATGTGTATGCGGCCAAACTGTGATCCTCTCCTCGGCCGCCGAACATCATCATTGAAAATCATGCCTAAAACAGTGTCATAGTCATCACCGTTTTCTTCCTCTTCGGATGACGAGGAGTCCTCCAAAGACGTCTCCCTCAACCTCTTCATCTACAATTCAAACGGCCCGGTTCACAAAGAAACGATCAAAAAACTCAGCTAGTCAATTCGTCAAACACTTGCGGTGCGATTGTGGTGCACCGGCCGGTCGGTGTCGTTCTGGCCAAACAGGCCGGCGACGAGAAGAGGGAATGATCTACAATAGTGTGCAATCAACGTGAGATACGGCGGGCGACAGAAAAAGAAGAAGAAATGAAGCAATCCAGCGAATCAGCGGCGGCGGTTCACCTGATTCCGGCAACGAGGACGGGGCCGAAAGGTCTGGACGTCGGGCAGGGGAGGCAACGAGGCGACAGCGGGCGGTCATCAAGGTGACTCGGCTCTGTTCTCTGGTAAATCGGCGTGTGTTCATGTCACCAGAGTGGGAAATGGGATTCCCCCTTTGTACTTTGGTCGCAGAGACCCGCATCGGCTCTGACCATGTACCACTCGTCTACTCCTCGGGGGAGGATAGGGTGCGGCGCAGTCCTTGCTTTTTCTTCAAAATGGCCTGGTTCGAAGTGCCAGGCTTCGAGGAGATATTTAGGGAGAAGTGGTGGGCGTGCGTTAGTCAAGTGGGGGCCTAGAGGGGCCCGATGGAGTTCTGGAATGCTGTCAGGGGACGGCTCAGGGAAAGCCTCAAGGGATGGGGCGCTAACCTAGGGAGGAATGATAAAGCGCACAGAGCCGCGATCCTAGCGGAAATAGCAAGGATCGACATGCAGGCTGATTCCCGAGTCTTTTCGGAGCTGGAATGGGCCCACCGATATGACCTAGAGGGGCAGGTAGAGGCATCTTTCCATGCGGAGGAAGAATACTGGCGTCGCCGTAGTGGTTTGAAATGGACACTTAAAGGTGACGCCAATACCAAATATTTTCATGCCTAAGCTAACGGTCGTCGCCGGAAATGCGCTATTCTTAGGCTGCAATCAGAACAGGGGCTTCTGTTGCGTCAACAGGACATCTCTTGCCACATTTATGAGCTTTACATCAACTTGATGGGGACGTGCGAGGATCAGAGGGCTGGTCTGCGCGCGGACGCGTGGGATGCCTCTCAACGGATTCTGGAGTGTGAGAACGATGAGCTGGGGCTCGCGTTCCTCCCTGAAGAAATTGACGCCGCGCTGATTGTTGGAAATATGCCCTAGAGGCAATAATAAAAGTATTATTATTATATTTCCTTGTTCGTGATAATTGTCTTTTATTCATGCTATAATTGTATTATCCGGAAATCGTAATACACGTGTGAATACATAGACCACAAAATGTCCCTAGTGAGCCACTAGTTGACTAGCTCGTTGATCACTAGATAGTCATGGTTTCCTGACTATAGACATTGGATGTCATTGATAACGGGATCGCATCATTAGGAGAATGATGTGATGGACAAGACCCAATCCTAAGCATAGTACAAGATCGTGTAGTTCGTTTTGCTAGAGCTTTTCCAATGTCAATTATCTTTTCCTTAGACCATGAGATCGTGTAACTCCCGGATACCGTAGGAGTGCTTTGGGTGTACCAAACGTCACAACGTAATCGGGTGACTATAAAGGTTCACTACAGGTATCTCCGAAAGTGTCATTGGGTTGACACGGATCGAGATCGATTTGTCACTCCGTATTACGGAGAGGTATCACTGGGCCCACTCGGTAATGCATCATCATAATGAGCTCAGAGTGACCAAGTGTTTGGTCATGGGATCATGCATTACGGTACGAGTAAAGTGACTTGCCGGTAACGAGATTGAACGAGGTATTGGGATACCGACGATCGAATCTCGGGCAAGTAACATACCGATTGACAAAGGGAATTGTATACGGGATTACTTGAATCCTCGACATCGTGGTTCATCCGATGAGATCATCGAGGAGCATGTGGGAGCCAACATGGGTATCCAGATCCCATGTTGGTTATTGACCGAGAGCCGTCTCGGTCATGTCTGCATGTCTCCCGAACCCGTAGGGTCTACACACTTAAGGTTCGGTGATGCTAGGGTTGTAAGAATATGAGTATGCAGCAAACCGAAAGTTGTTCGGAGTCCCGGATGAGATCCCGGACGTCACGAGGAGTTTCGAAATGGTCCGGAGGTAAAGAATTAAATATAGGAAGTGCTGTTTCGGCCATCGGGAAAGTTTTGGGGTCACCCGGTATTGTACCGGGACCACCGGATGGGTCCCGGGGGTCCACCGGGTGGGGCCACCTATCCCGGAGGGCCCCGTGGGCTGAAGTGGGGAGGGAACCAGCCCCTGCTGGGCTGGTGCGCCCCCCACTTGGGCCCCCTCCTGCGCCTAGGGTTGGAAACCCTAGGGTGGGGGGGCGCACCACTTGCCTTGGGGGGCACTCCAACCCCCCTAGCCGCCGCCCCCTTGGGAGATTCCCATCTCCAAGGCCGGCGCCCCCCCCCTGGGGGCCTATATAAAGGAGGGGGGAGGGAGGGCAGCCGCACCCTGAGTCTTGGCGCCTCCCTCCCCCTGCTACACCTCTTCCTCCTCCCGCAGTTGCTTGGCGAAGCCCTGCCGGAGTCTCTTTGCATCCACCACCACGCCGTCGTCTTCTTTGGATCTTCATCAACCTCTCCTTCCCCTTGCTGGATCAAGACGGAGCAGACGCCACGCTGACCGTACGTGTGTTGAACGCGGAGGTGCCGTCCGTTCGGCGCTAGGATCTCCGGTGATTTGGATCACGACGAGAACGACTCCCTCAACCCCGTTCTCTTGAACGCTTCCGCACGCGATCTACAAGGGTATGTAGATGCATCTCTCTCTCGTTGCTAGATGAACTCATAGATGGATCTTGGTGAATGTAGGAAAATTTTATTTTATGCAACGTTCCCCAACACTGATGCGTATGAAAGTGGACACAGCACCTGGCCCGGATGGGTGGCCGGTTGCTATGTTTAAACGCTTCTGGCCTCTTCTTAGAGGCCCAATTTTTTAGATCTGCAACGGTTTCATGCATGGGACGCTCATTCCGAAGGTCCAAGGGGCCGACAACATTAGACAGTTCCGCCCAATTGCGCTCATTAATGTGTCGTTTAAGATTTGTGCCAAAGCGTGTGCGACTCGGCTAGGTCCAATCGCCCATCGTGCGATTCATCGCAATCAACCAACGTTCATTCACGGTCGCAATATCCTTGAGGGCCCGCTGGCCCTCCAGGAGATAGTTCACGAACTTAAGCGCACAAAGGAACCGGTTGTGCTGCTAAAGCTAGACTTCGAAAAGGCGTACGACCGGGTTAATTGGGATTTCCTCCGCCAGGTGCTTCTCGGTCATGGATTTTCTGCTGTCTGGGTTCACCGCGTAATGCAATTGGTCTCGGGAGGCCAAACCGCGGTGTCTGTGAATGGAGAAGTAGGGCACTTCTTTCGGAACAAACGCGGGCTCAGACAGGGGGACCCGATGTCCCCTCTCTTGTTCAACTTTGTTGTTGACGCACTGTCCGCTATGCTTCGAAAGGTGGCCGCGGCTGGCCATATCCAAGGGTTGGTAGGCCACCTCGTTCCAGGGGGAGTGACTCATTTGCAATATGCGGATGACACGCTATTGCTTTTTCGCCCAGACCTACATATCATTGCCACGGTCAAGGCGATTCTCCTTAGTTTTGAGCTCATGTCGGGCCTCAAAATTAACTTCCACAAATGTGAGGTGATCTAGATGGGGGTAGAGCCGGAGGAGGGAAGGCGCATTGCTGATTTGCTCAACTGTAAAGTGGGCAAATTCCCGTTTACATACCTCGGCCTCCCGGTAGACACCAAAAGGCCCACGATAGAGGATTGGGAACCTCTGTGTGCCAAGGTAAGGGGCAGGGTTTGCCCTTGGCGGGGCAAATTCCTGTCGAAAGCAGCTAGGCTAGTGCTCACGAACTCCAGCTTATCTTCGCTGCCAATGTTTGCCATGGGCCTGTTTCTGCTCGCAGAAGGGGTTCATGCAAAGTTTGACACACCTCGCGCCAAGTTCTTTTGGGAAGGAACTAGTCCGAACCGTAAGTATCATATGGTTAAATGGGCTTGGGTGTGTCGACCCAAGGACATGGGGGGCCTTGGGATCACCAACTCCAGATGGCTTAACATCGCGATGATGTGCAAATGGATCTGGAAAATTGTCCAGGGGGACACCGGCCTGTGGGTTGATCTCCTAAGGGCCAAATATTTCCCTAATGGGAACTTCTTTGAGGGGCGGGCAAGGGGCTCACCTTTCTGGAATGATCTACAGGCAATCAAACCAGCATTTTCCATGGGGGCAAAATTCTCTATAGGGAACAGTAGGTCGGCTCGATTCTGGACCGATCTGTGGATAGGTAACCAACCTCTTTGGTTTGCATTCCGGGATCTGTATGCAATCGTTGTCGACCCCGCGATGACGGTGGCCGATGCGCTCGTAGCAACACCAGCAGCGATTCATTTTAAGCGGGAGCTTAATGGGCAAGAGCAATCTCACCTCGCGGCCTTGCTGCAGCTAATTGACCCAGTGGGTCTCTCGGACCAGCCTGACATGGTGAGCTGGGCGCTCACCAGCTCGGGGAAGTTCTCGGTTAATTCCTTATACCGCAAGATGTGCCGAGGGCCGGCACAACTGGTGGTTGCAGGGCTGTGGAAAGCGCGGCTGCCTCTGAAGATCAAACTCTTTATGTGGCAAATGTTCCGCGATAAACTCCCCACTTCCTTGAACATGGCCAAACGCAATGGTCCGGCCACCGGCCCGTGTGCGCTTTGCGGGGACCCAAAGGATGCCAATCATGTGTATTTTAGATGCCCTCTTGCGAGGTTTGCGTGGAGCTCTGTCCGGACCGCGGCGGGTGTCCAGTGGGACCCGCGCTCGGCGGCAGAGCTCATTCCCCTCTTAGATGCGATTCAAGGCCCTGCGCATCGAGTTATGTGGAGTTGTGTAGGGGCACTACTCTGGTCTCTGTGGCTAAGTAGAAATAAATTCACTATAGAGGGGTGCTTTCCAACTCACCCGGCTAATATTATCTTCAAATGCAACCTTCCATTGCAGCAGTGGAGTCCGTTGGGGAGGCGCAAGGATGCTGAGATGATCAAGACCGCCCAACAACGTCTGCTACAAGTGTACGCGATGGCTAGGGAGTCATGAGTACGGTTCTGGCCGTGGTCCCTTTTGGTTGCTTGACGAGCCTGCGCGCTATGTACGGGCTCAGCCCTGTAATCCGCCTCTGGAGCGTTAAGTTTCGTTCGAACTAAGTGGGTTTGGGCCGGAGTGGCTTTTAGTGATGTATTAAGACTTGATGTGTGTTATGCTGCCATTGGGGCTTTATTAATTTAAAGCCGGACGCATCTGGCATCTTCGTTCTAAAAAAAAAGTAAATCGGCGTGTTTCTATTCTCATCTTCAGTTTTGGAAAATTTGGTGGAAAACATCACATCTCATGAAGCAAGAACTTTTAGGCGTTTACAGATCAAATGTGAGATGTTTACTCGGCGTCCTCCGAGATATGCAAACGTGAGCCACTGAGCCATGTGTCTCTGTACTTTGCCATGATCATCTTAAGGACACGTATGAACACATTGCAACTGCTGACAAGATTAATCGAGGATCAGAAAAACTACTGAGTTAAGCTGTCTCCAATTTCTGATCCATGAGGAGCAGATTAAACCGCAACATACACAAAGATAGGGTCTCAAAATCAAAGTCTGATCCATGACGACGACGAACATACTACTACAGAACAAACAAGAAGAAAACTAAAGGTTGGCAATGGAGAGCCCAGCGATAGTGATGCCACAGTATTGTCTTTCTTCATCCTCTTCCTTCTTCTATCCTGTTCCCTGTGCAGTGGTGGTGGCTTGCTACGATCTGTCTGGTCAATGGCGATGGGGGGGTCAAAAACTTGGAAGGCCGGTCAGTAGGAGGGGGTGGCGAGGGCCAGCTCGGTGCCCACTCTGCCGCCGCCGCCGGCCGTCCTCGTCTTCCCGCCTTCCGGCGATGGACGGACGGCGGTGGCTCCGCACGGGAACGGCAGCGACGACGCGTCCTGCGCCGTGTGCCGGAGCTGCAGGTCGAGGCTGCCGGAGTGGGGCTGCGTTGGCTCCTGGAGGCCGACGTCAACCCTGGGGCTGCTGCTGGTGGCCGGTGGCTGGACCGGCGAGTCCGGGGCGGGGAGGAGCAGGAGCTTGGCGGAGGAGGCGGCGTTGGTGGAGGAGGCCGACGGCGGCGTGGGCGGGAGCTCGAGACCGCCGTCCATCGCGCACGCGTCGTCGTCCACGGACGCGACCCTCGCCGCCGTCGGGGTCCGCGGCGACGAGGGCTGCGCCTCGTCCGGCCACTCCCTGCACGTCCCGCCGTCGCCGTCGACGTCGGCGAGCTGGTCGCCTGCGCCATTGCTCTCCTGCCTGTCAGCTTGGCGATGCTCCTTGGCGCACAGAAGAAGACGCCGCTCTGGTCCCATGATCCGCAGCTGCTGCTGCTGCTCCCCATCATTCAGAAACTGCATGCCCTCCTGTTCATCATACACACAGCACTAAATTACCAAATCATTCCTCAAATCTGATGCTAATGTGTAATCATCAGGCACAGATTTGGGAGCAAATGCTATCATAACAAGAAACCAGAAACATTACTCATTACTCATCATGCAACTTCAGTAAGGTACTGGCAATCAAGTCAAGTGTGTGTACCTTGAGAGACAGGAAAGAAGTGGACAGAGCAGCCACCTGCTGCTCCAGCCTGGTGTTCTTCTCAAGCACAGCCTCATACTTCTCCTGCACAACACATTCAGTGTCAGCTCCACATCAGGCACATGATTAACTCATCATGAAATGCAGATGCATGGTAGCACTGCGCGAGATTGGTTAAAATTCAGATGTACCTTGAGGAACAGAACCTCCTCCTCCAGCTTACCATTCGCCCGTGTCGCGCTCACATACTTCTCCTGAAAACAGATACACAGCAATGGCTTCAGCATGATCAACAATGTGGAGACAACAATTCAACCAGGAAAGTAGAATCTCATTATTCAGGTTTAACTTGGCAGGCATTTCTTGCAAGATAACTAACTAACTAGATAAGCATGATTTTTTCGATAAACTAGATAAGTATGATGAATTTAAACCGAGGAGTTGCAGCAGTACCTCCAAGGACTGAACTTGCTTTTCCAGATTGCCATTGGCCTTCAGCACACACTCATACTTGTCCTGCAAATAAGATCATCATGAGTTCAAGATCAGCTAAGGAAATGCTCCATGGAACAAACAAAAAAGAAAGTAAACTTTGCAATTCTTACAGAACTAGTGGAAAGAGAGACGCATTCTGATGATTAATAAAACTACCTATGTCAAGTGTACTTTGCAGATCATCATTGGAAATAAAAAGGTGCTTTGCCTAAACATCCACCTTAACCTCAGTGTTAAAAACTGTGAGAAGCAAAGCTGAGAAAGATTGGTGTGTACTGCAGGTGTCCCTGCAATGTCTTCCCAGAGGAGACAAATTGAGAGCTAGTACAAGTGTACCATGCTTTGGAAAGGCAAACCTGCTCCTGCATCTCACAAATTTCTGATGCAGTACTGCAATGTAGTACCATGAGGCAACCAAAACCAAGACTTGCCACATGGAAGCAACTCAAATGTCAAAATTTCTTTCTTTCTGTGATTGAAACTCCAAAAACAAGTCTATCACAAAACCAAAACCAAAGACTTTCTTCCACTTCCAATCCAAGCAAACTCAAATGTCAAAGTTCTTTCTTTAACTGAAACTCCAACAACACCAAAGTTTTCACAGAAGATGGAGCTCAAGGCAAAGAGTGTGCATCATAAACTGAAAGGATGGGCTATGCATGCATACCCCATTTTCCCATGTTTTTTACTACAGCAAATGTACATGAAGCAGAACAGGGAGATGTAATTTTGACAGCAAATGTACATGATGCAAACAGAGAGGTGCAAAGCAAAGAGATGCATATCTCAGGACAGATAGGTGGTGTCACCTGATAAGGCTCATGAGAAATGCAGGCTTTGACTGCCTCGGGTTTCTTTTCGTTGTTCATTGTGCCTTGATGTGCCTTCACCAGCTGCTGCATGTGCCTTCATACACAAATTCAGAGCAACAGAA
This sequence comes from Aegilops bicornis, assembly GCA_021605145.1. NCBI lineage: Eukaryota > Viridiplantae > Streptophyta > Magnoliopsida > Poales > Poaceae > Aegilops > Aegilops bicornis. The sequence continues at coordinate 73,478,405 of CM038673.1, forward strand.
TTCAGTGCCAACACAAAACTGAATAGAGCAATGCAAAAATGTTGACAATTCAGCACAAGTAATCAACTGCAGCACAAATTAGCATTGCTCTATTCAGCACAAGTGCCTTTTCGTATCAGCATTGCACTACATTCTCCAGTAGACCAATCCAATAAGATGAAGAAGAAATTGCAAGAGAAGATGGCAAGAGAACAGGAAAAAGGATACCTTTTTACTCCGGCGAGCTCCTTGGTGAGCTCCTCCACCTGCTTCTTTGCCTTGAGCGCGTAGCCGTCGGCGGACACGGGGTCTCCGCGCTTCCACCCTGGCGGCGGCACCCAGTACGGGTCGACGCCGACCTCCCGGCGCAGGGCGGCGAGCTCGGCCGGCTCGAGCCAGTACTCCATGGCGCCGTCGGCGGTGTGGCGGCGGCGGATGCGCTCGGCGCTGCCGCGCGGCACCTTGTCGGCGGTGTGCTTGAGGAGGTGGTCGAGAAGGCCCGTGTCGCCGACGTGCTTGCGCGCCGCCTGCCGAAGCTCGCCGCGGGGGACGGTGTTGCCGGGGCGCGCGCCGAAGCGGCGCAGGACGCCGAGCAGGGACGCCTCGGCGGCCGCGTAGCGCGTGGCCGTCCACCGGTCGACCATGCCGCGCGGCGCCGCGGCCAAGGCGGCGGTGGTGGCCTCCTCGGCCTTGACGGCGCGAGCGGGCTTCGTCTCCGGCTCCTCCGTGACGGTGACGGCGCGGCCGCAGAGAGGAGCCTTGCTCTTCCTCTCCCTCTTGACGGCCACCAGCACCACCGCCGTGCGCTCCTCCTCCGGCAGGACCCTCTTCCTCTCCGTCTTGACCGCGGTGCGCTCCTCCTCCGGCAGGCCCCTCTTCCTCTCCGTCTTGACGACGGTGCGCTCGTCCCGGCCGCCGCTCTTCTTCTCCTCCGGCAGGTTCGTCTTCTTCTCCTTCTTGACCACCTTGCGCTCCTCCTCCTCCTCCTCCGGCGGGTTCCTCTTCTTCTCCGTCTTGACCACCTTACGCTCCTCCTCCGGCACCGGCAGGGTCGCCTTCTTGGCGCGCTTGGCGACGCCACGGCCACGGCGACGAACGTCGTTCCTCTTCCTCTTCCCCTGGTCCGCCGTGGCCACCACCTTGCGCTCGCTCTCCGCCTCCGGCCCCGCGTCGGCGTCGGCGTCCTCGAAAGCCTCGACCTTTGGAGCGGGGGCGGGCTTCCGGACCCTCCTCTTGGGGAGGCTGAAGCTGTGGACGCGGCCGGGCTTCCTCCTCCTCCGCTTCTTGGTCGTCCTCACCTCCGCCACGGCCGGCGCCTCGCGCTCCTCCTCCCCCTCCTGGCGGCCGCTCTCTCCTCCCTCCTCCGCGTCCGCCTGCGTCTCCCCAAGCAGCCCGAGCAGGTCCTTGGTCTTGACGTTGCTGGAGCTGCCCTCGTCCGCGTTCGCGCTCTGGTGGACGCCGGCGGCCGGCGCGGGACGGCGATCGTGCGGGGTCTCGGCGATGACGGCGGGCGGCGCGGGCAGAGGGCGTGCGCGGCGATCGTCGTGGCGCGGCGCGCGGTGGCGGGAGACGTAGTGGACCCGCTTCCGGACGCCCCAGCCGAGGCCGGTGCCCTGGAGCGCGAGCAGGCAGAGGTGGGCGCTGGGTTTCCTCGGCAGCGGCGAAGGCGAAGGCGCTCGCGGGGACGGCGCTGGCGGTGCAGGTGGGAGCGGGTCCGGGCGAGGAGCCGAGTCCCGCTGGTGCTCCTTCTTGGGGAGGTCGCGCTCCTGCTCCTGCTCCTGCTCCTGCTTGAGGTCGTGGTCGTGCTCCGGCTTGAGGCTGATGTCGTGGCCGTCGTGCTCCGCGGCGTCCGGCTTGAGGTTGTTGTCGTGGTCTCGGTGGTCGTCCTGGTGCTTGAAGAGGTGGTGCTTGGAGAAGTCGTAGAGGCGGGGCGCGGCGGCCCAGTATGCGTCGTCGGCGTCGAGGCCGAGGTCGTCGGCGATGGCGCGGCGGCGCAGGACGGCGGAGGCGTGGATGGCCGTGGCGCTCATGGCTTGAGCAGAGCAGGTCGCCAAGGGGAGGAGGATGGAGGATGGAGGTGAGCAGGAGCTGTGGGAGCGAGGGTGGGCGGATTGCGTTGCAAGAAAGTGAGGAGGCCGGTGGTGCAAGGGAGGCGATGGGAGGAGGGGTATAAGAAGAAGACAAAGGCGGCGAGGCCAAGAGGGGGAGGTGGTGGTGTGCTGCAGGCGGGGTGGCAGGTCCGATCCGCTCCGGTCAGAGAAGAAGGGGAGGGGAAGGGATGGTCGTTGGGTGGCAGCTTTGGTTTGGTTTGCTTTGCTTCCCTTTCCATGTCTCCTCTGTTGTTGTGTTGGGGGATGGGAGAGAGAGGGGAGATTCGCCGGAAAGGAACCTGGAAAGGGATCGTCTCGGATCAAGGAAAGCAGAAAAGCACTTCCCAGCAGAGAGACAGAGGAGATGAGAGATACACGTACGTACGTACGTGCTGTGCTTGCTTTATCTCTGCCCGGTTCCCGCCAAAAAATTCAAAACCGGAGCAAAGAGACAACGCGTCGTCCCAACTGCTCTGTTCCCGCCAAAAAGCCCAAACGGTGCAAAACGACAGGCCAGGGTGTGAGTGAGGGCTGAATTAATCAACCCCCCACCGTGTCAAAAGTAATCTAACCAAACTGGTATGGTGATTAAGGAGGATCACGATGGCAATTACTGGCAAGCCGATTGCCCTCATCCTGCCTCTGCTTTGCATAGCCTGTTCGTCGGTTTGCTGGAGGCTATCCCATGTCATGTCCCCCAGCAAGGGGATTCAGGAGGTCAATTGCAAGCACCTGATCAACAACAGTAAAACCTAGACCTAGACCAAGCACAAGGACATGGGAAGCAACAAAAATTAACTGTAGCAGAAAGACAAGAACCAAAGAAACAAGCCTCTTCATGCTCTACTCATCATGGGGGTCAGCCTGCTACAGACTTCACTGATGCAGTTGTGGGGATCCTGGACACCATAACTCCTACATTAATTAAGGAGGATCAAGCAAACCAAACAGCGCGACACGACAAACCTGAGCACGTACTGTACCTGACCAACCAACCAACCAACCAAAAAGAAACCCATCCAAGTCAAAAAGAAGCGGCTCTGCTCTGGTCAAAGCGAGCGCCACTGCACTGCTTTCCCGCCAAAACAAGAAAGGAAGCCAAGGAAAAAAAGAAAATAGAAACAAAAAAACAGACAGACGGAGCAAGTGTACAAACTTCCTTTTTCCATCAATTAGCAGATTAATTACCAGTCAGTAATAAAGGGTAAATAACGCAGGCCCAAAAGTTACAGTCCTCCATTACCACTACTACCCTACCCGGAGCGCAAAAGCTGAGCAGCTGGAACTGGACATACCCTCCTTCTCCTACAAGCCTCTCTCTTTCATCGATCAACATCATGGCGTGGAGGGAGGAGCCTTCTCCTTCTGCCCATAATGGAACGGCAAAAATGGCGGGTCCGCACAAGCACACGCACCGCCCTCTCTGAGCCCCGAAGCGCCGGCCAGGGGGAACTCACGCGGTCGTGCGCACGAGGTACTCGCCGCGTTCGTACCTCAGTCCCCGGAGCGCCGCCGAGCGCAGCGAGGGGACCAGGACGGCGCCGGGGACGCCCAGGGCCTCACAGCAACCTTCCAATGGCGCCGGCGTCTTCGACCGGGCGTCCGCGCCTAGGGATGCCAAGGCGGCGTTCACGCCCACGGATGAGGGCTCCAACCCGATCCTGCAACAACAACAGAAGCACAGGCAGCCGCTATTTTCAGCGCGTGCAGGAAAAGGGTTTCCAACGGGCGATGCATGATGGCGGGGAGGAACCGCGGTGCTTACGTTAGATCGAAGCGGTCCGTGTCTGAGGTCATCGCGGCGCAGACGCCAGAGACGACCCACGGTGGGAGGGCCGCATCCTTTATCTCCATGCTGTAGCACATGCTGCCCGCCGCAAGAGGAGGATCAGACGCTGCTGATCCAGGTTCTCCTGCATCATCCAAAACGCTAGACGAGGCCAGGCCGCTGTCGGCTTTCCTCATCTCCCTGCATATCACCTGCAAGGCCATGTATTCGGGGAGGGTATAATAAGATTTTCCGAGTTTTTGCACAAACACAGCGAAGCGTTATAAAACATAGTATAGCTGCTTCGATTTCGAGTGGATGAATAAGGTGCTTCTAGACCGAGCATTCTGTGACTTATTAACAGCGAATCCAGCGAACAAAATACTTGACACTAATGATAGTTGTGCAGTAGTAGCAACACATGGTTAATAACTGGACGTAAATGTGGGTACGCAAAACCATTTTGCTTGCTGCCTAAGGAAGCAGGCAGGAAGAAAAACAAAGTCGATGGAAATGAAATTACCTCCGGAATATGGAGGGAACCATTTTGAAATGACACCGGTGAATAGAGCACCGGGACGTCTGTGGCAGCTAATGAATTCAGAAAGGACCTGGAAAATAAACCACAAGATTAGATTACACAACATGAAAACCCAGGGAGCTAAAAGGAACAGAATGATTATTACAGGTTAAGCACCCTACTTGTAGTTCAACAAGACATCATATAAGCCATGAACACTCTTGTTGCCAGTAAATGAAAGGAGCGACTGCGTGGTGTTGTCGACCTCAGATAAAGCATCTATATGAAGTGTCTGCCCATTCAATAGAAAACAATCAAAATCAGTTAGTAGATGCGGCCTTACCAGAGCAAATAAAGGCAAGTGAAGAATCAAATAGAACCTGGCCCAGGTTGAGTGTTCGGATTTTTGAGAATTCGATCAGGTCGTCTTCGGTAGCCTGCTCCACTTCGGCCTTGCAAAGGGGCATAGAAAAGCAAACACCCTGCAACAATGCAGTCATATGGTCACACAATTATGATCATAAGTGACAGTGATGTTTTAACACACTACAAAGCTTAAAATCAACACGGCTTGGATTGGCCTGGAGCAATTTCATGACCTAGAGACCAACATACCAAGTTAATATTTCATCCCTATTATGGTACTCCCTCTGTAAACTAATATAAGACGTTTTAGGTCACCTAAAACGTCTTATATTAGTTTACAGAGAAATACCAAATAAGAGGTAGAAAATTGACTTCAACAACCAAAAAGATGTTTCTTTCAGTAAAATGGGCAAACAGAAGAAGCATTTGGTTTAATCACAAAAGTATTAAAGCTTTATTCACATCATCACATGTGGAACTAGTGTGATGTTGTAACATATGTCATAAGTCCCCAAAAAAATGAAAGTGGAAAATGAAGAAATCTAGAATAGACTTGCCAACCAATAAGTCGATCTACTTGAGTGAAGTAACACTTAGAAGTTGCAAGCAGTAACGTACATAATGGTCGGTCTGTAACAGAAATGTGGCACTGTAATAGGGGTTTTAAAAAGAAATGTGAAACGATGATGAGGTCGGAAAAACAAAATGAAGGACTGACCTGTTTTCGTAGTAGTGACCTCATGCCACGTGTAGATTGTGATAGGTAGGCATTACAGGACTGCTTCTCCAAACAGTTTCCGCTGATAAATAGAGCAACAAATTGTGCCGTACAAACTACAATAGCAAAAGTAATGTTCAGTAAGATGAATGAGGGTGAGCCATAGAGTAACAGTCTAGTAGAACCTAAGGATTCAATACTTCCAAGGAAAATGAAATATAACTGCAAGTGAAGGTGATCTTGAGACAAATGTGGAATCTTAACATGTTCAGAATTCATTGTACATGTACAAAAACAGTTAAATTTTCCATATATATGATTTATCAAATTATTATGAAGGATTGAGGTCTGAGGAGCAAGAAGATACCATAGAAGATATTCAGCAGATTCTTCCGGAACATGTAGTAAAGATTCTGAAAAGAATCTTCCCAATCCTGATACCTTTTGTGAATGAAATCTTTTTCTACATGCCACAAGGAGAGAAGGTAAAGAGATACATCCACAAAAGTACAGGGATATTTTATCTTGAAAAGCACACAATAGATCAGGTCTAGTAATTACCTCCTCGTGCAGTTGATGAGAGCATAGCAGATACAATGGGAGCAGGTAACATGGATTGTGGGTATACCCATGACTGCAGTGCCTTCGAGAACAAGAATTCCTTGTTGCTCTCTTGCTTCGTGCGTCCTGAACTTTGAGACCTACCTCCAGCAACAGTGCCCCTACAACTTGTACTCAAATTGTGACACCTGTTGCAGGTAAGAGTTATTATACTTTGGACCTTTGAGGCAGAAATCTAAACAAAACTAAATGAAAACGACAGGGTTCAATTTCCAAGTACATTTCAATTAATTTCCCTAGCAACCGTATGCTGTACTAGACATGATATCACTTGGAGCACTGGATCATACAGACACCAATACTTCATTCAAATTTCTGGATAAAAATTACAGGTGTAGTAAGCATACAATGAGACTAAATAACCAAGAGACACATACCATTTACATATCTAATTTTCAGAGTGTCAATCTAAGACATGTCACCGGGTCAATCAAGATACTCATGAACTTTCTCTGGGAACGGTGCATTTTCTAAATGAAAACAAGAAAGAAAACAAGAAAGAAGCTAATGCATACGCACCACTTCACAGAAGATGATGAAACAAACTGCAGGGTTGTCTTCAAGGTGAGATCCAAAGGAGCTCTTTTTCCTGGTATTGTGATCTTGGAAGGGCACACCTCTGAAGACTTCAAAGGAACATCACCAGCCTGTATGTTAGTGCCACTGGAAGCTCCAGAAGCACCATGAGCTCCAAACCCTTTCATCACTTTGTCCTACACGGAGCACTAGAAGTATTAGAGGATGAGTTAATAAATACATATACTGTAGTGCACTAGGTGGATGCTCCTAACCATGTCAAATTTGCTAGAGCCAGCCTGCTTCTCATCGCCAATGTGAAGCTCTGATACACTCCGCAGAGCATTCTTGCTGAATTTTTCAGCTTTCCTAAAACCTGGTTTTGCTGCTTCCGCAAGCGATGGAACAGAAGAGTCCAGTTGGACAGAGTCGCCATTGCTGCTGAATTTTGGGGAAAAAAACAATCCAAATAAGAGCATGGACATGGCATGAAACAAGATCAACTGTCTCTGGTAAAATAATTACCATGCAAACGGAGATTCTGCAGACTGTGAAGCCGTTACAGCATCCGCACACTTGGGAGCCTTCTCATTGTTCAGTAAAGCATCCTGTTTTCAAGACAATATTACAAGTTATATAACAAAACAAATGGTTCAACATGATGCTACCAAATACTTGGAGAGCAATGAGCATCATTTTCTTTAACAAGACACAACGTCTAACCTTACAATTTTCCTTCCCGACGTTTCTGGATTTTTTAACTGGGAACACCTCTGTGACACGAGTGCTGATGTATTTGGATATTTTCTGCTGTTCTGGGTTCCGAGGCCCATTGCTTGGCCTATACCCACAAGCAAAGATTAGTCAGGCATCAAATTTCCCAACAAAGCAAACACAAGAGGAGGGGAACATCATGAAACATGATTACAACAGAACATATATACCTATCAAACGCCGCGGAAGGGAGTGATGGATCATGGGCAACCTTTTCAGACACGCGTCGCTTCAACTGCTCTTCCTGCAGGAATCAATCAATGGAACAAGTTTCAGTGTTCCTCTGCGGCCTTGTAGCATATAATGCTTGCAGCAGGATTCGCGGCATTTTTAGTGTGTAATAATGTGGCGATGTGAAGTGGAGATTAAGCTCTAGCAGGCCTCATGTTTCCTCTTGTAACATAAAACCCTTTGTAAGATCAAATCACTCTCCTTAAATCGATGAAATACGGAGCCTATGGTTCTTCAGAACGCATTCATAAGTGAAAAACTGACAACACGGTTAATTCGCAGCGCACTTAGCTGTACATATGCATGTATACCAATTAGTAGGTTACAATGCAGCACTGCATCAAACACTTGGCTAAATTCTGGTGCAGTGCAGCTACTCTCTGGCTGAAACCTAAGCGCTGTAAACGGTTGGATGTGGCATCGTTTTTAATGGGTAATAAACCCCTTTTCTTTCAAAATAACTGCAGCGCTGCATCAAGATCTTGTTTGGGACTTGTTCGGCGTCGCGCTACGAAGCTAGTTCTACTTGACTTGATTCACATCATCTGCGGATTGTAGCGACAAGGAACTAAGCATAGATTGGAGGTATTATGTACAGGAGGGGGGAGGGGGCGCAGATTGGGGCATTACTCGCAGCTCGGAGGGGGTCTTCCGCTTCATCCTCGGAGCCTCGGCCGGCCTCGCGATGAACGCGCCGCCGCTCGCCGCGGGCTCGACGGCGGCCTGCGCCATTAGACTGCTGCCAGCATCCGAAACCCCTCCCAGGCCACGCCTTGGCCCGACCTCACTTTCGCTCCGTCCCGGACGCGGCGGCGGGAGCGGGGGCCCCGCGGAGGAGGGTTTCTTTTGGGTAGGATTGGAGACGGCGGAGCGAAGCGGAAGCGGGCGGGCGGGCGGCGGAGAGGAGAGGGAAAGATTTTCCCCACCTTTTTTTTTTTTTTTTTTGAGGGGAGAGACGAGTAGAGGGAAGCCGAAAGTTTTAATCCCGAATTTCGGCCCACCACGCGGCCGCCACGCCCCGCACCAATTGTCTCAAAAACAAATTCCTCTTCTACCCCTAAAAAACAATTTCCTTTTTTTAACGCAGTAGTACAATCGAAATAACTCACATAGATGAGCGTACACTATCCCTATGAACGCACGCACACGCTACCCCTGTGAGCACCTTCCAAAAATTGAGCCGGCATAGCATCTTAAGATTTTACCAAGTCACCACAGCCGTCTTGCAGTCGACGGGATCGTGTCCTCCAACTGAATGAACAAAGCCGGAAGCCTAAAATAAATCTAGGAATAATGCAAGCACCAATGTCAAGTTTAGGACTTGAACTCTGGCGAGATTGGGATATCACTGTCCTTCTAACCATTCAATCACAGATTGGTTCGCATTTCCTCTTCTTTGTGGGACCATCCAACAAGCAAGTAGCAAGTTCACTAAAACACACCTCAAAAATCTACAGTCTATCTATCTACTACTCCTGTAAAAAATCAAGTGTGTTGCGCACATCATGCTCCACATTCGTCCGAAGGTCGGGCAGAAGGTTGTCATCACTATAACAGAGCTCTGTGAAATAGGAAGGACGGAGAACCAAAGCATCTGCATCGTTGATACGTCTCCAACGTATCTATAATTATTGATTGTTCCATGCTGTTATATTATCATTCTTGGATGTTTTATATTTATTTTATATCATTTTTTGGACTAACCTATTGACATAGTGTTCAGTATCAGTTGTTGTTTTTGCTTGTTTTTTACTTCACAGAATATCCATATCAAACGGAGTCCAAACGCAACGAAACTGTTTGGAGATTTTTTTCGCCCAGAAGGCAACTTGGGAGCCAAGGAAATGCCAGAGGGGAGGGGAGGCCCGTGGGGCCCACTACCCACCTGGGCGTGCCAGAGGCCCCTGGCTCGCCCTGATGGGTAGTGAGACCCATAGAGGTCCTTTCCACCATCTCTCGGCTATATAAATACCCAAATATTCCAGGAACCCTAGGGGAGTCAACAAAACAGAATTCCACATGATGATTGCCCCGGTGGCGTTCCAGCGCCACCGGGAGAGAGGGTGAGAGAGCCCTCCTCCTCCTTCTTTCTTGGCCCCTCCTAGATGGGAGAAGGGTTTCCCATCAGGTCCATGACCTCCATGGCGGCGGAGTGGCAGCAGCCCCTCCGATATTGGATCTCTCTCTCTCTCTCTCTCTCTCTCTCTTTCTCTCTCTCTCTCTATGTTCTCTTCTATTTTGCATAACTTTTTTCCGGCCCTTCTGTCGGTTCTATATCCGGCATATCTCGTAGTAGGGGTCCTAAGCTAGGCGTCTTGGAGCGATGGTAACATGGACACGGGGTTTTACCCAGCTTCGGGATCTCTTGATGAGATAATACCCTACATGCTGCTTTTGATTGTATTCATATGGGTATAATACAGAGTACATGTATATACCACGAGATTGTAGTAAAGAATATGAGATTGTCTATTGAAACATCTTCCAAAGAAAATAGTCCCGCTATCGGTTCCTTTCCTTGGGTCGTCATGCTTATCATGACCATGAAACCTCACCTCCGATCAATGTGGGAGGAAAATATTGAGGATTTAGTTCGGGGAAATTTCCCGAACTCTATGGTATTAATGAACCAAAAATTTCACTTCCGTCGTTGCCGACCAATGTGATCCTTTAAGATTGCTAGCTTTCGGCTTCACCCAGTCTGAGGTACTTACTCGGATGACCCGGTATCACAGAGGTGCTCCTTTTACCACCTAGCCGAACAATCGGGAACGTAGGGGTAAGCACAGGAGCCAGGCAACCCAGCTTGGCCAAAATCTTAAGTCAAATTGATGCATATGTATGGCTTCATAACGATGATTACGGAAGGCGGCCCTTAAATACAAATGCCGATGATATGTTTATTTTGACTCCATTGCGACTGTTTATCAATTGAAAGTGGCCCATCATCGGCTTCCACCCCCTTGTAGATGCTACGCAGGGTGTTGTCGCAATAACAAAACAACCGTTAGCCGACGTCTCGGTGCCCGAAGGCGGTTGTGTTAGTGGAAACTAGGCAATCAGATATGTGGGCTTTATAAATTTCACTTAGTCATAGGAGCTTAAAGTTGGGAGGCCAGGTACTAGCCCCTGGTGAGTGTTCGGCGACAGTCGAGGTCAAGCCGTAAGCACTTCGGCCAATGTTATGAACGGACCATCATTTAACACGGGGTGACCTCTATCGATCTTTATAGTTTAATACAGTCATCGGATCGCTGACCAGTTTACGCTTATTGTGACAGTCAGTTTTCGGCTTTCTCCACTGAGGCGCTTGACCATGCGAGCTAGAAGCACAACCGCAGTGGTTCTACCTTTGCACACCTAGCCGAACAAAGCGGAACGTAGGAGGCAAGCACAGGAGCCGGGCAACCCAACTATTGACCAAAGACACAATTTGAAACCGATGCATATATAGCAATGGTCGAGAATGTTTTTGCCGAATCTCTAAAGGTGTCTGCCGTTGCACTGCGAGACTAATGCTGGAAACACACAAATAGTTTAAAAGTGCCATAGGCTTGGAAAACCAAAAAACTTCAGTAAAAACTTGACATCCGAACTAGATCAAGTGTTTGGTGCCAATCCAAAAATTGGTCTTAAAAACAATGTGCTTCTGTCGTGCATTAATATGACACATCCGATCTCAAGACCTCAAGCGGGTTAGCCCACGGCTGCAACCTCCTATCCCAAAGGTGTTGGAAATATGCCCTAGAGACAATAATAAATTAGTTATTATTATTATATTTCCTTGTTCATGATAATCATTTATTATCCATGCTATAATTGTATTGATAGGAAACTCAGATACATGTGTGGGTAAATAGACAACACCATGTCCCTAGTAAGCCTCTAGTTGACTAGCTCGTTGATCAATAGATGGTTACGGTTTCCTGATCATGGACATTGGATGTCGTTGATAACGGGATCACATCATTAGGAGAATGATGTGGTGGACAAGACCCAATCCTAAGCCTAGCACAAAGATCGTGTAGTTCAGATGCTAAAGCTTTTCTAATGTCAAGTATCATTTCCTTAGACCATGAGATTGTGCAACTCCCGGATACCATAGGAATGCTTTGGGTGCACCAAACGTCCACAACGTAATCGGGTGGCTATAAAGGTGCACTACGGGTATCTCCAAAAGTGTCTCATTGGGTTGGCACGAATCGAGATCGGGATTTGTCACTCCGGTTGACGGAGAGGTATCTCTGGGCCCACTCGGTAGGACATCATCATAATGTGCACAATGTGACCAAGGGGTTGATCACGGGATGATGTGTTACGGAACGAGTAAAGAGACTTGCTGGTAACGAGATTGAACAATGTATCGGGATACCGACGATCGAATCTCGGGCAAGTACTATACCGCTAGACAAAGGGAATTGAATACGGGATTGATTGAATCCTCGACATCGTGGTTCATCCGATGAGATCATCGTGGAACATGTGGGAGCCAACATGGGTATCCAGATCCCGCTGTTGGTTATTGACCGGAGAACGTCTCATTATGTTCAGATGGTTCCCGAACCCGTAGGGTCTACACACTTAAGGTTCGATGACGCTAGGGTTATAGGGAATAGATATACGTGGTTACCGAATGTTGTTCGGAGTCCCGGATGAGATCCCGGACGTCACGAGGAGTTCCGGAATGGTCCGGAGGTAAAGATTTATATATGGGAAGTCCTGTTTTGGTCACCGGAAAAGTTTTGGGTGCTATCGGTAACGTACCGGGACCACCGGGAGGGTCCCGGGGGTCCTCAAGTGGGGCCACTGCCCCAGAGGGCTGCATGGGCCAAGTGTGGGAGGGACCAGCCCGGTGGGCTGGTGCGCCCCACCAGGGCCCAAGGCGCCTAGGGTTTGGGAGGCGCCTCCACCTTGCTTGGGGGCAAGTTTCCCCTCTCCCCCTTGGCCGCACCCTAGATGGGATCTAGGGGCTGCCGCACCCTGGGGTGGGAACCCTAGAGGGGCGCAGCCCCCTCCCTCTCCCTTATATATAGTTGAGGTCTTTGGGGCTGCCAACACATGAGTTTTGACCTCTCCCTGGCGCAACCCTACCTCTCTCCCTCCTCGTCTCTCGTGGTGCTTGGCGAAGCCCTGCTGGAATACCACGCTCCTCCATCACCACCACGCTGTCGTTGTCTTGCTTTGGACGGAGTCTTCCCCAACCTCTCCCTCTCTCCTTGCTGGATCAAGGCATGGGAGACGCCACCGGGCTGTACGTGTGTTGAGCGGAGGTGCCGTCCGTTCGGCACTAGGATCTCCGGTGATTTGGATCACGGCAATCTGAATCCTTCAACCCCGTTCTCTTGAACGCTTCCGCTTAGCGATCTACAAGGGTATGTAGATGCACTCTCATTCCCCTCGTTGCTAGATTACTCCGTAGATTGATCTTGGTGATGCGTAGAAAATTTTGAATTTCTGCTACGTTCCCCAACAGAAGGCGGAGTATTGCTCGTTAGGCCAGTTTAGCAAACTAAACTCGAACGGCTTTGAGAGAGAAAACTAGGCTCCCCGGCTATTGACCACACACTCGTGTCGAAAAAAGGAGTGATAGAGAAAGACTTTGCAGCGACTGAGAAGAAAAAATTATTGTAAAACAGCTCATGCAAATTTAAGAGCCCCCAAATGACTTGGGTAAAAGAATTTTATGTATAATGATTGTATGTACCGAAGTACTTATATCATATCTGTGTTCATCCGAACTTTAAACGCGTCTTAACCGACCGTCGGCTTCTCCCTCTTTGGTCAAGGGCCGAAAAGTGTTATGTACTCCACCTGTCGAGAATATCGACGGTGTTTCCGATAACCAGGCAATTAGGCCATAAGGCAATGAGACAAAAGCGCTCAGGGAACTTATGCTATATTACTGACGAAGTGTAAGAAGCATCTTTGAAGAAAATAGTACCTCCACTGATACCTTTCTTCGGTTGCTTATTGCTACTATGAGTCTTGTGCAATAGATTTTTTGTATTCATGAGTTCCGTTGTGTGCCGACCATGATTGAAAATAATAAGAGCGCTAGCTTTCGGCTTCACCCAGTCTGAGGTCCGAGCTCGGATGACCCGATCGTGAAAATCACATAGGTGCTCCCTTTACTCCCTAGCCGAACAATCAGGAACGTAGGGGTAAACACAGGAGCAAGGCAACCCAGCTTGCGGAACACTTAAGTCAATATGGTGCATATTGTGGCGTAATACACGAACAAGAAACGAAGCCATATGAGGGAGTCCCGGATTAGGGGGTGTCCGGATAGCCGGACTATGACCTTTGGCCGGACTCCTGGACTATGAAGATACATGATTGAAGACTTTGTCCCGTGTCCGGATGGGACTTTCCTTGGCGTGGAAGGCAAGCTTGGCGATACGGATATGTAGATCTCCTACCATTGTAACCGATCTGTGTAACCCTAACCCTCTTCGGTGCCTATATAAACCGGAGGGTTTTAGTCCGTAGGACGGACAACAATCATACCATAGGCTAGCTTCTAGGGTTTAGCCTCTCTGATCTCGTGGTAGATATACTCTTGTACTACCCATATCATCAATATTAATCAAGCAGGAGTAGGGTTTTACCTCCATCGAGAGGGCCCGAACCTGGGTAAAAACATCGTGTCCCTTGTCTCCTGTTACCATCCGCCTAGACGCACAGTTCGGGACCCCCTACCGAGATCCGCCGGTTTGACACCGACATTGGTGCTTTCGTTGAGAGTTCCTCCGTGTCGTCAGCCGTCGGGAAGGATGCCTCATCCGTCTTTAAAGACGCAACCTTTGTTGCTAAAGAAGCTTTGGCTGTCGGCCAAACTCTCCGGCTAAGCGGTTTTCTTATGACCGCTGTTGCCGCCAGCTACCGACGATGACTTCTCGGGTCATCAAAAAGCAATCTTCACGTCAACCCGGAACTCGCCGAAAGCGGTTAGATGCGATGGAGCTCTCTTCCTTAAACGAGCTCTTGGATCACATCGCCGCCACAGGAGTCGCTACAGACTATGATCAGATTGGGCCTAAACCCGATCTGAGAGAGATTAACTCTCCCCAGGTTACCCACCATGTTGCTGTGGTAGAGGAACAATACGGCGACCCTTCTTCTATCTTAAGGACTAGCTACGTCCGGATTCCCGATCCCTCCATGCCGGATTCCCGCGGAGGAGAGGACGTCACTCAAGCCCTGAACCTAAAGTCAGGCAGTGGGCTAGATTCATTGGACAACATCCAAGAATCCAAGCTTCCAAGTTCGGAAGCTCCTTGGCCCTTAAGTCTCAGATCGGGCGAGGTTCCAGATTTAATTCCACCCGCCCACGCAAACATAAGCGACCTATCTCAAATTCGGCAAGAGCCTCGAAACAAGTACACCATTATCGGGCTGATTCCTCCTGGTTATGGACAGGATAAAGGACTGCCGCGAGGAGGACGCAATCTCATTCTTCTGCAATAATTGCACGGACAACGGGATCCTCAACGCTATAAGTCGCCGTGACATTACACGCTTTGCCGACTTGGCGTCCGTAGTATGAAAGTACTGTGCGATGGAAAGCGCCTGGAAAACCGAAGCAAGATTTTGGGACAATCCGGCCTTGAATACAACCCCAGTCCGAAATAAAAGGGTGCATCATCGCCAGGCACTTGAGTTAAACACCAAAAAGCAAAAACCCTCTATAGGGCATGGAACCGTACTGGAGGAATGGCTCAATGGACCCTGTAAAATTCATAGTACAGAGGGCGCCACTCCAACCCATAGCCTTAGAGCATGTTGGATACTACGGCAGGTGGCCAAAAGTGGCGAAGAGCTTCTAGCTCTAGAGCACCAGCCGAGGATACCCAAGACGGTATTAACAGTCTTGAGACTTTCGCATCAAATAATATGCGAACTTGAACACTCCGTAGCCTTGCCGAAGTCTACCAAGTAGCAACAATAAACACATGGA
Organism: Aegilops bicornis; assembly: GCA_021605145.1. Lineage (NCBI taxonomy): Eukaryota > Viridiplantae > Streptophyta > Magnoliopsida > Poales > Poaceae > Aegilops > Aegilops bicornis. The sequence continues at coordinate 73,493,945 of CM038673.1, forward strand.
GTGACACGGCTATTACCTTTAGTGCCAGTGACGAACCTAAATTCCGAACAGCCCGAGCACCAGCCGCATTGGTCCTCAGTCCGATAGTGGACGGCTTTCGCCTTACCAAGGTACTCATGGATGGTGGCAGCGGATTGAACCTCATTTATGAGGAAACCCTTGAAAATGGAAATAGATCGAGCCGCATTGAGCGAAGCAGCACAACCTTTAGAGGAATAATCCCGGTAAGGAAGCATCTTTGTCTGAGGAAAAATCACACTGGATGTGGTGTTCGGCACGCCGGATAATTACAGGTCCGAGGAGGTCACGTTCCAAGTGGCCCCGTTCAGCAGCGGATACCACGCTCTATTAGGGCGAGAAGCATTCACAATTTTTCAAGCTACACCCCATTATGGGTACATGAAGCTCAAAATGCCCGGGCCCAACGGAATCATCACTCTTGCTAGTGACCCGGACATAGCACTCTGCGCCGAAAATAAGACAGCCGCACTGGCCCTTGAGGCACTATCCGAAGCCCTAGCGGCCGAGGAACTCCCTGCGCTGCGCTCCACGGTGAATAGGGACGATGTGATACTCGATAAGAGATCCAAGTCCACCTCCTTTAAACCGGCGGATGAAATAGTCAAATTCCAAGTCCATCCAATGGACCCTACAAAAACGGCCTCGTAGGGGCACAATTAAATCTGATGTAGATGCCGCACTAAGAGAATTCCCACGCGAAAATTGGGACATTTTTGCTGGCACCCTTCAGACATGCCAGAATCCCACGCCGGTGGCCGAAAGCACAGCCTAAACATCCTAAAAGGATTCAAGCCGATCAAACAGGCTCTTGGCGTTTCTCCGAACCCAAGAGACAGGCCATGGGAGAGGAGCTAGCCAAACTATTGGAGGCCGGATTCATCAGAGATATAAAACATCCGGACTGGCTAGCAAACCTGGTGATGGTACCAAAGAAGGACAAATCCTGGCGCCTATGCGTTGATTTCAAAGACCTCAACAAGGCTTGCCCAAAGGATCCCTTCCCCCTCCCCCGCATCGATCAAATTATCGACGCTACCGCAGGACACGATTCATTGTGCTTCCTCGACGCATACTCCGGCTACCACCAAATTAAGATGGCAGAGCCTGACCAAGCCGCAACGGCATTCATCACTCCATACGGCCCATTCTGCTTCAACACAATGCCCTTCAGGCTCAAAAACGCCGGCGCAACATATCAACGCATGATTCAGACATGTCTGGCAAACCAGATTGGCAAAATAGGGGAGGCATACGTAGACGATGTGGTCGTCAAAAGCAAGCATGTCGAAACTCTAGTAGACGACTTGAGGCTCACATTCGATAATCTCCGAACATATGACATCAAGCTCAACCCGGAAAAATGCGTTTTCGGAGTACCAGCCGGAAAGCTCTTGGGCTTCATTGTATCCGGTAGAGGAATTGAAGCAAACCCAGCCAAGATCCGAGCTCTGTCACAATTGGATATCCCAAAGACCTCAAACAAATACAAAAATTGATCGATGCGTGGCGGCTCTAAGCCGCTTTATCTCCCGTTTGGGAGAAAAGGCATTACCCCTTTATCGCCTCCTCCGACGCACCGAACACTTCGAGTGGACGGATACAGCCACGGCCGGACTCGAAGAAATAAAAGCCATATTGGCAACAAACCCGGTCCTGGCCGCGCCCAACATGGGCGAACCAATGCTATTATATATCGCGGCAACTCATCAAGTTGTAAGCGCGGTGCTCGTTGTCAAACGAGAAGCGAACGGACACAAGTCCCCTTCAAAACCAGTTTACTACGTGTCCACTGTCCTAACTCCATGCAAGTCACGGTATCCGCATTATCAAAAGATAGCGTACGCAATGTTTATGGCATCCCGGAAGCTGCGACACTACTTTCAAGAGTGTTCGATAACAGTAGCCTCCGAAGTACCTCTCAACGACATTATAAACAACCGCGACGCGACGGGCCGGATTGCCAAATGGGCCATCGAGCTCCTCCCGTTCGAAATAACCTATAATCCACGGCGGGCTATTAAGTCGCAAGTTTTGGCCGACTTCGTCGCCGAATGGACCGAAGCCGAACTCCCTAAAGAGTACGACGCATATTCCAACTGGATAATGCACTTCGACGGCTCCAAAATGTTGGCTGGCACAGGGGCTGGCGTCGTTCGACGTCCCCAACCGGAGATACAGTTCAATACGTACTACGAGATAATGTATATGGACTCCAACAACGCAGCCGGTCACGAGGCCCTTCTACATGGTCTCCGGATGGCTGTCTCCATGGGCATTCAACGCCTAGAGGTGCGCGGGGATTCGAACCTCGCGATATCCCAAATAAATGGAGACTTTGATGCCAAGGATCCGAAAATGGCAGCTTATCGCAATGCCGTCCTAAAAATGTCAGCTCGGTTTGAGGGGCTCGAATTTCACCATATAGCCCGGGATAACAACCAGCGGCAGACGTGTTGTACGCATCGGTATAAGCGCGACGCCGTCCCCAACATCTTCCTAGAGAGGCTATTCAAGCCATCCGTATTATGGGAGGGAGAGTCCGAAATAACAACACGGACCCAACCGCCGCCCACACCAAACATTACGACACAGCTTGGTGGTTGTGCCAACGAAATAACACCCTCAAATTTACGTAATAATGGCAGTCATTGCCCCGTGGACAGAACCATTCCTAGCCTACCTAACCAGGCATGAACTTCCCGAGGACCAAAACGAGGCCCGCTGCATAGTGCGGCGATCTAAAGCCTATAAGGTCCATGAGGGAGAGCTTTATAAGAAAAGCGCAACCGGAGTCCTTCAAAGGTGTATCTCCGAAGAGGAAGGACAGAATCTTCTGGCTGAAATTCATGCCGGACTCGGCGGGCACCACGCCGTAGCCCGGGCCCTTGTAGGCAAGGCCTTCCGTCTGATTTTATTGGGTGACGGCCCGGCAGATGCTCGGGACTTAGTCCAACGATGCGTCGGATGCCAGCTCTTTGCTAATCAAAGCCACATGCCACCCACCGCCCTCAAAACTATACCCATCACCGCCCTTCAGCGGTGCAGGGGCTTGACATGGTTGGACCCCTTAAAGGGAACCCACAAGCAAAAATACCCTCACTGGTCATGGTGGATAAATTCACCAAATGGATAGAGGCCAAGCCTATTAAGGCGGCGAATCCGGACCGGTGATAGACTTCATATCGTGGGTCGTACACCGTTCACGGTGTCCCCACAACATCATCACAGATAACCGCACGAACTTTACGGTCGACGAGGTCAAACTCTGGTGCAAAAACATGGGCATCAAGCTCGACTACGCTTCAGTCTATCAACCTCAAACTAACGGTCAAGTCGAGCGAGCAAACGGTCTAATTATGAGCGGCATCAAACCCAGATTAGTGCTGTCCCTCAAGGAATCTAACACGCCTTTGGGTAGAGGAGCTCGACTCCGTACTACGGGGGCTGCGGACCACTCCGAATCGCACGACCAGATTCACACCATTCTTTATGGTATACGGCGCAGAGGTAGTTACGCCTGCGACATAATTCATGACTCACCTCGCGTGCGCATGTATGCGAAGAAAGAGAAGCCGAGCTCGATCGGCGGGACAGTTTAGGCGCCTTGAAGGAGGAGCGTGGCGTAGCAAAAGCCCGTTCCGCATTCTATCAACAAAGAAGCTCGAAGATATCAAAGCAGAGAATGCACGGGCCAAAACTTACAATGTTGGCGAGCTAGTTCTACGCCTACCGGACAAGAAAAAGGACAAACTCAAGCCCAAATGGGAAGGTCCCTTTATCATCGACCAAGTCCTGACCGGTGGAGCGTACCGTCTGCGAGATGCATCGGATAATCGACTCGAACCGAACCCATGGAACGCAGCCCGTCTCCGAAGATTCTACGCCTAGCGCCGGATTCTGAGTTCGTCTCCTTCCTCTGTCCATATTTTACATTTTAGCTGTCTTCTATTTTTCTCCTTCTCCCTCCTTTTTTTCCCAGCCTTTGAAGGCTCGTTAGCGCATTGTTCGCACACACTTGACGCGCTATCTGCGCTCATCGTACCTGGGGGCTTCTTTCACAGAAGCTTACTTATAAGGGCTTCATGCCCAATACATGTGTCACACTTCTGCATGTACCTTTTATTCACCATTATATGCATCGATATGACTTAAGTTTTGGCCAAGCTGGGTTGCACGGCTCTGTGCTTACCCCTCGTTTCCGATTGTTCGGCTAGGTGGTAAAGGGAGCACCTCTGCGATTATTCTTGCCGGGTCAGCGGATGTGTACCTCGGTGGGTGAAGCCAAAAGCTAGCATTCTTAAGAGAATATTCGGTCGGTGAACTAAAAGAAGATTTCTTACCTATTTATTTATCTGCCCCCAGATGTTTTTCTGCATTTTTCGCAGTCCGGACATGCACTTTAGGGCATGCCTCCCAGGGAAAGGAACCCCTAACGAAAATATTCTCCCTGGAAGATGTTTCTTACTAACCATGTAATATAACATAACTAGTTGGGCACTTGTCTGATAAAGCACTAATGACCCCTACGCCTGGTCTCCATGCATGCCCCGGTTTTTATATAACCGCGAGGGTATTCGGACACACTCCGAACTACTGGGTCCCGGAAAAGGTCCGCTATGACAAACGATCTACAGTCCGGCTAGAAGGCATTTTACATGTCACCTTAAATTACATAGTCAATTTGACTGATTGTATTCCTCTTCAATGCCATCTAACAGGTTGTCTAGTTTACAGTCCTGCTGGGAATACTTTGCGGCCAATTCTACGGCGTAGACTAAGCTCACGAGGATCTCCTTCCCATCAGGCCCCACAGTCCGACCTCGGCCATGTGGTTTGAGTCAACCTTCGTGTACTGGCGTCTTCACCATGGCCCGAGCCTCCTGGCGCCTTGACAACGAGCCGATATCTTCCATAATCGGAGCGCCGCTTGCGCTCCTTGGAGCCTCTTTGCAAGCTCCCCAAGGCCTTGAGCAGGGAGACAGATGGCCACAAGGCACAGGCGGCGCCTTTCATCACTGCCGAACTTCGTTAAATGCGGTTGTAAACTTCGGGAAGAAGGTCACCCGTAGAACCGGGCATTTCCTCTGCAGGACGGCCTGTGAGCATACCTACAGACATAACTTTGTTAGTCGACTTCCTCGCCAAACTCTTTTTTCAAAGTTCGTTTAAGCACTTACTAAAAATGCCGCGTCGAAGCCGCCGATTCTCCTTAACAGAGTCAGACAGCTGGGCACGAACATCTTTTAGTTCCTCACCCAGCTGGGTGTTGGCTTCTCGGAGATTATTTTTCTCCTGCCTCACCCTCGTAAGCACGTTCTCGCCGGCCTTTAACCGGCGCAAGAGATGTTGCTTGTCCGGATCTACCCCGGCGCCATCTGCAATGTTATTGTCAGATTTATACACACGCCACACTTCATAGCATACTTATCTTTTAAAAGCGTATATTACCAGAGGGGGTCTCTTTGGCTTCCCCTGTCGCGGCTTGTGCGGCCTCAAGTTGGGCTTTGCACTCTTCAAGCTCCTGGGACAGTTGGGTATTCTTTTCTGTAAGATCCTGCACAATAAATGATCCTTGAATCAGTTATTCTAACTATTTCAAGTCTCGGGGGCTACTGGCATATATAACTGTTAAATTTCCTCACTCGCATGTCTTTCACATACTGCTCCGTGGCTCTGGCTAGACCATCTTGAGCGGCACGGAGGCGCGCATCTCCTGAATTGAAGGCGTTCAACGCCTCTTGGGAGAAACATGTGTCACGAAGAATTGTCCGACGGCGCCTGTGATTCATGGCACTCTCCACCTCGGAGTTGGTGGCGGACAATCTATCGGCATCCTCTGTCGGAGGAGCATCTGACGCACGCCTCGTGTTCGCCTCCGCTTCTGGGCCTGGCTTTGAAACCTGGCTGGCGGAGGCTCGATTGGCAACCTCTCCGGATATAGTCGGGCGAGCGCTCTTTTTCCTGAAGAAACACGGCGTTAGTATGCCTTCCGAATAAAACACAGGAATAAGGTGACACGCCATACCGTTGCCAAGCGCTTCAATCCGGACCGCACTTCTTTTTGCTTTCTTTGAGCGTCGCTGCCTTGTTGGCTAGCCGCCGCAGGCTCGGCCTTCCGCCTCAAGGGCTCCCCCTGCAAAACATCGTTGGTATACAGTGATAAAAAATAAGCATGGATGAATCATTCTCAAAGTATTGGGGCTTCGGTCTTAGTTACCTGCGAGGCTGGAAGTATTCCGGGGTAATCGGCCGTAATGGCGACCAGGGCATTATCAATGCTTAGTTGGTGAAATACCCCATCGACCAGCTCCACCGATATGTCCGGATCCTCTTGGGAGGCCGGATCGAGGAACCGTTCCGGTTCTTCGGGTTGTGGAGGCAGGCTGTTTATATCCTTCTGACTGGCGCGCATTCTGCGTCGAAATCACAAAATGAGATACTTGACTGTGGGAATATGGATCGGATGGGCAAAAAGAAATGTCCGCTTACCCAGCTTGGAGGATTGTTCATAGAAAATCCATCCTGTGGATTGATGTGAAGAAATTCCTCCTCTTCTCCCTTGTACAATGCGGACAAGGTCTTCATCGAATCGGCGACCGATCCCGCCCCTCTGACCATGGCGGGTGGCATCATCCTCCCCATTGAAATCCCACATGGGGTGGCCTCTATCTTTGGGCGGTTGCACCCCGCATAATGCATGTGGCCATGACCCCGATCATGGTCAGTCCGGAATGAGCCAACAACCTTATTCGGCTCATCAGGTAAAGGACGTCCCTGTCATTTTCCCTTTGAGGGCTCCGTGGGCGCCAGCTTAGGTGTTTCTTCAAAGGAGCATTACTGAACTCCGGGAGGCCGATCCGAACAGGGTCCGGCAGGGGGACATCTTCTATATAAAACCATTCCGAAGGCCAGTCTTCAGACGCCTTCTTCGGGGTTCCGGATTGATATCCAGTCCCGGCGATGCGCCATAGTTCTTCTCCGCCCACTTGATATATCGACCCCTCCTGAGAACGGGGTACGAGGCAGAACAACCTCTTCCACATCGCGAAATGAGCCTCGATGCCCAAAAACAGCTCGCAAAGAGCCACGAAGCCCGCAATATGCAGAATGGAGGCAGGCGTAAGGTTGTGCAACTGGAGGCCATAGAACTCCAGGAGCCCCCGGAGAAACGGATGAATTGGAAATCCGAGCCCTCTTATCAAATAAGGGACAAGGCATACCCGCTCTCCTTAGGAGGGACTGGGGACGCTCTCCGCTTGTTTTCCGCCCTTATAGGTGGCGAGTCCGGCTCGAACCGGAACCATGAAGGCTGGGGGAAGAAATCCCTTGGTTTGGAGCGTCACTAGCTTTCAGTCTGGAGACGAGCATCTCTCCCAAATCTCCAGGCTGAGGACTGGAGGGCGAGAGGAGGAGCCGCGTCGGGTCCATGATGGAATGGATTTACATCGGATGCACTCCGATGAAAGCTTCATGAAGGGAAGATGGTGTGATTCGGATCTAGATCCTCGTCTCTTATATAGGCAGCTCATTTGCGCAGCTAGGGGGGTAAATGTAAAAATACCTTGGCTTTTCGCATTCGTTCAACACGTGGACGATGGCCATTATTGGGCGTGGAAGCCAAGGAGCGCAATATTTACGAGAAGCCGGACACTATTCAACAGGTACACAGGATTTGGAGAAGAACCCGCCTTGCAATGCCGAAGACAATCTACGCGTCGGACTCGTCATCATTGAAGCCTGGTTCGGAGACTCTTGAGGGAGTCCCAGTTAGGGGTGTCCGGATAGCGGACTATGACCTTTGGCGGACTCCCGGACTATGAAGATACAAGATTGAAGACTTCGTCCCGTGTCCGGATGGGACTTTCCTTGGCATGGAAGGCAAGCTTGGCGATACGGATATGTAGATCTCCTACCATTGTAACCGACTCTGTGTAACCCTAACCCTCTTCGGTGCCTATATAAACCGAAGGGTTTTAGTCTGTAGGACGGACAACAATCATACCATAGGCTAGCTTCTAGGGTTTAGCCTCTCTGATCTCGTGGTAGATCTACTCTTGTACTACCCATATCATCAATATTAATCAAGCAGGAGTAGGGTTTTACCTCCATCGAGAGGGCCCTAACCTGGGTAAAAACATCGTGTCCCTTGTCTCCTGTTACCATCCGCCTAGACGCACAGTTCGGGACCCCCTACCCGAGATCCGCCGGTTTTGACACCGACACCATACAAGTATAATCATTTGCAAGAGGAAATGCTTCATAAAGGAAGCCCCCAAGTAATTGGGGTATTTGAATTTGTGTGTCACAAACAGAGTTTTGACAAGAAAGTTTTTTGCAAACAACTTTTTGCAAAAAAGGTATAATGCTTGGACGAACCGAACAAAATTTAAAACTGAAAGATTTTTAGCATAAAAGCGACTTAGCTGGTTAATGTGCTCGGTGTCGATGCACGGCCCGAGCTTACGGCGGGACAAGGTCCCAGCCCCCAAGCCGGTCCCGGGGTGGCGGAGCGAAGAGCTCGGCACTCCGAAGTGGCGAAATAGCACGGCCAATCCAGACCGGCAGTGTGACGCTGAAGTCCTCGGCGTGGGTTAATGAAGTGATGACGAAGCCCTCGGTCCAGTCGAGGTGACGTGGTACGTCGGTACGCCGAGGTGACAGCGCTGCCCGACCCGGATCCTTTACCTATGCACAGGGAATAGTGCAAGCCGGAGATAATAGGAATAATAATAAATTAAAAAAAATTGTTGCATAATTAATAATTTATGCAAAGTGAGTAATAAAACAAATATAACCCGTGTGCTGAACACTCGATGAGGTAGAGCTCTCTCAGCGATGCCGAAGTCCCCGAGGCAACCGAACATGTCGGTATGGCGATTCGACCAACAAGATGATCACACGAGCCGATTTATGCTGATTGAGATAACGATGTCGGCTTGCCGAAGTGACCGCGTGACGCAGTCGAAGTCGATTACCTACACACATAAAATAGTGCGGTCCAAAAAAGGATAATTGCTTTTTGCAAAAATAATTTTTTATAGAGATGTGGCCTGGCGCCGAAGTCAATGTTGATGCAGGGCGTTGCGTGACATGGTGAAGGCGTGGAGCCTGAATTCACAGGCTGGTCCGAGTTCCGGATGCGGCATTCGCTGAACTGTATATGGAAACTGACCGAACCACCACGCGACCGTCGTTAATGCGGCCACCATTTGATAGACCTGCGTACAAATGATGAAACAAACCAGAGTAATAATTCCTTGGGAAAAATAAACCCAAGCAAGAAAAAATACTAGGATTAATAGCACCTGGTTTATTTTGTTGTAACAATCTGAAGAAAGGTTACTCCCAAAATTGGGACTCGATCCACACACCCATTGCCTGATGGGCGATAAAGCAACGGCATGGCGATGCTGGCAAAGGTGGGCTCGTCGAGACAAAGCCCTCGGTCCAGCTAACGTGATGAAGCTGGTCGGCTGGTGACGCAGAAGTCACTGGAGTATGTTGATGAAGAAATAGCCAAGTCTCCAGTCCAGCCGAGGTGACGGAGCAGGTCGGTGAGGAGACGCGTTGCGGCTGCCATGTCGGTAGAGGTGTTGAAGCAGTTGGCGTGATGGACATCGGCTTGAAGAAGCAACACTGCGGCCCTGCTGACGCAGGTCGTGACTTGTGACGCGGTCAATGCCGGCTTGATGAAGTGACCATGCGGCGATGCCGGTGTGCCCGCTTCGTGTAATCCATGGGGCAACGATGTTGGTGATAATTTATTCTTCACGATGCCGAACTGTCACATCCCTAGCTTCTGGTGCTGCCTAGTGTTTGCATCTTGCTTGCATCATGTTTAAATTTTTTTGAAACTTGAATTGAGGAAATTTGGAAGCCTCAAATTTTAATTCAAGAAGGGCAAAGAACCTGAAAATTGCATTCAATGTTTCTCAAAATGTTCTTATTAACTGTTTGATAATTTTTGCAAGGCTTTTTGCACCAATCCAAAAATAATGAACATTTGTAGGAATATTTTGGGCCTTTGAATTTAAATCATTATTGTATTTGAATTTGGAATTATATTCATAATATATGGAATATATTTTCAAATAACTTTGAAATGTTTTATGTGCTTTTGGAAAAGTCCATCTAGCAACATAAAATTGTTCAGAGGATTTTTGGCACTGGTTTGAAACTGTTGGGATTTCAAACAGTGGCAAGATTCAAATCAAAACAGAGAAACAAAATAGAAATAAGAAAGGAGAGAACCTACAGCCTTACACAGTAGTCGGCCCAGCTGCCTTTGGCCAGCCTACCTAGTGGCCCAGCCCACAGGCGAGCCGTCCTCAACCTCACGCCTCTTTGGCGGGCGTGTCATGGCGCCATAGCTCGCCACCTCCTTCTTGCCACTGTCCGCCTGGAGCCGGCTACGAACGACACAAGACCCCCTCGATCCCCTCTCACTCTTCCCGCACCCATCCCCCTCCTCTGTCTCTCTCCCTCGTTCTCCCCCGGATGCACCCGAGAACACCGACGAGCTCCACCACGGCCACAGCCACTCCCTCGCTCTCTCTCCGCATCCCTGAGCTCCGCCACGACCCCGTGGAGCCACACACCCGACGCACGTGACCAGAGGATGCCCCAGTCGACCGGTGCATCGTGGTCTTCATCTCCGGTGCCCGGAGATCGACTTCGTTGATCTGCCTCGTCCAGAGTGTCTCCGAGGCCGCTGACCTACCCTGCCGCATCCCTGTGAGCTCCTGCTCCTCCCCCTTGCTCATCCCCTTATTTTCCGTACCCTAGCTGCCACTCCCACCGTGCCCGCGAACTCCACGCCACGGGCGATGTCGCCGCCGGTGCTGCGGCCACTGAGGCTCGAAAACAAGTGCGGCACTGTGCTCCGCATCCTCCCAGGAGCCCGCCCAGCCTCTCAGCTCGCTCGCTCGCCAAGCGTAGCCCCGCGTCCGTGCTAGCCCGAGCTCCGGCCGCCGCCGCGAGCTTGCTCCGGCGAGCTTCGTCCACCCCGCGCCCTCCCGCGTGCCTCCGCTGGATGCGCGCGAGCAAGGGAAACCCTCTGGTGCCCTTGGCTTGACCCAACACCGCCCGTAGCGCCGCTCCGGCAACCCTCCGCCGCGGTTACAAGTCACCGGCATTGAACTCCGGCGAGGCTGACGTGGAGCCATCATTAGGCACTAATCACCACTAACCCCCCCTAACAGACACTGACGAGCGAGCCCCGCTGTCGTGGTTTTGTCACGGCAGATGTCCTCATGAAAGGACTTAGTCGTGGAGCCATCGCTACGGGTTAACTTGAAGGGATTAAAGCGGATGCAAAGACACAAGAGTTATACTAGTTCGGCCCCTTCGATGAAGGTAAAAGCCTACGTCTAGTTTGTGATGGGATTGATGTGGTCTCGATGACTAGGGAGCAAATAAGCTTCACCTAGGCCTCGAGTTATTGTTGTCCCTCCTTTGAACCGCCCCGGGACGCCCGTTGGTTCAGAGAGTCCCAATCTCCGGTTCATATTCGTATCCGGGTTGGTCTCTCTCTATTCCTAACTTACAATACAAGTTTACATATCAGGCCGGTTTACGGCTCTGTGCTCTAAACCGACTACAGGCCTTGGGCCCTTACTTTCATGCCTCTTGGGCTTTTACACCATTGAACTCTTGATGAAGTTAACCCGGCCCAGATAGGCGGTTTCGTAATAGTAATATCCCTAACATTAGGCCCCAGATTGATTTGAACAGGTTCATGTCAATCCTTGATAAAAACCTTCATCTTCAATACCTTCTTGAAATCGTTGAACCGCCATGATGTCACCGTCTCCGGTTCTTTGTAAACCGCATGACGTCCCCATAAAGATAGCATTCACGATATCTTCTTTGTTTAATAGATCCGCAATAATCGAGGCGACAACTCCGCTTCCTAGGTTTGTGGTTCCTTGATTCCCGCGCCTGACACAGGTATCTTGCCTTATAAATAGGACCGAAGGGTCATTCCTTTTCTCCCCTTCGTCCTTTCTCTTCGTCTTCCTTGCGTCGCCAGCCTCGGAGCTCCGCCGCCGCCGTTGACCTCTGCACCGTCTTGGGCCGCTGCATCAACCTGAACGCACCAGAGAAACGCAGACTCTTCCGCACCTCCTCAACTCAGGTAGGTTGTCGGTTCCCCTCGACCTAGATCCGTTCTAGGGTTTCTTGTTCTTGTCGTGCTCCATGAACTGCTCATGCTCATACCAGACTCCTGGATGGATCTGTGACACCTTGCTCTGATTAGCGGTAGCCTTTAGCATCCGCTTTGTAGTCTCGTGCTCACGTCCATAGATCTCGCACATCATCTACGCTCATTGCATCAATCTTTGCTTTCTTTGTATTCCTTTTTGGATATTTTTCTTCTTTTCTGATCTGGTTTCAGATCCTTCATTGTAGAGAAATCTTGCGAAACCTGTTTCTGCACACTTAGCCGTTCGCAACCTCAATTGTTTTCAATACTTAGACCTTAGACCAGGCGGTTTAACTTAACATAGAAAAAATTAGATAAACCGGTATACACCATTAGTCCCCTTGTTGAACCGCCAGAACTCCTTGACCAGATACTGTCGCTTCATAGAAATCCGGTTTAGACGTATTTGTCTCTGATTTAGCATTGTACACCGGTTCTCTCTTTGTACCAACACATTTCTTGAACCGGATTTATATATTTTTTGTAGATGGCCAAACAAGTATATGAGTGCAACTGGGCTCCTTCCCATGTCACCGAAACTCAATTAAACAATCTGGTCTGACCGCGCTTTAGCCAAGAAAATAGTATCCATTGGAGGGTTCACGGCAAAGAGTGTCCACCCACGCCTCAAGAAGGAGAGGTTGTAGTTTTCGCAGATCACCTAGCCCGGGGTTTCAATCCGCCCGATTCAAAATTTTATCGAGATGTGCTAGCCAATTTTCAACTCCGTCCACAAGATACAGGCCCCAATTCCATTACCAATATCTGTCACTTCCAAGTACTGTGAGGCATACTTTCAAGAAGAACCTCACAGTTGAACTGTTTAGAGATCGCTTCCATCTAAACCGCCGCCACAGAATTCAGCGATGGGCCCAACACAGAATTGGGTGGTGTGGCGATTCAAAAAAGAAAGGAGGTCACTTATCCTCATGTCAAACTGCACAGCCACCCCAAGGAATGGAATCAAACATTGTTTTATTGCAGAGACACTTCACCTCCCAACGAGAATCCCTTGCCCGGTTTTCGTCCGGAGCGACTCGAACACACATCCCTTTCCGCAAAGATTAACTGCCCGGTGAGAGAAGTAAATATGCTCCTCAACTCTCCAAGCTCGAGCCTTCATGGCCAATGGTTTAACGGAATTGATCTCGCGTATTGTTGGATATCATGGAGCATACTACCCCTCTCCCAGCGCTCCGGTTTAATGTGCGAAAGTACCTTTGGTAGTGTCGACGACCCCCTCCGACATATTAATATTCAGCTTACCGATGATGAGGTCACCGAGGCGGTGAAGAAGATGTTGAACGAACCGGAAAACCTCTGTGCCCGGACCGGTCTGCTCCCCTTCTGTGCTACCAACAAACCGCCATCTGTAAGACTTCTGGTTATTTTTTTTCTGAATATATTATTGCCATCCCGGTATAACTTTTAACATCAACTACTGCTTAACCAGGGTGATGATCCATTCTGGAGCAAGAAACGCCCACAAGAGAAACCGGAGAAACCAGAGAAACCGGAAAAACCACTTAGGCAAAAGACCAAAGCTGTCAAGAAGACTACTCATAAGAGGAAAACCACTACATCTTCTGATCCGATTGCGGATGATGATGTGGGTAATCCGGACCTTGAGGTAGAACTTGATTCACTTGGCTTACTTTTCACACGCCTAATTAATGATGATGTTTGTCAGGATGATGCTGAAACCAGTAATGCTGACGTTGTAGAGGTAACTATTCTCTCCTCGACTCAAATCCTTTGCCTTCACTAAAAACCGTCAGCAAACGGAAAATTAAATTTTCTCATCCCCTTGCTTACTTGGATCCCAAATTTCTTATGAAGACTCAACAACATGAAGCTTCGCCCGCACAACTCGGCAATGACGAGCGATTACCTCCAGCGGTTTACCGAGCAGTCCGGTTCGGAAGCGTCGTTCGAAGGTCTCTAATTTGCTTGTCGATTGCTTATCCTAAAGCAGGCTGGTTTTAAATCAACCCCTTAATCCGTGCGATTCCAATTATCGGTCACTTCCCTCCTCATCTGGCGAGTCATCAGCCACTCATTTGCCGCCCGCTAAAAGCGGTGCTTGGGTAAGTTATACCTTTCATATTGTTTCTTACGCATCATTGTGTAGTATATGCCATATTTAAGCATTGTTGTTGTGCCTTTTCACGGCCAAGCCTAGGCGAGCAAAAAAGGCTCAAATGCAGATAAAGCGACGGCGAAAGATCGCTTCGAACGGGCGGCGCCCCAAATCTTGAAGCGGCCATCTGTGAAGACACACCCAATGATCCGCCACGGCAAGATGACGATTTTGTTCTTTGAAGAAAGGCACATTGACACCGCCCTTCCTGGCGACCAGCCCGAAGCCCGACTCGGATTGAAAAATCCACCGGTCCAATCCGGCACTGCTAACAAACCGACGGCCCCTGGTCAAACCCGTGACTCCAAGGGCGATGGCGTCGTAATTACTGGTTTTAGCCACGGCCGAACCGGGTAATCCAATCGCTTTATCCAAACGATACGCCAAAGAAGAATTTGCCACTATGAGCAAGGGCAAGTGGGATGTTGATCGGCAACTTATGCCGCTCTGAACCCCCAAGACCTTCATTACGGCTACTTGAACGGTGTATACCAGCCGTGACTATGAAGCTGGCACAGTGGAGATGATGAAAGAGAAATTGAGGTAACCTCCATGTTCTTTTCTACTTTGAATATTTCAATTTTTGTTAACTCTCCTAGTCCCCAAGGGCCGGTTCAACTTAGCATAGTTAAACCGGGACTTAGTATAAACTCAATGCTTCAGAATCCACTGATGTAGCCCCCAAGGGTCGGTTCAACTTAGCATAGTTAAACCAGGACTGTATTTTATATCGCCGCATCAGAACATGTTCGAGCAAATAGCCATTAGCCCCCAAGTGCCAAGTTGAATACTTGTATTGAGCTTGGGACTTTGTGATTTTATTGATAGATGAAGATCAAATATGCATTAGCCCCCAAGTGCCAAGTGTATAACTGGTTATGCACTTTGGGGACTTTGAAATGACGATATTTAACATGCTCCCCTTTTGTTGCAGTGAGATACGTCAACAAGCCTCACAAATCCATGACCTTCAAGAAAATCTGAAATCTCAACAAGCGAAACCTCCAAGGCCAAGGATGAACTGAAAACCGCTTTAACTACTATGGAGCAACTCAAGGAGTGGTTCAAGTCTGAGCGGGCAGGTGGGACCTTTGAAAAGGCCGCTTTAACCAAAAAGGTTGAAAATCCGAGGCTGCCCTTAAACCGGTGGTAGATGAGTGACCGGCGTGAAGCGGCAAGTGCATTCCATGATTGCTGCCATCTTGATAAGTTTCCTTTGGCTTCTATAATAATCTTGACCTTCTTATGATAAGTCTGGTTTGTGATTTCTCTTGCAATCTTTGTAGGCTGCGCATTGGTCACTTGGGGTCGAGATGTTGGAAGAAATTGAAGGCTGCCTATACCTTAATAGAGCACACAGATATCTTTGGAGCGCATAGCGGATCATCTCCACTGCATCACATAACAACCCGGCACCTTCCTTAATACAAGATACTCTTAGGAGGTTGTCCATGCTTCCCGCCGGATTGAAGAGCTGAAGAAATCTGCTGCTCGAACGGCGCCATCAACGCCTTTAATCCGGGCCAAAGCATGGGTGCGGATTCGATCCCGTTGAAGCAGACTCGGGGCTATCCCGGTCTGAAGGAAGGCGGCTCGAGTTCAACGAAGCTGATTTGAGAGCGATAAACCGGCGGTGCACCCTCTGGCTTGCCAATTAGTGAAGAAGCAAACTTGTCGCATCATCAAGCTCGGTATGACGAGAACAAGCGGTAGCTGCACCTATTCTGAAGCGGAGAACTGATCCTCCGATCCGTAAGCATACTTACGCTCACGATATTGACCCAACTTCCCGATCCATGAGGAGGCTGTCTTTCAAGCTTTAATGGGAATCGATGGACCACTGTTGACTTCCAGAAATGGGTAGAGATGAAGAAATTTGAAGCGGCGTAGACGACCCACAACCATCAAACCGGGCGGCGAGCAAGCATGAACCGGAAGCCGGTTTGAAGAGCTGCTTCATTACATTCCGCCAAGAAACAATGATCTTATTTGGGCACCATGTTGCCTTGTAATAGGATAGCCAACACTCTTGCTTTGAATATGCCTTCGTGCATAAGTGCTGATACTCTTGCTTGAATGATCGAAACTTTCAATCTTATATTGCCTGCAGTCACAAAATCTTAAACCGCCACAGCGGTTTGTGCCGCCAGCCGGCTTGTGACGTTCATATATATATGAGATGAAATATGAAGGTATATAATCGAAATTTATGATACCAAATACCTGCCATCGCTGGGCATAAATTTGGCTTAGCCAATCTTGAAGCGGAGGTCGTATAAACCCTTACCATCAAAGGAGAAAATAGCTCCTGCTATTTATAATGCCGGTTTACCACGTAAACCGTGCCGGGTCATGATAAGCCCCCTGTTACTCCATAATAGGATGTTAACAGAAGAAACATCAAACCGGTGAAATTATCTCCGGATTAAAAAAATTGACCGAATTCCGTCAACTGACAGTTTTGAAACCGGTTTAAAAATGTTGTCGGTTTAAGAAACACAACAAAAATCAAATAATAGTTATGAAAAAACATAGAAGCAAAGGCAATGATAAAGCGTTTGCAAAAAATAAGGCTTTACTGAGCCGATCAGATGGTGTTACCATGGTCGGACACGACCAAGCTCCCTATAAGGTGTAGCCATGGTTCAAGTCAGCCAGTCCCCAAGCTGAAACCGTGGCATTATGCCGTTCAAGTGGCGTGGCAATGGTTCGGGTTCGACCAAGCCCCCAAGTGACTCTATGGCCTTAGGCCGATCAAGAGGCGTGGATGGTTCGAGACTTGACCATGTACCCAAGTGATCTGGTGGCTTTCGCCTATCAAAAGGTGTTGCATTGGTTCGGACACGACCAAGCCCCCAAGTGATATCATAAAGCTTTTGAAAAGCAAACTCAGGGGGTAAACCGGAGGCCGCTTTAAAACAGAACAACTCGACGTAACCACGCATGACGTAACCGAACAGATACCCCGCTTTAGCTGAGGCTCCGGTTTATTACTTTATTCATAATATATACCTTTGTCATAATATGTACATAAGTAGAGCCGATGGCTCAGGTATAATAAGGCTGAAGATGAGCTATGTTCCACGGCCTATTGGTCTCCTCTTCTGACGTGCGTGAGTCTTTATGTTCTCGAATATCGATCAGATAGGACGACCCGTTGTGCAGATTCTTGCTGACCATGAAAGGTCCCTCCCAAGGTGGGGATAGCTTGTGCATATCAGTCTGGTCTTGGATGAGCCGAAGCACCAAATCTCCTTCTTGAAAAGTTCTGGTTCTGACCCGGCGACTATGATAACGACGAAGATCATGTTGGTAAATCGCCGAGCGGGCAGCTGCTATGTCACGCTCTTCATCCAACCGATCCAAAGCGTCCTGCCGTGCCGTCTTGTTGTCCGCTTCAACATAAGCTGCCACACGAGGTGAGTCATGACGGATGTCACTGGGGAGAACCGCCTCCGCTCCATAAACCATAAAAGAACGGCGTGTATCCCGTGGATCTGTTAGGCGTAGTATTTATACTCCATAACACAGACGGTAGCTCTTCTACCCAACAACCCGGTGACCTCTCGCAAAGGGACCATAAGCGGGGCTTGATGCCTCTCAAGATCTCTTGATTGGTTCTTTCCGCTTGACCATTGGACTGTGGGTGAGCTCTTGAAGAAAGCGTCAAGCGGATGTGCTCACGTTCGCAGAACTCCTTCATGGCACCTTTGGACAAATTGGTACCATTATACGTGATGATACTGTGTGGAAAACCAAACCGGAAAATCACCTTTTGATGAACTGAACTGCCGTGGCGCATCACACTTGCTAACGAGTTACGCCTCTACCCACTTTGTAAATTTGTCGACCGCCACCAGCAGGTGGGTCTTCTTGTCCTTGGACCTTTTGAAAGGCCCAACCATATCCAGCCCCAAATCGCAAAGCGGCCAAGTAATTGGAATCATCCTCAATTCTTGGGCGGTACATGAGCACGTCTGAAAACTTTTGGCAACCATCACATCGTCGACCGGATCTTACGCATCGGCATGGGCGATCAACCAATAAAACCCGTGGCGACGCCTTAGCCACCAAGGATTTTGAACCGGCGTGGTGACCACAATCTCGCTTCGTGGATCTCACGTAATATTTCACAGCCTTCCTCGGGGGACACACAACGTTGAAACGCATACGACACCTTTGCAATGATGCAATTCGCCATTAACAATGGTCATAGACTTAGATCGCCGAACATCTGCCGGGCCAACGCGTCTCATCTTACGGTAACTTCGCCCCGGTTCATGTACGCCCGGATAAGGAAGCGTCAATCCGGAGTGACATGAAGAGCTGCCACCAATTGAGCCTCCGGATCGAGAATAGCCAAATCCGCTTCACCGGGGAGCTTGGTAGCGGGTTGTGCAGCACGTCCAGGAAAACATTGGGCGGGACCAGTTTGCGTTGAGAGCCCAACCGGCTTAAAGCGTCCGCCGCTTCATTTTTCCGACGGTCCACGTGGTCCACCTGATAGCCCTTGAAATGACCTGCAACAATATCCACCTCACGACGATATGCAGCCATGAGTGGGTCCTTTGAATCCCAAGTGCCAGACACCTGTTGAGCCACTAGGTCCGAGTCACCAAGCACTTAACCCGGCTTAGATTCATCTCCTTAGCCATCCGGAGACCATGGAGCAAAGCTTCATACTCAGCTGCATTGTTAGTACAAGGGAACATTAAGCGGAGAACGTAACAAAACTTGTCACCTGTGGGGAAGTTAGTACGACTCCAGCCCCTGAGCCCTCCAATTGCCTGGATCCGTCAAAATGAATGGTCCAATATGTGTGATCCGGCTTTTCTTCAGGTGCTTGCAACTCCGTCCAATCGTTAATGAAATCCACAAGTGCTTGAGACTTCACCGCCGTCCGAGGCACGTATTTCAGACCGTGCGGCCCAAGCTCTATAGCCCACTTGGCAATCCGGCCAGTCGCTTCCCGGTTCTGTATGATATCACCTAAGGGAGCAGAACTGACCACCGTGATGGGGTGCCCTTGGAAATACTGCTTCAGCTTCCGGCTTGCCATAAAAACTCCATACACCAGCTTACGCCAATGCGGATACCTTTGCTTAGATTCAATAAGCACCTCGCTGATATAATAAACCGGACGTTGACCGGATGCTCCTTCCGCCTCCTTCCGCTCCACCACAATGGCCCACGCCGACCGCTCTGGCATTAGCGACAACATATAGCGTAAGCGGCTCCTTGTCAATGGGAGCGGCGAGCATAGGCGGGTTGGCCAATTGCCGCTTTAAGTCCTCCAACGCTTCATCGGTAATTTGGACTCCAAATAAACTGATCATCTTTTTCAAGCATCGATACAAAGGGATGGCCTTCTCTCGGTAGGCGGCCGATAAAGCTGGCTCAACGTGGCGATCCGACCGCCAAACGCTGGACATCATTAATACACGTCGGCTTAGCCGAGGAGGTGATAAGCCGTAATCTTCTCGGATTAGCTTCAATTCCTGTTGGACACGAGAAAACCCAATAACTTGCCCGGAACACCAAAAACACATTTGGCGGGTTGAGCATCATCTTGTAAACCCGCAGTTGTCAAAGGTTTCCTTCAAATCGTCAATCAGTGTTTCCTTCTTCCTTGACTTGACCACAATATCATCCACATAGGCGTGCACATTACGGTCGATCTATTTATGCAGGCAATTCTGTACACAACGCTGATAAGTTGCTTCGGCGCTCTTGAGCCCAAAAGGCATAGACACATAGCAGAAGGCTCCAAAGGGAGTGATAAACGCTGTCTTCTCCTGGTCCTTAACTGCCATCTTGATCTGATGATACCCAGAATACGCATCCAAAGCTCAACGCCCACAACCCGCAGTGGCATCAATAATCTGGTCAATGCGGGGAGGGCAAAGGATCTATTTGGGCAATCCTTGTTAAGATCTGTGTAATCAACACACATGCGCCAAGTGCCGTTTTTCTTAAGAACCAGCACTAGATTAGCAAGCCACTCTGGATGGAAAACTTCAACGATAAAACCAGCCGCTAAGAGCCTGGCCACCTCCTCTCCAATGGCCTTATGCCTTTCTTCGTTAAACCGGTGGAGAAACTGCTTCACCGGTTTGTACTTGGTATCAACATTAAGAGTGTGCTCAGCGAGTTCCCTCGGTACACCTGGCATGTCAGAATGCTTCCATGCAAAAATGTCCCGGTTCTCACGGATGAACTCGATGAGCACACTTTCCTATTTCGGATCCAAGTTGGCACTGATGCTGAACTGCTTGGACGAATCGCCAGGCACGAAGTCAACAAGCTTAGTCTCAGCTGCCGATTTGAATTTCAGGGCCGGAGCATGCTCTGTAGTTGGCTTCTTCAACGGAGTCATGTCCGCCGGATCAACATTGTCCTTATAATACTTCAGCTCCTCGGTGGCACAAACCGACTCTGCGTAAGCCGCATCACCTTCCTCACATTCCAAAGCGATCTTGCGGCTCCCATGAACCGTTATTGTCCCCTTGTGACCCGGCATCTTGAGCTGCAAATATATATAACAAGGCCGTGCCATGAACTTAGCATAAGCGGCCGCCCAAAGCAGGCGTGATATGGACTTTGGATTTTCACCACTTCAAGCGTCAATGTTTCCGATCCGAGTCATATTCATCTCCAAAGGCCACCTCGAGCTATTTTACCAACCGGATATGCTGACTTGCCAGGTACCACACCATGGAACACTGTATTGGACGGTTTGAGATGTTTATCTGTTAACCCCATACGACGGAAGGTCTCATAGTACAGGATGTTGATGCTGCTCCCTCCATCCATAAGCACCTTGGTGAACTTATAACCTCCCACCTGAGGTGCCACTGTCGTGGTTCTAAGTCTGACAGTAGAATGGGGGGTAGTTATGGAGAGGCAAGATCCTAGCTATGGAGTAGTTGTATACGCAAGAGATTTACGAGTTCAGGCCCTACTCGGAGGAAGTAATGCCCCTACGCCCGGAGCCACGAGGCGGTCGACTGGAATATCTGCGTATGTGTTACAGTGGTGCCAACCTTTCTACTGTGGAGGGGGTGGCTTATATAGAGTGCGCCAGACCCCAAACAGCCCACGTAGTAGAGGGTTTAAGGTACATTAAAGCTAGGCGTTCTTGGTAGCACGCCTTACATATAGTGTCATTAAGGTCATAAAGACTATTTAACTACAGACTGTTTGGACACCGAGTGGCTCTTGGACTCTTGGTGGTCGAGTGGGTCTTCATAGTCGAGTGCCTTTGAATATGTCAAGTGGAAGTCTACCAGGTCGACTGGAAGGCTGCTCTTCTTGTGAATGTCCTTGTGGAGGGTACCCTTGGGCAGGTCCATGACCCTACCCCAGGTACATGACTTCATCATTAGCCCCTGAATGGATCGAGGTTTGAGTGAGGAAGGAGTTGAGAATCTTTCCGACCTGTTCTTCGTGTTGTGAGTGCGTCTTACTGCGGATCAACGACCTTTTGGTGATGACGTCAACCTTTCTTTCGATCGCCTTGATCCATTCTTCATGTTTGTCGAGTGAACTTTGTGAACACGAGGATTTCGGCGACGGATCTGAGGAAATCTGTTATCCGACGAGTTGCTTTCTGCGGTTAGCGGATTTCGTGGGATCCGAATTTTGGGAAGCGCGAAGCGAGAAAACGCGGCACTTTTCGGATGGGATAAGACGATGATGCCTCGATCCTCGTGCCACCTTTTTCGCCACGTATCGTGCGCGCGCCTGTTGCGGGATCGTGACGGGATTGCCTGGGCCTACCGGTCAGCCACTCGGAAGCGACCCCATATAAGGCGTCGGACCGGGCATTTTGAACAGTGCGCCCTCAGATTTCTCCTCTCTCCGCCTCCAAAACTTTCTCGCCACGCTCTCCGTCCGTCCAGCGCCGAAGCTCGGTACCTTTCTCGCCGGCGACCATGGTGAAGGACAAGACTGCTGCCTTGGAACGGATGAAGAAGACGGCAGCGAAGGCCAAGGGGAGAGCGCCCAGTCGGGGCGGTTCCTCTTCGTGGTCCAAGCTGCCGCAGGGCTGGGTCCAAGGAGACTGGATCCGGTCGACCATCACCGGCAAAGATCTCACCGACCTGGCCAACGAAGGACTAATCCCCCATGGGTCGGCGAGGCTTCCGGGCACGGAGTGGCAACCGCAGCCTGAAGAGGGTGAGTGCGTCCTCCTGGCCACCCACGTAGATAGGGGGTTTTCTCTGCCGCCAAATCCTTTTTTCCGGGGGTTTCTGAACTTTTTTGGGCGCAACTCCACCATTTCACTCCAAACTCCATTGTGTATCTTGCTGCTTTCGTTTCGCTCTGCGAGAATTTTTTGGGTTGTCGACCGCATTGGGGTCTTTTCAAGCACATATTCACCTGTCGCTCTCAGACGGTGAAGAAAAGCGAGCCGGATGACGGAGGACCCAAGTAATCCAAATGTGTGGGGACTCGGAGTCCAGATGAGGGGAAGAGCGCCTTTCCAGCTATGACTCTCCCCGACTCGGTTAGAGGGTGGCAATCGACCTAGTTTTATTGCCAAGACCAGCCCGGCCTTGAGGCGGTCATTGGGCTCCCTCCTTTCTCCATGAGTCGAGTGAACAAGCCATCTTCCCTGAAGGTGTTGCGAGGAGAAGGCCCAAGTAAAGCTTCGATGGGCGTGTAGTCCAGCTTATTCGCGAAGGGGTGACCGGCATGGATCTCCTGGAGGTTTTTCTCCGACGGCGTATTCAGCCACTCCAATACCGAGGTCATCCGATGTGGATGTACTCCGGTACGGATGATACCACTCGGGTCCATCCGGAGGAGGTTGATGATGCCATAGTGGAGAAGTGGATGACTGCCATCACAGGAAATAAAGATAACCCTCGCGGAGCTAGGAGGATTCCACCACTCGACCAGAGTTACCAACCAGACAAGGTATCATTACTTATCTCCGACTGTGATTCTGCTGCATACCTTCTGCTTTTGATGTCAATTTCACGATCGACTTTCACCTTGTTTTGTTGTCTTCCGTGTCACCACCGAGATGTACTCGATGCCCAACGGGCGCAGGAAGCAGCCGAAGAAGAAGAAGGAAGTGGAGGTGAGAGTCCGGAGGAATGGGAGTCCAACGGTGAAGAGGATGAGGAGGATGATGGCTCTGATGATGAGGAGGAGGAGGAAGAAGAGGAGGAAGACGTCGACCCTCGTTGCTTGGAGGGAAGGTCCAAGTCGATGCACGACCCGGCGGTCGGACGCGGTAAAAGCTGTTGTGCCCACCGGTCGGTCGAAGCGACCTAGGACAACTTCTCCCGCTACCGGTGAGAAGCCGCCAAGCAACCTCGGCGACGTCGTCGAAGCCGGGCGAAGGCCCTTCCCAAGATGCGAATGGTCATCCCTACCATCTCCGGGTAACCAACGTAACCTTGTATTTCCTTTTTCAACATGAGTGAACTTTTAGTCGACTTGATGATCGATCAGCCGACTCTTTAAATCTACTGCGCCGCTACCTCCGAGACTTCAGCCAAGCACGATGATCAGGAAATGGAGGATGCGGCTACTTCCAATCTTGGTAAGATCTCTGAGATTTCACTTTTAGCCAACTGGGGCTTTTTAGTCGATTGGGCTTCCATGTTTACTTATGGATCTCTCTTGTAGTTCCGCCTCACGTCATTGATCTTCCCGATGATGACGAGGAAGCGCCATTGAGGAAAAGGAGGAACAAGAAAGTGCTCTTGGCAAGACTCCTCAAGTCATGGCGACTCGAGACGTTGATTTCGAGGAGGCAACCCCTCGGACTTCTGTATCTTTCGTTGTGCCGCTGACAAGTGCCCGACCCACTTCGTCGACTGCTGATCCACCATCTCTCTTTGCTACACACCACGTCTCGGAAGACCAAGTAAGTGCTGCTAAGGAGGCCATACGCCAGGCAGGGATCATGATGGAGCAGGTGAAAGCGGCTCGAGAGGCAAGTCAGGCGGCCTATGATGCTAGTTCAGCTCTCCAGAGCAATGTCCAAGTAAGTCAGTCGTCACTTGCTTTGTTAGGATATACTATCTGAAACTGCTTTCTTCTGGAAATTTCCATATCTGTACACCCACTGGGTGTGTGTGTTGTTTGAACTTTTGTGGGGGCACGCTGAGTGCACCCACCGGAGTGTAGTCCCGAGACTATGGTCATTTGCGTGCAGTCGGCTATGGTCTTTATGCTGTGATCTTCTTCACTCGACTTGGACAAACCAAGTCGAATGGAACTGAAAAAACGGTGGGGGCACGCTAAGTGCACCCACTGGGTGTAGTCCCCGAGACTATGGTCGACTGCGTGCAGTTGACTATAGTCTAAAGAACTATTTTTTATCAAGCGGTGACCACGACAATTAGCCATGTTTTTAGAATCATAGCCTCTTCGCCTCTTTTGGTCGACTGATCGAACCAAATTGGTAAACCAGTGGGGGCACGCTGAGTGCACCTGCTGGGTGTAGTCCCCGAGACTACTGTCGAATGTTTTTATTCGACCGTAGTCTTAGAAATGCTACTATTTTCCTTAGTCACTCGGAAGTGATCTGTCTTTGATGTCCTTCGTCGGTTGACTCTTTGTATAAATCTTGCGAGCTTGTGGCTCGCTATACTGAGTTAGAGAAAAAGCAGATTCAGCTCAACCTCGATTTGAAGCTTGCTCAGGAGAATTTGCGTATGCAAGCCTGGGATGAAGCAAAAGGTATGGCTGGTGAGAATTTTTGACGGCGCCTCTGTTTTGCTGCTCATTCTCAACTCTGTTCTCATTGTTGCTGCAGATAAATTGGAAGAGACTTTGAAGAAGAAGGACCTTGACCTTGCGGAGAGCCTGTATAGGCGGCTTTGGAGAAAACAAAGCTTCATTGAAGAGAAGCTTGCCTCAGTCGACAAACTTGAAGATGAAAATGCCAAGCTGAAAGCCTCTCTTGACGTGGCTAACAAGGAAGTCAGTCGACTGAAGAACGACAAGAATGTTCTGTCTGACAAGGTTGGCCAGCTGGCGGGGAAGCGAGACGACCTGGAGATTTATCTTGGAGGGTTCGCCAAGAAGCTGTTTCTCATGCTTGAAGGTAATCTCTTTTATCCAACTGCCTTGCTCTCACCGGCTCATCATATGATGTTCTTTTTTAATCTGAGTTGTGTTTTCAGAATTCTGCCAAAACTTTGAAGAAGAAACCAGTCGAGTGGAAACCAGTTTGGACCCCATCAACTCTCCTGTGAAGGACGAAGCTGCTATGAATGTGCTCCGATCGAGTCTCGTGTTGCTAGCGCAGCGGGATTATCTTGCTCGACCGAAAGTTGCGATGTCGCGGATCGACTCGACTCTCCGCCGAAATGACTCTCGTAATGATCTTGAATCTTTGATGACTTGAATGAGATTCCAAGTCGAGTGCAAGAATGGAAGAAGTCATCTGCTAGGTGTGGTGCTGATGTTGCTCTATCTCTGGTTCGTGTCCCACTTTGCAAAGAAGCGCAAGAGGACAAGCTGGTGTCTCTCAAGGTTGCCAATACCAGGAAGCACGACTTCGGATCTTTCATGGAGACTTTCATCGCTGTTGCTACCCGTATTGCCGACGGAATCGACCTCGACCAGTTTGTTATGCGCCTTCCCTCCTCACGGAGGAGTAAAAAACTTCTAAGTCCCACTTTAAATTTGCCTCGGAATGCCGAAAGTGGTTTCAGAATCGATAAACTTTAACGTGCTTAACGCCTGAGCACCTTTGGATCGGTAGGACGTTTATCCGAACTTGATTTTTCCTTTTACTTGCTTTGCTTGCCTTCGAGAGAACTTTATTCTTATTTTCGTAAGATATTCCGTTGAAATTCCAATCGACTTGAGCTTCATCTATCCTCGTCGTCCTTGCGGATTGGGATGGACCGCACGTTGTACTTGTGGCTAAGCTCAAGGAGGAGGTAGCAATCGACCTGCACCTCGTCGTCCTTAATGGATTGGGATGAATTCCTTACTTAGGGCGAGTACTGTACGGTTGTAAGCCGAGCCCCCGAGTGGGAGGTTTGCTCTCCACTGTAGGATTTTATTACTTAGGCGCAGCACCTGGTTGCAGCCAAGCCCCCGAGTGAGAGGTTTGCTCTACTCTCGGTAGGATTTCTATTACTTAGGCGAGCACTGGGCTGCAGCTAAGCCTCCGAGTGGGAGGTTTGCTCTCCACTCGGTAGGATTTTTATTACTTAGGCGAGCACTGGGTTGCAGCTAAGCCCCCGAGTGGGAGGTTTGCTCTACTCTCGGTGAGGATTTCTATTACTTAGGCGAGCACTGGCTGCAGCTAAGCCTCCGAGTGAGAGGTTTGCTCTCCACTCGGTGGGATTTTTATTACTTAGGCGAGTACTTGGACTGCAGCTAAGCCTCCCGAGTGGGAGGCTGGCTCGCCACTCGGTGAGGATTTTGGATACTTAGGCGAGTACTTGGACTGCAGCTAAGCCTCCGAGTGGGAGGCTGGCTCGCCACTCGGTAGGATTTTGGATACTTAGGCGAGTACTTGGACTGCAGCTAAGCCTCTGAGTGGGAGGCTGGCTCGCCACTCGGTAGGATTTTGAATACTTAGGCGAAGTGGATTCGCAGCTAAGCCCCCGAGTGAGAGATTGGCTCGCACTCGGAAATGATTTTTTTTACAAACTTAGGCAAATCGGATTCGCAGCTAAGCCACCCACTGGGGGAAATTCCAACAAAAAGCAATATTAATCACTGGGAGAATTATAACATTCTTGTCTTAGATAAACAAACTACAAAAGTACTTTGATTACATCTCAACCGAGTGAGTTTCAAGTGTAAAAGGCGGAGCAGCTCCGCTGCTCCAAGCTCGAGGCTCGTCGATCTGGCGATCAACGTTGTAGAGATGATATGCTCCGTTGTGGAGGACCCTCGTGACGATGAAGGGACCTTCCCAAGTGGGAGCAAGCTTGTGTGGTTTCTGTTGATCCACTCGGAGGACCAAATCTCCCTCTTGGAAGGCTCGACTCTTCACATTTACGGCATGGAATCGACGCAAGTCTTGGCGATAGATAGTCGAGCGGATCAAGGCCATCTCTCTCCTCTTCCAAGAGGTCGATCAGCATCTTGTCGGGCTTGTTCTCGCTTCCTCTTGAGTACAACTCGACTCGAGGCGCATTGTGAAGCAGTGTCACTCGGCAGAACTGCTTCAGCTCCATAGACCAGGAAGAATGGAGTTCTCCCACGACCGATTAGGAGTGGTCCTCAATCCCCGTGAGAACTGATGGAAGCTCGTCAACCTGAAGCTCCGCTGCGTGTTTGAGATCACGCATCACCGAGGTTTCAGCCCTTTGAGAATGAGGCCGTTTGCACGCTCGCTTGTCCATTCGGCGAGGATGAGCCAGAAGCATAGTCGACCTGAGTGCCTTGAGAGGCGCAGAAGGCTTTGAACTTGTCATTATCGAAGTTTGACCCATTGTCGGTGATGATGCTATGCGGAACTCCATATCTGAATATCAACTCTCTGATGAAACTGATAGAAGTGCATGCATCAAGGTTCTTGATGGGCTTGGCTTCGATCCATTTGGTGAACTTGTCGACTGCTACTAGCAAATGAGTGAAGCCGCTTCTGCCAGTTCTCAAAGGTCCAATCATGTCCAATCCCCAAACAAATAAGGGCCAAACGAGTGGAATGGTCTTCAAAGTGAGGCTGGCTTGTGCGACATGTTGGAATAGAACCGACATCCTTCACACTTGTCGACTATTTCTTTTGCCATTTCATTTGCCTTCGCCAAGAAAATCCCGCTCGGTATGCTTTAGCCACAATGGTCCGAGAGGACGCATGATGGCCACAGGTCCCCGAGTGGATATCCTCAAGAATTATCTGACCTTCTTCTGGCGTGATACACTTCTGGCCGACTCCAGTCGCGCTTTCTCTGTATAATTGTCCCTTGATTATTGTAAAGGCCTTGGATCGACGGACGATCTGTCGAGCCTCTTCTTCATTCTCTGGGAGCTCTTTCCTAAGGATATATGCGATGTACGGCATTGTCCAGTCGGGAGTGATGACCACAACTTCCATAATTAGGTCGACCACGACTGGGACCTCAACTACAGTCGGATCATTGGCACTCTTTTGCTGCGGGGCTTCTTCTGTGAAAGGATTCTCCTGCACTGATGGAGCATGAATGTGTTCTAAAAATACATCACCGGGAATGGCTTCCCTCTTGGACCTTATCTTCGCTAAATCATCCGCAGCTTGATTTTTTCGATGAGGTATATGATGAAGCTCTAACCCCTCGAATTTCTTCTCCAGCTTTCTCATCAGACATTGCAATAACCTGTCATAGCTGGGCTTCTGACATCCCACTCCTTCATCACTTGATTAACAACCAGATCTGAGTCACCGTAGACCATAAGGCGACGGACGCCGAGTGAAATGGCCATGTGCAACCCATACAGGAGTGCTTCATATTCTGCTTCGTTGTTGGAAGAATCAAAGTGAATCGAGAACATACTTGAGCCTATCTCCTCGGGAAACCAATACAACCCCTGCACTGTAACCGTTCAAAGATCTTGGAACCGTCGAAAAACATAGTCCAAAGGTTCGAGTGAACTTGGGTCGAAGCTGCTGTTCACCCACTCGGCGAGGAAATCTGCTATTGCTTGGGACTTGATGGCTTTCTTTGCCTCGAATTTGATATCAAGGGAAGGAGTTCAATCACCATTTTGCCACTCGACCAGATTGCATCTCTGTTATGAAGAATTTCCGATAAAGGGCGTCACGATTTAATCGTAATGGAATGATCGGAGAAATAATGAGCAATCTTCTTCGTGGTCATATAGATCCCATAAACAAGCTTCGATAGTGAGGGTATCTTTGCTTTGACGGGCCAAGATTTGTAAAGATAATAAATTGGGCGTTGAACTTTGAAGGCTTTTCCTTCTTCTTCCCGCTCGACCGTAAGTACGGTACTGACGACTTGTCCAGTGGCTGCAATGTAAAGCAGCAAAGGCTCCTTGCTGATTGGAGCAGCAAGCACCGGCTGGGTGGAGAGCAGAGCTTTGAGCTCTGCGAACGCTGCATCAGCTTCTAGAGTCCACTCGAACTTGTCTGACTTCTTCATCAATCGGTACAGAGGCAATGCCTTTTCACCGAGGCGAGAGATGAACCGACTTAAAGCTGCCAAGCATCCAAAGAAGTTTACGGACATCGTGGCACACACACGAGGCGCTTCATTCGGAGTATGGTGCCAACCTTTTTGCAGGTTAGCATCGATTCCTCGCTCAGAAACGAGAAAACCGAGTAACTTTCCACCAGGGACTCCGAATGTACACTTTGATGGGTTAAGCTTGATATCATACCTCCTGAGATTGGCAAATGTTTCAGCAAGGTCAGTCAACAGGTCGGAACCCTTTCGTGACTTGACCACTATATCATCCATGTACGCTTCCACATTCCGACTGGTTTGAGTGAGCAAACACTTTTGAATCATCCTCATGAATGTGGCTCCGGCATTCTTGAGACCGAATGGCATGGTGACATAACAGAAGCACCCGAATGGAGTGATGAACGCTGTTTTAATCTCATCGGGTCCATACAGACGGATCTGATGGTACCCGGAATAGGCGTCTAAAAGACAACCTCTCGCATCCCGCAGCTTGAGTCGACTATTTGGTCGATGCGAGGAAGAGGGAATGATCTTTCGGGCAGGCCCGATTGATATGCTTGAAATCGATGCACATGCGCAACGACTTGTCTTTCTTGGGGACCATGACAACGTTGGCGAGCCACTCGGAGTGGTAGATCTCTCGGATGAACTATGCTGCCAATGGCCTTTGTCTTCTGGACGGCGGACCGCCGAAGATACTCTTTAACTGGTTTGAATTTTGGGTCGACTCGTAGGCGATGCTCAGCCAGCCCCCTGGGAACACCCGGCATGTCGGCGAGCTTCCATGCAAGATGTCCCGATTCTCACGGAAGGAACCGGATGAGCGCTTCTTCCTATTTTGAGTCGAGTGTTGTTGAGATGTTGGTCGGAGCAGCGCCGGGATCACCGGGTGAATGTGAACCTGTTTCGTCTCGCCACCGATCGACTCGTGAACGGGCTTCTTAGCTCGCAACAAATCACTTTCGGATCTGCAGTTTTCGATACTCTTGTAGCTCTACCATCGCCAACCGAGCATCGGCGATCTTAGAGCCTTTCTCGAAGCACTCTTCAGCCTTCTTCCGATTGCGTGATGTTGATCACGCCTTGGAACCAGGCATCTTCAGTTTAAGATACACGTAACATGGTCGGGCCATGAAACGTGCATAAGCTGGTCTCCCTAGAATAGCGTGATAAGCGCTCTGGAAATCCACGACCTCAAAGGTCAACCTTTCTTTTCGGAAATGCTTTGAATCACCAAAAACTACATCAAGAGCAATTTGGCCGAGTGACTCAGCCTTCTTTCCAGGAATGACTCCGTGGAAGCTCATGTTATCGGTAATCGAGTCCGGACATCGGAATGCCCATCCCTTTCAACGCCTCCGCGTATAATATATTCAAACCACTACCACCATCCATCGGGACTTTGGTCACGAGTGCCTTTCGACAACCGGGTCGACCACCAATGCTTGCCTCCTGTGGGTGGCAATGTGCGTCGGGTGATCGACCGGTCGAATGTGATGGCGGTCCGGGACCATTTCAGATAATTGGGAGTCGCCGGAGCAACTAAGTTTACTTCCGATTGATAACCTTCAATCGAAGTTTTTCTTTCGACGTCAAGAAAATCATCGTGGTGGAATTGACACTGGGATATCCACCATCATCGCTATCTCTATCCTCAACTTTGTCTGTCTCCTTATCCTTGTCCTTGTGCCTGTTTCCCTTGGAACCGCTGAATCAAGAGCCGACATCGTCGAGTGGTATGTTTCGTAAATGAGTTTACCCTCTTCATCTTTCTTTGTATGAATATGACATGGTAAATCCAACACGCCGCTCCCATCCTGATCTTTCACCTTCTTAGGGTTCCAAGGACCCTTGGGTTTCCCCTTGAACTTTCACAGGGGTCCTTTGCCAAAGGCCTCTCCGGAGCCGCTGGCTCGACTTCTTGTCCTTCCATTGGAATTTCCTCCGCCATCTCATTGGCGGCAGATTTATATTTACCAATTCAAGCCGGTCCTCTTCTTCACCATTTGCATATTTGGTGGCAATCTCCATCATCCGACTCGTGGTCATATCTCCGGTTCGACCAAATTTCAAACTCAATTCTTCGTTCTTGACGCCTTCCTTGAAGGCACAGACTGCTCGGTGATCGACACATTCTCCATCGTGTGGTGCAAAGTGATCCACCTCGATATAATCTCTCAAGGTTTCACTCGACTTTTGCACGCACGATCGCAACTCTGTCAAACCCGCTGGTCGCTTGCAAGTTCCTTCAAATGTCCTCGACAAACACTCGGGCAAGATCTTCCCAAGTGTAAATACTCTTTGGGTGCTAATCGATTCAACCACGCCGGCTGAACCCTCCAACATAAGAGGTAAATGCTTCATGGCTACCTCATCATTGCCACCGCCGATCTGAACCGCCACTCGGTAATCTTCAAACGAGGTGTCAGGCTTGGATTCTCCAGTGAACTTGCTGACTCCAGTCGCCAACCTGAAGTTGGGGGGAATCACTGCAGCCCTGATGGCTCTGCTGAAACACTCTGGTCCCGAGACATGGACTCTACTACTGGAAGGAACATCTCTATCATGGCCGTCTCGGTGAGCTCTGTTCCTGTCGACCAAACCTTGAACGATAATGGATCTCGCATCAAAGCTCGGGTTCCTCGGGGTCGACCGGAACTCTTCATCCAAAGACTGCTTTTACGCCTATCATATCACTGCCGAGGAGCGTATGATCCACCCCTTGGGAGGGGTGGGCACTTTCGGCGTCGATCGTTGCGATCGAATCGGTGCTCATACTGCTCATGACCCTTGTATTGATCATCACGCCGCCTCCACGTTCCTCATGCCTCGGGGCGATCTTGGACTATGGGCCGACCGAATGAATTCGCAGCGACGGATCGATCAGGAACCCTGTTCCGCGATCGATACAATCGAGTTTTGATCTCCTCGCGCCGGAGCAAATCCCTGATTTGCTGCAAACCTTTACCTGCCTCCGATCGAGAAGGCTGAATTGATTACGCTATACGGGCGGCAACTGCTAAATTCTGAATCGGAGTTCGATATACAGGTTGGTGGTTGAAAGAGTCGGCATCGATCGGATTCGAACCCTCGGTCACAGACGCTCATCCATACTCGCTGAAGATTCTCCAATGAAAAGTGCGCCAGCCAAAGTTGGCTGTTGCGCATCCTCCAAGGCGCGGGCCTCAGGGGTTTCTCCAACGATAGGAGTGTGAAGTGCATCCATGTTCCGACGACGAAGCTCCTCCCTCTGGAGCGAAGTGAGGGGCTCGGGCAAGTACTCTTCGTGGGCTTGCGCTGGATCGCCTCCACCGCCACCTTCGTTGGTGCGGGTGAATCCAGGGGGACTGCGTGGTCCATAAACCATCAGAACTTCTGTCGCCGGGTCACTGCTATCGCATTCGGACGTGGTCTCTACAGAGCCAGTCGACAGGTCGAACAAGCCGTAGAGAGATTCGTCGGGCTCGATCGTCGCGACTTGGGGGATGGCCGACTGGCGGGCCACCGCATGCCTCACCCACCGCTGAAGCCTCGACCGACCGGAACGCTTGCGCCGGTGGGAGATTGGGAGTGAAGACGGCGTAGGAGCCAACCCATACTGGGTCGAAGGTTGCCGCAGGAGGACGCCGCGGACACACGCCAGTGCGTCGCCTCGGATGGGGAGCACGCCCACGCCGAGTGGAGCCTCCTCGAAGCGGAGTCGCCGGGCGACGAACGTGAGCGCACCGAGACGGATCTCGTGGCCGTCGACCGTAACTCCACCTGAAACCATGATGCGGAGATCGAGAGAATCCCAACTTCTCCAACAATTCGCTAGAACACCTGCCCCAAGGTGGGCGCCAACTGTCGTGGTTCTAAGTCTGACAGTAGAATGGGGGGTAGGTATGGAGAGGCAAGATCCTAACTATGGAGTAGTTGTATACGCAAGAGATTTACGAGTTCATGCCCTTCTCGGAGGAAGTAATAGCCCTACGTCTCGGAGCCCTGAGGCGGTCGACTGGAATATCTGCGTATGTGTTACAGAGGTGCCAACCCTTCTACCTGTGGAGAGGGGTGGCTTATATAGAGTGCGCCAGGACCCCAGCCAGCCCACGTAGTAGAGGGTTTAAGGTACATTAAAGCTAGGCGTTACTGGTAACGCCTTACATAAAGTGTCATTAAGGTCATAAAGACTATTTAACTACAGACCGTTTGGACACCGAGTGGCTCTTGGACTCTTGGTGGTTGAGTGGGTCTTCATAGTCGAGTGCCTTTGAATCTGTCGAGTGGAAGTCTACCAGGTCGACTGGAAGGCTGCTCTTCTTGTGAATGTCCTTGTGGAGGGTACCCTTGGGCAGGTCCATGACCCTACCCCAGGTACATGACTTCATCAGCCACCACCAGGGCTAGCTGACCCGGATTGTCAACCCGGGGAGGATGATCCTCTCTACTCCATACAATGGGCTGCTCTGACCAGCGTAGGTAATGAGGCACGACCGGTTCAACAGCGTTGATCGCCCGCTTCAAGCTTCCGTATCGCTTGTCTAAGCTAGTGGTGAAGACGTGGTATCGCCCACTATTCAACCGCTTTGGGTTGCTCGATAACCCGATCGCTGCTTGCTGATTGTAACCACCTTGGTTATTCGATTGTTCTGATTGTTATGTCCGCCGGATTACCATTAAATCCTGAACCGAATTTCCTCCACCGTAACCCGCCCGGATCTGAACCGCCGCTTAACCTTGATCATACCGAAAAGCATTAGAACTCTTGAACTCCTCGTGATAATGTAACAATCCTTCCAGAGGTGATTTGTCGGCGCCTCCTTCGTCCCATGCTTCGGACGGGGTTGATTCAACAGATAGTTCAAGCGGTCCGGATTGGGATTAGGTGCACCACCGATTCGGTTGTTTACCCTTGCGCCGCTGGCCCTTGTCCTCGCTGCATTGGTGTTGGCTACGAAGTCCATGTTGCCATTCGCTTTACGCTTGCCTCCACCATTACCTGCCGAGTGATGTTGCTGGCCTTTGGAGTTGCTGTTCTTCTTTCCCTTCCCTGTCTCGTCATCATCAAATTCGGGATCCTTGGTACTATCAGAATCAGCATACTTCACTAAAGCGCCCATGAGAGTGCCCATGTCATTACAAAACCGCTTCATACGCCCTTCAACTTCAAAGGCTTAAACCGGCAATTGCCCTCCAGGGTCAAGATCGCAGAGTCAGCGTTGATCCGGTCTGACGAGTGCAAGATCTCCTAAACGCTGGCGTACTCCAATGGGTTGTTGACTCCTTCCCCTCGGACACAAGCCACCAAGTCCACCACGGACATGGGCTGCTTACAGTATCTTTGAAATTCTGGATAAACCGGTCCGTGAATCGGGCCCATGAATTGATAGAATTGGGTGGCAAGCTCTTCAACCAAGTATGGGCCGTGCCTTCAAGCATCATGGTGAAGTACTTTGCACACCGGCCTCATCCACATCCAGCATCTCCATGGCCATCTCATAACTCTCTATCCATGCTTCTGGAGCCAAATCGGTGGTGTAATTTGGCACCTTGCGCGGACCCTTGAAATCCTTGGGCAAGCGCACATTGCGTAAAGCAGGGACGAGGCAAGGCACCCTAAAGAGCTAGAGGTAACCCTGTGCTCGACCGAGATGGTCTGGACGAACCGGCGTAAGCTGATAATCCCGATGTCATGCTGCTAACTCGGCCTCCCTGCATGCTCGGGCCCGGTCCACCACCTCCTGAGCGTTGTCGAAGCCACCTGCCGGATTGTTGCCATGGGGCGCACCACGCCGTGCATTACTTGATACAGACGGTTCATCCACGTGCCTACTTTAGCTCCGGCTTGGGCGAGGGGTAGCGCGGATTCGGTCGCGGCTGTATGAATATGCTTCCTGTTGGACCAAAGCTGTCCTAAGGAGCTCCTTGACCCGGCGCGTCTCTACTACCTGTGGTGAATCGCCTTCAATTGGAATAGCCTCCAGCCGTGCTGCAGCTGCAACAAGGTTATCCATCGGATTGGAGTAGTGACCGGGTGTTTGCACAGCCCGAGGCGCACCGGTGTTATGGCGAGGTAGATCTATTAAGCCGGGCTGAACTGGCGCCCGTCTCAGAGCGTCCGCCGGTTTACCACCGGCGGATTACTGTTCCCGCTCCCGGTGTTGAAGAGATCTCTTCCCTCAAGACCGAAGGCAAACGGATCAGTATTTCCTCTTCATGACTTCATGCGACGCGCTCCGATCCAAAGATGAGCCTATACGCCAAGCATCCAAAGCGGCCCGCTCTGCCGCCATCCTGGCGTCTGCAGCTGCCAGATCCGCTTTAGCCTGAGTGATTTGTTCCTTCACCTTCGCAATCTCCGTGTTATGAGCGTCCTGGTCCGCCGGGTTAACCTCTGCCATGAGCACAGCCAACGCATCGAATAGTTCTGATAAAACTTGAGCCGGCGGGCGCACAGGGCCTCCTGCCCCGGCAGCCGTCGCCGCTGTTGAACCGGCAACCATTGTCGCAGCGATCGAAGAGTGAAGCATTGCTTGTGTACCAACCATGAATATTCCAACCCGGGCAGATCAGAGGGGTCCGGAATACTGTCACCATCGGAACAGCCCCCAATCCGGCCATCTTGTAGCTGATATAGAGACTCAGTTTCTCCGGTCGACGACTCATCATCAGAGTAGACGACAGTTTCGCCACCAGATTCTGATCCGCCCTCATAACTTCCTCCGTCGATGACTCCCACAAAGGCACGCTTTACGACCGGTTTAGCATGGGCAGGTCTCGCATGCTGAGCCCTCTCGACGAGGTCGGTGAAGATGTCCGGCTCAGGCCCTGGCTCACCGATCTTGCCGATGAAAACGTGTATGCCACCAAAGGGGACCCGGTACCCGTACTCAATCGAGACGGCCTCGGGGCCCCAGCCTGCATCGTCGATGTAGAGCTTGCCACGACGACTCTTGGTCATCCGGCCCACAAGATAGCCTTCGAAGTCCTTCGAACTTGCCCTACAAGATCATCAAACCATCGCGGCGATAGCCCACGGTGGGCGCCAACCGTCGTGGTTTTGTCACGGCAGATGTCCTCATGAAAGGACTTAGTCGTGGAGCCATCGCTACGGGTTAACTTGAAGGGGTTAAAGCGGACGCAAAGACACAAGAGTTATACTAGTTCGGCCCCTTCGATGAAGGTAAAAGCCTACGTCTAGTTTGTGATGGTATTGATGTGGTCTCGATGACTAGGGAGCAAATAAGCTTCGCTTAGGCCTCGAGTTATTGTTGTCCCTCCTTTGAACCGTCCCGGGTCGTCCCCTTATATACACGGGTGACGCCCGTCGGTTCAGAGAGTCCCAATCTCCAGTTCATATTCGTATCCGGGTTGGTCTCTCTCTATTCCTAACTTACAATACAAGTTTACATATCGTGCCGGGTTTACGGCCATGTGCTCTAAACCGACTACAGGCCTTGGGCCCTTACTTTCATGCCTCTTGGGCTTTTACACCATTGAACTATCGATGAAGTTAACCCGCCCGAATAGGCCGGTTTACGCCCAAAGAGTAATATCCCCAACACCCGCGATTGGGTCAAATCCTACCAACACGGTATCAATTCTAACTAACTATGAGCTTATGACATGTGGGACCGGGTCGTCAGGTTTGACCCTGGTCAACCATGTTGACTTGCTGACGTCACAGTGACGTCATGCTAATGCAACAAGTCATTTTCTGGATTTGATTTATTTTTAAATAATCTAGAAATTACAGAAAATGGTCTAAACTTCTAAAATTCATAGAAATTCAACCGTAACTCCAAATTAAATAATTTATATATGAAAAATTATCAGGAAAATACAATCTATCCATCTGTACCATTTTCATGCATGTTGGAACAACTTATAGTTGCTGAATAGGGCAATCATATGTTTGGCATTTGAATAATCACATATGGAGTTTTAATTTGAACCTTTGGTTCAAACCAACTTCATTTAACTTTGTTGCTAGTTGCATTAGCTCAAAACACCAGCATATTGCCATGTAATGATCATGCATCATATTGTTGCATTGCATTGATTGTGTTTCTTCTTTGTTTGTCGGTGCTTGTCCCCTCTGAGTAGACGTGGTTCCGACGATGAGTTTGATGACACCGATGAAGAACTATACTATCTTCAGAAGTGCCAAGCAAGCAAAACCCCCTTGTTCATTCTGATACAATCCCACTCTCTCGCTCCTGCTCTCTTTTATTGCATTAAGACAACATCGATTCAACTGTTACATGCTGCGGTAGTTGAACCCCTTTCCTCTGCATGACCTGTCATTGCCATAGTAAATAGATGAAACCCACTAGCATGAGTAGGAGTTGTTTGAGCCCTGATGTGCCTACTCATTCATGCTTGTTTGTCATGCCTGCTACTGCTTAGAGTTGAGTCAGGTCTGATTCATCGAGGATGAATTGGAGGTGTGTGAACATGTCCTACTGTGTGTGAGCTAAGTGTGTGAACACGATTTGGTAAAGGTAGCGGTGAGAGGCCATGTAGGAGTACATGGTGGGTTGTCACATTGAAGCCGTCCTCAGGAACTGAGTTCTGTGTTTGTGATCCATGTACATCTACTACCACACATTGGAATGCTTAAGTGCCCCTCTCGACTTATTAATCAACTCGATCTCTATCCAGGAGTTGCAACTAGTTTCTGGTGTTTGTAGGTAGTGTTAGTAGTCTACCAAGTGGCACCCAGACAGGTGGGCTTGGGATGCACTAGGCACAGTGGCACGGTGTACCAAGTGGCACCCGGATGGTGGGCTTGGGAACCCTGCTCACATCGTTTGGGGCCGTGAGCGACACCCCGGCCGGATCTCCTTGCCGATGGAATCCGAATAGGCGAAACCTGGACTAGAGACTTGTGTGGTTAGTCAGGTCGTGGCCGACTCCCTCGCCAGGCTTCCACTTGAAGGTTGCCGAGATACACGACGTGTACATGGTGGTAAGTGAAGAGAGCGTGTGTGAAGAAGTACACCCCTGCAGGGTTAATATGATCTATTCGAATAGCCGTGTCCGCGGTAAAGGACTTCTGGGTTGCTTGTACAGTTCATAGACAAGTGAAAGTGGATACTCTAAAATGCGCAAGATAAGCGTGAGTGCTATGGATGGCGTTCTCGTAGGGAGACGGGAGCGGATCCATAGTGGTGTATTGGTATGGTGAATATGTGGACTCGTGTGCGCCACCTCAAATGAGTTACTTGCAATGTAGTTCGGGATAGCCATCGAGTCAAAGCTGGCTTGTCAGTTAAACTCCACCACCCCCTTTGTTGATACCGATGCATATGTAGTTAGTTCTGATGTAAGTCTTGCTGGGTACATTTGTACTCACGTTTGCTTAATTTATGTTTTGCAGAGAGACTTCAGTCTCGCTAGTAGTTCCGTGTGGACTTTGACGTTTAGCTTGTTACCTCAGCTACGATCTTGTTGTTGGGAACGTAGTAATTTTAAAAAATTTCCTACGATCACGCAAGACCATGGTGATGGCATAGCAACGAGAGGGGAGAGTGTCCGTCCACGCACTCGTGAGACCGAAAAGCGAAGCGTTATAACAACGCTGTTGATGTAGTCGACGCCTTCACGATCCGACCGATCCAAGCACCGAACGACGGTACCTCCAAGTTCTCGCACACGTTCAGCTCGATGACGATCCCGGACTCGATCCGGCAAAGTGTCGGATGAGTTCCACAAGACGACGTGGCAGGACGATGTTGATGCTCCACCGACGCAGGGCTTCGCCTAAGCTCGTGACGATATGACTTCTCCGGCAGGGCTTCGCCTAAGCTCCGCGACGATATGACCGAAGTGGAATATGGTGGAAGGGGCACCGCACACGGCTAAGGAAAATCCAGAGATCAACTTGTGTGTCTTGGGGTGCCCCTGCCCCAGATATAAAGGAGGCAAGGGGAGGTGGCCGGCCCTAGGGGAGGCGCACAAGGAGGAGTCCTACTCCCACCGAGTAGGACTCCCCCTCTCCTAGTTGGACTAGGATTGGAGGAGGGGAAGAGGGAAGGGCGCCCCCTTTCCTTGTCCTATTCGGACTAGAGGGGGAGGGGGGCGCAGCCCACCTTGGCTGGCCCTTCCTCTTCTCTCCTATGGCCCATTAGGCCCATGGACCTCCCGGGGTTCCGGTAACCTCCGGTACTCAGAAAAATCCCGATTTCACCCGGAACACTTCCGTTGTCCAAATGTAGGCTTCCAATATATCAATCTTTATGTCTCGACCATTTCGAGACTCCTCGTCATGTCCGTGATCACATCCGGACTCGAACAACCTTCGTGCATCAATACTTATAAACTCATAATGAATCACATCGAAGCGTTAAGCGTGCGGACCCTACGGGTTCGAGAACTATGTAGACATGACCTAGAACCATTCTCGGTCAATAACCAATAGCGGAACCTGGATGCCCATATTGGTTCCTACATATTCTACGAAGATCTTTATCGGTCAAACCGCATAACGACATACGTTGTTCCCTTTGTCATCGGTATGTTACTTACCCGAGATTCGATCGTCGGTATCCAATACCTAGTTCAATCTCGTTACCGGTAAGTCTCTTTACTCGTTCCGTAATACATCATCTCACAACTAACTCATTAGTTGTAATGCTTGCAAGGCTTAAGTGATGTGTATTACCGAGAAGGCCTAGAGATACCTCTCCGACAATCGGAGTGACAAAACCTAATCTCAAATACGCCAACCCAACAAGTACCTTTGGAGACACCTGTAGTACTCCTTTATAATCACCCGATTACGTTGTGACGTTTGGTAGTACCCAAAGTGTTCCTCCGGTAAACGGAGTTGCATAATCTCATAGTTATAGGAACATGTATGGGTCATGAAGAAAGCATTAACATACTAAACGATCAAGTGTTAAGCTAACGGAATGGGTCATGTCAATCAGATCATTCAACTAATGATGTGACCTTGTTAATCAAATAACAACTCCTTGTTCATGGTTAGGAAACATAACCATCTTTGATTAACAAGCTAGTCAAGTAGAGGTATACTAGTGACATACTGTTTGTCTATATATTCACACATGTATTATGTTTCCGGTTAATACAATTCTAGCATGAATAATAAACCTTTATCATGATATAAGGAAATAAATAATAACTTTATTATTGCCTCTAGGGCATATTTCCTTCTGTCTCCCACTTGCACTAGAGTCAATAATCTAGATTACAAAGTGATGATCCTAACACCCATGGAGTCTTGGTGCTGATCATGTTTTGCTCGTGGAAGAGGCTTAGTCAACGGGTCTGCAACATTCAGATCCGTATGTATTTTCCAAATCTCTATGTCTCCTACTTGGACTTGGTCCCGAATGGAATTGAAGCGTCTCTTGATATGCTTGGTCCTCTTGTGAAATCTGGATTCCTTTGCCAAGGCAATTGCACCAAGATTGTCACGAGAAGATCTTCATCGGTCCCGATGCACTAGGTATGACACCTAGATCGGAAATGAACTCTTTCATCCAGACTCCTTCATTCGGCTGCTTCAAGCAACTATGTACTCCGCTTCACATGTAGATCCCGCCACGACGCTTTGTTTAGAACTGCACCAACCGACAGCTCCACCGTTTAATAAAAACACGTATCCGGTTTGCGATTTAGAATCGTCCGGATCAGTGTCAAAGCTTGCATCGGCGTAACCATTTACGACTAGCTCTTTGTCACCTCCATATATGAGAAACATATCCTTAGTCCTTTTCGTATTTCAGATGTTCTTGACCGCTGTCCGATGATCCATTCTGGATTACTTTGGTACCTTCCCGCCAAGCTTACAGCTAAGCATACGTCAGTGTCCGGTACACATTGCATACATGATAGAGCCTATGGCTGAAGCATAGGGAACATCTTTCATTTTTCTCTATCTTCTGCTGTGGTCGGGCATTGAGTCCGACTCAATCTTATACTTTGCAAACACAGCAAAAAACCTTTCTTTGCTCGATCCATTTTGAACTTTTCAAAACTTTATCAAGGTATGTGCTTTGTGAAAGTCCAATTAAGCGCCTTGATCTATCTCTATAGATCTTGATGCCCAATATGTAAGCAGCTTCACCGAGGTCTTTCATTGAAAAACTTTTATTCAAGTATCCTTTTATGCTATCCAGAAATTCTATATCATTTCCAATCAATAATATGTCGTCCACATATAATATCGTAAATGCTACAGAGCTCCCACTCACTTTCTTGTAAATACAGGCTTCTCCAAAAGTCCATACAAACCCATATGCTTTGATCACACTATCAAAGCGTTTATTCCAACTCCGAGAGGCTTGCACTGCACCATAAATTGATCGTTGGAGCTTGCACACTTTGTTAGCACCCTTTGGATCGACAAAACCTTCTCGTTGCATCATATACAACTCTTCTTCTAGAAATCCATTCAAGAATGCAGTTTTACATCCATTTGCCAAATTTCATAATCATAAAATGCGGCAATTGCTAACATGATTCGGACAGACTTAAGCATCGCGACGGGTGAGAAAGTCTCATCGTAGTCAACCCCTTGAACTTGTCGAAAACCTTTCGCAACAAGTCGAGCTTTGTAGACAGTTATATTACCATCAGCGTCAGTCTTCTTCTTAAAGATCCATTTATTTTCAATGGCTTGCCGATCATCGGGCAAGTCAACCAAAGTCCATACTTTGTTCTCATACATGGATCCCATCTCAGATTTCATGGCTTCCAGCCATTTTATGAATCTGGGCTCACCATCGCTTCTTCATAGTTTGTAGGTTCGCCATGGTCAAGTAACATGACTTC
Source organism: Aegilops bicornis (assembly GCA_021605145.1). Lineage (NCBI taxonomy): Eukaryota > Viridiplantae > Streptophyta > Magnoliopsida > Poales > Poaceae > Aegilops > Aegilops bicornis. Next base: position 73,536,216 of record CM038673.1, read on the forward strand.
CGTAATAGGATTACCGTACCACTGCAGTGCGTATTTTACTCTGGTTGACCTACGAGGTTCAAGAGTAACTTGATCTGAAGTTTCATGATCATCATCATTAGTTTCCTCACTAATTGGTGTAGTTGTCACGAGAACCATTTCTTGTGATGAACTACTTTCCAATAAGGGAGCAGATACAGCTTATCTCATCAAGTTCTACTTTCCTCCCACTCACTTCTTTCGAGAGAAACTCTTTCTCTAGAAAGGATCCAAATTTAGCAACGAAAATCTTGCCTTCAGATCTGTGATAGAAGGTGTACCCAACAGCTTCCTTTGGGTATCCTATGAAGACACATTTTTCCGATTTGGGTTCGAGCTTATCTGGTTGAAGTTTCTTTACATAAGCATCGCAGCCCCAAACTTTAAGAAACGACAACTTTGGTTTCTTGCCAAACCACAGTTCATAAGGCGTCGTCTCAACGGATTTTGACGGTGTTCTATTCAACGTGAATGCGGCCGTCTCTAAAGCATAACCCCAAAACGATAGCGGTAAATCGAAATAGACATCATAGATCGCACCATATCTAGTAAAGTACGACACGACGTTCGGACACACCATTTCTCCGTGGTGTTCGGGTGGCGTGAGTTGCTAAACTATTCCACATTGTTTCAAATGTAAACCAAACTCAGAACTCAAATATTCTCCTCCACGATCAGATCGTAGAAATTTTATTCTCTTGTTACGATGATTTTCCACTTCACTCTGAAATTCTTTGAACTTTTCAAATGTTTCAGATTTGTGTTTCATTAAGTAGATATACCCATATCTGCTCAAATCATCTGTGAAGGTGAGAAAGTAACGATACCGCCGCGTGCCTCAACATTCATTGGACCACAAACATCGGTATGTATGATTTCCAACAAATCAGTTGCTCGCTCCATAGTTCCGAGAACGGCGTTTTGGTCATCTTGCCCATGAGGCATGGTTCGCAAGTACCAAGTGATTCATAATCAAGTGATTCCGAAGCCCATCAAGATGGAGTTTCTTCATGCGTTTTACACCGATATGACCTAAACGGCAAGGCCACAAATAAGTTGCACTATCATTATCAACTCTGCATCTTTTGGCTTCAACATTATGAATATGTGTATCACTACCGTCGAGATTCAACAAGAATAGACCATTCTTCAAGGGTGCATGACCATAAAAGATATTACTCATATAAATAGAACAACCATTATTCTCTGATTTAAATGAATAACCGTCTCGCATTAAACAAGATCCAGATATAATGTTCATGCTCAACGCCGCACCAAATAACAATTATTTAGGTCTAAAACTAATCCCGAAGGTAGATGTAGAGGTAAGCGTGCGATCATGCGATCACATCGACTTTGGAACCATTTCCAACGCCAAGATCGTCACCTCGCCCTTAGCCAATCTTCGCAATCCGTAGTTCCTGCTTCGAGTTGCAAATATTAGCAATGTAACCGATTATCAAATACCGTGTACTACTACGAGTATTAGTAAGGTACACATCAATAACATGTATATCACATATACCTTTGTTCACCTTGCCATCCTTTTTATCCGCCAAATACTTGGGGCAGTTCCGCTTCCGGTGTCCGTCTTGCGGTAAAAACACTCGATTTCGGGCTTAGGTCCGCACTTGGGTTTCTTCTCTTGATCAGCAACTTTCTTGCTGTTCTTTTTGAAGTTTCCTTCTTCTTCCCTTTGCCCTTTTCTTGAAACTAGTGGTCTTGTTGATCATCAACACTTGATGCTCTTTCTTGATTTCTACCTCCGCAGCTTTTAGCATCACGAAGAGCTCAGGAATTGTTTTAGTCATCCCTTGCATATTATAGTTCATCACGAAGCTCTTGTAGCTTGGTGGCAGTGATTGGAGAATTTCATCAATGACACTATCATCCGGAAGATTAACTCCCAGCTGAATTAAGTGATTGTTATACCCGGACATTTTGAGTATGTGCTCACCGACGTAACTATTCTCCTCCATCTTGCAGCTATAGAACTTATTGGAGACTTCATATCTCTCAATCCGGCATTTGCTTGAAATATTAACTTCAACTCCTGGAACATCTCATATGCTCCATGACGTTCAAAACGTCGTTGAAGACCCGGTTCTAAGCCGTAAAGCATGGCACACTGAACTATAGAGTAGTCATCAGCTCTGCTTTGCCAGACGTTCACAACTTCTGGCTCAGCATCTGCAGCAGGCCTGTCACCCAGCGGTGCTTCCGGGACGTAATTTTTCTGTGCAGCAATGAGGATAATCCTCAAGTTACGGACCCAGTCCGTGTAATTGCTACCATCATCTTTCAACTTTGCTTTCTCAAGGAAAGCATTAAAATTCAACGGAACAACAAAGACGAGCCATCTATCTACAAAGAAACATAGACAAGCAAAATACTATCAGTACTAAGTTCATGATAAATTTAAGTTCAATTAATCATATTAAAAAACTCCCACTTAGACAGACATCTCTCTAGTCATCTAAGTGATCACGTGATCCATATCAACTAAACCATGTCCGATCATCACGTGAGATGGAGTAGTTTCAATGGTGAACATCACTATGTTGATCATATCTACTATATGATTCACGCCGACCTTTCGGTCTCCGTGTTCCGAGGCCATATCTGTTATATGCTAGGCTCGTCAAGTTTAACTCGAGTATTCCGCGTGCGCAACTGTTTTGCACCCGTTGTATTTGAACGTAGAGCCTATCACACCCGATCATCACGTGGTGTCTCAAAGACGAAGAACTTTCGCAACGGTGCATACTCAGGGAGAACACTTCTTGATAATTTTTAGTGAGAGATCATCTTATAATGCTACCGTCAATCAAAGCAAGATAAGATGCATAAAGGATAAACATCACATGCAATTAATATAAGTGATATGATATGGTCATCATCATCTTGTGCTTGTGATCTCCATCGCCGAAGCACCGTCATGATCACCATCGTCACCGGCGCGACACCTTGATCTCCATCGTAGCATCGTTGTCGTCTCGCCAACTATTGCTTCTACGACTATCGCTACTCCTTAGTGATAAAGTAAAGCAATTACATGGCGTTGCATTTCATACAATAAAGCGACAACCATATGGCTCCTGCCAGTTGCCGATAACTTCGGTTACAAAACATGATCATCTCATACAATAAAATATAGCATCACGTTTTGACCACATCACATCACAACATGCCCTGCAAAAACAAGTTAGACGTCCTCTACTTTGTTGTTGCAAGTTTTACGTGGCTGCTACGGGCTGAGCAAGAACCGTTCTTACCTACGCATCAAAACCACAACGATAGTTTGTCAAATAGACTCCGCTTTAACCTTCTCAAGGACCGGCGTATGCCACACTTGGTTCAACTAAAGTGAGAGAGATGACACCCGCCGTCACCTTTAAGCAACGAGTGCTCGGAGCGGTGAAACCAGTCTCGCCAGAAGCGTCTGCACGTAATGTCGGTCCGGCCGCTTCATCTCACAATACCGCTGAACCAAAGTATGACATGCTGGTAGGCGTGATGACTTGTATCGTCCACAACTCACTTGTGTTCTACTCGTGCATATGACATCAACGCATAAAACCAGGCTCGATACCATCGCTGGGGAACGTAGTAATTTTAAAAAATTTCCTACGATCACGCCAAGACCATGGTGATGGCATAGCAACGAGGGGAGAGTGTCCGCCCACGCACTCGTGAGACCGAAAGCGAAGCGTTATAACAACGCGGTTGATGTAGTAAATGCGTCTTCACGATCCGACCGATCCAAGCACCGAACGTCACGGTACCTCCGAGTTACGCACATCGCTCAGCGATGGCGATCCCCGGACTCCGATCTAGCAAAGTGTCGGGATGAGTTCCACAAGACGATGGCGTGGTGACGATGTTGATGCTCCACCGACGCAGGGCTTCGCCTAAGCTCCGTGACGATATGACTTCTCCGGCGCAGGCTTCGCCTAAGCTCCGCGACGATATGACCAAGTGGAATATGGTGGAAGGGGCACCGCACACGGCTAAGGAAAGATCCGTAGATCAACTGGTGTGTCTTGGGGTGCCCCCTGCCCCCGTATATAATGGAGGCAAGGGGGAGGTGGCCGGCCCTCGGGGGAGGCGCACCAAGGAGGAGTCCTACTCCCACCGGGAGTAGGACTCCCCCCCTCTCCTAGTTGGACTAGGATTGGAGGAGGGGGAAGAGGGAAGGGGCGCCGCCCCCCCTTTCCTTGTCCTACTCGGACTAGAGGGGGGAGGGGGGCGCGCAGCCCACCTTGGCTGGCCCTTCCTCTTCTCTCCTATGGCCCATTAGGCCCATGGACCTCCCGGGGTTCCGTAACCTCCCGGTACTCAGAAAATCCCGATTTCACCCGAACACTTCCGTTGTCCAAATATAGGCTTCCAATATATCAATCTTTATGTCTCGACCATTTCGAGACTCCTCGTCATGTCCGTGATCACATCCGGGACTCAACAACCTTGATTGCATCAATACTTATAAACTCATAATGAATCGTCATCGAAACGTTAAGCGTGCGGACCCTACGGGTTCGAGAACTATGTAGACATGACCTAGAACCATTCTCGGTCAATAACCAATAGCGGAACCTGGATGCCCATATTGGTTCCTACATATTCTACGAAGATCTTTATCGGTCAAACCGCATAACGACATACGTTGTTCCCTTTGTCCTCGGTATGTTACTTACCCGAGATTCGATCGTCGGTATCCAATACCTAGTTCAATCTCGCTACGGTAAGTCTCTTTACTCGTTCCGTAATACATCATCTCACAACTAACTCATTAGTTGTAATGCTTGCAAGGCTTAAGTGATGTGTATTACCGAGAAGGCCTAGAGATACCTCTCCGACAATCGGAGTGATAAAACCTAATCTCAAATACGCCAACCCAACAAGTATCTTTGGAGACACCTGTAGTACTCCTTTATAATCACCCAGTTACGTTGTGACGTTTGGTAGTACCCAAAGTGTTCCTCCGTTAAACGGGAGTTGCATAATCTCATAGTTATAGGAACATGTATGGGTCATGAAGAAAGCATTAACATACTAAACGATCAAGTGTTAAGCTAACGGAATGGGTCATGTCAATCAGATCATTCAACTAATGATGTGACCTTGTTAATCAAATAACAACAACTTGTTCATGGTTAGGAAACATAACCATCTTTGATTAACAAGCTAGTCAAGTAGAGGTATACTAGTGACATACTGTTTGTCTATATATTCACACATGTATTATGTTTCCGGTTAATACAATTCTAGCATGAATAATAAACCTTTATCATGATATAAGGAAATAAATAATAACTTTATTATTGCCTCTAGGGCATATTTCCTTCACTTGTGCCCTCGGCAGGATCTTGTAGATAGTCAGGCTTCTCAGCCTTTTTCATTTATAGTTGTCTGTACTCGGACATGTTAAGCTTCCGCATGTGTTTGACTTGTATGCTCTGAATGCTAGGTCGAGAGACCCATGTTTGTAATATCTCGCTCCTCGAAGCCTAATGAATAATTACTTTGAGTCGTAGAGTTTTGTTGTGATGCCATGTTGTATTTACACATATCGAGCATATTGTGTGTATGATTGAAATGCTTGGTATGTGTGGGATCCGACAACCTAGTTGTTTATCCTTGGTAGCCTCTCTTATGGGGAAATGTAGTCTTGTGCTTCCATGAGCCATAGTAGTCCACTACAGCCCGGTTCACCGCAGTCCTGCTAGCCCAGACTACCGCTTCCTAACACTTGGACTGGCGGCATGTGATTCACTTCGTTCTGGTTCCGTCCTTCGGGAAATGTCACGCGGTGACATCCGGAGTCCCGCTTAGCTCACATAGCCCGGGTTCCCGGAGTCCTCATAGCCCAAAGTGTTACAGCCCGGATTCGTGACGTGATGACCGACATGCTCGATGTTGATTCATATATGCCTGTCCCTATAAGTTAGTGCCATTTTGGGTTCACGACTAGTCATGTCGGCCCGGGTTCTCTGTCATATGGATGCTAGCGACACTGTCATATACGTGAGCCAAAAGGTGCAAACGGTCCCGGGCCATGGTAAGGCGACACCCGTGGGAATACCGTGCGTGAGGCTGCAAAGTGATATGAGGTGTTACCGGCTAGATCGATGTGACTTGGAATCGGGGTCCTGACAGTTTTGGTATCAGAGCTTGACTTCCTGTAGGATTACCAAGCCAAACTGGTCGAAGTTGAGTATAGAAATTCTTTAGTTATATAAGGGAATTGATTGTGGGATGGAACGTAAGGCTCTTTTTACTCCTTATCCCTTATGCCTTTTGATCCGAGTTATCTTATCTTTCCTACGGGGTTAATGAACTAGGCTTTCGCTTCTTTCTATCAGGATCACGTGTTACTAATCCGTAGACTTATAGGATTGATGGATTCAAGCCTCAGTTCAATTCCTACTATCTCCGTGTGTTGACAATTGGTCTCGGAACCTTGATATTGTGATGCTAAGTGGTTATGCAACTATTTTACAGGATGTCTCAAATATTTTTTTTGAGCATTTACAGCCGTTATGCTGTCCGAGTCATCCTGTGTTTCTAAACTATCTCGATGCATTTGGAAATTCTTCCTTCCTGTTCACGGTGTCCTTTTGGTCGGAATAAGCACACTAATCGTCTGTTGAGGTACTCCTTGCCTTGACATATATGTTGGAACTAGTATTATGACCCTAGGCATCTTAGAGGACCACCTAGTAATATGGCCATGTTTTTGTATTCCCAGTGAGATGATTCTGGCCATCATTCTCGAAAGCATCCCGTGATGCCACTTAGTTAGTAGGCATTCTATTCCTGGGTTCTTGACCCAAGATTCACTCTACTTACCTCGTGTTGATAGTGTTGCTCGTACCTTTAGGATATTAGTAACCTTTGCGATAGTCTTCGAGGTCTGTGGTATATCATTCTTCCAAATACCATGAACCATCCTTGGTAGAAGTTCCTCGTTGAACCAAAAGATCACAACAAGAGTGCTCTTGATGAGTTCCCCATTCTATATTGTGACTCTGCCAATCCTAGCTCTCTGCATGGGTTATCCGGAAGAAATATGTTGAATTTGTTCGGCATACTAATCCATGCATCCACAACTCAGAAAAACGAATATTCCTTTGAGTTGCCCCTCTTTAGTTGTTTTCTGACCTTCGTCTATCAATTGATAGTCAAGAGTATGCGTGCATTCGTTCATCGGTGCCTATCATTCTCGTGGTCCGTCAAGCCATTCTAGTTCATAATGACTAGGAGAAACAAACTCCAGTACCTCATCCATTTCTAGGATTGGGTCAAAGCAGTCGTATTCCGCAGATCAAATGCAATCAAGCTTTTGGTATGTTCTACCTCAAGTATTACCCACTTTATGTCGTGAATGTCATGAGAATTGCACCTTCTCTTATGAATTCTTGATGTAGTGATACTTCTCGCCATCATTATTCATTCCTCGAGATCGTGTTGTCGCAACCGAATGCCGACAAGTGAATCGTGATGTGTGAAATCAATGCTCCTAGCAACTCCGTTGCTTGGTAGTTAAAGGACAATAATTTCATTCTTAGCATGTTGGTTATTGAATCATCATTCTAAGATTGATCGTGCTACCTAGTCCATTCTCCTGGTGCACTCCTTGATCGATGAGTTAGGATTATTTCAAATCTTCGCTCTATTGATCATATCGTCTTGCCCTAAAAAGGAAGATTGTTCTCGAGCTTAGTAACATATCGGTGGTTCGTGTTTTCCCGAATATCTTCTCGGAAGTATTACCAGGTTGTCCCCTGACCCTTATGTTGAGTTCGTGATCAAGTTGGTTTATTCTTGTAAACCACCCTTTCTCCAAGAATCCATGTTGGATACCCCTGAGCTAGTTGGTTAAGCTAAATAACAACTTGGAGAGTTGGAAGATAAAATCTTGTCTAACTTAGTTCATTTCCAAAAGGGATATCTTGTGTTTGTGTGTTTGTTGTAGAAAGATGATTTCTTCATCGATTGGTCCTCATGATCAGTTGTTGAACCTATCGTCTTGCCCAAACCTTGATTTGAGTGTGGGCCATTGTCAAATCGAGTTAGAACCAACGATAATCATAATGTTGTCTTACTCGTGGTCGATTCCTCGAGCATACACCATTACATCTTTTGGTCTGACCAATACTATCACATTGTTCACATAATGGTGGAAGTCCAGTGATATGGAAATTCCGATGAGTTGCTGTTGAGCCCATCAGCAGCATTTTGTCTCCTCCATGATTTGTGTTGAACATCCAGCTGGTGTTGGAAACTTGTGTAAGCATTTTCTTCATGCCCCGTTCATGAAGTATATGTTTGGATGAAAGAAGTGACTTCCTCTCATTCATGTGCATTTGATGCAAGTTGACGCCATGAGTTTGAGAAAGTTAGTTTTGCTTCCTTTGGAATCATCCCAAGTCAGTCATGCATGTGCAAAGTATACTATGGTTTGGTAGATTAATTACCTCCACTCGATATGAATTCTGTAGCACACCAAGCCACTGATTGACTTGTTCTATGTAAAGAAGTCTAATTTAAGTGCACAAGACTTCGATATCCTCGATGATGGTTCCCCACCTGAACTCGGTAGTATTTTTTTATAAGACTACTATGTGGTCATGCTTGTCTGGGACAGCGTGTTCACATGCTTGTAGCAGAACCAGCTCATGTTTTGGAGCTTGCTATCGCAGTTCATTTCCCGAGAATCTTGCAACGCCATATCGTCGATTTGTGTTGCAAACTTTAATTTTTCTTTCTAGACTTGATGAGTCTGGAATATTCTGACACCAACCAGATCTGAATCTTAGGCAGATAAGATGGTTGGAACATCTCCCAAGAACTATAATAATGGTCTCTCTGTAACCCGGTAAAGTGGATGTCGTGGCCAACACACCCTGCCGGAAGACCTGTTGTTATAGTAACTTGATTGAGGAAGTTGGCCGCTTCCCCATAAGGATCTCATAGGATTTACTCCCTAGTTGTTCCTTATGGATTTTTGTGTCACCGAAGTCCAATCTTTTACTTGATGTTCTAGATATCGAACCATTTCTATGAATGGGTTACGCTAGTACATCAAGGAGAACAATAGAAGCGGAGTGCTAAATGTCTCTCGGTCGATCATCCAGATTTTGTTTTCCTTGGCCTCGCTAAGGTGAAATCTGAGAAGGTGTTGTCTTCCTTTGCTTCTGCATTGTCCATCACTATTCATCATGGTAGTAAGATGTGTTGCCAGGATCCTCGGCACGGATGTTGGTAAGACCTGATGAGTAAGGAAATGCTCAAGTTCTTGAGAGCACGCTCAGTCACTAGGTTATATTCTTGGAATCAACTGGATTGTGCCTTCCATTTGCTGAGTTGTTCCATAACCAAAGTTTCTTTTCCAAAACTGAATATGTCATTCCTTTGAACTCCGCCAATCGATTGTTGGTGAATTGCCTTAGCCTGGTATGAAGAGTTTCAATGATCCTTTCCGATATAGTTTATTTCTGACGTCATCGTGTTGGATGAAGATCTCGAAAGCAAAGACATCAAGATCAATATGAAGCAATGAATCAACATCCTTGAGAAGGACAGTTGGATCGTGAAGATCGTGCTAGCTTAGTGTCCCCTTTGTCTTCTTACCTCACATCTTGAATCTCGGGACGAGATTCTTGTTTAGTGGGGGCGAGTTGTCACATCCCTAGCTTCTGGTGCTGCCTAGTGTTTGCATCTTGCTTGCACCATGTTTAAATTTTTTTGAAACTTGAATTGAGGAAATTTGGAAGCCTCAAATTTTAATTCAAGAAGGGCAAAGAACCCTGGAAAATTGCATTCAATGTTTCTCAAAATGTTCTTATTAACTGTTTGATATTTTTGGCAAGGCTTTTGCACCAATCCAAAAATAATGAACATTTGTAGGAATATTTTGGGCACTACAATTTAAATCATTATTGTATTTGAATTTGGAATTATATTCATAATATATGGAATATATTTTCAAATAACTTTGAAATGTTTTATGTGCTTTTGGAAAAGTCCATCTAGCAACATAAAATTGTTCAGAGGATTTTTGGCACTGGTTTGAAACTGTTGGGATTTAAAACAAAGGCAAGATTCAAATCAAAACAGAGAAACAAAATAGAAATAAGAAAGGAGAGAACCTACCTGGCCTTACCTGTAGTCGGCCCAGCTGCACTGGCCAGCCCACCTAGTGGCCCAGCCCACTGTGGGCGGAGTTGCCCTCAACCTCTCGCCATCTTTGGCGGGCGTGTCCGCGCGTGCACCATAGCTCACCACCTCCTGCTTGCCACTGTCCGCCTGGAGCCGGCTACGAACGACACGCGACCCCCTCGATCCCCTCTCACTCTTCCCGCACCCATCCCCCCTCCTCTGTCTCTCTCCCTCGTTCTCCCCCGGATGCACCTGAGAACACCGACGAGCTCCACCACGGCCACAGCCACTCCCTCGCTCTCTCTCCGCATCCCTGAGCTCCGCCACGACCCCGTGGAGACACACACCGGACGCACGCGACCAGAGGATGCCCCAGTCGACCGGAGCATCGTCATCTTCATCTCCGGTGCCCGAAGATCGACTCCGTCGATTCGCCTCCCAGAAGGCCTCTCGAGGCCACCGACCTACCCTGCCACATCCCTGTGAGCTCCTGATCCTCCCCCTTGCTCATCCCCCCGTTTCCGTACCCTAGCTGCCACTCCCACCGTGCCCGCGAACTCCACGCCGCCGGCGATGTTGCCGCCGTTGCTGCAGCCACTGAGGCTCGAAAACAAGCGCGGCACCGTGCTCCACATCCTCCCAGGAGCCCGCCCAGCCTCTCAGCTCGCTCGCTCGCCAAGCGTAGCCCCGCGTCTGTGCTAGCCCGAGCTCCGGCCGCCGCCGCGAGCTTGCTCCGGCGAGCTTCGTCCACCCCGCGCCCTCCCGCGTGCCTCCGCTGGATGCGCGCGAGCAAGGGAAACCCTCTGGTGCCCTTGGCTTGACCCAACACCGCCCGTAGCGCCGCTCCGGCAACCCTCCGCCATGATTCTGAGTCACCGGCGTTGAACTCCGGCGAGGCTAACGTGGAGCCATCATTAGGCACTAATCACCACTAACCCCCCCTAACAGACACTGACGAGCGGGCCCCTCATTGGGTCAAATCCCAGTCAACACGGCATTGACCCCTAACTAACTATGAGCTTATGACATGTGGGACCGGGTCGTCGGGTTTGACCTGGTCAACCTCGTTGACTTCTTTGACGTCACGGTGGCGTCATGCTAACTTATAACAAGTCATTTTCTGGATTTGATTTATTTTTAAATAATCCAGAAATTGCAAAAAATGGTCTAAACTTATAAAATTCATAGAAATTCAACCGTAACTCCAAATTAAATAATTTATATATGAAAAATTATCAGGAAAAAATCCAATCTATCCATCTGTACCATTTTCATGCATGTTGGAACAACTTATAGTTGCTGAATAGGGCAAATCATATGTTTGGCATTTGAATAATCACATATGGAGTTTGAATTTGAACCTTTGGTTCAAACCAACTTCATTTAACTTTCTTGCTAGTTGCATTAGCTCAAAACACCAGCATATTGCCATGTCATGATCATGCATCATATTGTTGCATTGCATTGATTGTGTTTCTTCTTTGTTTGTCGGTGCTTGTCCCCTCTGAGTAGACGTGGTTCCGACGATGATTTCGATGACACCGATGAAGAACTATACTAACTTCAGAAGTGCCAGGCAAGCAAAACCCCCTTGTTCATTCCGATACAATCCCACTCTCTCGCTCCTGCTCTCTTTTACTGCATTAGGACAACATCGATTCAACTGTTATTTTTTACGCGGAGTTGTTGAATATCAACAACTTATTACACAGAATCCAATTTTTTTAGAGCGAGTTGAAGGAGTAGGTTTTATTAGCTGCGATAGTTGAACCCCTTTCCTCTGCATGACCTGTCATTGCCACAGTAAACAGATGAAACCCACTAGCATGAGTAGGAGTTGTTTGAGCCCTGATGTGCCTACTCATTCATGCTTGTTTGTCATGCCTGCACATCGCTTAGAGTTGAGTCAGTCTGATTCATCGGGGATGAATTGGAGGTGTGTGAACATGTCCCTACTGTGTGAGCTAAGTGTGTGAACACGATTTGGTAAAGGTAGCGGTGAGAGGCCATGTAGGAGTACATGGTGGGTTGTCTCATTGAAGCCGTCCTTAGGAACTGAGTTCTGTGTTTGTGATCCATGAACATCTACTACCACACATTGGAATGCTTAAGTGCCCCTCTCGACTTATTAATCAACTCGATCTCTGTCCAGGAGTTGCAACTAGTTTCTGGTGTTTGTAGGTAGTGTTAGTAGTCTACCAAGTGGCACCCGATACAGGTGGGCTTGGGATAGACTAGGCACAGTGGCACGGTGCACCAAGTGGCACCCGGATGGTGGGCTTGGGAACCCTGCTCACATCGTTTGGGGCCGTGAGCGACACCCCGGCCGGATCTCCTTGCGGATGGAATCCGAATAGGCGATAAACCTGGACTAGAGACTTGTGTGGTTAGTCAGGTCGTGGCCGACTCCCTCGCCAGGCTTCCGCTTGAAGGTTGCCGAGATACACGACATGTACATGGTGGTAAGTGGCGAGAGCGTGTGTGAAGAAGTACACCCCTGCAGGGTTAATATGATCTATTCGAATAGCCGTGTCCGCGGTAAAGGACTTCTGGGTTGCCATGCGGTTCATAGACAAGTGAAAGTGGATACTCTAAAATGCGCAAGATAAGCGTGAGTGCTATGGATGGCGTTCTCGTAGGGAGACGGGAGCGGATCCATAGTGGTGTATTGGTATGGTGAATATGTGGACTCGTGCGCCACCTCAAATGAGTTACCTGCAGTCGTAGTTCGGGATAGCCACCGAGTCAAAGCTGGCTTGCTGCAGTCAAACTCCACCACCCCCTTTGTTGATACCGATGCATATGTAGTTAGTTCTGATGTAAGTCTTGCTGGGTACATTTGTAGTCACGTTTGCTTAATTTATGTTTTGCAGAGAGACTTCAGTCTCGCTAGTAGTTCCGAGTGGACTTCGACGTTTAGCTTGTTACCTCAGCTACGATCTTGTGCCCTCGGCAGGATCTTGTAGATAGTCAGGCTTCTCAGCCTTTTTCATTTATAGTTGTCTGTACTCGGACATGTTAAGCTTCCGCATGTGTTTGACTTGTATGCTCTGAATGCTGGGTCGAGAGACCCATGTTTGTAATATCTCGCTCCTAGGAGCCTAATGAATAAATACTTTGAGTCGTAGAGTTTTGTTGTGATGCCATGTTGTATTTACACATATCGAGCATATTGTGTGTATGATTGAAATGCTTGGTATATGTGGGATCCGACAACCTAGTTGTTTATCCTTGGTAGCCTCTCTTATGGGGAAATGTAGTCTTGTGCTTCCATGAGCCATAGTAGTCCTTCTGACTGGTTCAATGGAGTCCTCGCTAGCTCAAGACTACTGCTCCGGAACACTTGACTGGCGGCATGTGATTCACTTCGTTCTGTTCTGTTCTTCGGGAAATGTCACGTGGTGACATCCGGCGTCCGCCTAGCTCCTGCTACAGCCCGGGTTCCCGGAGTCCTGTTAGCCCAGTGCTACAGCCCGGATTCGCACGCTGCTGACCGACATGCTCGATGTTGATTCATGTATGCCTGTCCCTATAAGTTAGTGCCACTTTGGGTTCACGACTAGTCATGTCGGCCAGGATTCTCTGTCATATGGATGCTAGCGACACTGTCATATACGTGAGCCAAAAGGCGCAAACGGTCCCGGGCCATGGTAAGGCGACACCCGTGGGAATACCGTGCGTGAGGCCGCAAAGTGATATGAGGTGTTACCGGCTAGATCGATGTGACTTGGAATCGGGGTCCTGACACGAACTCTTGTTCGGCTTGCCGAGATGATGATCCGAAAAAGTTGAGCTCGGCTCAAAAAAGCGGCGACGTGTCTAGCGCAGGTCGGCAGCCGTGTAGCAATATTGCCGGACTGGTTTGACACCAGCGTGATGGTGAAGATTACCTCGGAGGAGGCTTAAAATTTTATGGCTACGTGTTTAAAAACAACGCACGATACCCTAGAAAAAATTCCTTCAAAAGGGTTGTCCAATATTCTGTTCATGAAGAAACATGAACTCGGGCCGGATTCGTATTCGCGCAGAAAACAGATCCGAAAATTGGTCCACTCATCAGAAGGTTCCCGGAGTTTGAACCGTCGGATTGAGCTGAAATTCGGAGGGGTGGTAGATATGGGAATTACGCAGCAGATGGACGGTTGGATCTTCCAAAGGACCTCCGAGCTGGGCTCTGGAGACCACGCCCTAAACTCGTCCAGATTCCCGTCCAGATTTGACAGGGCTCCGGTATATCGTAAAATTGCCAGAGATTCCTCCATCGGAACTCGACGAAATTTGGCATGATTGTTGTACACTTAATTCCGCACAATTTCATCGAAGGAATCGCCAAAGCGATGCTCGAGGAGGTGGTGGCAGCGGATACAAGTTTGCTGTTCGGAAAAAACAACACGGTCGCCCGAGGGCAATGTTGACGTTGAGCCCCCGAGCTCCATGGATGATTCTTCCATGATCATGGTAGAGATCGGAGTTGATGTTGATGAAGTCCCTCGTCTGAACATGATGATTGGAGGTAGGGCACAGTCCTTGGTTAAGCCAAGGTGGCCAGTCGAGCCGGCGACAAAAGATGCTGACATCGACCATAAAGCTCGGCTCCGATGCGTAGATCGCGCCGGAGACGATCTGAATTCCCATCGCCCCGTGGCAACCGCCAGCAGGCTCTCAATGAAAGCACTAATGTTGGTTCTATATCCGGTATATCTCGTAGTAGGGGTCCTAAGCTAGGCGTCTTGGAGCGATGGTAACATGGACACGGGGTTTTCCCAGCTTCGGGCTCTCTTGATGAGATAATACCCTACATGCTGCTTTTGATTGTATTCATATGAGTGTATTACAGAGTACATGTATCTACCACGAGATTGTAGTAATGAATATGAGATTGTCTATTGACTAGCCTAGCCTCGGTTTATATAACACACCGGAGGCCTAGGGTTTAGGAGAGTCCTCGCCTTGGGCGCCAAGTCTTGTGGAGCCTCCCTTGTATGCAGCAGAGGCTGTCCGAACTGGCCCATGAGTATAAGGCCATGGGGGTCCTCGTCCCAATCTAACTGATCGGGAGACGACATGGTGAGTACCCCCTAGTCCAGGACACCGTCACCTTCATCGTTTTTTGAATTCTTGAAGATCTGTAACTCTGATTGGGCTGAAATTTTGAAGGGATTTTCTTCCAGATATTATCTTTCTTGTGGCGAAAGAAGGACACCAACTGCCTTACAGAGACTCCACAAGCCTGGTGGGCGCGCCACTCGAGCTTGTGGGCCCCTCGGGCATCGTTTCACGTTGATTCTTTTTTTCAAAAATCACATATATTCCAAAATAATTATCTGTAAATTTTTATCTACGGAACAATCTTATTTCACACATATGAGACGTTAATTCCAAGCACTTCCATTGATCCCCACAATAAATACAGAGGGTTGCAAGGATCATTGGTGATGTCGATGGTTTCGATTTTCCCCTCCCAGACGTAAGTATCCCCGGTGGAATTGCCCCATCGGAGAGCAAAAGTGCTCTTCCCCAGGCTCCGCCTCGAGATGGCGACGCTTTGTCCCGAAAGTCTTCTCCTGATTTTTTCTAGGGCAACTAGCATCATATATGAGAAGATGGGGCCAGAGGCCTGCTGGTGGAGCCACCTCCTGGTATTTCTTCCGCCAGAATTTTTTATATATTCCAAAATAATTCTCCGTAAATTTTAAGGTCGTTTGGAGTTGTGGAGAATATTTATCTCTGCTGCAGTTTTTCAGGTCCAGAATTCCACCTGCCGGCAATCTTCCTCTTCATGTGAAACTTGCAAATTAAGAGAGAAAAGGCATTAGAATTGCATCATAAAGTGAACTAATGGCCTAAAACATAATGAATAACAGTAGAAAAACACATGATACAAAATGGAAATATCATGCCATCGTCCCGCCCCCGCGGTCACCACGCTTGCAACAAGAATAGTTGCCACTCGTAGCAAGACGCACCGCGGCAGTAGTCGTTGACCTTCATAGAAGCCTCTTGCGGCAGATGCTTGGTGGCGGTCAGCAACCGCCATTGGAGGGGAGAAACGAGGCCGCGCTCGGAGAAGAAGAAGGGTGAGATTGAGGCGGGGCACGACGAGGTGTTGAGCGTCAGGGCCATGAGGATCTGAGCATCGCCTTGCGTGCTCTCTTCTCTCTCCCATGGAGCCAGCATTTTGGATGGGTGGCATGTAGATTGCTCACAGATGTGTGGTTTGTGAAGTGATAATGTTTTTCATAGTGAAACAAAAGGATGAGCTGAGCGACGCTTAGGACCAACTCATCACGTGTGACGCGCAAGAGCGACCAGCCGGCGTTTCACCGGTTGGTTGATTTTAAGCGTTTCCCTTTTTTTACAACACAAACATTGAAGAGTTGAGGAGGGAGAAAGTCAGCCATGTAGAAAAACAGAACCTTAGTTTTTTTTTTTGAGGGGTAAAGGCCTTTTATTACTCGAAGTCCACAGAGAATGGGATACAACTTTGATCATGTGGTTGGCCAAGCCACACATGACGCCCTGGAACTAGGGACAAGGCGTGTTTAGCTAACTTATGGGCTTCAACATTAGCCTCACGATTTTCAAAAGTAAACTTACTAGTAGGAGGTGCTCTATGCCTAATCTCTCTAATAACAGCACCATAAAAACCTTGTCCGCTGGTAACTAGCTCTTCAACCACTAGCTTACAGTCGGATGCCACGATGTAATTCTGTTGATTGAGATCTTCAGCAAGTGCCACTGCTTCGCGGCAAGCCATTGCTTCCAACGTTGGTGCGTCCCAAACTCCAGCTATGACGAGAGCAGAACTGCCCAAAAATGCCCCCTGGTCATCTCTGCATATAGCCACGGCTGACCCTCCTCTCTGCATCCGCGTGCCAGCGTCCACATGAATCTTGGCATAGCCTTCCGGAGGCGCCCTAGGCCGTGCCACCACGTTCCTTGCCAGCGGTGCCTGCACCTGCTTCTTGGGTTTCCTGAGCACTTCAAGGTCTCTCATGTACCTAGTTATAAACGCTGAGATCGCATGTGGAGTCTGAAATATACCTTCATGAATAGCTTTCCTCCTTGATGTCCATATAGCCCATAGTGTCACTGTAACCAAAGTGAACTGACCATGTGAAAGGGATTCCATTAGATTAAAGAGCCAGCTCTTGGCTCGGCTCCACAAAATCCACAAGTGTTTGTCGAAGACATTTTTCGGTGTGCCCTCACATCTTCTGTCGGTAACGACTGCTTCGCGAGTCTCCATAGAAACATACGCACCTTGGATGGCACCTCCGTCTTCCAAAGGGACTTCCAAGAGCTGGAATCCGCGTGATAGGTTGAAGACCCCGGTGCCCCGTCCAACCAGGCTTCTCGTCGTTGCATCGTCGAGACCAACATATTGTATGCTGAACGCACGGTGAACTGGCCGGATCGCTCATGTGCCCAACTCCAAAAGTCCTGCATGGGAGTAGTGGGCAAAGGAATTGAGAGGATTAACTTGGCGTCGAAAGCCAGGAAAGTGGCATGAATCTTGGGCCTATCCCATGCTGCATTTGTATGATCTATCAATTCTGAAACAGTATTTGGTGGTGTATTAGAAAGGCAGCCATAGGGTCTCATCATCTCCAGGCGAGGGAGCCAATTTTCGGACCAAATATCTGTACTTTCTCCGTTCCCGATGCGCTTTATTAGACCCAACTTTAGTGTATCACGCCCCTCCACTAGAGCTCTCCAAATCTGGCTTGGATGACTCCCAAGTGGAGCTTCAAGAATACTCAAGTTAGGGAAGTAGATGCTCTTCAAAATGCGTGCGCTGAGGGAGAGAGGGTCCTGTAGCATACGCCAAACTTGACGGGCTAGCATAGCTAGGTTAAACAGCTCAAAAATCTTTGAATCCCAGGCCTCCCATGCTCTTTGGTTGGGTCATCGCCTTCCAAGAGACCCAATGTGGCTTGCGTTGCCCGTTCTTGCTTCCCCACCAAAACTTCCTAATTAACTTGTTAAGGTGCTCACATAAGCCCCTTGGCAATTTGAAACACGACATGGAAAATACTGGGATTGCTTGAGCCACCGCTTTGATCAAAACTTCCTTGCCCGCGGAGGACATAGTTCTCTCCACCCAGCCTTGGATCTTGTTCCATAGTCTATCCTTCAAATACTTAAACGCGCCATTCTAGTAGTTCAGGGAGGGGTGACGTGGTGTGCGGCCCATGTACTTGAGAAGAAAAGAAAAGGTCGAACGCTAGGGCCAGGCCCATGTGCTAGCGATTGATCGATCGAGAAAGGCTTGACAAAAGTGAAACTCGATCGATCCGGAAAGGCTTGACGAAATAGGGTGTAACACGGGGCACCCTCACCCCTATAGCTCTTTGTCTGTTTTTTTTACGTTTTTTGTTTTTCATTGTTTTGCTTTCTTTTTGTACTTTTGTTTATAATTTGAAATACTCTAAATATATTACAAGAACACTCTACAAATCTTTTTGAAAAATGTTGAACAAGTATTTGAAAAATGTTGAACGAGTATATAAAAATGGTTATCAAGTATTTGAAAAAGAATGTTGAACAAGTATTTGAAAAATGTTAATCAAGCATTTGGGAAAAGTTAAATGTGTATAAAAAATGTTAAAAATGTATCAAAAATGATGAATTTTTTATCATGTATATAAAAATGTTAATCAAGCATTTAAAAATATATCGAACAAGTGTTTAGAAAATGTTAATAATCAAGCATTTAGAAAATGTTAAATGTGTATAGAAAAGATGTTGACAATGTATTAAAAAATTAAACTTTTCATTTGAAAATTGTTATTCCAGCATTTAAAAAATGTATATAAAATTTTTGACCAAGTATTAAAAAATGTTAATCAAACATTTAAAAATATTAGAAATATATATAAAAAAATATAGGCCATATGTTAAAGGAATGTTAAATTTGTATTTAAAAATGTTAAATTTGTATTTAAAAATGTTAAATTTGTATTACAAAACTGTTGTTGACATATACAAAAAATGTAGAATGAAACCGAAAGAAACAAAAGAAACCATAAAAATGAAAATAAACTAAAAAAGGAAATAATAAAATGAAATCATAGAAACAAATGCAAAAAATAATATAAAATGTGGAAAAAAATAGAAAAAAAAGAGAGAGAAAAACGGGTGGAATTACCTGAGGCCTTGTTTGGTTCCTTGACATTTGAAGGGGTTTGGAGGGGATTGAGAGTGATTAAACCCCATACAAGTCAAAATTCACCTCAATCCCTTTCAATCCTCCCTAATCCCCTTGTAGGAGGGATTAACCGAACAAACCCTCAATAAGGACCCTCCCATACCACTAGGCACGAACGAGAAGCGGGCGGAGTGGCTAGCAACGCCGGACTTCTCCCTGGAGGTACTGGGATCGATACCTTTATATAAAAAAATGTAGAAACTCAATAGGCTTGGTTAGCTCAAAGGAAAAGAAAAAAAATCAATAGGCTCGGTCGGAAAATGGTAGACGAGGAGGGCGACGCGGGTTGGGCCGGGTCACGTCTACGCCCATCTTCTTAACGCGGAAGGCCGTGTTCGAGGCCGAATTGGAGCCCTGGGCCAACCAAGACGACACCGACTAGGGCTGGCCTCCGCCGCCCGTATAAGACGGAAGACGCGGTGCCGTCCCCTCCCCAAATCTCAATCGCCTTGAGTCGGAAGCTAGGGTTTGAAATTGATCGAAAATCCCCAAATCGCTTAGATCGAGAGATGGCGACTGCGCCCGTGCGTCTTGATGGGAAGAAAGGGTCCTGCAAGAAGGAGGGGGTAGTGACCAAGAAGTGGTTGCTTTCCGAGGTACTCCCTCCGTCCGGAAATGTTTGTTCGAGGAATAAATGTATCTAGATGTATTTTAGTTCTAGATACAACCATTTGTATCCATTTTTACGACAAGTATTTCCGGACGGAGGGAGTACAACTCAACTCAGCGGCTTGTGGTGCCCATGTCAAGTCGAAGGTGGCTCCGGCGAAGAGCACGATGCCGAGCGAGTGGGTTGACCACATCCTGCGCTGGAAGAAGCCTCCCACTGCCAACAGAAAGGGTGCGACCACTGACGAGTTGCATGATGAACTTGTCGATTTCCAGCAGAGGCCCCAGAAGGAGCTGGATGACAAGGGCTACGTTTTGAGGTCCCCGACGACCACGAGGAAAGGATCATCCGAGCCAACGATAACGCGTACACGCAGACATACTTTGTTTTACCGTCTTTCTATCTAGGAGTAGGACTATCGCACTATTTGTAATATCTGTGCACCGCCCATCAGGCTGCCAACCTCTAAAATTACCATCTTATCTTATCAGTGTCTATGCACTCATATTTATAATATGTTGGTTGCGGTATTTACTCTTGTACTGCCATTGAATTCTCGCTAATTTTGCTGCCCGTGCTTGCTATCTAAATACATGTTATTTGCCCTGTTGTATTCTTTCTTGATTTGCAACTCCTTTGGAATCTAGCTTTCCTCCCTTTTCATTCATCTTCCGTTGTTCCTTGCAATGAAATAACCTCTTACTAGGGGTTCATTCGAGATTACCAAAAGCTTTAGAGGATACCAGTGATCATTATGTAACCTCATGTAGGCAGTGTGCAGAATCATGTCCCCTGCTTCTGTTATACGGTAACCTCGGATGTTTTGTTGTTTTGATTAGAGATTTTTGTCTACGATCTTCCTGTATATTTGATCAGGAGGAATCTAGCTTCCTGTATATTTGATCAGGAGGAATCTAGCTGACAAATGTCTTCAACATTCAGGATATGCAAGAAATTCTCAATAGGATATATGCTTTATGTTGATTTCTGATTTCTGGAATGGCGCTAATTCCTAGACTAACCATCAAGCATTATCACACTTCGTTTGAATTTGACAATGGGTGTTAAAGGTTGTTGCTGTCCCATCTTATTTGATGAAAGTTGTCTGATCGAGGAATAAATATGTAATCTTGTATCTATATGCCGTCATGATTGCAGTCCTAATTGTGCTGAACATAGGGTTAACTATTGTTGTTATGTTGTGAGGTTTGATAATACACAAGGTATTCCTCCGGTATTCGGGAGTTGCATGATCTCATGGTCGAAGAAATATGTATTTGACATTAAGAAAGCAGTAGCAATAAACTAGACGACGGATGGGTCTTCTCCATCACATCATTCTCGTAATGATGTGATCCCGTTATCAAGTGACAACACATGTCTATGGTTAGGAAACCTTAACCATCTTTTGATTAATGAGCTAGTCTAATTGAGGCTCACTAGGGACACGGTATTTGTTTATGTATCCACACATGTATTTAAGTTTCCGGTCAATACAATTCTAGCATGAATAATAAACCTTTATCATGAATAAGGAAATATATTAATAACCACTTCATTATTGCCTCTAGGGCATATTTCCAACAGCTTCCCTAGTCACGTGAGTCTGTTGCTGCCTTCTCTACTTTGCCACACGCGGAATCCGCCGTCTCCCCCTTTGCCGCCACCCCCCTTTTCCATGCTTACTGCTACTCACTACCCACAGCCACCATGCACTATGCCTGTGGGTGTCGCACTCCGCCGGCGGGGCCCAAGGCTTCACAGCAGAAGGTGAAGGAAATATGCCCTAGAGGCAATAATAAAGTTATTATTTATTTCCTCATTTCATGATAAATGTTTATTATTCATGCTAGAATTGTATTAACCGGAAACATGATACATGTGTGAATACATAGACAAACTTAATGTCACTAGTATGCCTCTACTTGACTAGCTCATTGATCAAAGATGGTTATGTTTCCTAACCATAGACATGTGTTGTCATTTGATTAATGGGATCACATCATTAGGAGAATGATGTGATTGACTTGACCCATTCCGTTAGCTTAGCACTTGATCGTTTAGTATATTGCTATTGCTTTCTTCATGACTTATACAAGTTCCTATAACTATGAGATTATGCAACTCCCATTTATCGGAGGAACACTTTGTGTTGGGGATGTTACTACTGGGCGTAAACCGGCCCTTCTGGG
This sequence comes from Aegilops bicornis, assembly GCA_021605145.1. Classification (NCBI taxonomy): domain Eukaryota; kingdom Viridiplantae; phylum Streptophyta; class Magnoliopsida; order Poales; family Poaceae; genus Aegilops; species Aegilops bicornis. The sequence continues at coordinate 73,558,411 of CM038673.1, forward strand.
CCGGGTTAACTTCATCAGTAGTTCAATAGTATAAAAGCCCAAGAGGCATGAGTGTAAGGGCCCAAGGCCTGTAGTCGGATCAGAACCTGTAGCCGTAAACCGGCCGGATGTATAACTTGTATTGTAAGTTAGGAATAGAGAGAGACCAACCCGGATACGAATATGAACCGGAGGTTGGGACTCTCTGAGCCGACGGGCGTCACCCGTGTATATAAGGGGACGACCCGGGACGGTTCAAGGAGGGAGAACAACAACTCGAGGCCTAGGCGAAGCTGTTTGCTCCCTAGTCACCGAGACCACATCAATCCCATCACAAACTAGACGTAGGCTTTTACCTTCATCGAAGGGGCCGAACTAGTATAAATTTCGTGTCTTTGCATCCGCTTTAACCCCTCTAAGTTAACCCGTAGCGATGGCTCCGCGACTAAGTCCTTTCATGAGGACATCTGCCGTGACAAAACCACGACAGTTGGCGCCCACCGTGGGGCTATCGCACGATGGTTTGATGATCTTGGAGGGCAAGTTCAAAGGACTCGGAGGCTACGTTGTGGGCCGGATGACCAAGAGTCGTCGCGGCAAGCTCTACATCGACGATGCAGGTTGGGGCCCCGAGGCCGGCTCGATTGAGTACGGATATCGGGTCCCCTTTGGTGGCATACACGTTTTCATCGGCAAGATCGGTGAGCCAGGGCCTGAGCCGGACATCTGCACCGACCTCGTCGAGACGGCTTAGCGTGCGAAACCTGCCCAGGCTAAACCGGCCGTCAAGCGTGCTTTCGTGGGAGTCATCCACGGAGGAAATTACGAGGACGGATCAGCATCTGGTGGCGAAACCGTCGTCTACTATGATGACGAGTCGTCGACCGGAGAAACTGAGTCTCTGTATCAGCTGCAAGACGACCAGATTGGGGGCTATTCCGATGGTGACAGTATTCCGGACCCCCTTGATATGCCTAACCGGGTTGGAATATTCATGGCCGGAACACAAGAGATGCTTCACTCTTCGACCGCTGCGACAATGGTCGCCGGTTCAACAACGGCGATGGCAGCCGGGGCAGGAGGCCCTGTGCGCCCGCCGGCTCAAGTTTTATCAGAACTATTCGATGCGTTGGCTGTGCTCATGGCGAGGCTAACCCGCGAACCAGGACATTCATAATGCGGAGATTGCGAAGGTGAAGGAACAAATCACTCGGGCTAAAGCGGATTTGGCAGCCGCAGACGCCAGATGGCGGCGAGCGGGCCGCTTTGGATGCGCAGCGTATAGGCTCATGCTTTGGATCGGAACGCGTCGCATGAAGTCATGAAGAGGAAATACAGATCCCGTTTGCCTTCGGTTTTCGAGGGAAGAGATCTCTTCAATACCCGAGGCGAGGGACCGATAATCCGTCGGTGGTAAAGCTGGGCGGAAGCACTGGGGAAGCGCGCCGGTTCAGCCCAGCGTAATAGATTTACCTCGCCATCATACCGCACGCCTCAGGCTGTAAACACCTCAGTCACTACTCCAACCCGATGGATAACCTTGTTGCAGCTGCGGCGGTTGGAGGCGATTCCAATTGAAGGCGATTCACCACAGGCGGTAGAGACGCGCGGGTCAAGGAGCTCCTTAGGACAGCTCGTCCAACAGAAGCATATTCAGACACAGCGATCGGATCCACTCTACCCCCGCCCAAGCCGGAGCTATAGCGGCGCGCGTGGATGAACCGGCCGTGTTGGTAATGCACGGCGCGGTGCGCCTGCGGGCAACAACCCGGCGGTGGTTTCGACAACGCTCAAGAGGTGGTGGACCGGCCCGCACGCAGGAGGCCGAGTTAGCAGACAAAGATCGGGGATTATCAGCTTACGCCGGTTCGTTCGACCATCTTTGAGCCTGGAGTTACCTCTAGCTCTTTGGGGGTGCCTTGCCTCGTCCCCGCTTTACGCAATGTATGCTTGCCCAAGGATTTCAAGGGGCCGCGCAAGGTGCCGAATTACACCGCCGATCTGGCTCCAGAAGCATGGATAGAGAGCTATGAGATGGCCATGGAGATGCTGGATGTGGATGAAGCTGCGTGTGCGAAGTACTTCACCATGATGCTCGAGGGCACGGCCCGTACTTGGTTGAAAAAGTTGCCACCCAATTCTATCAGTTCATGGACCCAGTTACGGACCCGGTTCATTCAGAATTTCAAAGATACCTGTAAACAGCCCATGTCTGTGGTGGACTTGGCGGCTTGTGTCCAGGCTGAGGGGTAATCAACAACCCATTGGGTACGCCGCGTTTCGGAAGTCTTACATTCTTTAGACCAGATCAACGCTGATTTTGCGATCTTGACCCTAGAGGGCAACTGCCGGTTTAAACCTTTAAAGTTGAAGCTGGGACGCATGAAGCGGTTTTGCAATGACATGGCCACTCTCATGGGCGCTTTAGTGAAGTATGCTGATTCTGATAGTACCAAGGATCCCGAGTCTGATGATGATGATGAGACAGGGAAGGGAAAGAAGAACAGCAACTCCAGAGGCCAGCAGCATCACTCGGCAGGTAATGGTGGAAGTAAGCGTAAAGCGAACGGCAACATGGACTTCGTAGCCAACACCAACGCGCAGGACAAGGGCCAGCGGCGCAAGGGTAAACAGCCGAATCGAGGTGGTGCGCCTAATCCCAATCCGGACCGATTGAACTATCTGTTGAATCAACCCTGTCCGAAGCATGGGACGAAGGAGGCGCCAGCAAACCACCTCTGGAAGGATTGTTACATTATGCAGGAGTTCAAAAGTTCTAATGCTTTCCGGTATGATCAAGGTTCCAAGCGGTTCGTGGTCCGGCCCGGGTTACGGTGGAGGAAATTCGGTCCAGGGTTTAGTGGTAATCCGGCGTATATAACAATCGTAACAATCGAATAACCAAGGTGGTTACAATCAGCAAGAAGAGCAGCAGTCGGGTTATCAGAGCAACCCAAAGCAGTTGAATGGTGGGCAGTACCACATCTTCACCACCAACTTGGACAAGCGAGACCGGAAGCTTCAGAAGAGGGCAGTCAACGTTGTTGAACCGGCTGTGCCTCATTACCTACGCTGGTCAGAGCAGCCCATTGTGTGGAGTAGAGAGGATCATCCTCCCCGGGTTGACAATCCGGGTCAGCTAGCCCCGTGGTAGCACCTCGGTGGGAGGTTACAAGTTCACCAAAGTGCTTATGGACGGAGGGAGCAGCATCAACATCCTGTACTCACGAGACCTTCCGTCGTATGGGGTTAACAGATAAACATCTCAAACCGTCCAATACGGTGTTCCATGGTGTGGTGCACAGCAAGTCAAAGCATATCCGGTCGGTAAAATAGCTCTGGAGGTGGCCTTCGGGGATGAACATGACTCCAAATCAGAAACATTGACGTTAAGTGGTGAAAATTCAAAGTCCTTATCACGCCCTGTTTGGCCGGCCGGCGTATGCCAAGTTCGTGGCACGACCGTGTTATATCTATTTGCAGCTCAAGATGCCGGGTCACAAGGGGACGATAACGGTTCATGGGAGCCGCAAGATCCCTTTGGAGCCTTCTGCTATGTGTCTATGCCTTTTGGGCTCAAGAGTGCCCAAGCAACTTATCAGCGTTGCGTACAGAATTGCTTGCATGAACAGACCGGCCGTAATGTGCATGCCTATGTGGATGATATCGTGGTTAAGTCAAGGAAGAAGGAAACACTAATTGATGATTTGAAAGAAACCTTTGACAACCTGCGGGTTTACAAGATGATGCTCAACCCGGCCAAATGTGTCTTTGGTGTTCTGGCAGGCAAGTTATTGGGTTTTCTTGTGTCCAACAGAGGGATTGAAGATAATCCGGAGAAGATTACGTCTATCACCTCCTTGGCTAAACCAAAGTGTATTAATGATGTCCAGGGTTTGGCGGGCCGGATTGCCGCGCTGAGCCGGTTTATCACCGCCTCGAGAGAAGGCCATCCCTTTGTACCAGATCTTTGAAGAAGACAGATCGGTTTGTCTCGAGTCCAAATTACCGATGAAGCATTGGAGGACTTAAAGCAGCAATTGGCCAACCGCTTTGTGCTCGCCGCTCCCATCGACAAGGAGCCGCTTCGCTGTATGTTGCTGCTAACGCCAGGCGCTAAGCGTTGCCATTGTGGTAGAGCGGAAGGAGGCAGGAAGGAGCATCCGTTCAACGTCCGGTTTATTATATCAGCGAGGTGCTTATTGAGTCGAAGCAAAGATATCCGCATTGGCGAAGCTAGTGTATGGAGTTTTTATGGCGAGCCGGAAGTCAAGCAGATTTCCGAGGCACCCCATCACGGTGGTCGATTCAGCTCCCTTAGGTGATATCATACAGAACCGGGAGGCGACTGGCCGGATTGCCAAGTGGGCTATAGAGCTTGGGCCGCACGGTTTGTAGTATGTACCACGAACGGCAGTGAAGTCTCAAGCACTTATGGATTTCATTAATGATTGGACGAAGTTACAAGCGCCTGAAGACAAGCCGGATCATACCTATTGGACCATCCATTTTGACGGATCCAGGCAGTTGGAGGGCTCGGGGGCTGGAGTCGTGTTAACATCCCCACGAGGTGACAAGTTTTGTTACGTCCTCCGCTTAATGTTCCCTTGTACTAACAATGCAGCTGAGTATGAAGCCTTGCTCCATGGTCTTCGGATCGCTAAGGAGATGAATCTAAGACGGGTTAAGTGCTTCGGTGACTCGGACCTAGTGGCTCAACAGGTGTCCGCACTTGGGATTCCAAGGACCCACTTATGGCTGCATATCGTCGTGAGGTGGATGTTGTCGCAGGTCATTTTAAGGGCTATCGGGTGGACCACGTGGATCGTCGGAAGAACGAAGCGGCGGACGCTTTGAGCCGGTTGGGCTCTAACGCAAACCGGTCCCGCCCAATGTTTTCCTCGATGTACTGCACAATCCGTCAGTCAAGCTCCCTGATGAAGCGGATTTGGCTATTCCGGATCCGGAGGCTCAGTTGGTGGCAGCCCTGCATGTCATTCCGGATTGGACGCTTCCTTATTTGGCATACATGAGCCGAGGCGAGTTGCCGTAAGATGAGACGTTGGGCCTGACAGATAGTTCGGGCGGTCTAAGTCTATGACCATTATTAATGGCGAGTTGCATCATTGCGGTGTCGTATGCGTTTCAACGCTGTGTGTCCCCGAGGAAGGCTGTCAAATATTGCGTGAGATCCACGAAGGAGACCGTGGTCACCACGCCGGTTCAAAATCCTTGGTGGCTAAGGCGTTCCGCCACGGTTTCTATTGGTTGACCGCCCATGCCGATGCGGAAGATCTGGTCGAACGATGTGACGGTTGCCAAAAGTTTTCAGACGTGCTCATGTGCCGCCCAAGAATTGAGGATGATTCCAATTACTTGGCCGTTTGCGACTTGGGGTTGGATATGGTTGGACCTTTCAAAAGGTCCAAGGACAAGAAGACACACCTGTTGGTGGCGGTTGACAAATTTACAAAGTGGGTAGAGGCGTAACCTGTTAGCAAGTGTGATGCGCCACGGCGGTTCAGTTCATCAAAAGGTGATTTTCCGGTTCGGTTTTCCACACAGTATCATTACGGATAATGGTACAAATTTGTCCAAAGGTGCTATGAAGGAGTTCTGCGAACGTGAGCACATCCGCTTGACGTTTCTTCAAGAGCTCACCCACGGTCCAATGGTCAAGCGGAGAGAGCCAATCAAGAGATCCCGAGAGGCATCAAACCCGGCTTATGGTCCCTTTGCGATTGGACGCCGGGTTGTTGGGTAGAAGAGCTACCGTCGGTGTTATGGAGTATAAATACTACACCTAACAGATCCACGGGATACACGCCGTTCTTTATGGTGTATGGAGCGGAGGCGGTTCTCCCCAGCGACATCCGTCATGATTCACCTCGTGTGGCAGCCTATGTTGAAACGGATAACAAGACAGCACGACAAGACGCTTTGGATCGGCTGGATGAAGAGCGAGACATAGCAGCTGCTCGCTCGGCGATTTACCAGCAGGATCTTCGTCGTTATCATAGTCGCTGGTCGGGACAAGAACCTTTCAAGAAGGAGATTTGGTGCTTCGCTCATCCAAGACCGCATGACATGCACAAGCTATCCCCGCCTTGGGAGGGACCTTTCGTGGTCAGCAAGAATCTGCACAACGGGTCGCATTTACTCTCGATCGATGTTCGAGAGCATAAAGACTCACGCACGCGTCGAAGAGGAGACCAACAGGCCGTGGAACATAGCTCATCTTCAGCCTTATTATACCTGAGCCATCGGCTCTACTTATGTACATATTATGACAGTGTATATATTATGAATAAAGCAATAAACCGGAGCCTCGGCTAAAGCGGGGTATCCGTTTTGTTACATCCTGCGTGGTTACATGGAGTTGTTCTGTCTTAAAGCGGCCTCCGGTTTACCCCTTGAGTTTGCTTTTCAAAAGCTTTGTGATATCACTTGGGGGCTTGGTCGTTTCCGAACCAATGCAACACCTTTTGATAGGCGAAAGCCACCAGATCACTTGGGGACATGGTCAAGTCTGAACCAGTCACGCTTCTTGATCAGCTTAAGGCCATAGAATCACTTGGGGGCTTGGTCGAACCCGAACCATTGCCACGCCACTTGATCGGCATAATGCCACGGTTTCAGTTGGGGGCCTGGCTGACTTGAACCATAGCTACACCTTATTGGGAGCTTGGTTGTGTCCGACCATGGTAACACCATCTAATCGGCTCAGTAAAGCCTCTTTTTGCAAACGGTTTTATCATTGCCTTTGCTTCCGTATTTTTTCATCACTTTTATTTAATTTTGGTTGCGTTTCTTAAACCGGCAACATTTTTTAAACCGTTTTCAAAACTATCAGTTGATGGAATTCGGCCAAATCTTTAATCCGGCGATAATTTCACTGGTTTGATGTTTTTTCTGTTAACATCCTATTATGGAGTAGCAGGGGGGCTTATTTTGACCCGGCATGGTTTACATGGTAAACTGGCAGTATAAATGACAGGAGCTGTTCTCCGTTGACGGTAAGGGTTTATACGACCTCCGCTTCAAGATTGGCTAAGCTAACCTTATGCCCAGCAATGGAAGGTATTTGATATCATAAATTTTGGTTATATGCCTTAAATATTCCATTATATGAATACATGAATATCACAAACCAGCTGGCGGTATAACCCACCGTGGAGGTTTAAGATTTTGTAGTTGCAGGCAATATAAGATAAAAAGTTTTGATCATTCAAGCAAGAGTATCAGTACCCATGCACGAAGGCATGTTCAGAGCAAGAGTGTTGGCTATCCTATTACAAGGCAACATGGTGCCCACATAAGATCATTGTTTCTGGACGGAATATAATAAAGCAACTCTTCAAACCGGCTTCTGGTTCATGCTTGTTCGCTACCCCGGTTTGATGGTTGTGGATCGTCCTGCGCCGCTTCAGCCTCTTCCTCTCTACCCAGCTCTTTGAAATCAACGATGGTCGGTCGATTCCCATTAAAGCTTGAAAGACAACCTCTTCATGGATCGGGAAGTTGGGTCAATATCAGAGCATAAGTATGCCTACGGATTGGAGGGATCGGGTTCTCCGCTTGAGGATAGGTGCAGCCACTCGCTTGTTTTGATCATCATCTTGAGCTTGATAATGTGACAAGTTGGCTTCTTCAGCTAATTGGCAAGCCAAAGGCGAAACGGCCCGGTTTATTGCTCTCAAGTCATCTTCGTTGAATTCTGAGCCGTCTTCCTTGATCGATAGCCCTCGAGCCGCTTCAATGGGATCGAAATCGAGCACCCATGCTTTGGCCCGGATTAAAGGCGTTGATGGCACCGGTTCGTCAGCAGATTTCTTCAGCTCTTCAATCCGGGCGGGAAGCATAGACAACCGCTTAAGGGTATCCTGAATTAAGGAAGGCGCTGGATTGTTATGAGAGGCGGTGGAGATGATCCGCTGCGCTCCAGTATACAGCTGCTCTATTAAGGTATAGGCAGCCTTCAATTTTTCGAACATCGACACCAAGTGACCAATGCGCAGCCTACAGCATTGCAAGAGAAATTACAAACCGGACTTATCATAAGAAAGTCAAGATTATCATAGAAACCAGAGGAAACTTACCGAAGATGGCAGCGGTCATGGAATGCACTTGCCGCTTCACTGGTCGGCTCGTCTACCACCGGTTTAAGGGCAGCCTCGGCATTTTCAACCTTTTTGGTCAAAGCGGCCTTTTCAAGATCCCAGCCGGCCCGCTGCACTTGAACCACTCCTTGAGTTGTTCCATAGTAGTTAAAGCGGTTTTCAGCTCATCTTTGGCCTTGGAGGTTTCGATTGTTGAGATTTCAGATTTTCTTGGAGGTCCTGGATTTGTGAGGCTTGTTGACGTATCTCATTACGCAACAAGGAAGTATGTTACATATCGTCATTTCAAGTCCCCGATTGCATAACCTGTTATACGCTTGGCACTTGGGGGCTAATGCATATTTAATCTTCATCTGTTAATGCAATCACAAAGTCCCAAGCTCAATACAAGTATTCAACTTGGCACTTGGGGGCTAATGGCTATTTATTCAAACATATACTGATGTGGCGATATAAAATACAGTCCCGGTTTAACTATGCTAAGTTGAACCGGCTCTTGGGAGCTACATCAGCGGATTCTGAAGCATTGAGTTTATATTAAGTCCCGGTTTAACTATGCTAAGTTGAACCGGCCCTTGGGAACTAGGAGAGTTAACAAAAATGGAAGTATTCAGGCAAGAAAAGAACATGGAGGTTACCTCGAGTTTCTCCTTCATCATTTTCACCAGGCCAGCTTCATAGTCACGGCTGGTATACAGCCGGTTCAAGTAGCCGGAGTGAAGGTCTTGAGGGTTCAGAGCGGCGTAAGTGGCCAGATCAACATCCCACTTGCCCTTGCTCATAGTGGCAAACTCCTCCTTGGCAGAATGTTTAGATAAAGCAACTGGATTGCCCGGTTCACTGTGGCCAAAACCAGTGATTACGACGTCGTCGTCCTTGGAGCTACCGGTTTGACCAGAACCGTCGGTTGGTCAAAGGGCGGAATGGGTGGTGGATTTTTCAATCCGGGTTGGGCTTCTAGGCTGATCGGCAGGAAGGGCGGTGTCGGTAGGCCTTTCTTCAAAGAATAAGATCGTCATTTTGCTGTGACGGATCATTGGGTGTGTCTTCGCAGTTGTCCATTTCAAGGTTTGGGGTGCTCCCCAGTTCAGGGGCAGTTTCTTCGTCGGCCGCTTTGCCCAGACGAGCCTTTTTGCTCGGCCTAGGCTTGGCCCTGAAAAAGCACAACAAGAGTTAAATACGGCATATACAACACAGTGATGCTGTAGAAGGAATATGAAAAGTATAACTTACCCAAGCACCGTTTTTAGCGGCGGCAGCTGAGTGGCTGATGACTCGCCAGATGAGGAGTGGGAAGTGACCTGATAATCAGAATCAGACGGATTAAGGGGTTGACGAAACCAACCTGCTTTAGGAGGAGCACTGACAAGCAAATTAGAGACCTCTGAGCAGGCGTTTCGAACCGGACTGTTTGGTAAACCGGTGGAGGTAACTACCTGGCATTGTGCGAGTTGTGCAGCGAGCTTCATGTTGTTGAGTCTTCATAAGAAATTGGGGATCCAAGTAAGCAAGGGGATGAGAAAATTTAATTTTCCGGTTTGCCTGACGGTTTTTTAGCGAAGGCAAAGGATTGGAGTCAGAGGAGAGAACGGTTACGTCTATGACATCAGCGTTACTGGCTTCAGCATCATCCTGACAAACATCATCATTAATTGGGCATGTGAAAGGTAAACCAAGTGAATCAAATTCTACCTCCAGGTCCGGATTACCCACATCATCATCCGCAGACGGATCAGAGGAGGCAGTGGTTTTTCTCTTATGAATAGTCTTCTTAACAGCTTTTGTCTTTTGCCTAAGTGGTTTTTCCGGTTTATCTGGTTTCTCCGGTTTCTCTTGCGGGCGTTTCTTGCTCCAGAATGGATCATCACCCTAGTTCAGCAACATTCGGTATTCAAAGTTATACCGGGATAGCGATTATATATTCAGTAAAAAATAATAAGAAATCTTACAGCTGGCGGTTTGTTGGTAGCGCAGAAGGGGAGCAGACCGGTCCGGGCACAGAGATTTTCCGGTTCGTTCAGCATCTTCTTCACCGCCTCGGTGACCTCGTCATCGGTAAGCTGGATGTTAATGTGTCGGAGGTGGTCGTCGACACTACCAAAGGTACTCGCACATTAAACCGGAGCTGGGAGAGGGCAAGATGCTCTATGATATCCAACAACGCCCAAGGTCAATTCGGTTAAACCGTTAGCCATGAAGGCTACGAGCTTGGAGAGTTGAGGAGCATATTTACTTCTCTCACCGGCAGTTAACCTTTGTGGAAAGGGATGTGTGTTGCTGAGTCGTTAGAACGAAAACCAGGCAAGGGATTCTCATTGGCAGGTGAAGTATCTTTGCAATAAAACCATGTTTGATTCCATTCCTTGGGGTGGTTGTGCAGTTTGACATGAGGATAAGTGACCTCCTTTCTTTTCTGAATCGCCACGCCACCTAATTCCGTGTTAGGCCCGTCAGTGAATTACATGCGGCGGTTTATATGGAAGCGATCTCTAAACAGCTCCACTGTGGGTTCTTCTTGAAAGTATGCCTCACGAGCACTTGGAAGTGGCGAGATATTGGTAGCAGAATTGGGGCCTATATCTTGTGGACGGAGTTGAAAATTGGCTAGCACATCTCGATAAAATTTTGAACTGGCGGGTTGAAGCCCGGGCTAGGTGATCTGCGAAAACTACAACCTCTCCTTCCCGAGGGGTGGGTGGACATTCTTTGCCGTGGACCCTCCAATGGATGCTATTTTCTTGGCTAAAGCGCCGGTCGAGACCAGGTTGTTTAATTGAGTCTCGGTGACACGGGAAGGAGCCAGTTGCACTCATACACTTGTTTGGCCATCTACAGAAAATATATAAATCCGGTTCAAAGAAATATGGTGGGATAAAGAGAGAACCGGTGTACAATGCTAAACCGGAGTTTTATGGAGCGACAATATCCGCTACAGAAATTCTGGCGGTTCAACAAGAGGGCTACTGGTGTGTACCGGCTTATCTAATTTTTTCTATGTTAAGTTAAACCGCCTGGTCTAAGGTCTAAATATTGAAAGAAATGAAGGTTGCGAATGGCTAAGTGTGCAGAAACAGGTTTCGCAAGTTTTTTCTACAACGAAGGATCTAACGTCAGACCGGTTCACAACATCAGGAGAAAGTGATATCACGGCGGTTCAACGATTTCAAGAAGGTATTGAAGATAAAGGTTTTTTCTCAAGGATTGACGTGAACCTGTTCAAATCAATCTGGGCCCTAATGTTGGGGATGTTACTAATGGGCGTAAACCGGCCCTTCTGGGCCGGGTTAACTTCATCAGTAGTTCAATAGTATAAAAGCCCAAGAGGCATGAGTGTAAGGGCCCAAGGCCTGTAGTCGGATCAGAACACAGAGCCGTAAACCGCCGGATGTATAACTTGTATTGTAAGTTAGGAATAGAGAGAGACCAACCCGGATACGAATATGAACCGAGGTTGGGACTCTCTGAGCCGACGCGTCACCGTGTATATAAGGGGACGACCGAGACGGTTCAAGGAGGGAGAACAACAACTCGAGGCCTAGGCGAAGCTGTTTGCTCCCTAGTCACCGAGACCACATCAATCCCATCACAAACTAGACGTAGGATTTTACCTTCATCGAAGGGGCCGAACTAGTATAACTTCCGTGTCTTTGCGTCCACTTTAACCCCTCTAAGTTAACCCGTAGCGATGGCTCCGTGACTAAGTCCTTTCATGAGGACATCTGCCGTGACAAAACCACGACACTTTGTGTGCTACCAAACGTCACAACGCAACTGGGTGATTATAAAGGAGCTCTACAGGTGTCTCCAAATGTACATGTTGAGTTAGCATATTTCGAGATTAGGTTTTGTCACTCCGATTGTCGGAGAGGTATCTCTGGGCCCTCTCGGTAATGCACATCACTATAAGCCTTGCAAGCAATGTAACTAATGAGTTAGTTACGGAATGATGCATTACGTAACGAGTAAAGAGACTTGTCGGTAACGAGATTGAACTAGGTATTGAGATACCGAAGATCAATCTCGGGCAAGTAACATACCGATGACAAAGGGAACAAGTATGTTGTTATGCGGTTTGACCGATAAAGATCTTCGTAGAAAATGTAGGAGCCAATATGAGCATCCAGGTTCTGCTATTAGTTATTGACCAGAAACAGTTCTAGGTCATGTCTACATAGTTCTCGAACCCGTAGGGTCCGCACGCTTAACGTTACGATGACAGTTATATTATGAGTTTATAGTTTTTGATGTACTGAAGGTTGTTCGGAGTCCTGAATGTGATCACGGACATGACGAGGAGTCTCGAAATAGTCGAGACATAAAGATTGATATATTGGAAGCCTATATTTGGATATCGATATCGTTCCGGGTGAAATCGGGGTTTCTTGAGATGCAGGAAGTACCGACCCCGGGGGTTAATGGGCCTACATGGGCCCTAAGAGAGAAGAGGGGAGCCGGCTAGGGCAGGCCGCGCGCGCCCTCCTTCCTAGTCCGAATAGGACAAGGAAGGGGGGGGGGCGCCCCCTTTCCTCTTTCCCCCTTCCCCTTTCCTTGTCCAACAAGGCAAGAGGGGGGAGTCCTACTCCCGGTGGGAGTAGGACTCCTCCAGGCGCACCCCTAGGGGCTGGCCGCACCTCCCCCCTCCCTCCTTTATATCACAGGCGGGGGCACCCCATGACACACAAGTTGATCTTCGTGATCGTTCCTTAGCCGTGTGCGGTGCCCTTCCACCATATTCCACCTCGGTCATATCGTAGCGATTGCTTAGGCGAAGCCTGCGTCGGTAGAACATCATCACCATCACCACGCCGTCGTCTTGTGGAACTCTTCCCGACACTTTGCTGGATCGAGTCCGAGGAACGCCATCGAGCTGAGCGTGTGCTAGAACTCGGAGGTGCCGTAGTTTCGGTGCTTGATCGGTCGGGCCGTGAAGATGTACGACTACATCAACCGCGTTGTTATAACGCTTCGCTTTCGGTCTCTGAGTGCGTGGACAACACTCTCCCCTCTCGTTGCTATGCATCACCATGATCTTGCGTGTGCGTAGGATTTTTTTTGAAATTACTACGTTCCCCAACAGCGGTATCAGAGCCTGGTTTTATGCGTAGATGTTATATGCACGAGTAGAACACAAGTGAGTTGTGGGCGATACAAGTCATCTTGCTTACCGACATGTCATACTTTGGTTAGCGGTATTGTTGGATGAAGCGGCCCGGACCGACATTATTACGCCAGACGCTTACGCGAGACCGATTCTCTGACGTGCTTTGCACAGAGATGGCTAGCGGTGTCAGTTTCTCCAACTTTAGTTGAACCGAGTGGCTACGCCCGGTCCTTGCGAAGGTTAAAACAACACTAACTTGACGAACTATCGTTGTGGTTTTGATGCGTAGGTAAGAACGGTTCTTGCTAAGCCCGTAGCAGCCACGTAAAACTTGCAACAACAAAGTAGAGGACGTCTAACTTGTTTTTGTAGGGCATGTTGTGATGTGATATGGACAAGACGTGATGCTATATTTTATTGTATGAGATGATCATGTTTTGTAACTGAGTTATCGGCAATCGGCGAGAGCCATATGGTTGTCGCTTTATTGTATGCAATGCAATCGCTCTGTAATGCTTTACTTTATCACTAAGCGGTAGCGATAGTCGAGAAGCATAAGATTGGCGAGACGACTACGATGCTTTGATGGAGATCAAGGGGTCGCGCCGGTGACGATGGTGATCACGACGGTGCTTCGGAGATGGAGATCACAAGCACAAGATGATGATGGCCATATCATATCACTTATATTGATTGCATGTGATGTTTATCCTTTATGCATCTTATCTTGCTTTGATTGACGGTAGCATTTTAAGATGATCTCTCACTAATTATCAAGAAGTATTCTCCCTGAGTATGCACCGTTGCAAAAGTTCTTCATGCTGAGGCACCACCTGATGATCGGGTGTGATAGGCTCTACTTTCAAATACAACGGGTGCAAAACAGTTGCACACGCGGAATACTCAGGTTAAACTTGACGAGCCTAGCATATACAGATATGGCCTCGGAACATGGAGACCGAAAGGTCGAACATGAATCATATAGTAGATATGATCAACATAGTGACGTTCACCATTGAAACTACTCCATCTCACGTGATGATCGGACATGGTTTAGTTGATTTGGATCACGTGATCACTTAGATGACTAGAGAGATATCTGTCTAAGTGGGAGTTCTTAAGTAATATGATTAATTGAACTTAAATTTATCATGAACTTAGTACCTGATAGTATTTTGCTTGTCTATGTTTGTTGTAGATAGATGGCTCGTGTTGTTGTTCCGTTGAATTTTAATGCGTTCCTTGAGAAAGCTAAGTTGAAAGATGATGGTAGCAACTGCATGGACTGGGTCCGTAACTTCAGGATTATCCTCATTGCTGCATAGAAGAATTACGTCCTAGAAGCACCGCTGGGTGCCAGGCCTGCTGCAGATGCAACTGATGATGTTAAGAACGTCTGGCGAGCAAAGGCGATGACTACTCGATAGTTCAAGGTGCCATGCTTTACGGCTTAGAATCGGGTCTTCAACGACGTTTTGAGCGTCATGGAGCATATGAGATGTTCCAGGAGTTGAAGTTAATATTTCGAGCAAATGCCGGATTGAGAGATATGAAGTCTCCAATAAGTTCTATAGCTGTAAGATGGAGGAGAATAGTTACGTCGGTGAACATATACTCAAAATGTCTGGGTATAATAATCACTTGATTCAACCGGGAGTTAAACTTCACGATGATAGTGTCATTGACAGAATTCTTCAATCATCGCCACCAAGCTACAAGAGCTTCGTGATGAACTATAATATGCAAGGGATGGACAACACTATTCCCGAGCTCTTCGCAATGCTAAAGGTCATGGAGGTAGAAATCAAGAAGGAGCCTCAAGTGTTGATGGTCAATAAGACCACCAGTTTCAAGAAGAAGGGCAAAGGGAAGAAGAAGGGAACTTCAAGAAGAACAGCAAGCAAGTTGCTGCTCAGAGAAGAAACCCAAGTCTGGACCTAATCCTGAACCCAGTGCTTCTACCGTAAGCGACCGACACTAGAAGCGGAACTGCCCCAAGTATTTGGCGGATAAGAATGATGGGAAGGTGTACAAAGTTATATGTGATATACATGTTTTTGATGTGTACCTTACTTATACTCATGATAGCACTGGTATTTGATACTGGTTACATTGCTAATATTTGCAACTCGAAGCAGGACTACGGATTAGCGAAGATTGGCTAAGGACGAGGTGACGATGCACGTGGGAAATGGTTCCAAAGTCGATGTGATTGCGGTCGGCACGCTACCTCTACATCTACCATCGGGATTAGTTTTAGACCTAAATAATTGTTATTTGGTGCCAGCGTTAATCATGAACATTATATCTGGATCTTGTTTGATGCGAGACGGTTATTCATTTAAATCAAAGAATAATGGTTGTTCTATTTATATGAGTAATATCTTTTATGGTCATGCACCCTTGAAGAGTGGTCTATTTTTATTGAATCTCGATAGTGGTGATACACTTATTCATAATGTTGAAGCCAAAAGATGAAGAGTTGATAATGATGGTGCAACTTATTTGTGGCACTGCCGTTTGTGTCATATTGGTGTAAAACGCATGAAGAAACTCCATATTGATGGACTTCTGGAATCACTTGATTATGAATCACTTGGTACTTGCGAACCGTGCCTCATGGGCAAGATGACTAAAACGCCGTTCTTCGGAACTATGGAGCGAGCAACTGATTTGTTGGAAATCATACATATTGATCGGCGGGTATCGTTATTTTCTCACCTTCACAGATGATTTGAGTAGATATGGGTATATCTACTTGATGAAACACAAGTCTGAAACATTTGAAAAGTTCAAAGAATTTCAGAGTGAAGTGGAAAATCATCGTAACAAGAAAATAAAATTTCTACGATCTGATCGTGGAGGAGAATATTTGAGTTACGAGTTTGGTTTACATTTGAAGCAATGCGGAATAGTTTCGCAACTCACGCCACCCGGAACACCACAACGAAATGGTGTGTCCGAACGCCGTAATCGTACTTTACTAGATATGGTGCGATCTATGATGTCTCTTACTAATTTACCGCTATCATTTTGGGGTTATGCTTTAGAGACGGCTGCATTCACGTTAAATAGGGCACTATCAAAATCCGTTGAGATGATGCCTTATGAACTGTGGTTTGGCAACAAACCAAAGTTGTCGTTTCTTAAAGTTTGGGGCTGCGATGCTTATGTGAAGAAACTTCAACCAGATAAGCTCGAACCCAAACCGGAGAAATGTGTCTTCATAGGATACCCAAAAGAGACTATTGGGTACACCTTCTATCACAGATCCGAGGGCAAGATTTTTGTTGCTAAATTCGGATCCTTTCTAGAGAAGGAGTTTCTCTCGAAAGAAGTGAGTGGGAGGAAAGTAGAACTTGATGAGGTAACTATACCTGCTCCCTTATTGGAAAGTAGTTCATCACAAGAACCGGTTCCTGTGACAACTACACCAATCAGTGAGGAAGCTAATGATATTGATCATGAAACTTCAGATCAAGTTACTACCGAACCTCGTAGGTCTACGAGTAAGATCCGCACTGTGAGTGGTACGGTAATCCTATTTTGGAAGTCATGTTACTTGACCATGGCGAACCTACGAACTATGAGGAAGCGATGATGAGCCCAGATTCCGCAAAATGGCTTGAGCCATGAAATCTGAGATGGGATCCATGTATGAGAACAAAGTTTGGACTTTGGTTGACTTGCCCGATGATCGGCAAGCCATAGAAAATAAATGGATCTTCAAGGATAAGACTGGCGCTGATGGTAATGTAACTGTCTACAAAGCTCGACTTGTTGCGAAAGGTTTTCGACAAGTTCAAGGGGTTGACTACGATGAGACTTTCTCACCCGTAGCGATGCTTAAGTCTGTCAGAATCATGTTAGCAATTGCCGCATTTTATGATTATGAAATTTGGCAAAATGGATGTCAAAACTTCATTCCTGAATGGATTTCTGGAAGAAGAGTTGTATATGATGCAACCGGAAGGTTTTGTCGATCCAAAAGGTGCTAAAAAAGTGTGCAAGCTCCAGTGATCCATTTATGGACTGGTGCAAGCATTTATGGACTGGTGCAAGCCTCTCGGAGTTGGAATAAGCACTTTGATAGTGTGATCAAAGCATATGGTTTTATACAGACTTTTCGAGAAGCCTGTATTTACAAGAAAGTGAGTGGGAGCTCTGTAGCATTTATGATATTATATGTAGATGGCATATTATTAATTGGAAATGATATAGAATTTCTGGATGGCATAAAGGGATACTTGAATAAAAGTTTTTCAATGAAAGACCTCGGTGAAGCTGCTTACATATTGGGCATCAAGATCTATAGAGATAGATCAAGACGCTTAATTGGACTTTCACAAAGTACATACCTTGGTAAAGTTTTGAAAAAGTTGAAAATGGATCAGGTAAAGAAAGGGTTCTTGCCCGTGTTACAAGGTGTGAAGTTGAGTTAGACTCAATGCCCGACCACAGCAGAAGATAGAGAGAAAATGAAAGATGTTCCCTATGCTTCATCCATAGGCTCTATCATGTATGCAATGCTGTGTACTGCACTGACGTGTGCTTAGCAATAAGCTTGGCAGGTAGGTACCAAAGTAATCCAGGAGTGGATCACTGGACAGCGGTCAAGAATATCCTAAAATACCTGAAAAGAACTAAGGATATGTTTCTCGTTTATGGAGGTGACAAAGAGCTGGTCGTAAATGGTTACGTCGATGCAAGCTTTGACACTGATCCGGACAATTCTAAATCGCAAACTGGATACGTGTTTATACTGAACGGTGGAGCTGTCAGTTGGTGCAATTCTAAACAAAGCGTCGTGGCGGGATCTACAAGCGAAGCGGAGTACATAGCTGCTTCGGAAGCAGCAAATGAAGGACTCTAGATGAAAGAGTTCATTTCCGATCTAGGTGTCATACCTAGTGCATCGAGACCAATGAAGATCTTCTGTGACAATACTGGTGCAATTGCCTTGGCAAAGGAATCCAGATTTCACAAGAGGACCAAGCACATCAAGAGACGCTTCAATTCCATCCAGGACCAAGTCCAGGTGGGAGACATAGAGATTTGCAAGATACATACAGATCTGAATGTTGTAGACCCATTGACTAAGCCTCTTCCACGAGCAAAACATGATCAGCACCAAGACTCCATGAGTGTTAGAATCATTACTGTGTAATCTAGATTATTGACTCTAGTGCAAGTGGGAGCCTGAAGGAAATATGCCCTAGAGGCAATAATAAAGTTATTATTTATTTCCTCATATCATGATAAATGTTTATTATTCATGCTAGAATTGTATTAACCGGAAACATGATACATGTGTGAATACATAGACAAACTTAATCTCACTAGTATGCCTCTACTTGACTAGCTCATTGATCAAAGATGGTTATGTTTCCTAACCATAGACATGTGTTGTCATTTGATTAATGGGATCACATCATTAGGAGCAGCCCCAAGGTGAAGAAGGGCAGATAGCCAGCCGCCGCCGCTGGGAAGGAGACTCTGACTCTGGTGTTGTCGCAGCATAGCCCCCGACTTCTCAACCTGATGGATGGACCCAAGGTGGACTGCGTCGAGCGTGCTTCCAAGCGCAAGGCACGGATGGCTATCTCTTCCTCGTCCGGCTCATCCTCTGGCTGCTTCTCGGGGCGCTCCACCTCCTCCAAGCACGCTAAGAAGTTGCACGATGTGTAAACGTTGATCCAGCTTCCGCTCAAAGGAACGCCAAGGAGCTGTTACATTGTTGTAGTCGCTTCCGGCCTGTCAGGAACTGTCGCTGTTGGAAATATGCCCTAGAGGCAATAATAAATTGGTTATTATTATATTTCCTTGTTCATGATAATTGTTTATTATCCATGCTAGAATTGTATTGATAGGAAACTCAGATACATGTGTGGATACATAGACAACGCCATGTCCCTAGTAAGCCTCTAGTTGACTAGCTCGTTGATCAATAGATGGTTACGGTTTCCTGACCATGGACATTGGATGTCATTGATAACGGGGTCACATCATTAGGAGAATGATGTGATGGACAAGACCCAATCCTAAGCCTAGCACAAGATCGTGTAGTTCGTATGCTAAAGCTTTTCTAATGTCAAGTATCATTTCCTTAGACCATGAGATTGTGCAACTCCCGGATACTATAGGAATGCTTTGGGTGTACCAAACGTCACAACGTAACTGGGTGGCTATAAAGGTGCACTACGGGTATCTCCGAAAGTGTCTGTAGGGTTGGCACGAATCGAGACTGGGATTTGTCACTCCGTGTGACGGAGAGGTATCTCTGGGCCCACTCGGTAGGACATCATCATAATATGCACAATGTGACCAAGGAGTTGATCACGGGATGCTGTGTTACGGAACGAGTAAAGAGACTTGCCGGTAACGAGATTGAACAAGGTATCGGGATACCGACGATCGAATCTCGGGCAAGTACTATACCGATAGACAAAGGGAATTGTATACGGGATTGATTGAATCCTTGACATCGTGGTTCATCCGATGAGATCATCGTGGAACATGTGGGAGCCAACATGGGTATCCAGATCCTGCTGTTGGTTATTGACCAGAGAGATGTCTCGGTCATGTCTGCATGATTCCCAAGCCTGTAGGGTCTACACACTTAAGGTTCGATGACGCTAGCGTTATAGGGAAAGTATGTACGCGGTTACCGAATGTTGTTCAGAGTCCCGGATGAGATCCCGGACGTCACGAGGAGTTCTAAAATGGTCCGGAGGTGAAGATTGATATATTGGACGAAGGGTTTTGGAGTCCAGAAGTGTTCCGGAGGTACCGGGTGATGACCAGCATGACCGAAAGGTGTTTCGGGAGCCCCGACAAGTGTTGGGGGGGCTTCATGGGCCAAGGGAAGGGGGCAAACCAGCCCACTAAGGGGTTGTGTGCCCCCTCACCTATTCCCACGTGACCAGGGGGTTTGGGTTGCCCCATCCAGGGTTCCCACCTCCTGGCTTGGGGGCCAAGTCACCCAAAGGGGAGATCTCATCTGCCCTGGTCGCCGCCCCCCTAGGGGAAACCCTAGGGCGCCTTCCCCTCCCCCTTGCCCCTATATATAGTGGAGGTTTTGGGGCTGCCCAACACACGAGTTTCTCTCTCCCAAGGCGCAGCCCTACCTCTCTTCCTCCTCGTCTCTCGTAGTGCTTGGCGAAGCCCTGCTAGAGTACCGCGCTCCTCCACCACCACCACGTCGTCGTGCTGGTGCTAGACGGAGTCTTCCCCAACCTCTCCCTCTCTCCTTGCTGGATCAAGGCATGGGAGACGTCATCGGGCTGCACGTGTGTTGAACGCGGAGGCACCATTGTTCGGCGCTTAGATCGGAATCGACCGTGATCTGAATCGCTACGAGTACGACTACATCATCCGCGTTCTTGCAACGCTTCTGCTAGCGATCTACAAGGGTATGTAGATGCACTCCCTTCCCCTCGTTGCTAGATTACTCCATAGATTGATCTTGGTGATGCGTAGAAATTTTTGATTTACGCCACGATCCGCAACAAAGGGTATCAGAGCTAGGTCTATGCGTAGTTTCTATGCACGAGTAGAACACAAAGTAGTTGTGGGCGTCGATTTTGTCAATTTACTTGCCGTTACTAGTCTTATCTTGATTCAGCGGCATCGTGGGATGAAGCGGCCCGGACCGACCTTACACGTACACTTACATGAGACAGGTTCCACCGACTGACATGCACTAGTTGCATAAGGTGGCTAGCGGGTGTCTGTCTCTCCCACTTTAGTCGGATCGGATTCGATGAAAAGGGTCCTTATGAAGGGTAAATAGAAATTGGCATATCACATTGTGGCTTTGCGTAGGTAAGAAACGTTCTTGCTAGAAACCCGTAGCAGCCACGTAAACACATGCAACAACAATTAGAGGACGTCTAACTTGTTTTTGCAGGGTTTGGTATGTGATGTGATATGGCCCAAAAAAAGGAATGTGATGAATGATATATGTGATGTATGAGATTGATCATGTTCTTGTAATAGGAATCACGACTTGCATGTCGATGAGTATGACAACCGGCAGGAGCCATAGGAGTTGTCTTTAATTATTGTATGACCTGTGTGTCATGAGTAACGCCATGTAATTACTTTACTTTATTGCTAACCGTTAGCCATTGTAGTAGAAGTAATAGTTGGCGAGACAACTTCATGAAGACACGATGATGGAGATCATGGTGTCATGCCGGTGACGATGATGATCATGGAGCCCGAAGATGGAGATCAAAGGAGCAAAATGATATTGGCCATATCATGTCACTATTTGATTGCATGTGATGTTTATCATGTTTATGCATCTTATTTGCTTAGAACGACGGTAGTAAATAAGATGATCCCTCATAATAATTTCAAGAAAGTGTTCCCCCTAACTGTGCACCATTGCGAAAGTTTGTTGTTTCGAAGCACCATGTGATGATCGGGTCTGATAGATTTTAACGTTCACATACAACGGGTGTAAGCCAGATTTACACACGCGAAACACTTAGTTTGACTTGACGAGCCTAGCATGTATAGACATGGCCTCGGAACACAAGAGACCGAAAGGTCGAACATGAGTCGTATAGTGGATACGATCAACATGAAGATGTTCACCGATGATGACAAGTCCGTCTCACGTGATGATAGGACACGGCCTAGTTGACTCGGATCATGTATCACTTAAATTACTAGAGGGATGTCTATCTGAGTGGGAGTTCATAAGATGAACTTAATTATCTTGAACATAGTCAAAAGGTTTTTGCAAATTATGTCGTAGCTCGCGTTTTAGTTCTACTGTTTTAGATATGTTCCTAGAGAAAATTTAGTTGAAAGTTGATAGTAGCAATTATGCGGATCGGGTCCATAAACTCGTGGATTGTCCTCATTGCTGCGTAGAAGGCTTATGTCCTTAATGCACCGCTCGGTGTCTTTGAACCTCGAGCGTCGTCTGTGGATGTTCTGAACATCTGACATACACGTTTTGATGACTACATGATAGTTCAATAATGTTAAACGGTTTAGAATTGTGGCACCGAAGACGTTTTTGAAACGTCGCGGAACATATGAGATGCTCCAAGGGCTGAAATTGGGATTTCAGGCTCGTGCTCACGCCAAGAGGTATGAGACCTCCGACAAGTTTCTTAGCCTACAAACTAATTGAGAAAAGCTCGATTCGTTGAGCTTGTACTCAGATTGTCTGGGTACAAAAATCACTTGAATCGAGTGGGACTTAATCTTCCAGATGAGATAGTGATGTTTCTCCAAAGTCATTGCCACCAAGCTACTAGAGCTTCGTGATGAACTATAACCAATCAGGGATAGATATGATGATCCTTGAAATATTCGCAATGTTTGACACCGCGAAAGTAGAAATCAATAAGGAGCATAAATTGTTGATGGTTAGTGAAACCAGTAGTTTCAAGAAGGGCAAGGGCAAGAAGGGATACTTCATGAAATGGAAAATCAGTTGCTGCTCTAGTGAAGAAACCCAAGGTTGAACCCAAACCCGAGACTAAGTGCTTCTGTAATGAGGGGAACAGATCCAAGCGAGAACTACCCTAGATACTTGGTAGATGAGAAGGCTGGCAAGGTCGACAGAAGTATATTGGATATACATTATATTAATGTGTACTTTACTAGTACTCCTAGTAGCACCATGGTAATAGATACCGGTTCAGTTGCTAAGTGTTAGTAACTCGAAATAAAAGGCTACGGAATAAACGGAGACTAGCTAAAGGTGAGATGATGATATGGTTTGGAAGTGTTTCCAAGGTTGATGTGATCAGGCATCGCATACTCCCTCTACCATCGAGATTGGTGTTAAACCTAAATAATTGTATTTGGTGTTTGCATTGAGCATAGACATGATTGGATTATGTTTATCGCAATACGGTTATTCATTTAAGGAGAATAATGGTTACTCTGTTTATTTGAATAATACCTTCAATGGTCTTGCACCTAAAATGAATGGTTTATTGAATCTCGATCATAGTGATACACATGTTCATGCCAAAAGATATAAGATAGTAATGATATAGTGCCACCTACTTGTGGCACTGCCATTTGAGTCATATTGGTATAAAAGCATGAATAAGCTCCATGCTGATGGATCTTTGGACTCACTCGTTTTTGAAAAGATTGAGACATGTGAACCATGTCTATTGGTATATACGCATGAAGAAACTCCATGCAGATGGACCGTTTGGACTCACTTGATTTCAAATCACTTGAGACATGCAAATCATACCACATGCGCAAGATGACTGAAAGCCTCGTTTTCAGTAAAATGGAACAAAAAAGCAACTTATTGGAAGTAATACATTTTGATGTGTGCAGTCCAATGAGTGATGAGGCACGCAGTGGATATCTTTATGTTCTTACTTCACAGATGATTTGAGTAGATACTGAGTATATTTACTTGATGAAACACAAGTCTGAATTATTGAATGGTTCAAGTAATTTCAGAATGAAGTTGAAGATCGTCGTGACAAGAGGATAAAATGTCTATGATATGATCATAGAGATGAATATCTGAGTTGCAGTTTGGTACACAATTGAGACATTGTGGAAATAGTTTCACAACTAACACATGGAACACCATAGTGTGATGGTGTGTCCGAACATCATAGATGCACCCCATTGGATATGGGGCATACCATGATGTCTCTTATCGAATTACCACTATCGTTCATGGGTTAGGCATTAGAGAAAACCACATTCACTTTAAATAGGGCACCACGTAATTCCGTTCAGATGACATCGTATGAACTATGGTTTAGATAAACCTAAGCTGTCGTTTCTTAAAAGTTTGGGGCTGCGACGCTTATGTGAAAAGTTTTTCCTGATAAGCTCGAACCCAAAACGGATAAATACATCTTCATAGGACACCCAAAACAGTTGGGTATACCTCCTATTTCAGATCCGGAAGCAAAAGTGATTGTTTCTAATGTGGGTCCTTTCTCGAGGAAAAGTTTCTCTCGAAAGAATTGAGTGGGAGGATGGTGGAGACTTGATATGGTTACTGAACCGTCACTACAACTAGTGTGTAGCAGGGCACAGGAAGTTGTTCCTGTGGCACCTACACCAATTGAAGTGGAAGCTGATGATAGTGATCATGAAGCCTCGGATCGAGTCACTGCCGAACCTCGTAGGATGACAAGGACGCATACTGCTTTAGAGTGGTACGGTAATCCTATCTTGGAGGTCATGTTGCTAGACAACAATGAACCTACGAGCTATGGAGAAGCGATGGTGGGCCCGGATTCCGACAAATGGCTCGAGACCATAAAATCCGAGAGAAGATCCATGTATAAAACAAAGTGTAGACTTTGGAATAACTACTTGATGGTCATAAGGCTGTTGGAGTGCAGATGGATTTTAAAAGGAAGGCAGACAATGATGGTAAGTGTCACCATTAACAAAGCTCGACTTGTCTACGAGATGTTTTCCGACAAGTTCAAGGAGTTGACTACGATGATACTTTCTCACCAGTGGCGATGCTAAGAGTCTGTTAGAATTATATTAGCAACTACTGCATTATTTATGAAATCTTGCGTATAGGATGTCAAAATATAGTTTCCTCGATGATTTTCTTGAGGAAAGGTTGTATCTGATACAACCAGAAGGTTTTGACAATCCTAAAAGATGCTAACAAGTATGCAAAGCTCCAACAATCCTTCTAAGGACTGGAGTAAGCATCTCGGAGTTGGAATATACGCTTTGATGAGATGATCAAAGATTTTGGATTTATACAAAGTTTATGAGAAACTTGTATTTCCAAAGAAGTGAGTGGGAGCACTATATCATTTTGATGAGTATATGTTGTTGACATATTGTTGATCGGAAATGATGTAGAATTTCCGGAAAGCATATAGGGTTATTTGAAAAGTGTTTTTCAATGGAAAACCTGGATTAAGCTACTTGAACATTGAGCATCAAGATCTATAAGGATAGATAAAAAATGCTCAATAATACTTTCAAATCAATACATGCCGTGACAAGATTTTGAAGAAGTTCAAAAGAGATCGGCGAAGATGGAGTTCTTGGCTGTGTTATAAGATGTGAGTATTGAGTAAGACTCAAGACATGACCTCGGCAGAAGAGAGAGAATGGACGAAGGTCGTCCCCTATGCTTCAGACATAGGCTCTATAGTATGCTATCTTTGTATACACTTTGAAGTGTGCCTTGCCATGAGTCAGTCAAGGGGTACAAGAATGATCCAGGAATGGATAACAAGACAGCGGTCAAACATATCCTTAGTAACTAGTGGACTAAGGAATTTTCTCGATTATGGAGGTGGTAAAAGAGTTCATCGTAAAGGGTTACGCCAATGTGAACTTTGACACTAATCCGGATTATTCTGAGTAGTAAACTATAATCGTATAGTAGAACAGTTATTTGGAATAGCTCCAAATAGAGCATGGTAGCTGCATATAGGAGATGACATAGAGATTTGTAAAGCACACACGGATCTGAAAGATTCAGACCCGTTGACTAAGAACCTCTCTCACAAGCGAGATATGATCAAACCCCATGGGTGTTGATTCATTACAATCGCATAGTGATGTGAACTAGATTATTGACTCTAGTGCAAGTGGGACACTGTTGGAAATATGCCCTAGAGGCAATAATAAATTGGTTATTATTATATTTCCTTGTTCATGATAATTGTTTATTATCCATGCTAGAATTGTATTGATAGGAAACTCAGATACATGTGTGGATACATAGACAACGCCATGTCCCTAGTAAGCCTCTAGTTGACTAGCTCGTTGATCAATGGATGGTTACGGTTTCCTGACCATGGACATTGGATGTCATTGATAACGGGATCACATCATTAGGAGAATGATGTGATGGACAAGACCCAATCCTAAGCCTAGCACAAGATCGTGTAGTTCGTATGCTAAAGCTTTTCTAATGTCAAGTATCATTTCCTTAGACCATGTGATTGTGCAACTCCCGGATACTGTAGGACTGCTTTGGGTGTACCAAATGTCACAACGTAACTGGGTGGCTATAAAGGTGCACTACGGGTATCTCCTAAAGTCTGTTGGGTTGGCACGGATCGAGACTGGGATTTGTCACTCCGTGTGACGGAGAGGTATCTCTGGGCCCACTCGATAGGACATCATCATAATGTGCACAATGTGACCAAGGAGTTGATCACGGGATGATGTGTTACGGAACGAGTAAAGAGACTTGCCGGTAACGAGATTGAACAAGGTATCGGGATACCGACGATCAAATCTCAGGCAAGTACTATACCAGTAGACAAAGGGAATTGTATACGGGATTGATTGAATCCTTGACATCGTAGTTCATCTGATGAGATTATCATGGAACATGTGGGAGACAACATGGGTATCCAGATCCCGCTGTTGGTTATTGACCAGAGAGATGTCTCGGTCATGTCTGCATGATTCCCGAGCCCGTAGGGTCTACACACTGAAGGTTCGATGACGCTAGGGTTATAGGGAAAGTATGTACGCGGTTACCGGATGTTGTTCGGAGTCCCGGATGAGATCCCGGACATCACAAGGAGTTCCGGAATGGTCTGGAGGTGAAGATTGATATATTGGACGAAGGGTTTTGGAGTCCTAAGTGTTCGAAGTGCGGGTGATGACCAGCATGACCGAAAGGTGTTTCGGGAGCCCCGGCAAGTGTTGGGGGGGCTTCATGGGCCAAGGGAAGGGGGCAAACCAGCCCACTAAGGGGTTGTGTGCCTCCCTCACCTATTCCCATGTGACCAGGGGGTTTGGGGCGCCCCATCCAGGGTTCCCACCTCCTGGCTTGGGGGCCAAGTCACCCAAAGGGGAGATCTCATCTGCCCTGGCCGCCGGCCCCCCTAGGGGAAACCCTAGGGCGCCTTCCCCTCCCTCTTGCCCCTATATATAGTGGAGGTTTTGGGGCTGCCCAACACACGAGTCTCTCTCTCCCAAGGTGCAGCCCTACCTCTCTTCCTCCTCGTCTCTCGTAGTGCTTGGCGAAGCCCTACTAGAGTACCGCGCTCCTCCACCACCACCACGCCGTCGTGCTGCTGCTGGACGGAGTCTTCCCCAACCTCTCCCTCTCTCCTTGCTGGATCAAGGCATGGGAGACGTCACCGGGCTGCACGTGTGTTGAACGCGGAGGCGCCGTTGTTCGGCGCTTAGATCGGAATTGGCCGTGATCTGAATCGCTACGAGTACGACTACATCATCCACGTTCTTGCAACGCTTCCGCTAGCGATCTAGAAGGGTATGTAGATGCACTCCCCTTCCCCTCGTTGCTAGATTAATCCATAGATTGATCTTGGTGATGCGTAGAAATTTTTTGATTTCTGCTATGATCCCCAACAGTCGCGACCTTCTTCTGTTGTCATTGTCCTGGTCCTCTTTTAGGGTCCACAACCCTTCTGGTTGCAAGTGCGGTCGTGTTGTCTGGTTCGTCGTAGTTGGTTGTTTGTGTCCTATTGTGAGCTCCTACTATCTTATTGATGCATGTTATGTTTCCTCTATGCTTTTCATTGCATCTTCTGGGGTTGCTCTGCTCTTATGATTATAGCCAACTGGAATGTCCGTGGCTTGGGTGATCATAACAAGCACTGCCTTGTCCTGGATGCTATTAACTCCTGCAAACCCAACATAATCTACTTGCAGGAAACCAAGATCAATGTCGTCGACACATTTGTTATCAGGAAGTTCCTCCCAGCTGATACGTCTCCGTCGTATCTACTTTTCCAAACACTTTTGCCCTTGTTTTGGACTCTAACTTGTATGATTTGAATGGAACTAACCCGGATCGATTGTTTTCAGCAGAATTGCCATGATGTTGTTTCATATGCAGAAAACAAAAGTTCTCGGAATGACCTGAAACTCCACGGGATGTCTTACAAAAAATAATAAAAAATCCTCGCCAAAGATGAAGACCAGGGGGCCCACACCCTGTGCACGAGGGTGGGCCCCCCCCTCCTAGGCGCGCCCCCTACCTCGTGGGCCCCCTGGAGACCCTCCGACGCCAATTGCAACTCCATATATTGGCTTTCGGCGAGAAAAAAATCAGAGAGAAAGTTTCATCGCGTTTTACGATACGGCCGCCGCCAAGCCCTAATCTCTCTCGGGAGGGCTGATCACGGAGTCCGTTCGGGCTCAAGAGGGGATTCATCGCCGTCGTCATCATCAACCATCCTCCATCACCAATTTCATGATGCTCACCGCCGTGCGTGAGTAATTCCATCGTAGGCTTGCTGGACGGTGATGGATTGGATGAGATTTATCATGTAATCGAGTTAGTTTTGTTAGGGTTTGATCCCTAGTATCCACTATGTTCGAGATTGATGTTGCTATGACTTTGCTATGCTTAATGCTTGTCACTAGGGCCCGAGTGCCATGATTTCAGATCTGAACCTATTATGTTTTCATGAATATATGTGAGTTCTTGATCCTATCTTGCAAGTCTATAGTCACCTACTATGTGTTATGATCCGCAACCCCGAAGTGACAATAATCGGGACCACTCCGGTGATGACCATAGTTTGAGGAGTTCATGTATTCACTATGTGCTAATGCTTTGTTACGGTTCTCTATTAAAAGGAGGCCTTAATATCCCTTAGTTTCCAATAGGACCCGCTGCCACGGGAAGGTAGGACAAAAGATGTCATGCAAGTTCTTTTCCATAAGCACGTATGACTATATTCGGAATACATGCCTACATTACATTGATGAATTGGAGCTAGTTCTGTGTCACCCTATGTTATGACTGTTACATGACGAACCAAATCCGGCATAATTATCCATCACTGATCCGGTGCCTACGAGCTTTGCATATACTGGTTTACGCTTATTTACTTTTCCGTTGCTACTGTTACAATCACTACAAAATACCAAAAAATTTACTTTTGCTGTCTTTACTTTTGTTACCGTTACCACCACTATCATATTCCTTTGCTACTAAACACTTTGCTGCAGATACCAAGTTTCCAGGTGTGGTTGAATTGACAACTCAGCTGCTAATACTTGAGAATATTCTTTGGCTCCCCTTGTGTCGAATCAATAAAGTTGGGTTGAATACTCTACCCTCGAAAACTGTTGCGATCCCCTATACTTATGGGTTATCAAGACCTTTTTCCTGCCGCTGCCGGGGAGCATAGCTCTATTCTTTGAGTCACTTGGGATTTATATCTGCTGGACACTATGAAGAACTTGAAAGACACTAAGACAACAATTTATCCCTCAACTACGAGGGGAGGTAAGGAACTGCCATCTAGCTCTGCACTTGATTCACCTTCTGTTATGAGTAAGCTAGCGACACCTAAACCTGCTTCTGCTATTCATTCCGATATGTCGCATGTTATTGATGATGCCACTTCTGCTATGCATGATACTTATGATGAAACTACTTCTATGCTTGATACTACTGTGCCCTTGGTGAATTTCTAGATGAACAAATTTCTAGGTCTAGAGAAAGAGAAATTATTGAAACTGAATACAATGATGAAAGTGATGATGAAAATATGCCTGCTATTCCTGAGGGTTATCTTTTTGATGCGGAATCTTCTGCATCTATTTTTGCCTGCCAGGACTTTGCTACTTCAGTTAAATGGAGTAAAGAATCTCTTAGAGATAGGATGAGGCCTGACCCTGCTTTTGCTACTTCACCTATCTATGTTCCTGATAAGGATTATGAATCCTCTGTTGATCCTGAGATAATTACTTTGGTTGAATCCGATCCTTTTTATGGCTATGAATCTGAAACTGTTGTGGCACATCTTACTACGTTAAATGATATAGCTGCCCTATTTACTAATGATGAGAGATTGCGTTACTTTTATATACTCAAAATATTTCCGTTCTCATTAAAGGGTGATGCTAAGATATGGTTTAATTCTCTTGATCCTGGTTGTGTGCGTAGTCCCCAGGATATGATTTATTACTTCTCTGCTAAATATTTCCTGCTCATAAGAAACAAGCTGCTTTGAGGGATATATATAATTTTGTGCAAATTGAAGAAGAGAGTCTCCCACAAGCTTGGGGGAGGCTTCTCAAGTTACTTAATGCTTTGCCTGGTCATCCTCTTAAGAAACCTGAAATACTTGATATCTTTTATAATGGACTAACCGATGCTTCCAGAGATTACCTGGATAGTTGTGCTGGTTCCCTTTTCAGGGAAAGAACACCGGATGAAGCTGAAATTTTATTGAATAATATGTTGACAAATGAAAATAATTGGGCACCTCCTGAGCCAACTCCCGAGCCAGCTCTGAGCCAATTCGAGCCTATTCCTAAACCAACTCCGAAGAAGAGAGGTGTTCTATTTCTCGATCCGAAGATATGCAAGAGGCAAAGAAATCTATGAAAGAAAAAGGTATTAAAGCTGAAGATGTTAAGAATTTACCTCCTATTGAAGAAACACATGGTCTTAATTTACCGCTTTGTTGAAGAAGTGTATGATCTCAATTCTTTATTCAACGAAGAACCTCCCGATCCCGATATCCCGACACAGGTAGTAAAGGTAAATTCTCTCTACAGATACAATAAAGCTGAAGTCCCTCCTACTAAAATTGCTAGTCAGTGCTTGGATAAGTTTGACAACTTTATGTTTAAGCAAGATGACTTTAATGCTTATTTTGGTAGACAATTGAAACAGAATACCTTTAAACGCTTGAGTGATTATATGTCTAATATTAGAGGTGAACTTAAACTTGTTAGCAAACATGCTTCCATGGTCACCACTCAAGTAGAACAAGTACTTAAAGCTCAGAAAGAAGTGCTTGATGAAATGAATAGTAAGAAAAATGATTACGCTATTAGAGTGGATACTAGAACTGGTAGAATGACTCAGGAACCTTTGTATCCTGAAGGCCACCCTAAGAGAATCGAGCAAGATTCTGAGAGAAATAATATTGATATGCCTAGTTCTTCTAAAAGGAAGAAAAATAAATATGATAGAACTGTGCAAACTTCTAGTGAACCTATTGCTGAACCACCTGAGAATCCAAATGACATCTCTATGTCTGATGCTAAAACACAATCTAGTAATGAACATGAACCTAGTGAAAATGTTAATGATGATGTTCATGATGATGCTCAACCTAGTAATGATAATGATGTAGAAGTTGAACCTGTTGTTGATCTTGATAACCCACAATCAAAGAATCAACGTTATGATAAAAGAGACTTCGTTGCTAGGAAACATGGTAAAGAAAGGGAACCATGGGTTCAAACCCATGCCCTTTCCTCCCAAACCATCCAAGAAAAGGATGATGAGGATTTGAGCTTTGCTTTGAAATGATTAGACCCATCTTTTAGCGTGTCACGATTGACTGATATGCTCAAAATGAATCCTTATGCTAAATATATGAAAGATATTGTTACAAATAAAAGAAAGATACCGGAAGCTGAAATTTCCACCATGCTTGCTAATTATACTTTTAAGGGTGGAATACCAAAGAAACTTGGAGCCAGGAGTACCTACTATACCATGCTCAATTAAAAGAAATTATGTTAAACTGATTTATGTGATCTTGGAGCCGGTGTTAGTGTTATGCCTCTCTCTTTATATCGTAGACTTGACTTGAATAAGTTGACACCTACTGAAATATTTTTGCAAATGGCTGATAAATCAACTGATATACCTGTTGGTATTTGTGAGGATGTGCCTGTTGTGGTTGCAAACGTTACTATTTTAACGGACTTTATTATTCTTGACATTCCCGAGGATGATAGTATGTCTATTATTCTTGGAAGACCTTTCCTTAATACTGCAGGGGCTGTTATTGATTGCAACAAAGGCAATGTCACTTTTCATGTTAATGGTAATGAGCATACGGTACACTTTTCGAGGAAACAACCTCAAGTTCATAGTATCAACTCTATTGGAAAAATTCCATCGATTATATTTGGAGGTTTTGAATTTCCTCTCCCTACTATCAAGAAGAAATATGATATACTTATTATTGGGGATGTCCATATCCCCGTTGAGGTAACATAGTGTTATTCGAAATTTCTCCGGTTTCATGTGAATCGGAAGGGGTTTGTTAACAAGACTTGATCAACCTTGTTAGTGGATTCTTTTTATGAGCATGAGATGGATGAAACTAGAAGCACAACCTTCTGTACCCTCTTTACATTTTCTGTTACTTAGTAGAAATAAAGTAAAATAGTATTTTTTTCCATCTGCCTCCCGATTTATCCGTGCAATATAAAAATATCCGAAAATAAAAGTCCTCGTAATGCCATGCCAATTTAATATGATTTTTCAGAATATTTGAGGATTTCTTGTGCAAAAATTACATGGGAGCTGCCACACTGGCCACGAGGGTGGAGGCGCGCCTGCCTCGTGGGCCCACGGTGGCCCTCCTCCACTTATCCCTGCACCCATCTTCTTCCTCTGCCTCACACAAACCCGAAAAACCAACTCAAGCTCGTGTTCCAGCCGCTTTTGCTGTGATTTTCGATCTCCTTGCTCATAGCACCTCTCACAAAACTGCTCGGGCAGATTGTTCCTTGGTATGTGACTCCTCCATTGGTCCGCTTAGTTTCTGTTCTAGTGCTTTATTCTTTGCAAATTTGTGCTGCATAGGTGACCATGTTCTTCAGCTTGCATGTCAAATTTATATGGTTCCAAGTAGTTCTAATGCTTGATATATGCTCTAGGCACTTGTATGAGTAGTTGCTATCAGTTTTATTGAAGTTGGTTCACTTTTGTTTGAAGTTACTAAAAATTTCAGATTATTTCAGAAATAATGAAGAGACTTTTGAGGGGCTCGTCGAGCGAAGCTTCGAAGGAAAAACAAAAGGAAGAAGAGCGAAGCCCAAATTTAATTTGCCTCGATCATGGAGGTCCGCCGTGTGAATGGCCTTCCGATGACTTCTTGAGGAGAGCCGGGATTTATGAGGATTTCTATCTATTAATTGAGAATGCCGGACTCACCGACTTCCTCCGCGACCAACGTCATCAGTATCTTTTACTCACAAATACTTTTGTGCAGAACTTCTACTTTTTCCCTAAGAAATCACCTCCAACAGTAGAGTTCAATTTATATGACATTGTTAAGGAGATGACATTAGCTGAATTTTGCGAGGTTTGCAATACCTTTTGAGGGCACCTTAGATGAACCACACCGTAATGAACCACACCGTAATGAAGTGGAAGCTTTTATTAACACTATCACTGTGGGAGAAACCAGGAAGGTTTCTGATGCAAGAATTACTAGCATACATTTTCCTGTTCTGCACTACTTTGCCTTATTTGCTAGTCGTTGCTTGATTGGTCGGCGAACTGTGGAAACCTTAGTGTTCCTGATATTATTATTTTGTTCCATGGTTTATACCGCAATAACTCTGTTAGTATGGGTGGAATTGTTGTTAGACGGTTAAGTCTGAACCGTGCTAAGGGCCCCATCTTTGGAGGCATTTATGCTTCACGCCTAGCTGAATATTTTGAAATACCTATTAGGCATGAGGAGAAAGAAGAAACAGCGTTGCCCCATGCTTATTTAGATTATAAGAGTATGCTAGCGCATGATTTTCTTGCTAAGAGTCGCGAAGGGGAGCTCAAATATAAATTGTACTTTGATAAACATCACCCTGAGACTATTACTTTGCCTGCTCCCTCTTTGTTTAACTTGTCTGCAGGTACTCACATTGTTCTGTGGGAGGATGTTCAAGCCTATCGGAATCCTGCACCAGCCCCGGAACCAGAGCCACAAGATGAGCCTCCACGACAGTCTGTTTATTCTTGGGATCCTGAGGCAGTTGCCAGCCAGTGGCAGTCAGAGTCCTCTTCATCACATTATGATCCCAACTATTCTGCATCGCAGACGATCAAATTCACACCTACGGGTATCACCGGGCTATCCTCGGCAATAGACCAACTTAGGCCAAAAGCCTAAGCTTGGGGAGTACGTATTTCTCACCGACATTACATTCATGTTCACACACACTCATTGCTAGATGTCGGTGCTCATACTCTTTCATTGTAATATCCATGCTAGTTTATTTTCTTTTTCCTGCTTTCTTCTTGTGTGTTTAATAAGCCTTAAGAAAAAACCAAAAAATTAGTAGTAGTTTATTTTTCCTGCTGTAGTAGTAGTAATTAAAGAGAAAACCCAAAAATATTTCCCGTTCTTCTTTTGCTTGTTGGGAGCTTTCCCGTGTAAATAGTTTTATTTCTTTTCTTTTCTTTGAAATTCGAGGAGAAGACCATGATTAAATTGTTGAAGTGTATCTTATATGCTTTATTGTTGATTTAACCAAGAGCCCATATTGCCTTGTCTTCTCCTGTTTATTGAATGCTCGCTGATTCCAGCTTAGTCCAATGCACGTGCACTCTTATTATTATTCACATCGTTCGGTCGTGCAAGTGAAAGGAAATTATGATGATATATGATGGACTGAGATGGGAAAAGCTGGTATGAACTCGACCTCTTTTGTTTTTGTAAATATGATGAGTTCATCGTTCTTGATTCAGCTGATTATGAATAAACATGTTTGCAATGACAATTAGAGATCATAGTTGCTTGTGCCTTGCTTGATTAGCTATGAGTTATAATGGTTTACCTTGCGTGCCAACATGCTATTGAGATGATTATGATGTGGTATGATAGGGTGGTATCCTCCTTTGAATGATTTAAGTGACTTGACTTGGCACATGTTCACGCATGTAGTTGAAACAAATCAACATAGCCTTCACGATATTCATGTTCATGGTGGATTATATCCTACTCATGCTTGTATTCAATGTTTATTAATTTTAATGCATGATCATGACTATTGTCGCTCTCTAGTTGGTTGCTTCCCAGTCTTTTGCTAGCCTTCACTTGTACTAAGCGGGAATACTGCTTGTGCATCCAATCCCTTAAACCCCAAAGTATTCCATATGAGTCCAATATACCTTCCTATATGCGGTATCTACCTGCCGTACCAAGTAAATTTGTATATGCCAAACTCTAAACCTTCAAATAAACATTCTGTTTTGCATGCTCGAATGGCTCATATATTGTTGGGGAACGTAGCAGAAATTCAAAATTTTCCTACGTGTCACCAAGATCTATCTATGAAGAAACCAGCAACGAGGGGAAGGAGAGTGCATCTACATACCCTTGTAGATCGCTAAGCGGAAGCGTTCAAGAGAACGGGGTTGAAGGAGTCGTACTCTTCATTATCCAAATCACCGGAGATCCTAGTGCCGAACGGACGGCACCTCCGCGTTCAACACACGTACAGCCCGGTGACGTCTCCCATGCCTTGATCCAGCAAGGAGAGAGGGAGAGGTTGGGGAAGACTCCATCCAGCAGCAGCACAATGGCGTGGTGGTGGTGGAGGCGTGGCAATCCTGCAGGGGCCGCCACGCACCACGGGAGAGGAGGAGAAAGAGAGGTAGGGCTGCACCAACAGGAGAAGAACTTCGTGTGTTGGGCTGCCCCTTTGCCTCCACTATATATAGGGGAGAGGGGGGGGGGGGCTGCGCCCCCACCTACGGTTCCACCCCTAGGCGGGCGGCCACCCCTAGATCCCATCTAGGGGCGGCCAGGGGGAGGAGTGCCTCCCAAGTCAAGTGGAGGCCCTCCCCTTAGGGTTTCCTCTCCCATGCACATGGGCCTTGGGGGCTGGTGCCCCTGGCCCATTAAGGCTAGGGCGCCCCTTACAACCCATGCTGCTGTATTGGACGTGGTGGAACATTTTCCGGACCTCCGTACCCCTCCGGAATCCTCCGGAACCTTCTGGAAGCTTCCCGGTACAATACCGAAAAAACCCGAACTTTTCCCGGAACCCGAACGACAACTTTCCATATATAAATCTTTACCTCCGGACCATTCCGGAACTCCTCGTGACGTCCGGGATCTCATACGGGACTCCTAACAACATTCGGTAACCACATACAAACTTCATTTATAACCTTAGCGTCATCGAACCTTAAGTGTGTAGACCCTACGGGTTTGGGAACCATGCAGACATGACCGAGACGTTCTCCGGTCAATAACCAACAGCGGGATCTGGATACCCATGTTGGCTCCAACATGTTCCACGATGATCTCATTGGATGAACCACGATGTCAAGGACTCAATCAATCCCGCATACAATTCCCTTTGTCTAGCGGTATTGTACTTGCTCGAGATTCGTTCATCGGTATGCCGATACCTTGTTCAATCTCGTTACCGGCAAGTCTCTTTACTCGTTCCGTAACACATCATCTCGTGATCAACCCCTTGGTCACATTGTGCACATTATGATGATGTCCTACCGAAAGTGGGCCCAGAGATACCTCTCCGTCTGCGGAGTGACAAATCCAGCCTCGATTCGTGCCAACCCAACAGATACTTTCGGAGATACATGTAGTGCACCTTTATAGCCACCCGATTACGTTGTGACGTTTGGTACACCCAAAGCATTCCTACGGTATCCGGAGTTGCACAATCTCATGGTCTAAGGAAAAGATACTTGACATTAGAAAAGCTTTAGCATACGAACTACACGATCTTTGTGCTAGGCTTAGGATTGGGTCTTGTCCATCACATCATTCTCGCTAATGATGTGATCCCGTTATCAACGACATCCAATGTCCATGGTCAGGAAACTGTAACCATCTATTGATCAACGAGCTAGTCAACTAGAGGCTTACTAGGGACATGGTGTTGTCTATGTACCCACACATGTATCCGAAGTTTCCTATCAATACAATTATAGCATGGATAATAAACGATTATCATGAACAAGGAAATATAATAATAACTAATTTATTATTGCCTCTAGGGCATATTTCCAACAGTCTCCCACTTGCACTAGAGTCAATAATCTAGTTCACATCGCCATGTGATTAACACTCACAGGTCACATCGCCATGTGACCAACATCCAAAGAGTTTACTAGAATCAATAATCTAGTTCACATCACTATGTGATTAACACTCAATGAGTTCTGGGTTTGATCATGTTTATGCTTGTGAGAGAGGTTGTAGTCATCGGGTTACGCAATATTCAGATCCCTATGTATTTCGCAAAACTTTATGTCATATCATAGATGCTGCTACCACGTTCCACTTGGAGCTATTCCAAATTGTTGCTCCATTATACGTATCCGGTATCTCTACTCAGAGCTATCCGGATAGGTGTTAATCTTGCATCGACGCAACTCTTTACGTCGAACTCTTTATCACCTCCATAACCGAGAAACATATCCTTATTCCTCTAAGGATAATTTTGACCGCTATCTGGTGATCCACTCCTTGATTACCTTTGTACCCTCTTGCCAGATTTGTAGCAAGGCTCACATCAGGTGCGGTACACAGCATAGCATACTGTAGAGCCTACGTCTAAGGCATAGGGGACAACCTTCGTCCTTTCTCTCTTTTCTGCCGTGGTCGAGCTTTAACTCTTAACTTCATACCTTACAACCCAGGCAAGAACTCCTTCTTTGACTGATCCATCTTGAACACCTTCAAGATTATGTCAAGGTATGTGCTCATTTGAAAGTATTATTAAACATTTTGATCTATCTTATAGATCTTGATGCTTATTGTTCAAGTAGCCTAATCCAGATTTTCCATTGAAAAACACTTTTCAAACAACCCTATATGCTTTCCAGAAATTCTACATCGTTTTTGATCAACAATATGTCAACAACATATACTCATCAGAAATTCTATAGTGCTCCCACTCACTTCTTTGGAAATACAAGTTTCTCATAAACTTTGTATAAACCCAAAATCTTTGATCATCTCATCAAAGCGCACATTCCAACTCCGAGATGCTTACTCCGGTCCTTAGAAGGATCATTTGGAGCCAGCATACCTTTTAGCATCCTTAGGATCGACAAAAACTTTCTGATTGTCTCACATACAACCTTTCCTTACGAAGACTGGTAAGGAAACTCGTTTTGACATCCATCTACCAGATTTCATAAATGCAGTTAATGCTAACATGATTCCGACGGACTTAAGCATCGCTACGGATGAGAAAATCTCATCGTAGTCAACTCCTTGAACTTGTGAAAACTCTTCGCCACAAGTCGAGCTTCATAGACGGTGACATTACCGTCCACGTCCGTCTTCTTCTTAAAGATCCATTTATCTCAATGGCTTGCCGATCATTGGGCAAGTCCACCAAAGTCCATGCTTTGTTCTGATACATGGATCCTATCTCGGATTTCATGGCTTCTAACCATTTGTCGGAATATGAGCCCACCATCGCTTCCCCATAGCTCGTAGGTTCATTGTTATCTAGCAACATGACCTTCAAGACAGGATTACTGTACCACTCTGAAGTAGTACACATCCTTGTCCCCCTACGAGGTACGGTAGTGACTTGATCCAAAACTTCACGATCACTATCATAAGCTTCTACTTCAATTGGTGTAGGCGCCACAGGAACAACTTCTTGTGCCCTGCTACACACTTGTTGAAGTGACGGTTCAATAACCTCATCAAGTCTCCACCATCCTCCCACTCAATTCTTTCGAGAGAAACTTTTCCTCGAGAAAGGACCCGTTTCTAGAAACAACACTTTTGCTTCCGGATCTGAATTAGGAGGTATACCCAACCATTTTGGGTATCCTATGAAGATGCATTTATCCGTTTTGGGTTCGAGCTTATCACGATGAAACTTTTTCACATAAGCGTCGCAGCCCCAAACTTTCAAGAAACGACAGCTTAGGTTTCTCTAAACCATAGTTCTCACGGTGTCATCTCAACGGAATTATGTGGTGCCCTGTTAAAGTGAGTGCGGTTGTCTCTAATGCCTAACCCATGAACGATAGTGGTAATTGGATAAGAGACATCATGGTACGCACCATATCAAATAGGGTGCAACTATGATGTTCGGACACACCATCACACTATGGTGTTCCAGGCAGTATTAATTGTGAAACAATTTCCACAATGTCTTAATTGCTTGCCAAAGCTCGTAACTTAGATACTCATCTCTATGATCATATCATAGACATTTTATCCTCTTGTCACAATGATCTTCAACTTCACTCTGAAATTACTTGAACCATTCAATAATTCAGACTTGTGTTTCATCAAGTAAATATACTCAACATCTACTCGAATCATCTGTGAAGTAAGAACATAACGATATTCATCGCATGCCTCGGACTCATTGGACTGCACACATCAAAATGTGTTATTTCCAAAGCAAGTTGCTATCTTGTTCCATCTTCTTGAAAACGAGGCTTTTCAGTCATCTTGCCCATGTGGTATGATTTGCATATTTCAAGTGATTTAAAATCAAGTGAGTCCAAACGATCCATCTGCATGGAGTTTCTTCATGCGTATACACCAATAGACATGGTTCGCATGTCTCAAGCTTTTCAAAAACGAGTGAGTCCAAAGATCCATCAACATGGAGCTTCTTCATGCGTTTTATACCAATATGACTCACATGGAAGTGCCACAAGTAAGTGGTACCATCATTACTATCTTATATCTTTTGGCATGAAAATGTGTATTACTATGATCGAGATTCAATAAACCATTCCTTTAGGTGCAAGACCATTGAAGGTATCATTCAAATAAACAGAGTAACCATTATTCTCCTTAAATGAATAAATCAGACAAGTATAGACATAATCCAATCATGTCTATGCTCAACGCAAACACCAAATAACAATTATTTAGGTTCAACACCAATCTCGATGGTAGAGGGAGCGTCCAATGCTTGATCACATCAACCTTGGAAACACTTCCAACACATATCGTCAGCTCACCTTTAGCTAGTCTCCGTTTATTCCGTAGCTTTTATTCAAGTTACTAACACTTAGCAACCGAACCGGTATCTAATACCCTGGAGCTTCTAGGAGTACTAGTAAAGTACACATTAACATAATGTATATCCAATATACTTCTATCGACCTTGCCAGCCTTCTCATCTACAAAGTATCTAGGGTAGTTCTGCTTCAGTGTCCGTTCCCTCATTACAGAAGCACTTAGTCTCAGGTTTGGGTTTAACCTTGGGTTTCTTCACTAGAGCAGCAACTGATTTGTCGTTTCATGAAGTATCCCTTCTTGCCCTTGCCCTTCTTGAAACAAGTGGTTTCATTAACCATCAACAATTGATGCTCCTTCTTGACTTCTACTTTTGCGGTGTCAAACATCATGAATATTTCAAGGATCATCTATCCCTCATATGTTATAGTTCATCACGAAGCTCTAGCAGCTTGGTGGCAATGACTTTTGGAGAAACATCACTATCTCATCTGAAAGATCAACTCCCACTCGATTCAAGTGATTGTTGCACTCAGACAATCTGAGCACAAGCTCAACGATTGAGCCTTTCTCCCTTAGTTTGCAGGCTAAGAAAATCGTCGGAGGTCTTATACCTCTTGACGTGGGCACGAGCCTGAAATCCCAATTTCAGCCCTCGAAACCTCTCATATGTTCCGTGACGTTTTGAAAACGTCTTTGGTGCCTCAACTCTAAACCATTTAACTGAACTGTCACGTAGTTATCAAAATGTGTATGTCCGATCTTCGCAACATCCACAGACGATGTTTGGGGTTCTGCACACTGAGCGGTGCATTAAGGACATAAGCTTTCTACTGATCGCATAATCGCTACTGTCAACTTTCAACTATATTTTCTCTAGGAACATATCTAAAACAGTGGAACTAAAGTGCGAGCTTACGACATAATTTGCAAAGATCTTTTGACTATGTTCAGGATAATTAAGTTCATCTCATGAACTCCCACTCGAATAGACATCCCTCTAGTCATCTAAGTGATTACATGATCCGAGTCAACTAGGCCGTGTTCGATCATCACGTGAAACGGACTAGTCATCATCGGTGAACATCTTCATGTTGATCGTATCTACTATACGACTCATGCTCGACCTTCGGTCTCTTGTGTTCGAGGCCATGTCTGCGTACATGCTAGGCTCGTCAAGTCAACCTAAGTGTTTGGCGTGTGTAAATCTGGCTTACACCCGTTGTATGTGAACGTAAGAATCTATCACACCCGATCATCATGTGGTGCTTGAAGCAGCGAACTTTCATAGCGGTGCACAGTTAGGGGAACACTTTCTTGAAATTTTAATGAGGGATCATCTTATTTACTACCGTCGTTCTAAGCAAATAAGATGCATAAACATGATAAACATCACATGCAATCAAATAGTAACATGGTATGGCCAATATCATTTTGCTCCTTTTGATCTCCATCTTCGGAGCTCCATGATCATCATCGTCACTGGCATGACACCATGATCTCCATCATCATGATCTCCATCATCGTGTCTCCATGAAGTTGTCTCGCCAACTTATTACTTCTACTACTATGGCTACCGGTTAGCAATAAAGAAAAATAATTACATGGCGTTTGTTCAATGACACGCAGGTCATACAATAAATTAAGACAACTCCTATGGCTCCTGCCGGTTGTCATACTCATCGACATGCAAGTCGTGATTCCTATTACAAGAACATGATCAATCTCATACATCACATATCATTCATCACATTCTTCTTGGCCATATCACATCACATAGCATACCCCGCAAAAACAAGTTAGACGTCCTCTAATTGTTGTTTGCATGTTTTACGTGGCTGCTATGGGTTTCTAGCAAGAACGTTTCTTACCTACGCAAAACCACAACGTGATATGCCAATTGCTATTTACCCTTCATAAGGACCCTTTTCATCGAATCCGTTCCGACTAAAGTGGGAGGCGGCACCGCTAGCCACCTTATGCACCAAGTGCATGTCAGTCGGTGGAACCTGTCTCACGTAAGTGTACGTGTAAAGTTGGTCCGGGCCGCTTCATCCCACAATACCGTCGAAACAAGATTGGACTAGTAACGTAAGCATATTGAACAAAATCAACGCCCACAACTACTTTGTGTTCTACTCATGCAAAGAATCTACGCATAGACCTAGCTCCGATGCCACTTTGTTGGGGAACGTGGCGAGAACTTCAAAATTTTCCCTCGTGTCACCAAGATCTATCTATGGAGAAACCAGCAACGAGGGGAAGGAGAGTGCATCTACATACCCTTGTAGATCGCTAAGCGCAAGCGTTCAAGAGAACGGGGTTGAAGGAGTCGTACTCGTCGTGATCCAAATCACCGGAGATCCTAGTGCCGAGCAGACGGCACCTCCGCTGTTCAACACACATACAGCCGGTGGCGTCTCCCATGCCTTGATCCAGCAAGGAGAGAGGGAGAGGTTGGGGAAGACTCCATCCAGCAGCAGCACAACGGCGTGGTGGTGGTGGAGGAGCGTGGAAATCCTGCAGGGCTTCGCCAAGCACCACGGGAGAGGAGGAGAAAGAGAGGTAGGGTTGTGCCAACAGGAGAAGAACTTCGTGTGTTGGGCTGCCCCTTTGCCTCCACTATATATAGGGGGAGAGGGGGGGCTGCGCCCCCACCTAGGGTTCCACCCCTAGGGGCGGCGGCCAGCCCTAGATCCCATCTAGGGGGCGTCCAAGGGGGGGAGGAGTGCCTCCCAAGTCAAGTGGAGGCCCTCCCCCTTAGGGTTTCCCCTCTCCCATGCGCATGGGCCTTGGGGGGGCTGGTGCCCCTGGCCCATTAAGGCTAGGGCGCCCCCTTACAGCCCATGCTGCTGTATTGGACGTGGTGGAACATTTTCCGGACCTCCGGAGTCCTCCGGAACCTTCTGGAAGCTTCCCGGTACAATACCGGAATAACCCGAACTTTTCCCGGAACCCGAACGACAACTTTCCATATATAAATCTTTACCTCCGGACCATTCCGGAACTCCTCGTGACGTCTGGGATCTCATCCGGGACTCCAAACAACATTCGGTAACCACATACAAACTTCCTTTATAACCCTAGCGTCATCGAACCTTAAGTGTGTAGACCCTACGGGTTCGGGAACCATGCAGACATGACCGAGACGTTCTCCGGTCAATAACCAACAGCGGGATCTGGATACCCATGTTGGCTCCCACATGTTCCACGATGATCTCATCGGATGAACCACGATGTCAAGGACCCAATCAATCCCGCATACAATTCCCTTTGCCTAGCGGTATTGTACTTGCCCGAGATTCGATCGTCGGTATGCCGATACCTTGTTCAATCTCGTTACCGGCAAGTCTCTTTACTCGTTCCGTAACACATAATCTCGTGATCAACCCCTTGGTCACATTGTGCACATTATGATGATGTCCTACCGAGTGGGCCCAGAGATACCTCTCCGTCACACGGAGTGACAAATCCCAGTCTCGATTCGTGCCAACCCAACAGACACTTTCGTAGATACCTGTAGTGCACCTTTATAGCCACCCAATTACGTTGTGATGTTTGGTACACCCAAAGCATTCCTACGGTATCCGGGAGT
This sequence comes from Aegilops bicornis, assembly GCA_021605145.1. Classification (NCBI taxonomy): domain Eukaryota; kingdom Viridiplantae; phylum Streptophyta; class Magnoliopsida; order Poales; family Poaceae; genus Aegilops; species Aegilops bicornis. The sequence continues at coordinate 73,601,881 of CM038673.1, forward strand.
TGCACAATCTCATGGTCTAAGGAAAAGATACTTGACAATAGAAAAGCTTTAGCATACGAACTACACGATCTTTGTGCTAGGCTTAGGATTGGGTCTTGTCCATCACATCATTCTGCTAATGATGTGATCCCGTTATCAACGACATCCAATGTCCATGGTCAGGAAACCGTAACCATCTATTGATCAACGAGCTAGTCAACTAGAGGCTTACTAGGGACATGGTGTTGTCTATGTACCCACACATGTATCTGAGTTTCCTATCAATACAATTATAGCATGGATAATAAACGATTATCATGAACAAGGAAATATAATAATAACTAATTTATTATTGCCTCTAGGGCATATTTCCAACATATATCAACTAGGGCTGCCCTTATCTTCCGTGTTAGGCGGGTTATTCTCAAGAGGATTGGACTCCGCTCCTCACTCACGAAAAAATGGCTGGTCACCGGGATGCCCAGTCCCATGCTTTATGCAAACTAAATCAAAATAATTGCAAACAAAACTCCCTCTGGGACCCATTGAATGTTGGAGGCACTCGTTGTTTCGAGCAAGCCATGGATTGATGCTTGTGGAGGAGGGGGAGTATAAACTTTACCATTCTATTTGGGAACCGCCTATAATTTGTTTAGCATGGAATATATCGTCATCTCTTAGTTGTTATGTTGACAATGAAAGTATTCCGCTCAAAATATAATTTATTTCTATTTCAAAATCGAGCTCTGGCACATCTACAAATCCTTGCTTCCCTCTACAAAGGGCCTATCTATTTACTTTTATGTTGAGTCATCACCCTCTTATTAAAAAGCACTAGCTGGAGAGCACATCTGTCATTTGCATTCATTATTGTTAATTTATATCGGGTATGACTATGATTGGATCTCTTTTACCATGAATTACAATGTCTAGTCAGTCCTTGATCTTTGAAGGTGCTCTGCATTTATGTTTTTGCGTTCTCAGAAAGGGCTAGCGAGATACCATCTTGTTATATCATATTATGATTGTTTTGAGAAAGTGTTGTCATCCGAGATTTATTATTATGGCTTGCTAGCTGATTATGTTATTGATATGAGTAAACATGAGACCTGAGAATTATTGCAAATGTGGTTAGTTATGATCTTTGTTGAAAACCTGAATGCTGGCTTGACATAAGTACAACAACAAGAGCAAACAGAGTTTGTAAAAGTTTCTCTTTTTCTCTTTCAGTTTGTCAACTGAATTGCTTGAGGACAAGCAAGGGTTTAAGCTTGGGGGAGTTGATACGTCTCCGTCGTATCTACTTTTCCAAACACTTTTGCCCTTGTTTTGGACTCTAACTTGTATGATTTGAATGGAACTAACCCGGACTGACGCTGTTTTCTGCAAAATTGCCATGATGTTGTTTTATGTGCAGAAAACAAAAGTTCTCGGAATGACCTGAAACTCCACGGGATGTCTTACAAAAAATAATAAAAAATCCTCGCCAAAGATGAAGACCAGGGGGCCCACACCCTGCCCACGAGGGTGGGGTGCGCGCCCCCCCTCCTGGGCGCGCCCCCTACCTCATGGGCCCCCTGGAGACCCTCCGACGCCAATTCCAACTCCATATATTGGCTTTCAGGGAGAAAAAAATCAGAGAGAAAGTTTCATCGCGTTTTACGATGCGGAGCCGCCGCCAAGCCCTAATCTCTCTCGGGAGGGCTGATCTGGAGTCCGTTCGGGGCTCTGGAGAGAGGATTCATCGCCGTCGTCATCATCAACCATCCTCCATCACCAATTTCATGATGCTCACCGCCCGTCGTGAGTAATTCCATCGTAGGCTTGCTGGGCGGTGATGGGTTGGATGAGATTTATCATGTAATCGAGTTAGTTTTGTTAGGGTTTGATCCCTAGTATCCACTATGTTACGAGATTGATGTTGCTATGACTTTGCTATGCTTAATGCTTGTCACTAGGGCCCGAGTGCCATGATTTCAGATCTGAACCTATTATGTTTTCATGAATATATGTGAGTTCTTGATCCTATCTTGCAAGTCTATAGTCACCTACTATGTGTTATGATCCGCAACCTCAGTGACAATAATCGGGACCACTCCTGCTGATGACCATAGTTTGAGGAGTTCATGTATTCACTATGTGCTAATGCTTTGTTCTAGTTCTCTATTAAAAGGAGGCCTTAATATCCCTTAGTTTCCAATAGGACCCCGCTGCCACGGGAGGGTAGGACAAAAGATGTCATGCAAGTTCTTTTCCATAAGCACGTATGACTATATTCGGAATACATGCCTACATTACATTTGATGAATTGGAGCTAGTTCTGCGTCGCAGCGGCGCGTCTAGGCGACGGCGCAAGGTGGCGGCGTGGTGCTGGGCGGCGGCGGCGGAGCTGCTAGGCTCCGAGGAAGATCTGGTGGCGCGGGTCGTTCAATGGGCTCGCGGGGTCATGGCGGCCTTGGTCACGGTGGCCGGCGGCTCGGCCTGTCGGCGGCGACTGGATCTCGGGGCGGCGACCCTGAAAGGTGGCGGCAGGTGAAGCTCAGGTTTCCCGCTGCGGCATGGTGTGGTGTTGTCCCTATCCAAGGCGGATCTGCATCGCCGATCTCGTGGTTTTGCCGCGGATTGGTTCAGATCAGAGACGGTGATGAGTGTGCGGGATCATCTCGGCGGCTCTCGCGGTTTGGCGAGGTGGGGTGAGAGCCCTCCTCCCAGGCTCCAGTGGTGGCGCATTCAGGCAGTGGCCGATGCACCAGGGCTCCTACGATGGTACTGTTGTTGCGGTTGGTCGCCGGATCTAGGCGACTAGATTTGGGGCTTTGAAGGCGGTCGAGACAGTGCACAGGTTGTCAGGTGGATTTCTTGGGACGGGTCCGGGTGAAAACTTGGTCTTCGGTCGTTGGCCGGAGCCGGTGATGATGATGCCCTTATCATCGTTTCCTTCATGAAGGAATCATCGAGGTGAAGCTCCCAACCCCACCCAATACCTTCAGGGAAACCCTAGATCAGCTGATCGGATGACGGCATCATTCATGTGTTGTTACCCCCAGCGGATGGCTTCTTCGGTGGAGCGGTGTTTATTTCTACATATTCATGGCGGCGGTTCTCGGCGGCATGGAGCAGTGGAGGCTTGGCGTCAAATGTGTGGTGATGGACACGCGCAGGAGGTCGACGTTGTCTGGCGTCGTGGTGGCGTCGATGGCTGAGAGGCCTGATAAGGTCGATGTGTCAGTACATGCTTTGGGGATGGATCAAGGGAAGACGGAGGTGATGACCCTTTGCAGCGTGTGCGTGTGGGTACTCACTGAGAGTGCGCCGGACCGGAGTGTTACCCAGTCCCGCCTATGTGGCTTGGATGGGGCAACCGGCGTTAGATGTTAGGCTTTTGTGTGATGTCTGTTTGGTATTTGGCCCGGACATTCGGCACCCCTTCATCAAGAGGATAGAAGTAGAGAGAGATGTCGTCTAGATGGTGGCCTCGGACTTACTGTTGTATTTCTTTGTAAGGTCTTTATGTATAATAAATAATATGACCGTATGCATCTCCCAGATGCAGAGGCCGGGGGTGATTCCTCCTTTTCTAAAAAAAATTGGCTGGGCTCGTTCATTTTTTTTTCTTTATTTTGTCTATTTCTTTTACGGTTTTCATTGTTTTCTCTTTCTATTCTTTTTCTACATGTTTTCTTTATGTTTCTCATAAGCTTGCTTTTTTCTTTGGTTTTTTTGCTTATTTCCTTCAGTTCTCTTTGGGTTTTTAATATATATGTTTTGATTCCTTCCTTTTTCATATAAATTGTACATTTTTTATACACAAGAAACATTTATTATGCATGTTCAACATATTTTAAATACATGATTAACATTATTTTTGAAGATATGTTTTGATTTCTACATTTTTATACATATTTTCTATTTTTCTGTACACATGAAAAAATATATATGTTAAGCATGTTTTAAGATATATGTTTTCATGTCTACTCTTTTCCATATAGATTGGACATTTTCCGTATATACCTAAAACATTTTATTTCACGTAAATTCTTTTTCAATACATGGTTAACGTTGTTTCAAACACATGTTTTTGAATACATGTTAAGCTTTTTTGAAATAAAATTTAAAACACTTACTCGATGCATATCCACATTTGATTAGACTATGCTAACAATTGTTTTACGCTGTGTTAACATTTTTAAAATATAGTATTAACCTCTTTCAAATATATGCTTTGATGTCTATTTTTTTACAGACGTTCTTCTTTTTTTCTATATGTCATAAACACTTTTTCATAACTTTTTAGCAATTTTAAAATATAACTTTTTCAAATACCATGAATTTTTTCAAATACATGTTTTGATGTCTACTTTTTTCATACACATTGTACTTTTTGCATACATTGAAACATTTATTTATATAAGTTTATAATTTTTCAAATATATGGTTAAGTACTTCTTTAGGAATATGTGTATTTGGATATATTTTTTGATGTCTACTTTTTTAACATTGCATAAATATCATTTTTCAATACTTAAGTACTTCTTTAGGAATATGTGAATTTAGATATATTTTTTAGAATATAAGCAAAAGTAAATAAATGAAAATAAAAAACAAAAGTGAGTGAACTTATGCAATAGTAACGAAGCGAACGAACTTAAAACGAGATGAACAAATAAGCGCTCTTGGGCTGGCCCATTACAATGTCTCTTCAGGCGAGAGGATGGATGGTCTATCTCGTATGAGAATCATTCGTCTGGGCGCTGGGCTGGCCGGGCCGCATCGGGCGCTCATCTTACCTGGCGTGGCACGAGAAGCCCAGCTGGAGCCCAAGAGCGAGCCGACACCGACTAGGCTGGCCTCCGCCGCCCCCTATAAGATGGAAGACGCGGCATCGTCTCCTCCCCAATCTGAATCGCCTCGAGTCGGAAGCTAGGGTTCCAAAGGGTTTTCTTTCTCGGCGGTTCGTCGGAGGAGGTGGTGGCGGCGACCAAGCCGGCCAGCGTCGTCGTCGTGGACGATGAGGGGTCTCCGAAGGCCGGTTCGCGAGGTCGATGACCATGCAAGGGCGTCATGGTCGACGAAGAGGCTTCCTAAGGCCGGTTCGCAGGGGGCCATGGCAAGTGCAAGAAGGGTCCTCTTCAGAGAAGAACATGATGTCTCGAAGAGGAGGTGAGGTCCATCCTGTCCCGGGAAAAGCCTGACCGCTTCGACCGAAAGAAGAGCAAGTCGCCGGTTTCTTCAACAAGTTGAGGGACGAAAACTTCAAGTACCAGCAGGAGATCAAGGCTGAGTTTGAGGAGAAGGGCTACGTCGAGATCCCCGACAACTTCCGGGAAGACAACAAGCGAATCAACCATGAAGCTCACAGGAGGGTGTACCTGAAGGTGTTTGGCACCGAACCGCCTGCTAAGTTCCAGTAGATCGGAGGAGCACTGTTATTTCACCGTCTATCTATCCCTACTAGTAGTATTGAGTGGAGCACTGTAGTTTGCAGTATTTGTATTAATATCTACGCAAAAAAATTCTATCTATCTTATCTGCATGTCATGCACTCATATGTTGGAGCAATCTCTCTATGTTATTACTCCCTCCGTTTCTTTATATAATGTGTATTTTTCCTAAAAAATTACAATGTAAGGTGTTTTTTTTCCTTTTTCTCTCAGTTTTCCGTGTGTGTCCTTCCACCATAAGTATATGCCTTTCATAAGTAGTACGTACTACGTAGTCCCCAATAGAATGATAGTAAAAAAGAATCTCTCTTGCTGATTGCATGCACTCATATTTTTCTCTCTTTCATCCCACCAATTGATTTTATTCTGGTACGGCGGGATTCAGTTGCCTTTTATTAGTTCATTGGTTATTTAGTTGCTGCTAATTAATCTGCTAACTTCCTAATTTGTGAATGATATTTTTACCACAATTCTTCTCAATTATGTACCTTGGCTCATCGTGGACAAAAATACAGCTTATATATATATATATATATATATATATATATATATATATATATATATATATATATATATATATAAAGAAATAGATGGTGTAGTCAATATGTATTCCCTTGTGTCCAAGACGTTCTTCTTGCTTCATGTTCAATATAATACTCCCCCTGTCCCATAATGTAATGTCTTACATCATGGGCCGGAGAGAGTATGTTTGATTTCTGTTCAAGTAGGGGATGAAACTGCTCGTATTATAGGTCTTGGTGAAATAATGTCAGGTGAATTAGTCGAATTTGCAGAAGGTACTAGGGGAATTGCTCTGAATTTGGAATCCAAAAATGTTGAGATTGTAAATGGGCGACTGGTTGATGATACAAGAGGAAAGTTTTGTAAAAGCAACAGAAAGAATTGCTCAGATACCCGTGAGTGAGGCTTACTTGGGTCGTGTTGTAAATGCTCTGGCTAAACCTACTGATGGGAAAGGCAAAATTATAGCTTCTGAATCTTGCTTTACCGAACCTCTCGCTCCAAGTATAATTTTCAGGCGTATACGAACCCCAGCCTATAACTAGGGGGACCGTGTGTACCACATTGTTGCGTGTTCGAGTTATTCGTTGTGTTCGTCGCCGTTCGTATCGCTGTCGCCTGAAGTACTCGACATCGAGAGTGGGCCAACAATGAGCACCGATTTGCAAGGCGTGAATCACGGATCTGGAGTGAACCGTATTCGCCAATCTGTGTGTGGCGGGTCGAGGAGGATCGATCATGGCTGGCGGGAGCAAGCAACATGTTGTGTCGGCGAAGGAAGGCGCGCAAAGCGGGACCAACAAGCGGGAACTCGGCGGGGGCATACATGTTTCACGCTATGGCAGTGAACTCTCGTACAGCCGAGCGTGCGCACCGCACCATCTTCCTTGCACCGATTGTCGTGCTGCTGGCGTGCTCCGTTGGTGGAAAGGCCGGTCTGTCACCTTAGGCAAACGCCAGCGTCGCTCGCTGGATGTGGCCTCAGTCGCCCCACTCCAATGGACCATGCAATGGACAACACCGTGCGTCGAAGGCTGTGCTGGGAGCCGACGAGGCAACTTCCTGACTGTAATTTCCTCATAAAAGGCAGGGAAACTTGTGGGAGGTCCTTGTGATTAATCAGCGTGGTTAGGAGATCGTGACCGTGTGATACATGCATGTGTCCATGGAGAACTGACTAAGCGGCGACACGTGTGGGTTATGATAAGCCCGATTGCCAGCAGCTTCATGATGGGATCATATTGGTCGAGCGGGTTGCCGCTGCGGAGTTCGTGGGTGGCATGAAAGCGGCACGACAACTCTGAGACCTGGTGGTGCTAGGCCCGCGGAGTGCTCGGCATTCTACGGGCGTGTTTGGATTTCGCCCGAGTTAGCCCTGCCAATGCATGGGCGTGCCAAAAAATTGGCGAAGCTTTCGCCCGCCCGAGTCGCCAACTATTGGCGCCAAAGTTCACGTGAAAGTGAACTGGCGGGATGGGCTTTCGATGGCGTGCCAACTAATTGGCTTCGTTCAGCGATTGCCCATGCAGGTAGTCAATGCCAAAAATTGGCTTGGCAGGCTTGGCATCGATCCAACGTCCTCACAGTCGACACCGGCGGAGACATCGTTGTCAATTTCATGAGTCGCATCCACGCCGCTACCAGCACACGAAAACACAAATAATCAAAGCTAGCTGCGGTTGGCATATCATTTTTGGCAAACCATGCCCAGGATCATTCATCAAAATTTGATGAAATGCACAGCATTGGGTTTAAAGCAAATCAGTGTCAGCATTGATTGGTCAGCCAGGTTTGCCATCCTCAACGCTATTTCTGTTCAAAGCCCATTATATTTTCTTTTTTGCTAAATGCAAACTTTGCTGCTCTAATCATCAGCACGTTGGACTGATTAAATTCTCTAGATAAAACGGCTTGATCCCTATGTCTTATCACAAAAGACGGGGAGCTTATGTGTTTTCCTGCTCACGAGATATATGAAAAGCTTGTTTTCTTTTTTAAATTTAGCAAAAATGTGGAGGACGTCCAAGAAAACTAGGTGGAGACTCGTGCAGTTAATTAGTCTGAAGCTTTGTTCTTGACTTTTCTTTTCATTCTTTTCAGATCTACTGTTTCTAGAAGGGTCTCAACGAAACCGAATAAAAATAAAGCGAATAAAAATGAAGAGGAATAAAAAAACGCAGTGAAAACCGAGAAATAAACAAAATAATTGATGAAAAACAAAGAAAAGGAAAAAAAATAGTAAAAAGGAGAAAGAACCAAAGAAATACTGGTCAAAAAACAAGAAAAACAAAATAGAAAAACTGGAAACAAGTGGAAAACCAACTTTTTCCCTTCAAGTAGGTTGCGCCCTACTAATTTAATACTTCATCCGTTCCAAAATATAGTGCGTCTGCGCTTCCCGATATCAAACTTTGACCATTAATTTAACCAACGAGACCGACTGCGGCGGGAGAAAATATTATATAATTGAAAACTTCTTTTGAATACGGATTCACTGGTATAACTTTTGCTTCCGCCGCAGTCGGTCTCGTTGTTTAAATTTATGGTCAAAGTTAAGCACGAGAATAGAGGAATCACTATATTTTGGAACAAAGGAGTATTCTCTACGGTGACTCAGTGGCTAGCAGGACTACAGAGCAACCAGGAGATCCTGGGATCAATGCGTGTGTGCTCCCTTTTTCTACTCAGTTTTTTTAAGTATGCTATAACGGGCCTACATGTTATTGTAGGCGTAAACATTTTCAAATGCTTGATTACATTTGTCAAATACAAGATTAGCATTTTTCAAATACAAGATTTATATTATTTTTTAATGCCCGGTCAACATTTTTCTATACATATTTAACGTTTTCTAAATGCTTGATCATTTGTTTCTAAATGAAATATTAACTAGGTTTGAATAAATAGCCAACATTTTTTATATATACATTTATCATTTTGTAAATGCTTGATTAAAATTTTCAAATACAAGTTCAACATTTTTTGAATACAATAAAAGATTAATGTTTTTTGAATACGTGGTTTAAAATTTTTATACATATTTATTATTTTTCAAATGCTTGAATAACATTTTTAACACATGGTCAACATTTTTGTATACACATTTAACATTTTTCAAATGCTTCATTAAAAATGCTAATACTTTTTCACCTTTTTTAAATAGTTGCTCAAGATTATTTTAAAATGTTTGATTAATATTTTTTAAATACATGATCAAATTTTTTCACACATATTTTATTTTTTTTATATAATTTTCTTATACATGAGAAACGTTTTCTTTATACACGTTTAACATTTTTTATTTCTTGATTAGTACTTTTTCAAATATTTTATGGGATTTTTTGTAATATATTTACTTAGAATATTTGGAAGTATAAATTAGATTGTATTGTAGCAAGTCGGGGCACAAGAAATAAAGCAGCATTTTTCTTGCACATCCAGGCGAGTTAATAATTATTATTACCATCTCAGTTATAATAATTAAGGTGTTTAATTTGGCAAGCACGGAGAATGGAGAGTACTTGGGGACCCAATACATTCTTGTGATAATAGTTTTAGCAGGCTTAGGGTCATCAAGACCCGTGTACTCGTATAAATTCCTTTTTGATGGAACAACCACCGTTGAGTATTGCCAAAGAAATTTCAGAAAATCTAGCCAAGGGAGAAATGATCCGTTTATAAGAAAAACTTGGCTGGAAAACCCTACAAGGCCGGTTATATTTGAGAAAAAAAATGTGAAACACCTCGCAACATACCTACCGGTAAACAAAGATTACGGCTAAAACAAGCCACGTCGGCAAGCCTACCAAGTACAACGCACAGACAAATCACCCCCCTAAGCACCTCCAGATGTGGTATCATCATCGTCTTGCCTATGAGCTCACATGTCTGTATTGTTAGTCACAATGTTGCAAAATGCAAACTTTGCTGCTCTAATCATCAACACGTTGGACTGATTAAATTCTCTAGATAAAACGGCTTGATCCCTATGTCTTATCACAAAAGACGGGAGCTTATGTGTTTTCCTGCTCACGAGATATATGAAAAGCTTGTTTTCTTTTTAAATTTAGCAAAAATGTGGAGGACGTCCAAGAAAACCAGGTGGAGACTCGTGCAATTAATTAGTCTGAAGCTTTGTTCTTGACTGTTCTTTTCATTCTTTTCAGATCTACTGTTTCTACATGGGTCTCAACGAAACCGAATAAAAGTAAAGCCGAATAAAATGAAGAGGAATAAAAAGGAAGTGAAAACCGAGAAAAAAAAACAAAATAATCGATGAAAAACAAAGAAAAGGAAAAAAATAGTAAAAAAGAGAAGACCGAAGAAATACTGGTGAAAAAACAAGAAAAACAAAATAGAAAAACTGGAAACAAGTGGAAAACCAACTTTTTCCCTTCAAATAGATTGCGCCCTACTAATTTAATACTCCCTATGGTGACTCCATGGCTAGCAGGACTACAGAGCAACCAGGATATCCTGGGATCGACCTGTGTGTGCTCCTTTTCTACTTACTTTTTCTAAGTATGCTATAATGAGCCGACATGTTATTGTAGGCGTTAACATTTTCAAATGCTTGACTACATTTGTCAAATATAAGATTACCATTTTCAAATACAAGATTTATATTATTTTTTATGCCCGGTCAACATTTTTAGACACATTTAACATTTTCTAAATGCCTGATCATTTGTTTTTCAAATGAAATATTAGCTAGGTTTGAATAAATAGCCAACATTTTTATATATACATTTATAATTTTGTAAATGCCTGATTAAAATTTTCAAATACAAGTTTAACATTTTTAATACAATAAAAGATTAATGTTTTTTGAATACGTGGTTAAAACTTTTTTATACATATTTATTATTTTTCAAAGGCTTTAATAACTTTTTTTAACACAAGGTCAACATTTTTTGTATACACATTTAACATTTTTCAAATGCTTCATTAAAAAATGCTAATACTTTTTTATCTTTTTTAAATAGTTGGTCAAGGTTATTTTAAAATGTTTGATTAGTATTTTTAAATACATGATCAAATTTTTCACACATATTTTATTTTTTGTATATAATTTTATTTTACATGAGAAACGTTTTCTTTATACACATTTAACATTTTTAGTTCCTGATTAGTACTTTTTCAAATATTTTATGTGAAGTTTTTGTAATATATTTACTTAGAATATTTGGAAGTATAAACGATAGTAAACGAAAAAAGAAAAAGCGAAAACAGAAAAGCGTAAAAAAGCGAGGTTGTGCCTTCGTTGCACGTCTGGGCGGACCATTTAGGGGGCCAGCGTCTCAAGGAGAAACACGCTAGGTCTCGTATGGCGAGACATAGTGTTGCCGGCTCCTCTTGGAATACCCGTGGGCGTCTTGGCGTTGGGCTGGAGTCGCGTCATGGCGCTCGTGCGGCTGAAGAGCCCAATCGAACCTGGGCGGAACCGCGAGACAGACTCCATCGATCGTGGTTTGGTTAAATCGGACACCGACTATAATAACAGGGGATTGAACCGAATCGAAAACGAAAAGTACCCCAAATTGCTCAGCTAGATCGCGCGATGGCAACCGCCGGCGAGGAAGATCGGTTCACCGTTGCGGCGGACGAGGAGGACGAGGTGGTGGTGGCAGCGACCACGCCGGCGCGCCGCGAGGAGGAGGCTCCTCTTCCTCCTAAGGCCGGTTCGCAGGAGAAGGAGGCAGTGATCATGCCAGGGCGTCATGGTCGACACAAGGGGTTTCCTCCGGCGAAGAACATGATGAGTGAAGAGGAGGTGAGGTCCATCCTGTCGTGGAAAAGGACTGCCCCCTTCGACCGAAAGAAGAGCAAGTACGCCGGTTTCTTCAACAAGTTGAGGGACGAAAACTTCAAGTACCAACAGGAGATCAAGGCTGAGTTTGAGGAGAAGGGCTACGTCGAGATCCCCGACAACTTCCGGAAGACAACAAGCGAATCAACCATGAAGCTCACAGGAGGGCGTACTGAAGGTGTTTGGCACCGAACCGCCATTCTAAATTCCAGATGAATCGGAGGGGCACTGTTATTTAACCGTCTATCTATCCCTAGTAGTTGTGACCGGAGAACAACTATAGTTTGCACTTTGCAGTATTTGTATGTATTAATATCTGCCCTAAAATTTCCATCTACCTTATCTGCCTGTCATGCACTCATATGTTGGAGCAATCTCTCTATGTTATTACTCCCTTCCGAAGTGTATTTCCCTCTGTTCCTTTATACTCCCTCCGTTTCTAAATATTTGTCTTTCTAGAGATTTCAAATAATCACCACATACGGATGTATATAGACATATTTTAGAGTGTAGATTCACTCATTTTGTTCCGTATGTAGTCACCATTTGAAACCTATAGAAAGGCAATTATTTAAAACGAGGAGAATATAATAAGTTGTATTTTTCCCCAAAATTTTCACAATGTAAGGTGTGTGTTTTCTTTTTTCTCTCAGTTTTCTGTGCGTGCCCTTCCACCATCCAGTACATGCCTCTCATAAGAAGTACTACTACGTAGTCCTCAATATGAAGGTAGTAAAAATGGGATCTCTCTCGCACATTGCAGGCACTCACATTTCTCTCTCTCTCTCTCTCTCTCTCATCCCACCAATTAATTTTAGGGTAATGTTTGGGGCCGGGGCACCGGCCGAAGCTTCGGCCGGTCCACTCCACGCGCGCACGCTTGACCCACTCGTGAGCAACCACGTGGCGGTGCGGATCCCGCGGATCTCGCCTCATCTCCGTCTTGCAGCTCCACGGATCTCGCTCTCATCCTTGTCTCCTGCGTCCATCGTTGCAGCGCCGACGCCCGCATCTTGCGGTCGGCCATGGAAGGTCAAACCCCCCGTGCGTCCATGGATGTAGATCTCACCCCGCCATGCTTTAAAGCCCAGTTCGCCATTGGATGCAGCAAGGCCGTTGACCAATCCCCCACCCCCGGCGGTTGCAACTCCCACGCGCCTCGTGCTTCTGCCCTCGCCGCCGACGAGCCGGGCGGCGATTGGCGACACCAGAGGCTTCTGCAGAACCCGTTGCAACCCCTCATGTTGCAACCGTTTTTACAAAAAGCTTCATCCCCTTGATGGAAAGCTTCAACCAGATGTAGAGAAAGCTACAAGCTGTCGGCGCCATCGGAAAAGCTACAACCGTTGACATGAAATGCTACAACCTTCAATGAAAAAAGCTTCAGCGAAGCGACACAAAAAGCCTTGACCAAGCGCTGCTAAAAAGAAAAATAGCTACAACCATTGATAGAAAAGCTTCAACCGTAGTTGGAAAAAGCTCCAACCATTGAGATAAGCTACAACTAGACAATACGCCAAATCAGAAAAGTTGCAACCGCTAAGAGAAATGCTTCAATTGTATGCGTGAAAAGCTTCAACCGAAGCGACACAAAAAGCCTTGACCAAGCGCTGCTAAAAAGAAAAATAGCTACAACCATTGATAGAAAAGCTTCAACCGTGGTTGGAAAATGCTCCAACCATTGAGATGAAAGATACAACTAGACAATACGCAAAATCAGAAAAGTTGCAACCGCTAAGAGAAATGCTTCAATTGTATGCGTGAAAAGCTTCAACCGGCAACATTGTTTTTGTGTTGGAACCGGCTTTTTTTTACTACGACCTTGTGACATCTTTGCTTCAACCATGTGGATTTTTGCTATTACCGTCCACAGTTTTTGCTACATCCATTTTGTCACGGCGGCGAGATGTCGGTGGTGGGTTTCTGTGAATTCGTGGCGAGATCCAGCACGAAGGGGCAGGCGGATGTTGCAACGGTCGCCCGGCGAGCTACTACGGGTCATGACGAGCTGCAACCTCGACTGGCCGTAACCACGGCTGCTGCATCCATGGAGGTTTTCAGAAACACCACGAAGGCAGCGTGGGTGAGGCGGGCGACCAGCGGCGAGGCGGCGGCCGTGGCGACCGGCAGCGAGGGCGACCCGGTGATGAGGAGGCGAGGCGAGGCGGTCGGCGTGCTGGGGCGTCGGCAGCGCGAGGGCCGTCCCTTTCCCGTGTGGGAGGTTGAAGAAGGAGGTGGGAAGGAAAGGATCTGGCGGTGCGAGGAACCAGATCGACGGTTGGGGCTCGACCGGCCCAACCGTTCGGCGGTCTTGTGGCGCAGATCACTGCCCTTAATTTTATTCTGGTGCTTGAGATGCAGTTGCTTTTCATTAGTTCGCTGGTTGTTTAGTTACCACTAATTAAGCTGCTAACTTCCTAATTAGTGAAGGATATTTTCGTCCAAAATTCTTCTCAATTATGTGCCTTGGTTTCACAGCGTCCAAAAAATACACCTTATATAAAGGAGCAAGCAAATAGTTAATATGTACTCCATTGTACCTAGACATGCTGTTTGCTTCATGTGCAATATATAATACTCCCTCTGTAACGTCTTACATTATGGGAAGGAGGGAGTATGTTTGATTTCTATCTGACATAGTTAGGCATAGTTGATCAACATTGGTTTTGCGTGGTGAGGCAATTTCGTAAGTCATGAAGTTCTTTATTTGCTCACATAATTTAAAAATCACACTCGTGCAAATTTCACCGCAGTATTTGGCTTCATCAATTTGCCACTCAGTTGTTGTTCTTTTGGATCCGACCATACCTCTTCGGCTCCATTGTTGTTCTTTTGGATCGCTGTACATCTTCGGCCGTTTTTATCTACAAGCAACTTTATCTATCATCTATTGCTTTTCCTATGCTTATTATTCCTAACAATGAAATTATGTTGCAGCCAGCCCAAATTATTAGGCGTGCATGGGATATGTATAAACCGAGTCAAACCGAGTTCGAAAGTAAGGACTAACAAAGGGAAACCAAACGTATGTGAGGTACCGGTATCGACCATGGGAAGGATTGACGAAACCAAACGGAACAGGGAACCTTAACTTTTTATAGGTATAGAGAAGCCTTCCTCCTTCTAAATCTCAACCGTCAATCTTTATTGTTAACACAGAATTAACTAATATAGATGGATGACGAAAGGAGAATTAAGAAATCTTTCTCCCTTTATTACTGATTAGGTATAGATATAGATTGATATAAGACATCTCAAAGAACAAGGAAAGGACAACCAGGTTCTCAAAAAGCCAAATAAACTAAGTCTCCAGTATGAACCGAAGGCGTGCAGCCGCTACCGCTCCATCACCAAAGTCAGCCTGACATTGTATCCTCACGGTTAGAAGTCGTCATGCTAAGGTCTAGTAGGACCGACACCTCGAAGAAGGCATCATTTAGAAGCCTTGTATAGATTGAAAACGCAGTGCCGAACCATCTCCTGAAAAAAACTTCCGCCAACTTTGCAATGACGCGGAAGAAATGTCGTTGCGATATGGAGAGAGGGCACGAACCACCAGAGAGCGACCTGTCGCATCAGGGAGACACCCAAGGGAAGAAAATGAAGCCACAACTTGTCGCTGCCTATAATACAGACATGAGAACATCAACCCAATCCCCAAGGGCCGGCCTTCTGTTGTCGAAGCCGCTGGATGCCTGCAACACCACCACCGCAAAGAGTAGGAAACACTGGCGGAGCTTAGGCAAGGCCGAATGGGCCCTGACCTGTCCAACTTTGGAGCTTCTACTCCTATTATAGTCAGCCCATGGATCACAAAATGCTAGTTAGTAGCAGTCCTTACAGCGGGCCGCCCAACCTTTTGTGCAAGCTCCGCCACGAAAAGATCATTAGCTCAAGAACAACACAAAAGGCATGGGAAGCGCTTGCCCAGATACAAAAGGACCCGAGGCAGGCGTGAACGCCGTCTCCGAAATCGAGCACCATCCGTGGCAGAGAATCACAACTTCGGTGAGAGATCCGGAGGAAACTTATACAACACCACCATCACCTCTGGAGACGAAACACTGGACAAAGAGAGACCTAACTATGACACTAGACTACTGGACACAGGCGGAAACAAAGTCACGGGTTTCCCTTCCTCTCGCCACCGTCGAAACAACAATGGAGGTGAGGGACCCTGGAGATGTGCAATTCGGGTTGCTGTTCCTTATTTGCGGCGGCCATATCACGTCTGAGAGGAAAATTGATTCGCTCCTTGATTCATCAAAAAAAATTATTTTTAATATTTTCAAGTGGTCTAAGATTATGTTTTCTGTACATGTGAGTTTAACGTGTAATTGGCATCACACCAGTAATCCATTGTGACGAACGACCACCTTACTTGTGTATTAAGTGAAAGTATGCGATGTTTGAATGGGCATGATTTGCACTTAAAAATATTTGAGTGGGAGTTTTAGTTTCCTCCCATCTTGGAGCTTTTGGTAGGTCTTCGTTGTCCACCGCTTCAGCTGTTCCTAGGGTGGTGGCGACATCGCTTAATAAAGGCTCCTTCAACTTCTATGATTCCGGTGACTCGTCAGACACTGGAACCTGCTTGGCTAGATCGGATGGACATGTACGTCTCAGATGTCTTTCACTTGACCCTTCTCACGGTGGTGGTGGGGTGTGCCATAAGTCTCAATCGACTTTCTCTGGCTTTGATGGTGTGTTTGTCCTCGAATCTAGCGGCGAGATCGGGTAGACATGTTTGCCTTTCCCTAGTGGACAATGCAGGGGAGTGGGTTGTGTTTTCATTGGACGCGTCGATTTTGGTATTCCATCGAGCCAGCCGTACATCTAGGTGTGACCGACCCAACACTATCTTCTTCTTCGTCTGGGCGTGAATACTTGAGATTGACATCAACGACACTTGTTGACAGAGACCAGTGAACTACAACTTTATTGTTCCGATGACGGTGCAAAACTCCAGAGGCAATAACTTAGGTGCACCATCGGCATGTGTGGGATGGAGATGGCGGAGGATTCCTTTAGGAGTGGGTTGTATTTTCTTTTTTGTTTTGATGATTTCTGGTAATGATGATGTTTATTTGATTAATATTGAACCACAACTCATTAAAAATAATAATAATACATATATTGAACAGTAGTTTCTTTAGCACAATCCACTAGGTTTTATTAGTAACGATCATCATAATACAAAGAATATCATGAGGGAGGCCAGTCATGTGTGCCTCCCCTGAACTAGAGTAGAAGCAAACCTAGCTAGATTGCGGGCTTCATAATTTGAGCCTTTTTATGGATGAAATTACAAAAGAGTGAATGCGGATCTTGATGCTACAATTTCCCTGATCACAACTACATATTTGCCACCCTGCCTAGAGGTAATATCATTGATCGCACTTCGGCAATCCGATACAATGTGTAATCTCTGGACGTTAAGATCCATTGTCAACGCAAGGCCTTCTCCACATGCTAACGCTTCAAGAGTGGGAGAAGATCTACGACCCTGGTAAAACAAGAGCTGAAGCACCCAAGTAAAGGCCTTGGTCATCCCTGCATACCCCAACAACAACACCAGTCGTCCCAGACCTAGAAATTATGCCGTCCACATTGATGTTTACATACACCGCCCGAGCAAATTCCCAAACCGGAGTATTATCCTCCGGTGCCCCATGCACGGATGGTTTTATCAACTTCAACTTTTCAGATCATCTAGCTCGGAGATATACCGATTTACAAATTTATGCGTGGCGAAAGGAGTTTGAAAAATACTCTCGTGGATCACCTTTTTCCTCGCCGTCCAGACCGCCCACAAATAACTACCAAACGGACCAGCTATTCATGTGAACATGGAGAACAATCATGATTTGGGGTTAGGTTCATTCGTGGCCATCATATGCTCTAGCAAGTCCCTACGTCGAGGTATTTGGTGTGCGATACGAGCGTGAAAACGGATCGCTCCACGGCCGCGCCTGGCAAGCGCATCATGGGAGGTTATCCAGTTGCGGCCGGAGCAGCATTCCCATCCTCCATCCTCTACCCTCGTCACTGCCGGTCCGCGCCATTGGGCAAAGCCTGGCTGGTGCTGGCAGCGGCCTCTCTCCTCTCCGCAAGTGGGGTTTTGGCGTGGGCCGACGATCCCGGGAGGGGGCGCGGCGGCGCTGGGCAAGAGCTTGGAGGCAGCGGGTCTTCGGTTCTTCGTCCCGGTCATGGAGGGATGGTCGCGGCGGTGGCTCTCGCCTGGGTTGGCGGCGGCACGCCCCAGATCTGACCCGTCGGAATCCAGGGGAGTCCTGCAGTGGTTGGCCCTGTTGTTCTTCGTGCTCCAAAATTTTGATCCGCTTCATGCGGGCCTCCTCGATGGACACTGACGGGTTCCGGTCTTCCGCCCGGAGATCTCAGCTTTTGGCGCATGGCGCCACTGAATAACTAGATAAGAATTGATTCGGTCGGTCGTGCCCTCATCTTCAGCTAGAGAGGCTTCATGAGGGCATGGCACGAAGCGTCACTGCCTTGCTAGTTCCATGGGACATATGTAAGTATAGATTTTCACGACGTTGATAATGGTGAAGAAAGTCCTGGTGGCTACGATTGGAGACTTACAGCAGCGGAGAGGAGCTTTGGTTACGTTGAAGAATGGCGACACAACTTTTTTCCTATGTGTCGGGTGATGAAGACCTGCAGCGGTGGCCTTGGCAGGAGGAGGCGGCAACAGGTGGACAACATTTTTTGTGGTGCTTCCCGAGAACCGAGCTGTGATCTCCAGGGTGAAAGCCCAAGGTCTGGCCTTCATTGGTTGTTCCTGACAATGGTCTTGTAAAGGCATTGTTTTGGGATCTCGGGCTCTCTCCCACGTGAAAACTCAAGATCCTTGATTGGGCGACGACAACGCTTCACTAGTAGAAAAACCCCCTATCGTCCCGGTTGGTAAGGGCCTTTTGTCCCGGTTCTTGAACCGGGACTAAAATCGTTACTAATGCCCTAGACCTTTAGTCCCGGCTCAAACACGAACCGGGACAGATGGACCTCCACGTGGCCGATCTGCGCCCGAGCCGAGCGGGGAGGGCCTTTGGTCCTGGTTGGTGGCACCAACCGGGACCAAAAAACATCCACAGCGTCGACATATCGAGGGCTGGGGTTTTGTTTTTTTTTGAAAGGGGGGGTTGGGGGTTTTGGGGGTTAATTTAGGTGTTTCATATATTGTGTTAGCTAGCTAATTAATAGAGAGAAGTGTCCTCTCTTATGTTAGGTAGCTTGGTCGGCCTTCGCACTATACATAGAGAGGACCTCGACGCTTAGCTAGTAAGAAAATGAAGGAAACCATTAAGTCTGAAGTTAAGTCATGCATACCGAGAGAAGTGATCGATCGACCTCTCCTTCTCCGAGAGATTGGTCGAACAACAAGTTTTCGTATTATCTATCCGGCGCTACTACATACATATACAATATGTAAGATCTCTTACAATCCCCTAGCATTTGAAATCAACTTCCACATGGTAATCTCCGGCTTTATTGATGGCGTGGTCAAGAAAGAATCCCGCCAATTCCTCTTGAATTGCTTTAATGCGATCTTGTGGTGGAGTTCATTCCGCATCTGCCACGTCTAATTTGAAGAAGGGGTTAATACATATATATGAATGAAACTCAACAGAAATGATGGTGTAATAAAATGAAATTATGAATATTATTGCTTACGCACTTCATATTGTCTTTTAGAGTAGCCCGCTTATTTTTTAAGGGCCATTTGCATTTCTGTCCCTAACTCGAACCACCTAATCAGATATACCCCTAATTCCAAAGCCTGCTCAAAAGTGCCCCTCCGCCGTCATGTGCCATTATAGAAATGCCCCTCCGAGCCGTTTCCGTCCAGTCAAGGCTGTTTGACCGCTAACGTGCCGTTTATTTGACATTTTTGCCCCTCCTTCCGTACATCTGGGCCCAACTAACCGGTTCACTCTCTCCCCTCTTTCTTCTTCCTCATGACAGCGGGGCATTTTGAGCAAGAAGCTGGATCGGGCGTTTCCGCATGATGGAAGAGAGAGAGGGCACGCAGCGTGGTGGCGATAGATGCGTCAGAACGCAGCGGGCATGTCTTCTCTGACCTCGTCGGTGGCCGCCAATGTAAGTTTGTGGTCGATTTGGGTGATATTGCGGAATTAGGGTTCATCAATTTGGGTTGCCCTTTCTTTGATAGGTTGATGGCGTAGGGATAGTTCGGTTTCAATCGGAGTTCTACATCCACGATCGACATTACGTGGCCTTGAGGTTCGGTCGTCGGCGCCGGTGCCACAGCCGCGGGCTTATTCTGCTTTCGTCGTGTGTCGCACGGGGAGGAGCAAGCTCCGGCGAAGGTTTCTCGGCTGCCCTCTTGATGTAAGTGTTTTGCTTTTGAATGCTTGACTTGATTCTGCTCTTTCTCCTCTTTCTAATTCGAGCATTGATTTTGCGACTTCTGATGAATGTGATTGGGTTATGCGGATTGACCGCCATCGACCGAATGTGTTGGTCGTGCATTTGAGGAGCTTCATGCGAGGATTGGAGAAGAGCTGGCTAAAAGCTCATTATTTAGAGAGGAGGGTGATGTATCTAACCGAGAAGAACAAGAAAGCTGAAGCTAAAGATGAAGAAGAGGAGCGAGGTTATGCAAGCCTGGGGATTTATCATAGTTGTTGGTTTTAGCATGTTGGCCACATTTGTTTCTAGTTGGTCTAATAATCCATACTAAATGGATTTCTGTTTGTAGTGTATGCTTTGATGGAGCTAAGTTTGGGAATGTATTATCCCAGAATAATGTTGTGATTTGGGAATGATGTGATATTTCTATTTGGAAATGGTGAAGAATCTTGCTTGGCATTTTGAAAGTAGCAGCTCAAATGAAACTAGTAGCTGACCAAATGATACATTGTGTTAAAACTAGCAGCTCACAAAATATTTTGTCTAGCAGCTCGAAGATAGCATCTCACAAATAGCATAACTTCATAATAGCATTGCACATTGAAGATAGCATCTCACAAGTTCAGCATTAGATAAGTTCATAATTTTAGCGACACACTTAAGATAACAGCTAACAAGTTCACAAATAGTTCTTAAACAACAAAAACAACACAACACACTTAACATAGCAGCTAACAAGTTCCACAGATCTTTCATCTTCTTGCTCCTGGTGTTGCAAGCGAGGGTTAGTTAAGAGCCTTGAACTCCTCCTTGTGGTGACAGTTTTGCTCGCTTCTTTGCTTAGCTGGTTGCTTCGATTCTGAGATCCTATTGTAGGATCTGGTGCATATGAGCCTCTTCTTGGCTGGTGACATCCCTCTGTCAGCTGCCTTTTTGTAGTTCTTTCTTGGGCTAAAATTGAAATAAGAACATTAAATGAAGCAAAAAGTAAATTAGAACATTAAATGAAGCAAAAAAGGAAATGAGAACATCTGTAGCATTTTCACCTTACAGCTGATGACACTGTTGGTGCATCTGTAGCAATGCCAGCATCAGGTTCAACCTCTTTAGCATTTACAGCATCAGTTTCCTCCTCTGTAGCATTTTCAGCATCAGTTTCCACCTCTGTAGCATTTTCAGGTTCAGTTTCCTCCTCTTTAGCATTTTCAGGTTCATCTGTTGCATTTTCAGCCCCCCAGTGCTCTTCTTCCCCAAAAGCTGGGTCAATGGATTCCTTGCAGTTAGTGGCACGATGCCCAAGCCTTCCACACCTGCCACATTTCTTTCTCCTTCCTCCAAGTCCTTTTCCCTCAGATTTTGCCCTAATTCTTGTCTTCCTAGGTCTACCAGGGGCCCTGTTTTGTAATGGGCGGAACAATTTAAACCCGGGGTCCACCACATCCCCTTGTTGTTTGCCCTCCATTGCGGGCAAATTTTCAGCATAAGTAGCATTGAACCTAGCAATGAAAAGTACTCATGTACATCTTGATCAATCTCACTTCTTTGGGCCTCTCATTGAAGTAATAAAATACAAAGCATGTATGCAAGGCTGTCCGATTAAGCGCCACTTTCTACAAGCTGCAATTCCTACTTTCCAAATTTACTGGATATCTCCACTCTCTCTTTTCCTTGTCAACTGCTGTAATCTCGGCCTCATATGTGCTTCTTTTCACTATCTCCATATCAAGGTCCTTAGATTTTGCATGAAGCATTTTCATGACTTTGGGGATGATGATGTGGCCAATGAATGTAGCAGCTGCAATCTGCTGTCTGAGATCAAACTTTTCCATTATAAATTGTCTTATTTTGTCTAGCAAGTCCATACTGTGTACACCCTTCCATTTTTAATCTTTGAATTAAAGGACTCAGTTAGATTGTTATTAACAAAATCTATTTTGCACACTTCATTAAACAGTGACCTTGCCCATAGCTTGGTGTGATGCTCCTCTAAGTACTCTTTCACACCAGCCTTCTTTGTGTAACTGCCTAAGATGGTAGTTGTGTTTCTTTATCTTTGTATGTCAATGAGCGAGGGCCATAAAATTTCATCAAAGAATTTTCCTCTAAACTTTTTTGTGAAATTTGCAGCCAAATACCTCATGCATTCTCATGCTCCACACACAGGAACACAGCTTCCTTCTTGAGTCTCCGAGGCCTTTGCATGCATCGGTGTGGATAACAAGACACATTGGATGTCCTATAAGCTCTCTTAAATTCTGGAAAAACCAAGTCCAACTGTCTATATTTTCACTCTCTACAACTCCATATGCAAGCTGGGAAGATCCGATTTGCAAGCATCCACAACACATGCACTAACTAGTTGCCCTCTAAATCTGCCATTCAATGCGGTGCCATCTCTTTGCAAGATAAGGCCTACACCCATTCAAAAACCCTTGCCCGGCATGCTTTGAAAGAAACAAATACTCTTCTAAAGCACTCCTTACATCTACTCTTCCCATTCAGTTTGTCTTTATGCAGTGTGTTTATCAATGCTAACTACACTGCCGGAGATGCTTTCTCCACTTACGCCTTGAAGGTATACAATAAGCTGAAAAGAGTCAACCCACTTACCATAGATACTTGTCAAGTGCCATTTGCTTCCCATAGAATACTCTCATATATGGAACTGCCGGGCCATACTTCTTCTTCAAATTTTTACGTAGTTACTGTTGGTCCCACTTGAATCCTCTAAAATCCGGTCTTCTGACAAAGATCCAACCCATCTACTCTTAGTGACCTCAATCTCTTCCTCCTGTTCACCTTTGGGACATGTATGAGCTGTCTTGTTCACTTTAACCTGCATTCATGATAGTTCGGATACATGTCGGAACCTATGTGTTGCAACAAACAAACAAAATCTGATATCAATCTTGCTAACTACAAATGCATTGTTAGTTGCTATATTTAATACACAAGCAGTGTCTTGTGTCTCATTAAGGAGGCATGCATCCTCCATTGACACCTCTTATAAGCACAATGCACTTTGTCAACCTATTCTTTGTCACTCTTGTCAATCACAAATTCACTTTGAGTCTTTATTGAGAAGGTTGCAAGGGCATTTCTACAGTCTATGGCCTTTGGAAAATATTGTTCCCTCTTTCAAAGAAGGATCATCTCTATTGTATTGCACATCTGGTCTTTCCTCATCGGATGTTTGAGTACCCCATGTCATTGTCCTCCTCTTTCTCATCTTCACCTGCCTCACCAAACATGCCTTCGGGGTGGAACATAATCTTCCCCTCATCCTCTTTCTCCTTGCCCTTCTTCCTTGTTACAAACTGTGGAAACAACCTTTCATCCTCATCATCACTTGGCCAATCATCTGGTAGTCCCTCTTGATTGTATGGGTCACACTGAATCTTTATTATGAGAGGGAGCTGCATGCCTAGGAACTTCTACACTAGGTGTTCACTGGTGCCTGCATGGGCTACTGCCTCCACTATGAGTTGTTACTTTTTGCCCCTTGATTTGCTAGTTCTACCTTTACCTTAGACCTAGGCTGAGATCTTGTTCCTCTGCTCTCTGGCTCTCCTCTCTCCCTTTGTATGACACTGATTTCTAGTTTAGCGGGGAAAGAATCATGTATTGCAAACATGATACCAAGCTCATCATCACCTTTGGACGAGGGACCCATGCTGATTTGTCAATGTCCCGATGCACGAATTCCTTTGCATCGTAGACCCCATGGATATTTAGCAGCTATGGCAGATCTAAACTGATTGAAAGTCCATTGATTGTCAGCAACAAAAGGAAAAGAGAATCCTGTGTTGGATGCTTTTGTGCCAGCACTAGCTAGAAGTGTGGTTTCCATTCTACAATCAATGCAGACTGCTCTATTGGGGTCCATCCTCGATGACCATGGAAAGCAGAGCAGATCCCAACGCCATGAGCACTATGAACTAGGTCAACAAATTAAACTACAAGAACAAATCGAACTACAAAGCGGCATGAGGCGCATCAGATTACAAGAGATACTTACCCACCGAAGCATTAAATGCAGGCTGCGATGTGCTCCCTCGTTAAATGCGCCGCCGCATAGCTGCTGTCCCCATCCATCCCGTCGCCCTGTCTCCTTCACGCCGTTGCGAAGCGACCACAGTCAAATCGAAGCTCCACCGTGGCCGCCATCGGTAGATCTAGCCTTAGGAGTTGGGATCGGCCGGATCGGCGAGCTAGGGTTAGGGAATTCTGGCGGCGGCGATTTGGGGAGAAAGAGAGAAGGTGCGGCTCGGGTGAGAGAATGAGATGGAGAAGAGTGAACGGTGACCTGGGCGGATATGCGGAAGGAGGGGCAAAAATGTCAAAAAGCGGCGCTTACCGGTCAAACAGCCTTGGCCCGGGCCGGAAAGCAACGCGGAAGGGCAATTCTATAAAGGGAACATATGGCGGAGGGGCATTTTTGAGCAGGCTTTGAATTAGGGGCAAATGTGAGTAGTGGGTTCGAGTTAGGGACACGGATGTAAAAGACCCATTTTTAAAGTCGCGTTGTAGATGAACTACTTTGCACACGTAGTATCCACGATAATTATTCCTTGTTCACCTTACAAGCACTTTATGAGAAATAGAGGTCAATCAAGCGATAATGAAGCATTATAAATGGCATTGATGAAAGTATAGCTATAGAATCAAGCGGAGATCTTGGCAACTAGCTAGCTAGTAGTACTTACTTTCGGGTATGTATAGCAGCGTCTCCTTGACGATCCGGAGCTTCGGCGTGAACTGTTTCCAAACCCTGCAAGACAAAGAAAATAATTATTATTACTTGAGATATCAGGAAATGAATAAAAAGTTGCCGATATGGTGCGATAATGATCGATTGAACTTACTTGTTGAGCATTTTAGTCATGTCCGCATAGGTTTCGGGATCTTTTCGTCTCGAGTCTAAAGTGATTCTTGAAAGGATCGATATGGTTGACTAGAGGGGGTGAATAGGCAACTAACAATTTTAAGCTTATCTTTACCAATTTAAACTTTGCAATAATAAAGGTTGTCTAGATGTGCAACTAGGTGGACAACCTATATGATCTAACAACACAAGCTTACCACGAGCAAGCAAGGATAGGAACACAAATAAGCTTGCACAAGTAAAGGGATAAGATAACCAAGAGTGGAGCGGTGGAGGCGAGGATGTGTTACGAAGTTCCTTCCATTTGAGGGAAATGCGTCTCCGTTAGGCGGTGTGGAGGCACAATGCTCCCCAAGAAGCCACTAGGGCCACCGTAATCTCCTCACGCCCTCGCACAATGCAAGAGCCGTGATTCCACTATTGGTGCCCTTGAAGGCGGCGTAGAACCTTTACAAACAAGGTTGGGGCAATCTCCACAACAATTGGAGGCTCCCAACAACACCACGAAGCTTCACCACAATGGAATATGGCTCCACGGTGACCTCAACCGTCTAGGATGCTCAAACACCCAAGAGTAACAAGATCCGCAAGGGATAAGTGGGGGAATCAAATATCTTGTGGTGGAAGTGTAGATCGGACCCTTGTCACCCAATCCCGAGCAAATCAACAAGTTTGATTGGCTAGGGAAAGAGATCGGCCAAAATGGAGCTTGGAGCAACAATGGAGCTTAGAGAGAGAAGAGGTAGTCAACTAGAGGTTGAAGAAGCCCCTTATATGAGCGAGGAAAACATCCAACCGTTATCCACTTATTCAGCCCGCGACCAGCGATACTACCGCTCGGTAGCGGTACTACCATGAGACGCAGCGGTACTACCGTGGCGAACCACGGTACTACCATGACAACAGCACAAGCCGGGACTAGCGACTAAGGGTAGTACTACCGCTTCATGTGGTACTACCGCTCCCCTTAGCGGTACTACCACAATGCGAAGTCATGACACGAGAAGAGCGCGGATGAAATAAATTACATCCGTGCTAACTTCAGCTGAAAGCTGCGGTAGTCACGAAAATCCGACAGCGGTACTACCGCTCCTTAGGAAGCGGTACTACCGTGTGGCGTGCCTACTACCGTGAATCTCCGGTACTTGGTAGGAGGCCCGCGGTACTGACTCATAGGGAGCGATGTACTACCGTGGGCCCCAGCGGTACTACCCTTGAATGACGGTACTACCGTGGTGGCGCGGATGTAAAAAATCACATCCGCCCTACTACCGCACGGGCGGCACTAGGCTGAGCAGCGGTACTACCGCTCAGGAGGCGGTACTACCGTGGCACCTGCGGTACTACCACGTGTACCTGCGGTACTACCCGCCATCTGATGGCGATTGTCGATTTCCGCACAACCCACGATATGAAGGGAAGCTCCAAAGTGCAGGGAAAGGAGGGACAAGTGTGCGTGTTGATTCCACCTAACCTTTCCGGCGGACCCCTCTTATGATGCGGCTCTCCCTCGACTCAAATCCACCAAAAAGAAAGCGTGGGGCAGCGCCATCTTCAATAGTCTCCGAGGGGCACCGAATCGTCTCGAGCCTAGAGATGAACCATCTGAGGAACTCAAAGCATACGATTAGTTTGCAAAAGTATCGTCATCAATCACCAAAACACTTACGGGATAAATATGCCCTTACAATCTCCCCCTTTTTGGTGGATTGATGACAATACGGGATTTGCACAAGGATACAATAATATAGAGCAAAAGCAAACCCCTCCTCTCCAAAATATAGACGGGCTCCCCCTAGATGTGTGCACTCCGGATGAATGCTTTGGACTGCATTGCTAGGAAACATGGTAAAGAAAGGGAACCATGGGTTCAGAAACCCATGCCCTTTCCTCCCAAACCATCCAAGAAAAAGGATGATGAGGATTTTGAGCGCTTTGCTGAAATGATTAGACCCATCTTTTTGCGTATGCGGTTGACTGATATGCTCAAAATGAATCCTTATGCTAAATATATGAAAGATATTGTTACAAATAAAAGAAAGATACCAGAAGATGAAATTTCCACCATGCGTGCTAATTATACTTTTAAGGGTGGAATACCAAAGAAACTTGGAGATCCAGGAGTACCTACTATACCATGCTCAATTAAAAGAAATTATGTTAAAACTGCTTTATGTGATCTTGGAGCCGGTGTTAGTGTTATGCCTCTCTCTTTATATCGTAGACTTGACTTGAATAAGTTGACACCTACTGAAATATCTTTGCAAATGGCTGATAAATCAACTGCTATACCTGTTGGTATTTGTGAGGATATTACTGTTGTGGTTGCAAACATTACTATTTTAACGGACTTTGTTATTATTGACATTCCCGAGGGTGATAGTATGTCTATTATTCTTGGAAGACCTTTCCTTAATACTGCAGGGGCTGTTATTGATTACAACAAGGGCAATGCCACTTTTCATGTTAATGGTAATGAGCATACGGTACACTTTCCGAGGAAACAACCTCAAGTTCATAGTATCAACTCTATTGGGAAAATTCCATCGATTATATTTGGAGGTTTTGAATTTCCTCTCCCCTCTTGTCAAGAAGAAATATGATATACTTATTATTGGGGATGTCCATATCCCGTTGAGGTAACATAGTGTTATTCAAAATTTCTCCAGTTCCATGTTAATCGGAATGAGTTTGTTAACAAGACTTGATCAACCTTGTTAGTGGATTCTTTTTGATGAGCATGAGATGGATGAAACTAGAAGCACAACCTTCTGTACCCTATTTATATTTTATGTTACTTAGTAGAAATAAAGTAAAATAGTATTTTTCTGTCTGTCTCCCGATTTATCTGTGCAATATAAAAATATCCCGAAAATAAAAGTCCTCAGAATGCCATGCCAATTTAATATGATTTTTTCGGGAATATTTGAGGATTTACTGTGCAAAAATTACCATGGGGAGGCTGCCACGACCACGAGGTGGAGGCGCGCCCTACCCACAGGCGCGCCCCTGCCTCGTGGGCCCACGGTGGCCCTCCTCCACTTATCCCTGCACCCACCTTCTTCCTCTGCCTCCACAAACCCGAAAAACCAACTCAAGCTCGTGTTCCAACCGCTTTTGCTGTGATTTTCGATCTCCTTGCTCATAGCACCTCTCGCAAAACTGCTTGGGGAGATTGTTCCTTGGTATGTGACTACTCCATTGGTCCGCTTAGTTTTTGTTCTAGTGCTTTATTCTTTTGCAAATTTGTGCTGCATAGGTGACCATGTTCTTGAGCTTGCATGTCAAATTTATATGGTTCCAAGTAGTTCTAATGCTTGATATATGCTCTAGGCACTTGTATGAGTAGTTGCTATCAGTTTTATTGAAATTGGTTCACTTTTGTTTGAAGTTACTAAAATTTCAGAATTATTTCAGAAATAATGAAGAGACTTTTGAGGGGCTCGTCGAGAAGCTTCGAAGGAAAAACAAAAGGAAGAAGAGCAGAAGCCCAAATTTAATTTGCCTCGCACTTTTGAGAGGTCCGGCCGTGTGAATGGCCTTAGATGACTTCTTGAGGAGAGCCGGGATTTATGAGGATTTCTATGTATTAATTGAGAACGTCGGCCTCACCAACTTCCTCCGCGACCAACGACATTAGTATCTCTTACTCACAAATACTTTTGTGCAGAACTTCTACTTTTTCCCTAAGAAATCACCTCCAACAGTAGAGTTCCATTTATATGACATTGGTAAGGAGATGACATTAGCTGAATTTTGCGAGGTTTGCAATACCTTTTGAGGGCACCTTAGATGAACCACACCGTAATGAAGTGGAATCTTTTATTAACACTATCCTTTGTGGGAGAAACCAGGAAGGTTTACGATGCAAGAATTACTAGCATACATTTTCCTGTTCTGCGCTACTTTGCCTTATTTGCTAGTCGTTGCTTGATTGGTCGCGGGAACTGTGGAAACCTTAGTGTTCCTGATATTATTATTTTGTTCCATGGTTTATACCGCAATAACTCTGTTAGTATGGGTGGAATTGTTGCTAGAAGGTTAAGTCTGAACCGTGCTAAGGGCCCCATCTTTGGAGGCATTTATGCTTCACGCCTAGCTGAATATTTTGAAATACCTATTAGGCATGAGGAGAAAGAAGAAACAGCGTTGCCCCGTGCTTATTTAGATTATAAGAGTATGCTAGCGCATGATTTTCTTGTTAAGAGTCGCGAATGGGAGCTCAAATATAAATTGTACTTTGATAAACATCACCCTGAGACTATTACTTTGCCTGCTCCCTCTTTGTTTAACTTGTCTGCAGGTACTCACATTGTTCCATGGGCGGCCGTTCAAGCCTATCGGAATCCTGCACCAGCCCCGGAACCAGAGCCACAAGATGAGCCTCCACGACAGTATGTTTATTCTTGGGATCCTGAGGCAATTGCCCGGCCCGTGGCGGTCGAGTCCTCTTCATCACATTATGATCCCAACTATTCTGCATCGTAATGCGACCCGGCTACACCTACGGGTATCGGCCGGGCTATCCACGGCAATAGACCAACAGGCCACAAGCCTAAGCTTGGGGGAGTACGCATTTCTCACCGACATTACATTCATGTTCACACACACTCATTGCTAGATGTCGGTGCTCATACTCTTTCACTGTAATATCCATGCTAGTTTATTTTCTTTTTCCTGCTTTCTTCTTGTGTGTTTAATAAACCTTAAGAAAAAACCAAATTAGTAGTAGTTTATTTTTCCTGCTGTAGTAGTAGTAATTAAAAAGAAAACCCAAAAATATTTCCCGTTCTTCTTTTGCTTGTTGGAAGCTTTCCCGTGTAAATAGTTTTATTTCTTTTCTTTTCTTTGGGGAATTGATGGGAGAAGACCATGATTAAATTGTTGAAGTGGCTCTTATATGCATTATTGTTGATTTAACCAAGAGCCCATATTGCCTTGTCTTCCCTGTTTATTGAATGCTCATGATTCGAGCTTAGTCCAATGCACGTGCACTCTTATTATTATTCACATCGTTCGGTCGTGCAAGTGAAAGGCAATTATGATGATATATGATGGGTAGTGAGATGGGAAAAGCTGGTATGAACTCGACCTCTTTTGTTTTTGTAAATATGATGAGTTCATCGTTCTTGATTCAGCTGATTATGAATAAACATGTTTGCAATGACAATTAGAGATCATAGTTGCTTGTGCCATGCTTGATTAGCTATGAGTTATAATGTTTTACCCTGCGTGCCAACATGCTATTGAGATGATTATGATGTGGTTTGATAGGGTGTTATCCTCCTTTTAATGATTTAAGTGACTTGACTTGGCACATGTTCACGCATGTAGTTGAAACAAATCAACATAGCCTTCACGATATTTATGTTCATGGTGGATTATATCCTACTCATGCTTGTATTCAATGTTTATTAATTTTAATGCATGATCATGAATGTTGTCGCTCTCTAGTTGGTCGCTTCCCAGTCTTTTGCTAGCCTTCACTTGTACTAAGCGGGAATACTTCTTGTGCATCCAATCCCTTAAAACCCAAAGTATTCCATATGAGTCCACTATACCTTCCAATATGCGGTATCTACCTGCCGTTCCAAGTAAATTTGTATGTGCCAAACTCTAAACCTTCAAATAAACATTCTGTTTTGCATGCTCGAATAGCTCATATATCAACTAGGGCTGCCCTTATCTTCCGTGTTAGGCGGGTTATTCTCAAGAGGAGTGGACTCCTCTCCTCACTCACGAGAAAATGGCTGGCCACCGGGATGCCCAGTCCCATGCTTTATGCAAACTAAATCAAAATAATTGCAAACAAAACTCCCTCTGGGACCCATTGAATGTTGGAGGCACTCGTTGTTTCGAGCAAGCCATGGATTGATGCTTGTGGAGGAGGAGTATAAACTTTACCATTCTGTTTGGGAACCGCCTATAATTTGTTTAGCATGGAAGATATCATCATCTCTTAGTTGTTATGTTGACAATGAAAGTATGCCGCTCAAAATATAATTTATCTCTATTTCAAAACCGAACTCTGGCACCTCTGCAAATCCCTGCTTCCCTCTGCGAAGGGCCTATCTATTTACTTTTATGTTGAGTCATCACCCTCTTATTTAAAAGCACTAATTTGGAAACACAGGCGTCATTTGCATTCATTACTGTTAATTTATATCGGGTATGACTATGATTGGATCTCTTTTACCATGAATTACAATGTCTAGCCAGTCCTTGATCTTTGAAGGTGCTCTGCATTTATGTTTTGCGGTCTCAAAAAGGGCTAGCGAGATACCATCTTGTTATATCATATTATGATTGTTTTGAGAAAGTGTTTTCATTCGAGATTTATTATTATGGCTTGCTAGCTGATTATGTTATTGATATGAGTAAACATGAGACACGAGAATTATTGCAAATGTGGTTAGTTATGATCTTTCTGAAAACTTGAATGCTTTGGCTTGACATAAGTACAACAACAAGAGCAAGCGAGTTTGTAAAAGTTTTCTTTTTCTCTTTCGGTTTGTCAACTGAATTGCTTGAGGACAAGCAAGGGTTTAAGCTTGGGGAAGTTGATACGTCTCAAATCGTATGTACTTTTCCAAACACTTTTGCCCTTGTTTTGGACTCTAACTTGTATGATTTGAATGGAACTAACCGGATGTATTTGTTTTCGGCAGAATTGCCATGATGTTGTTTTATGTGCGAGAAAACAAAAGTTCTCGAGAATGACACAGAAACTCCACGGGATGTCTTATGAAAAATAATAAAAATCCTCGCCAAAGATGAAGACCAGGGGCCCACACCACAGCCCACGAGGGTGAAGTGCGCCCCCCCCTCTGGCGCGCCCCTACCTCGTGGGCCCCAGAGACCCTCGGCGCCAATTCCAACTCCACATATTGGCTTTGGGAGAAAAAATCGAGAGAAAGTTTTATCGCGTTTTACGATACGGAGCCGCCGCCAAGCCTAATCTCTCGGGAGGGCTGATCTGGAGTCCGTTCGGGGCTCCGGAGAGAGGATTCATCACCGTCATCATCATCAACCATCCTCCAGAGAGTAATTCCATCGTGAAGCTTGTTGGGCGGTGATGGGTTGGATGAGATTTATCATGTAATCGAGTTAGTTTTGTTAGGGTTTTATCCTAGTATCCACTATGTTACGAGATTGATGTTGCTATGACTTTGCTATGCTTAATGCTTGTCATTAGGGCCCGAGTCCCATGATTTCAAATCTGAACCTATTATGTTTTCATGAATATATGTGAGTTCTTGATCCTATCTTGCAAGTCTATAGTCACCTACTATGTGTTATGATCCGGCAACCCCGAAGTGACAATAATCGGGACCACTCCGGTGATGACCATAGTTTGAGGAGTTCATGTATTCACTATGTGCTAATGCTTTGTTCCGGTTCTCTATTAAAAGGAGGCCTTAATATCCCTTAGTTTCCAATAGGACCCGCTGCCACGGGAGGGTAGGACAAAAGATGTCATGCAAGTTCTTTTCCATAAGCACGTATGACTATATTGAATACATGCCTACATTACATTGATGAATTGGAGCTAGTCTGTGTCACCCTATGTTATGATCATTACGTGACGAACCACATCCGGCATAATTATCCATCAGCGATCCGATTGCCTCTGAGCTTTCCATATCTTTGGTTTACGGCTTATTTACTTTTCCGTTACTCTGTTACAATCACTACAAAATACCAAAAACATTACTTTTGCTGTCTTTACTTTGTTACCGTTACCACCAGTATCATATTACTTTGCTACTAAACACTTTGCTGCAGATACTAAGTTTCCAGGTGTGGTTGAATTGACAACTCAGCTGCTAATACTTGAGAATATTCTTTGGCTCCCCTTGTGTCGAATCAATAAATTTGGGTTCAATACTCTACCCTCGAAAACTGTTGTGATCCCCTACACTTGTGGGTTATCACCAGCATCTTTGCACAACTTCTGCTTTCAACCACCACAGGGCGCTTGTGGTGGCATTCTTGTGTCTTGGGACTGGACAATTAATGGGACAGTTAAGCGCAGGAACAACTTCTCTGTAATAGTGGCTTTCTCGTCGACACGATAACACTGCTTTCTCTCGTGATGGTCTATGCCCCATGTGATAGAAATCTAAGCCCAAGTTTCTTGACTCGATTGACAACATGTCTGATTTGGTTACCGGTGCTTGGATGGTGGTGGGGAACTTTAATATGTACCGCTATGCTTTTGAGAAGAACAATGCAGATCAAGCTGGATTTTAATGGAAGACTTTAATGGTGGATTAATAGTCATGGGCTGATCGATGTCGACATTGCTATGAGCACTTCACCTGGTCTAATAAGTGCGAGGGACCCGATGTTGGTTAAAATTTGGACTGCATGCTTAATGCTTATTTGTGTAATTTGGCGTTCTTGGACACTTCAGCTACCTCTGTCTCATCAGTCACTTCGGATCATGTGCCTATATGTATCGCTTTTGGAGCCACTATACCTCGTACCAAGTTTTCCCATTTTGAGAATCATTGGTTGCATATTCCCGAGGTTGACCAGCTTGTGTTGAACTCTTGGCAAGCCGGACACCATCAGATTTCATCATCAACATCTATACTGAATTTCAAGTTCAGACGGCTTCGTGCAAAAGTCAGACAGTGGGCTAAGAGTAAGGGAAACTTACAGCTTCTTATCGCCAACAACAAACTGCTTATTGACTTTTTGAATGCAATAGAAGAGAGATGGAAGATCACAGATCTGGAGTTCGTACTCCGTTTACATGCCACTTCAAAGCTCAAGACGCTGATCAGATGGCGGGCCGCATTCTGGCAAAGGAGAGCAAAGCTCAAGTGGTGGTGTACTTTTGGGGATGAGATTCGCGGTTTTTCCACATCACAGCTAGCTGCCATGCTAGAAATAATAAGATTCATGTGCTAGTCCAGAATGAAGTGGACCATTTCAATATTTTCCGATAAGCTGAATATTGCCACGGAGTTTTTTCAGAGCATCTTCGACAGCCGCCCGAACAACCCGCTAGCGGTTAACCTTGCTACAATCTATTCTCAGGTCGATAGGTGGATCTCTCCACTCTCGATCAGCCCTTCAGTTGAGGCTTGAGAGGAGATCCTTCGTGCTATCAAGCTTTCTCCGAACAACAGAAGTCCCGTCCTGGACGGCTTCACTAATGAGTTCTATAAGAAACACGCTTCTGCTCTCAAAAATGACATTTTGGCCTTCTTTAACGACTTCTTCCAGGGGAAAGCAGATCATGCGGCATCAATTAGGCATATATCACCTTACTTCCTAAGGTTGGGTCACCATTGGAGATCACTATATAGGCCTATCTCTCTGGTGCATAGTGTCATCAAGCTGCTCATCAAGGTACTTGCCATGAGGTTACAACAGTTCATATCTGCGTTGGTTCACTTCATGTTGTATGCGGTTTCATTAGAGGAAGGGCCATAGTGGAAAACTTTGCTTTAGCCTCTGAGCTAGTCAATGCGGCGTAGAAGAGGAAGATCCCCATGATCGTGCTTAAGCTTGACTTCAAGAAAGCATTCGACAACGTAAATTGGACCTGCCTTACCAACCTTTTGCAGCGAGAGGTTTGATGTCATTTGGGTCTCTTGGGTCTCCTCTATTCTTCACCCCGGCCAGGCCAAAGTGGTGATGAATGGCTGCCTCGGGAATGATATTCTCTTCAACTGTGGTGTTCGGCAGGGCGACCCGCTATCCCCATACCTCTTCATGGTTGCAGATATACTTCAACGGCTGTGTGTATCTGCAACGGTTGATGGGGTTCTGGAGAGTCCTATAAGTGGTCTGGATTTCTTTCGAGTTTTACAATACGCAGATGACACTTGGATTCTTACGAAGGGGAGGTCTCGTAAGCTGCATGGATCAAGGATATCTTGCAAGCCTTCTCGGACTTTTACGGATTACAAATTAATTACCACAAGAGTACTTTTGTGCCCATCCATATGAATGAAAGGCGATGCAAAGGAGGTAGCGAATATTACAGGGTGCCCTATCAGTTCACTATCGTGCAATTACCTTGGCTTATCCCTATCATCCACAAGATCTCCAACTACGTTACGATGCCTTGATTCGGAAGATCGACCGGCGCTTAAGCGGGTTGGCTGGCCACTTAACTTTCTTGGGAGGGCACCTCACTATGATTGATGTTGTTCTTTCATCCATTCCAAATTACTACATGGCATGTGTCAAGTGGAACAAGACTAGCCTGGCCAAAGTAGACAAGCTTAGGCGAAACTTCCTTTGGCAGAAGAAAGCTGATAAACAGCAGGCTGATTGATTGGTAGCTTGGGAACAGGTTGTGTCCCCCAAACAGTGTGGTGGTCTCGGGATTAGAGATTTGGAAGCACACAATGACGCCATTCTATGCAAGTTCACAAACAGAATTCTACAGGGATCACCAGTCCCCTGCTATCACTGGTTCCAGCGAAGATATCTGAACAAAAGATTGCCTGATAAGCTGAGGGCAATGGACACGCCCATCTGGAGAGCCCTGGCAAAATATATCCCTATGGTGCAGCAAACATCTCTCTATCACATTGGAGATGGGAAACTAACTGCTTTCTGGCAGGACAAATGGTGCTATGATGCTCGCTTCGCTCAGCTCTTCCCCACCCTATTTCCTTTGCTAAAGATAAACAATGCTCGGTTGCCTCGCAGTACCACGGCCGTTGGACCTTGGAGTTTCACCCCAACCTCTCAAGGACTGCTGCACGGGAGCTAGATGCTTTGAGTGAGCTGCTTGCTTCTACCCATGCGCCTTCTGTAGGCCTATCTGACTCTCGAGTTCACATCTTTTCTGACAAAGCCCGCAGCAATTAGAGATTTCTACAAGCTGCTCACTTTCAGAGGGGTTCTGTGGGAACCGGCGGACATGGTTTGGAACAAGACGATTCCCAAGAGATGGCGAGTTTTCTTTTGGCTTGCTCATAAAATGCGCTTGAACATCAAAACGATCATGCTCCAAAAGTAGTGGAAGAATGTTGAGCATCCTTTCTGTGATCTTTGCCTCGCGGAAGAAACTGTAGATCACATTACTCTCTGGTGTGCACCCACTCATTCTTTATGGCGAGAAGCTAGAGATACCTCGACAAGCAATAGCATCACACTCCTTGAAGTATTTTGTGCTCAAAATGAAGGCGGTCTGTCATCCTTTGGGTCATGCTTGATCGCTGCATGTGTTCTCGACTTTGGAAGGTGCATAGCGCTAGAATTTTGACAAAGTAACAATGCCGCATGTTGATGAAGGAAATATGCCCTAGAGGCAATAATAAAGTTTTATTTGTATTTCCTTATATCATGATAAATGTTTATTATTCATGCTAGAATTGTATTAACCAAAAACTTAGT
This sequence comes from Aegilops bicornis, assembly GCA_021605145.1. Taxonomy (NCBI): domain Eukaryota; kingdom Viridiplantae; phylum Streptophyta; class Magnoliopsida; order Poales; family Poaceae; genus Aegilops; species Aegilops bicornis. The sequence goes on from CM038673.1 coordinate 73,638,278, forward strand.
ACATGTGTGAATACATAGACAAACAGAGTGTCCCTAGTATGCCTCTACTTGACTAGCTCGTTAACCAAAGATGGTTAAGTTTCCTAGCCATAGACATGATTTATCATTTGATGAGCAGGATCACATCATTCTGAGAATGATGTGATGGACAAGATCCATCCGTTAGCTTAGCACTATGATCGTTTAGTTTGTTGCTATTGCTTTCTTCATGACTTATACATGTTCCAATGACTATGAGACTATGCAACTCCCGAATACCGGAGGCACACTTAGTGTGTTATCAAACGTCCTGGCGTAAATGGGTGATTATAAAGATGCTCTACAGGTGTCTCCGATGGTGTTTGTTGAGTTGGCATAGATCGAGATTAGGATTTGTCATTCCGATTGTCGGAGAGCTATCTCTAGGCCCTCTCGGTAATGCACATCACTATAAGCCTTACAAGCAATGTAACTAATGAGTTAGTTGCAGCATGATGCATTCTGGAACAAGTAAAGATACTTGCCAGTAACAAGATTAAACTAGGTATGATGATACCGACGACCGAATCTCGGGCAAGTAACATACTGATGACAAAGGGAACAACATATGTTGTTATGCGGTTTGACCATAAAGATCTTCGTAGAATATGTAGGAGCCAATATGAGCATCCAGGTTCCGCTATTGGTTATTGACCGGAGATGTGTCTCGGTCATGTCTACATAGTTCTCGAACCCGTAGGGTCCGCACGCTTAACGTTCGATGACGATTCGTATTATGAGTTTATGTGTTTTGATGTACGAAGGTTGTTGAGTCCGGATGAGATCCACGGACATGACGAGGAGTCTCAAAATGGTCGAGACATAAAGATTGATATATTGAAAGGTTATATTCGGACACGAATGGTTCGAAGTGTATCGGTATTTTCCGAGATGCAGGGAGGTTACGGAACCCCTGAGGGGTTACAGAACCCCGGGGGATTATGGGGCCTCATGGGCCTAGTGGTGGAAGAGAGGAGGCAGGCCAAAGAGTGGCGCCCCCCCCCCCCTAGCCCAAACCGAATTGGACAAGGGTTGGGGGGGGGGCTTTCCTTCTCTCCTCCTCCTCCTTCCCCCCTTTTCCTTGTGGAAGTAGGAAAGTGGGGAGGGGGCGAATCCTACTTGGAGTAGGACTCCCCCCCCCCCTTGGGCGCGCCTCCCCTGGCCGGCCTCCTCCTCCCTCCCTCCTTTATATACGTGGGGAAGGGGGCACCCCAAAGACACACAAGTTGATCTTTAGCCATGTGCGGTGCCCCCCTCCATAGTTTTACACCTCGGTCATATCGTCGTAGTGCTTAGGCGAAGCCCTGCGCCGGTAAGTTCATCAACACTGTCGCCACGCCGTCGTGCTGACGGAACTTTCCCTCGGCCTCAGCTGGATCAAGAGTTCGAGGGACGTCACCGAGCTGAACGTGTGCAGATCGCGGAGGTGCCGTGCGTTTGGTACTTGATCGGTTGGATCGCGAAGACGTTCGACTACATCAACCGCGTTACTAAACGCTTCCGCTTTCGGTCTACGAGGGTACGTGGACACACTCTCCCCGCTCGTTGCTATGCTTCTCTTAAATAGATCTTGCGTGATCGTAGGCAATTTTTTTAAAATACTACGTTCTCCAACAACTAATTCCTGGGCTGCTGTAGCAGAGATGCTCCGACTTTGGTGCACTAGAACGAACGACAGTTCTTTGCAAGCTTTTCTTCTGTGTATAGCAGATTCTCTATCGGCTGCTTCTTAGGCTGGTTCATCTTTTTCTTCTGTTGTACTGTTTTTTGATGCAGTGATCTCACTAGCATCCTCTTGTACTCAAACAATCCTCAGACCTTCTGGTCTGACTTTGGAATATATAAGGTAGACTGCGGCTTGCCTTTTATCCAAAAAAATATGATGAGAAGCAACCAACCATAAGTTCATATAATAAAATAATGCGTAATATTCAAACGGATCAAGAGACACAAAGGTTGAGCACCTATCAGGTACATAGATCATATTGTTTTTGAGGGTGGTACATACATAATATTTTGAGATTTGGTTAGATGAAAATATTTATTGGTACAAGTGATCACATATTTGTTGGTAAAATGAACATTTGTTGGTACAAGTGATCAAATATATTGGTATAAGTATCAAATATACAAGTGATCAAAAATATACACAAATAAAAGTGCCTTTATTGATACAAGTGATCAAATATATATCAACTAAAGTAAACACCGTGAAAAACGAATTTCTTGGTTAAATGAACATTTGTCACTGAGGTGGTCATCTCAAAGTTGAGGTGATGAGTACTGATGCATGCTGCTAATAGACAACCAAAACAAAGCAAATAAGTCAGTCGTCTTGATCTTATGCACCACTGGTGAACTGAAATTTCACATATCATAAAGTACAGGCTGAAATCCATAGGAAGTACATATTATGTGGTCCATCAAAACTGTAATGGCGGTTGACTAATTCACATATATTTAATTTGTGGAAGTAAAAAGGTTGCAAAGGGGCTAATAACATGTTCTTAGATGCATCGATCAATGTCTTGTTCATTCTTGGTGAGACTGTTGTAAATCTACTTCCCACAATCAAAGTTAGAATGTCGGCAATTGACTTAGTTATTTGTAATACTACCAACAAAATTTATATATGCACTGGAATATCCAGAAGAATGGTTGCGCTTTATAAAGTTTGAAAGTTAGGAGGACTTCACTCGATATATTTTATTCTATTATATTTTAATGTATATATTTCAAACCTTAAAATTAATTAACAAAGTTCAAAAACATAAATTCATTATATGTTAACCTAATACAAAAATGTGAGCACAATTTTAATAAAACTCTCAAAAAGATGTTCATGCCAATAAAGAATTTTTCCGTGTTTAATTGTCTTTTATAAATGTGTATACAATGTAAAACAATTGTTTGTGTAATGTAATTTTTTTTCATACCATTAAAAATGTACGTGATAATTAAGGAAAATGTTCCTACATTTCAGAAAAACGGGAGACATTTTTAAATGCTATATACAATGTATAAAATGTTTGCGTAGGTTATATAAAATAGACATGATATTTTTAAAGAAATATCACATGTTTTAATAAATTGTCCATGATATTTTAAAATGTTTAAACAGGCAAAAAAATGTATAGTTTACAAAATGTTTATTGCCATTAAAAAATGTGCAACATGTATTTGGAAAAATGTTACCGTGTATTAGAAAAAGTGTTCAAAACATGTATTTAAAAATATACATTATGCAGTTGAAGAATGTTCAATATGTATCGTAAAATGTTTCATAGATGCTCTTAAAATGTACATTGTGTACTGAAAAGAAGTAGACATGTACTTGGACAAAAAAGTGATAAAACCCGACAAAGAAACGAAAAAAGCAAAAAACCAAAGAAAACCAAGAAAAAGTAAAAGAAAATCAACGTGCAATAAAGAAAATAAAACCCAAAAACCATTGAGAAAGCAAAGAAAACAAAACAAAAAATAAAATAAAAATCCGTGAAAAATAAATAGCCAAAGAAAAAAGAAGTACAAAACTGGAGCAAAGCAAACCTACATAGCACAAATAAACTGTGCTACTAGGCCTGCCTGCGAAATGTCGGCTATAGGCGATTCCTATTAGGAATCGGTACAGGCGACATATAGTGCTATATCTATCAAAATCACTAATTAATGAGCATTCTCTGCAAAGGTCATTTCCACCTTTGTTCATTGCAATATGTCTTGTCGCAATCTGCGAGTTTTCCCTTTCGTAGATTCGTTTATTTAAAACATTTTATCTCTTAAACCGTGCGTTCAAATCTCGAACCATTTTCGCCGTTGGATTCCTTGCGTCGAGATCTATAAAACTAGATCCCATGTTGATATGTTTCGACGATATTTTTTCTTACAAAAGAACTAGACGAAAAAAAAAACGAAACAGGGACTATGTTTTTTTTCTTTTCAATGAGGCACAATTATGCATCTTGCGAAAGCAAATCTGTGCCTCTAAGAAAAGAAAATCCGTACATGTCGCGAAAACAAATACACGTTTCCCCTTTTCCGAGAAGTGCAGTTGTGCCTCTCACGGAAGAAAATCGTGACTCTATGCAAAATGAATTTTTTCCTCTTGCGAAAAGAAAAGAAAATGAAAATGCGTCTTTTTTATCTTTTCAAGAGGGATGATTGTTCCTCTCGCGGAAGCAAATCCGTGTTGGGGAACGTAGCAATTTCAAAAAATTTCCTACGCACACGCAAGATCATGGTGATGCATAGCAACGAGAGGGGAGAGTATTGTCTACGTACCCTCGTAGACCAAAGCGGAAGCGATCACAACGTAGAGGAAGTAGTCGTACGTTCTCCTCGCGATCCGGCCGATCCAGCGCCCGTTACTCCGGCGCCTCCGAGTTCTTGGCACACGTTCAGCTCGATGGCGCTCCTCGGGCTCCGATCCGGCCAAAGCTCGGGAGAGGGAGTTCCGTCGGCCTGACGGCGTGGTGGCGATCTTGATGTTCTACCGTCGCGAGGCTTCGCCTAAGCACCGCTATGATATGACCGAGGTGGAATATGGTGGAGGGGGCACGCACACGGCTAAGAGCGATCTCAAGGATCAACTTGTGTGTTCTAGGGTGCCCCCCTGCCCCGTATATAAAGGAGCAAGGGGAGGGCCGGCCGGCCCTAGGAGGTGCGCCAAGGGAGGGAGTCCTCCTCCTAGTGGGAGTAGGACTCCCTTTCCTAGTCCAACTAGGAAGGAGGAAGGGGAAGGAAAGAGAGGAGAGGGAGAAGGAAGGGGCGCGCCCCCCCTCCTGTCCAATTCGGACTCCCCATGGGGGCGCCACCTCCTGGCGCAGCCCTCTCTCTCCCTCTTGGCCCAATAAGGCCCATTACTTCTCGGGGGTTCCGGTAACCCCTCGGCACTCCGTCTTTCTCCGAAACTTCCGGAACCTTTCCGGTGTCCGAATATAGCCGTCAATATATCAATCTTTATGTCTCGATCATTTTGAGACTCCTCGTCATGTCCGTGATCACATCCGGGACTCCGAACTCCTTGGTACATCAAAATACACAAACTCATAATATAACCGTCCTTGAAACCTTAGCGTGCGGACCCTACGGTTCGAGAACAATGTAGACATGACCGAGACACATCTCCGGTCAATAACCAATAGCGGGACCTGGATGCCCATATTGATTCCTACATTTTCTCGAAGATCTTTATCGGTCAGACCGCATAACAACATCGTTGTTCCCTTTGTCATCGGTATGTTACTTACCCGAGATTCGATCGTCGGTATCAATACCTAGTTCAATCTAGATTCTTGGTAAGTCTCTTTACTCGTTCCGTAATACATCATCTCACAACTAACTCATTAGTTGTAATGCTTGCAAGGCTTATGTGATGTGTATTACCGAGAAGGCCCAGAGATACCTCTCCGACAATCGGAGTGACAAAACCTAATCTCGAAATCGCCAACCCAACAAGTACCTTTGGAGACACCTGTAGTACTCCTTTATAATCACCCGATTCGTTGTGACGTTTGGTAGTACCCAAAGTGTTCCTCCGGTAAATGAGAGTTGCATAATCTCATAGTTACAGGAACATGTATAAGTCATGAAGAAAGCAATAGCAATATACTAAACGATCAAGTGCTAAGCTAACGGAATGGGTCATGTCAATCACATCATTCTTCTAATGAGGTGATCCCATTAATCAAATGACAACACATGTCTATGGTTAGGAAACATAACCATCTTTGATTAATGAGCTAGTCTAGTAAAGGCTTACTAGTGACTATCTGTTTGTCTATGTATTCACACATGTATTATGTTTCCGGTTAATACAATTCTAGCATGAATAATAAACATTTATCATGATATAAGGAAATAAATAATAACTTTATTATTGCCTCTAGGGCATATTTCCTTCAATCCGTGCCTTCACGAAGAGTATAACTGTGCCTCTCGCGGAAGCAAATCCCGCATTTTTTTCCTTTTCGAGACGCACGACTGTGCCTCTCGTGGAAGTAAGTCTATGCGTCCATGAGAAGTAAATTTGTGCCTCTCGCGAAAGGAAAAAACATGTTTTTTATCTTTCCCGACAGACACGACTGAGCCCCTCGCAGAAGCAAATCCGTGCTTTCAGAGGAAGTAAATATATGCTTCTTGCGAAAGGAAAAAAAAGGAAAACACGTTTTTCTTTTCTTTTCCGAGGGGCACGACTATGCCTCTTGTCGAAGCATATCTGTGCCTTCACGAAGTAAATCTATGTCTCTCGCAAAAGAAGAAAAAAGAAAAACACTTTTTCCCGGAAATAATTTTTGTTTCGACTTCTTTTGTCCAAAATCTAGGGAAAATCAGGGAAAACCTGGAAATCCCAATTTTTTTGGTCTAAAAGCTGAAAATGCGTACAGAAAAAACCCAGAGGGAGCGCCCACGACAGGTGGTGGCCAGTAAGAGCGTGCCAAGTGGCGCCTCCCAGCCCACCAAAAGTGACCCTTACCGGTCCTCCAAAAGGAGCACTTTTGATTAGTTGCACTCTACAACTATATATCATTTACTGCGATTCGTATTATGGCGTCGGCAGGTATGGGCTGGCCCATTAGAGTGAATGCTTGCTCGGCCACTTGCTAGGCCGCTGGGTTCGTTCGCTCGCTCAGGCATTGTTTTGTATTAGGTTTTCTTATTATATTTACTGTACATTGGATGGGCTCGTGAACTGTTCTTTCTTCTAGCCCCCGTGTCGCCCTCCCGCTTGGGCGGCTCAGGTGGATACCCTAGCGCCCCCGCCACCGGGCACGTCCATCCTCCCCCTCCCCTTCGCCGCCGCTAGAGGAGGTCGCCGGGCGAAGCCCCAGGCGGATGATGGCGGTGGCGGAGGCTCTCTTCCCTCCCGCGCCAGATCAGGCGAGGCGGGTCACCCATGGCGCCGGGGTGCTCTCCCCTGATCTGCGTCGCGGCGGCGCGTCTAGGCGACGGCGCAAGGTGGCGGCGTGGTGCTGGGCGGGGGCGGCGGAGCTGCTAGGCTCCGAGGAAGATCTGGTGGCGCCGGCCGTTCGATGGGCTCGCGGGGTCATGGCGGCCTTGGTCACGGTGGCCGGCGGCTCGGCCTGTCGGCGGCGGCTGGATCCCGGGGCGGCGACCCTGAAAGGTGGCGGCAGGTGAAGCTCAGGTTTCCCGCGGCGGCATGGCGTGGTGCTGTCCCTATCCAAGGCGGATCTTCATCGTCGATCTCGTGGTTTTGCCGTGGATTGGTTCATATCAGAGACGGTGATGAGTGTGCGGGATCATCTCAGCGGCTCTCGCGGTTTGGCGAGGTGGGGTGAGATCCCTCCTCCCAGGCTCGATGGTGGCGCTTTTCGAGGCGATGGCGATGCACCGAGCTCCTCTGATGGCATGGCACTGTTGTTGCGGTTGGTCGCCGGATCTAGGCGACTAGATCTGGGGCTTTGAAGGCGGTTGAGACAGTGCACATGTTGTCAGATGGATTTCTTGGGACGGGTCCGGGTGAAAACTTGGTCTTCGGTCGTTGGCCGGAGCCGATGATGATGATGCCCTTATCATCGTTTCCTTCATGAAGGCATCATCGAGGTGAAGCTCCCAACCCCACCCAATACCTCCAGGGAAACCCTAGATCAACTGATCGGATGACGGCAGCATTCATGTGTTGTTACCCCCTTGGGGGCGGCATTCTTGGAGAGGCACTCAGGCTCGAGGGACCAGCGGATGGCTTCTTCGGTGGAGCGGTGTTTATTTCTACATATTCATGGCGAAGGTTCTCGGCGGCATGGAGCAGTGGAGGCTTGGCGTCAGATGTGTGGTGATGGACACGCGGGAGGTCGGCGTTATGCGGCGTCGTGGTGGCGTCGATGGCTGAGAGGCCTGATAAGGTCGATGCGTCAGTACATGCTTTGAGGATGGATCGAGGGAAGACGGAGGTGATGACCCTTTGCAGCGTGTGCGTGTGGTACTCACTGAGAGTGCACCGGACCGGAGTGTTACCCAGTCCCGCCTATGTGGCTTGGATGGGGCATCCGGCGTTAGTTGTTAGGCTTTTGTGTGATGTCTGTTTGGTATTTGGCCCGGACATTCGGCACCCCTTCATCAAGAGGATAGAAGTAGAGACAGATGTCGTCTAGATGGTGGCTTCGGGCTTACTGTTGTATTTCTATATAAGGTCTTTATGTATAATAAATAATATGACCGTATTCTAAAAAAAATTGGCTGGGCTCGTTCATTTTTTTTTGTTTTTTCTTTATTTTGTCTATTTCTTTTACGGTTTTCATTGTTTTCTCTTTCTATTCTTTTTCTACATGTTTTCTTTATGTTTCTCATAAGCTTGCTTTTTTCTTTGGTTTTTTTGCTTATTTCCTTCAGTTCTCTTTGAGTTTTTAATATATATGTTTTGATTCCTTCCTTTTTCATACAAATTGTACATTTTTTTATACACAAGAAACATTTATTATGCATGTTTAACATATTTTAAATACATGATTAACATTATTTTTGAAGATATGTTTTGATTTCTACATTTTTATACATATTTTCTATTTTTCTGTACACATGAATATATATATATATGTTAAGAATGTTTTAAGATATATGTTTTCATGTATACTCTTTTCCATATAGATTGGACATTTTCCGTATATACCTAAAACATTTTATTGCACGTAAATTCTTTTTCAATACATGGTTAACGTTGTTTCAAACACATGTTTTTGAATACATGTTAAGCTTTTTTGAAATAAAATTTAAAACACTTACTCAATGCATATCCACATTTGATTAGACTATGCTAACAATCTTTTTACACTGTGTTAATATTTTTAAAATATAGTATTAACCTCTTTCAAATATATGCTTTGATGTCTATTTTTTTACAGACGTTGTTCTTTTTTTCTATATGTCATAAACACTTTTTCATAACTTTTTAGCAATTTTAAAATATAATTTTACTAATTTTTTTTCAAAGACCATGAATTTTTCAAATACATGTTTTGATGTCTACTTTTTCATACACATTGTACTTTTTGCATACATTGAAACATTTATTTATATAAGTTTATAATTTTTCAAATATATGGTTAAGTACTTCTTTAGGAATATGTGTATTTAGATATATTTTTGATGTCTACTTTTTAACATTGCATAAATATCATTTTTCAATACTTAAGTACTTCTTTAGGAATATGTGAATTTAGATATATTTTTAGAATATAAGCAAAAGTAAATAAAAAACAAAAGTGAGTGAACTTATGCAATAGTAACGGTTTAACGAACTTAAAACGAGATGAACAAATAGCGCTCTGGGCTGGCCCATTACAATGTCTCTTCAAAGTGAGAGGATGGATGGTCTATCTCGTATGAGAATCATTAAATGCTGGTATTTGGGCTGGCCGGGCCGCATCGGGCGCTCATCTTACTGGCGTGGCACGAGAAGCCCAAATGGAGCCCAAGAGCGAGCCGACACCGACTAGGCTGGCCTCCGCCGCCCCCTATAAGATGGAAGACGCGGCATCGTCTCCTCCCCAATCTGAATCGCCTCGAGTCGGAAGCTAGGGTTCCAAAGGGGTTTTCTTTCTCGGCCGGTTCGTCGGAGGAGGTGGTGGCGGCGGCGACCAAGCCGACGCTGGCCGTCGTCGTGGGATGAGGGGTCTCGAAGGCCGGTTCGCGAGTCATTGACCATGCAAGGGCGTCATGGTCGACGAAGAGGCTTCCTAAGGCCGGGTTCGCAGGGGGCCATGGCAAGTGCAAGAAGGGTCCTCTTCAGGAGAAGAACATGATGTCTGAAGAGGAGGTGAGGTCCATCCTGTCCTGGGAAAAGCCTGACCGCTTCGACCAAAGAAGAGCAAGTCGCCGGTTTCTTCAACAAGTTGAGGGACGAAAACTTCAAGTACCAGCAGGAGATCAAGGCTGAGTTTGAGGAGAAGGGCTACGTCGAGATCCCCGACAACTTCCGGGAAGACAACAAGCGAATCAACCATGAAGCTCACAGGAGGGCATACCTGAAGGTGTTTGGCACCGAACCACCTGCTAAGTTCCAGTAGATCGGAGGAGCACTGTTATTTCACCGTCTATCTATCCCTACTAGTAGTATTGAGTGGAGCACTGTAGTTTGCAGTATTTGTATTAATATCTACGCAAAAAAATTCTATCTATCTTATCTGCATGTCATGCACTCATATGTTGGAGCAATCTCTCTATGTTATTACTCCCTCCGTTTCTTTATATAATGTGTATTTTTCCTAAAAATTACAATGTAAGGTGTTTTTTTTCCTTTTTCTCTCAGTTTTCCGTGTGTGTCCTTCCACCATAAGTATATGCCTTTCATAAGTAGTACGTACTACGTAGTCCCCAATAGAATGATAGTAAAAAAGAATCTCTCTTGCTGATTGCATGCACTCATATTTTTCTCTCTTTCATCCCACCAATTGATTTTATTCTGGCGGCGGGATTCAGTTGCCTTTATTAGTTCATTGGTTATTTAGTTGCTGCTAATTAATCTGCTAACTTCCTAATTTGTGAATGATATTTTAGCACAATTCTTCTCAATTATGTACCTTGGCTCATCGTGGACAAAAATACAGCTTATATATATATATATATATATATATATATATATATATATATATATATAAAGAAATAGATGGTGTAGTCAATATGTATTCCCTTGTGTCCAATACGTTCTTCTTGCTTCATGTTCAATATAATACTCCCCCTGTCCCATAATGTAATGTCTTACATCATGGGCCGGAGAGAGTATGTTTGATTTCTGTTCAAGTAGGGGATGAAACTGCTCGTATTATAGGTCTTGGTGAAATAATGTCAGGTGAATTAGTCGAATTTGCAGAAGGTACTAGGGGAATTGCTCTGAATTTGGAATCCAAAAATGTTGAGATTGTAAATGGGCGACTGGTTGATGATACAAGAGGAAAGTTTTGTAAAAGCAACAGAAAGAATTGCTCAGATACCCGTGAGTGAGGCTTACTTGGGTCGTGTTGTAAATGCTCTGGCTAAACCTACTGATGGGAAAGGCAAAATTATAGCTTCTGAATCTTGCTTTACCGAACCTCTCGCTCCAAGTATAATTTTCAGGCGTATACGAACCCCAGCCTATAACTAGGGGGACCGTGTGTACCACATTGTTGCGTGTTCGAGTCATTCGTTGTGTTCGTCGCCGTTCGTATCGCCGTCGCCTGAAGTACTCGACATCGAGAGTGGGCCAACAATGAGCACCGATTTGCAAGGCGTAGATGCGGATCTGGAGTGAACCGTATTCGCCAATCTGTGTGTGGCCGGGGTCGAGGGAGGATCAGTCATGGCTGGCGGGAGCAAGCAACATGTTGTGTCGGCGAAGGAGCGCACTGCGGGACCAACAAGCGGGAACTCGAAAGGGACGCCTGTGTTTCACGCTATGGCGGTGAACTCTCAGACAGCCGGCGCGGCGACCGCACCATCTTCCTTGCACCGATTGTCGTGTTCTTTGGCGTGCTCCGTTGGTGGAAAGGCCGGTCTGTCACCTTAGGCAAACGCCAGCGTCGCTCGCTGGATGTGGCCTCAGTCGCCCCACTCCAATGGACCATGCAATGGACAACACCGTGCGTCGAAGGCTGTGCTGGGAGCCGACGAGGCAACTTCCTGACTGTAATTTCCTCATAAAAAGGCAGGGGAAACTTGTGGGAGGTAATTGTGATTAATCAGCGTGGTTAGGATATAGTGACCGTGTGATACATTCATGTGTCCATGGAGAACTGACTAAACGAGCGACACGTGTGGGTTATGATAAGCCCGGTCGGCCAGCAGCTTCATGATGGGATCATATTGGTCGAGCGGGTTGCCGCTGCGGAGTTCGTGGGTGGCATGAAAGCGGCACGACAACTCTGAAACCTGGTGGTGCTAGGCCCGCGGAGTGCTCGGCATTCTACGGGCGTGTTTGGATTTCGCCCGAGTTAGCCCTGCCAATGCATGGGCGTGCCAAAAAATTGGCGAAGCTTTCGCCCGCCCGTGAGTCGCCAACTATTGGCGCAAAAGTTCACGTGAAAGTGAACTGGCGGGATGGGCTTTCGATGGCGTGCCAACTAATTGGCTTCGTTCCAAGCGATTGCCCATGCAGGTAGTCAATGCCAAAAATTGGCTTGGCAGGCTTGGCATCGATCCAACGTCCTCACAGTCGACACCGGCGGAGACATCGTTGTCAATTTCATGGTCGCATCCACGCGCTACCAGCACACGAAAACACAAATAATCAAAGCTAGCTGCGGTTGGCATATCATTTTTGGCAAACCATGCCCAGGATCATTCATCAAAATTTGATGAAATGCACAGCATTGGGTTTAAAGCAAATCAGTGTCAGCATTGATTGGTCAGCCAGGTTTGCCATCCTCAACGCTATTTCTGTTCAAAGCCCATCATATTTTCTTTTTTGCTAAATGCAAACTTTGCTGCTCTAATCATCAGCACGTTGGACTGATTAAATTCTCTAGATAAAACGGCTTGATCCCTATGTCTTATCACAAAAGACGGGGAGCTTATGTGTTTTCCTGCTCACGAGATATATGAAAAGCTTGTTTTCTTTTTTAAATTTAGCAAAAATGTGGAGGACGTCCAAGAAAACTAGGTGGAGACTCGTGCAGTTAATTAGTCTGAAGCTTTGTTCTTGACTTTTCTTTTCATTCTTTTCAGATCTACTGTTTCTAGAAGGGTCTCAACGAAACCGAATAAAAATAAAGCCGAATAAAAATGAAGAGGAATAAAAAAACGCAGTGAAAACCGAGAAATAAACAAAATAATTGATGAAAAACAAAGAAAAGGAAAAAAAATAGTAAAAAGGAGAAAGAACCAAAGAAATACTGGTCAAAAAACAAGAAAAACAAAATAGAAAAACTGGAAACAAGTGGAAAACCAACTTTTTCCCTTCAAGTAGGTTGCGCCCTATTAATTTAATACTTCATCCGTTCCAAAATATAGTGCGTCTGCGCTTCCCGATGTCAAACTTTGACCATTAATTTAACCAACGAGACCGACTGCGGCGGGAGAAAATATTATATAATTGAAAACTTCTTTTGAATACGGATTCACTGGTATAACTTTTGCTTCCGCCGCAGTCGGTCTCGTTGTTTAAATTTATGGTCAAAGTTGAAGCACGAGAATAGAGGAATCACTATATTTTGGAACAAAGGGAGTATTCTCTACGGTGACTCAGTGGCTAGCAGGACTACAGAGCAACCAGGAGATCCTGGGATCAATGCGTGTGTGCTCCTTTTTCTACTCAGTTTTTTAAGTATGCTATAACGGGCCTACATGTTATTGTAGGCGTAAACATTTTCAAATGCTTGATTACATTTGTCAAATACAAGATTAGCATTTTTCAAATACAAGATTTATATTATTTTTTAATGCCCGGTCAACATTTTTCTATACATATTTAACGTTTTCTAAATGCTTGATCATTTGTTTCTAAATGAAATATTAACTAGGTTTGAATAAATAGCCAACATTTTTTATATATACATTTATCATTTTGTAAATGCTTGATTAAAATTTTCAAATACAAGTTCAACATTTTTTTGAATACAATAAAAGATTAATGTTTTTTGAATACGTGGTTTAAAATTTTTTATACATATTTATTATTTTTCAAATGCTTGAATAACATTTTTAACACATGGTCAACATTTTTTGTATACACATTTAACATTTTTCAAATGCTTCATTAAAAAATGCTAATACTTTTTCACCTTTTTTAAATAGTTGCTCAAGATTATTTTAAAATGTTTGATTAATATTTTTTAAATACATGATCAAATTTTTTCACACATATTTTATTTTTTTTATATAATTTTCTTATACATGAGAAACGTTTTCTTTATACACGTTTAACATTTTTTTATTTCTTGATTAGTACTTTTTTCAAATATTTTATGGGATTTTTTTGTAATATATTTACTTAGAATATTTGGAAGTATAAATTAGATTGTATTGTAGCAAGTCGGGGCACAAGAAATAAAGCAGCATTTTTCTTGCACATCCAGACGAGTTAATAATTATTATTACCATCTCAGTTATAATAATTAAGGTGTTTAATTTGGCAAGCACGGAGAATGGAGAGTACTTGGGGACCCAATACATTCTTGTGATAATAGTTTTGGCAGGCTTAGGGTCATCAAGACCCGTGTACTCGGATAAATTCCTTTTTGATGGAACAACCACCGTTGAGTATTGCCAAAGAAATTTCAGAAAATCTAGCCAAGGGAGAAATGATCCGTTTATAAGAAAAACTTGGCTGGAAAACCCTACAAGGCCCGGTTATATTTGAGAAAAAAAATGTGAAACACCTCGCAACATACCTACCGGTAAACAAAGATTACGGCTAAAACAAGCCACGTCGGCAAGCCTACCAAGTACAACGCACAGACAAATCACCCCCCTAAGCACCTCCAGATGTGGTATCATCATCGTCTTGCCTATGAGCTCACATGTCTGTATTGTTAGTCACAATGTTGCAAAATGCAAACTTTGCTGCTCTAATCATCAACACGTTGGACTGATTAAATTCTCTAGATAAAACGGCTTGATCCCTATGTCTTATCACAAAAGACGGGGAGCTTATGTGTTTTCCTGCTCACGAGATATATGAAAAGCTTGTTTTCTTTTTTAAATTTAGCAAAAATGTGGAGGACGTCCAAGAAAACCAGGTGGAGACTCGTGCAATTAATTAGTCTGAAGCTTTGTTCTTGACTGTTCTTTTCATTCTTTTCAGATCTACTGTTTCTACATGGGTCTCAACGAAACCGAATAAAAGTAAAGCCGAATAAAAATGAAGAGGAATAAAAAAGGAAGTGAAAACCGAGAAAAAAAAACAAAATAATCGATGAAAAACAAAGAAAAGGAAAAAAATAGTAAAAAAGAGAAGACCGAAGAAATACTGGTGAAGAAACAAGAAAAACAAAATAGAAAAACTGGAAACAAGTGGAAAACCAACTTTTTCCCTTCAAATAGATTGCGCCCTACTAATTTAATACTCCCTATGGTGACTCCATGGCTAGCAGGACTACAGAGCAACCAGGATATCCTGGGATCGACCTGTGTGTGCTCCCTTTTTCTACTTACTTTTTCTAAGTATGCTATAATGAGCCGACATGTTATTGTAGGCGTTAACATTTTCAAATGCTTGATTACATTTGTCAAATATAAGATTACCATTTTTCAAATACAAGATTTATATTATTTTTTTATGCCCGGTCAACATTTTTTAGACACATTTAACATTTTCTAAATGCCTGATCATTTGTTTTTCAAATGAAATATTAGCTAGGTTTGAATAAATAGCCAACATTTTTTATATATACATTTATAATTTTGTAAATGCCTGATTAAAATTTTCAAATACAAGTTTAACATTTTTTTAATACAATAAAAGATTAATGTTTTTTGAATACGTGGTTAAAACTTTTTTATACATATTTATTATTTTTCAAAGGCTTTAATAACTTTTTTAACACAAGGTCAACATTTTTGTATACACATTTAACATTTTTCAAATGCTTCATTAAAAATGCTAATACTTTTTATCTTTTTTAAATAGTTGGTCAAGGTTATTTTAAAATGTTTGATTAGTATTTTTTAAATACATGATCAAATTTTTTCACACATATTTTATTTTTTGTATATAATTTTATTTTACATGAGAAACGTTTTCTTTATACACATTTAACATTTTTTAGTTCCTGATTAGTACTTTTTTCAAATATTTTATGTGAAGTTTTTTGTAATATATTTACTTAGAATATTTGGAAGTATAAACGATAGTAAACGAAAAAGAAGAAAAACGAAAACAGAAAACGTAAAAAAACGAGGTTGTGCCTTCGTGCACGTCTGGGCCGGCCATTTAGGGACGCGTCTCAAGGGAGAGCACGCTAGGTCTCGCTGTAAGCGAGACATAGTGTTGCCCCGGCTCCTCTTGGAATACCCGTGGGCGATGCGCGTTGGGCTGGGTCGCGTCATGGCGCTCGTGCGGCCTGAAGAGCCCAATCGGAGCCCTGGACAGACACGAGACAGACTCCATCGATCGTGGTTTGGTTCGTCGGACACCGACTATAATAACACGGGGACGCTGAACCGAATCGAAAACGAAAAGTACCCCAAATTGCTCAGCTAGATCGCGCGATGGCAACCGCCGGCGAGGAAGATCGGTTCACCGTTGCGGCGGACGAGGAGGACGAGGTGGTGGTGGCAGCGACCACGCCGGCGCGCCGCGAGGAGGAGGCTCCTCTTCCTCCTAAGGCCGGTTCGCAGGAGAAGGAGGCAGTGATCATGCCAGGGCGTCATGGTCGACACAAGGGGTTTCCTCCGGCGAAGAACATGATGAGTGAAGAGGAGGTGAGGTCCATCCTGTCGTGGAAAAGGACTGCCCCCTTCGACCGAAAGAAGAGCAAGTACGCCGGTTTCTTCAACAAGTTGAGGGACGAAAACTTCAAGTACCAGCAGGAGATCAAGGCTGAGTTTGAGGAGAAGGGCTACGTCGAGATCCCCGACAACTTCCGGAAGACAACAAGCGAATCAACCATGAAGCTCACAGGAGGGCGTACTGAAGGTGTTTGGCACCGAACCGCCAGCCTAAATTCCAGTAGATCGGAGGGCACTGTTATTTAACCGCCTATCTATCCCTAGTAGTTGTGACCGGAGAACAACTATAGTTTGCACTTTGCAGTATTTGTATGTATTAATATCTGCCCTAAAATTTCCATCTACCTTATCTGCCTGTCATGCACTCATATGTTGGAGCAATCTCTCTATGTTATTACTCCCTTCCGAAGTGTATTTCCCTCTGTTCCTTTATACTCCTTCCGTTTCTAAATATTTGTCTTTCTAGAGATTTCAAATAATCACCACATACGGATGTATATAGACATATTTTAGAGTGTAGATTCACTCATTTTGTTCCGTATGTAGTCACCATTTGAAACCTATAGAAAGACAAATATTTAGGAACGGAGGGAGTATAATAAGTTGTATTTTTCCCCAAAATTTTCACAATGTAAGGTGTGTGTTTTTCTTTTTTCTCTCAGTTTTCTGTGCGTGCCCTTCCACCATCCAGTACATGCCTCTCATAAGAAGTACTACTACGTAGTCCTCAATATGAAGGTAGTAAAAATGGGATCTCTCTCGCACATTGCAGGCACTTACATTTCTCTCTCTCTCTCTCTCTCATCCCATCAATTAATTTTAGGGTAATGTTTGGGGTCGGGCACCGCCAAGCTTCGCCTGTCCACTCCACGCCACAAGACGCTTGACCCACTCGTGAGCAACCACGTGGCGGTGCGGATCCCGTGGATCTCGCCTCATCTCCGTCTTGCAGCTCCACGGATCTCGCTCTCATCCTTGTCTCC
The DNA here is from genome assembly GCA_021605145.1 of Aegilops bicornis. NCBI lineage: Eukaryota > Viridiplantae > Streptophyta > Magnoliopsida > Poales > Poaceae > Aegilops > Aegilops bicornis. Next base: position 73,655,659 of record CM038673.1, read on the forward strand.
TGCGTCCATCGTTGCAGCGCCGACGCCCGCTTCTTGCGGTCGGCCATGGAAGGTCAAACCCCCCGTGCGTCCATGGATGTAGATCTCACCCCGCCATGCTTTAAAGCCCAGTTCGCCATTGGATGCAGCAAGGCCGTTGACCAATCCCCCACCCCCGGCGGTTGCAACTCCCACGCGCCTCGTGCTTCTGCCCTCGCCGCCGACGAGCCGGGCGGCGATTGGCGACACCAGAGGCTTCTGCAGAACCCGTTGCAACCCCTCATGTTGCAAACTGCTTACAAAAGCTTCATCCCCTTGATGGAAAGCTTCAACCAGATGTAGAGAAAGCTACAAGCTGTCAGCGCCATCGGGAAAAGCTACAACCGTTGACATGAAATGCTACAACCTTCAATGAAAAAGCTTCAACCGAAACGACACAAAAAGCTCTTGACCAAGCGCTGCTAAAAAGAAAAATAGCTACAACCATTGATAGAAAAGCTTCAACCGTAGTTGGAAAAAAGCTCCAACCATTGAGATAGAAAGCTACAACTAGACAATACGCAAATCAGAAAAGTTGCAACCGCTAAGAGAAATGCTTCAATTGTATGCGTGAAAAGCTTCAACCGAAACGACACAAAAGCCTTGACCAAGCGCTGCTAAAAAGAAAAATAGCTACAACCATTGATAGAAAAGCTTCAACCGTAGTTGGAAAATGCTCCAACCATTGAGATAGAAAGCTACAACTAGACAATACGCAAAATCAGAAAAGTTGCAACCGCTAAGAGAAATGCTTCAATTGTATGCGTGAAAAGCTTCAACCGGCAACATTGTTTTTGTGTTGGAACCGGCTTTTTTTTACTACGACCTTGTGACATCTTTGCTTCAACCATGTGGATTTTTGCTATTACCGTCCACAGTTTTTGCTACATCCATTTTGTCACGGCGGCGAGATGTCGGTGGTGGGTTTCTGTGAATTCCGGCGGCGAGATCCAGCACGGGGGGCAGGGGCGGATGCTGCAACCGGTCGCCGGCGAGCTACTACGGGGTCGCGGCGAGCTGCAACCTCGACTGGCCGTAACCACGGCTGCTGCATCCATGGAGGTTTTCAGAAACACACGAAGACGACGTAGGTGAGGGCGGGCGACCAGCAGCGAGGGCGGCGGCCGTAGGCGACCGACGGCGAGGGCGACCGGTGATGAGGAGGCGAGGCGAGGCGGTCGGCGCGTGCTGGGGCGTCGACGCGCACGAGGGGGCCCGTCCCTTTCCCGTGTGGGAGGTTGAAGAAGGAGGTGGGGAAGGAAAGGATCTGACGGTGCAGGGAACCAGATCTGACGGTTGGGGCTCGACCGGCCCAACCGTTCGGCCGGTGCGCCGGCGCAGATCACTGCCCTTAATTTTATTCTGGTGCTTCGAGATGCAGTTGCTTTTCATTAGTTCGCTGGTTGTTTAGTTACCACTAATTAAGCTGCTAACTTCCTAATTAGTGAAGGATATTTTCGTCCAAAATTCTTCTCAATTATGTGCCTTGGTTTCACCGCGTCCAAAAAAATACACCTTATATAAAGGAACGAAGCAAATAGTTAATATGTACTCCATTGTACCTAGACATGCTGTTTGCTTCATGTGCAATATATAATACTCCCTCTGTAACGTCTTACATTATGGGAAGGAGGGAGTATGTTTGATTTCTATACGACATAGTTAGGCATAGTTGATCAACATTGGTTTGCGTAGTGAGGCAATTTCGTAAGTCATGAAGTTCTTTATTTGCTCACATAATTTAAAAATCACACTCGTGCAAATTTCACCGCAGTATTTGGCTTCATCAATTTGCCACTCAGTTGTTGTTCTTTTGGATCCGACCATACCTCTTCGGCTCCATTGTTGTTCTTTTGGATCGCTGTACATCTTCGGCCGTTTTTATCTACAAGCAACTTTATCTATCATCTATTGCTTTTCCTATGCTTATTATTCCTAACAATGAAATTATGTTGCAGCCAGCCCAAATTATTAGGCGTGCATGGGATATGTATAAACCGAGTCAAACCGAGTTCGAAAGTAAGGACTAACAAAGGGAAACCAAACGTATGTGAGGTACCGGTATCGACCATGGGAAGGGATTGACGAAACCAAACGGAACAGGGAACCTTAACTTTTTATAGGTATAGAGAAGCCTTCCTCCTTCTAAATCTCAACCGTCAATCTTTATTGTTAACACAGAATTAACTAATATAGATGGATGACGAAAGGAGAATTAAGAAATCTTTCTCCCTTTATTACTGATTAGGTATAGATATAGATTGATATAAGACATCTCAAAGAACAAGGAAAGGACAACCAGGTTCTCAAAAAGCCAAATAAACTAAGTCTCCAGTATGAACCGAAGGCGTGCAGCCGCTACCGCTCCATCACCAAAGTCAGCCTGACATTGTATCCTACGGTCGAGAAGTCGTCATGCTAAGGTCTAGTAGGACCGACACCTCGAAGAAGGCATCATTTAGAAGCCTTGTATAGATTGAAAACGCAGTGCCGAACCATCTCCTGAAAAAAACTTCCGCCAACTTTGCAATGACGCGGAAGAAATGTCGTTGCGATATGGAGAGAGGGCACGAACCACCAGAGAGCGACCTGTCGCATCAGGGAGACACCCAAGGGAAGAAAATGAAGCCACAACTTGTCGCTGCCTATAATACAGACATGAGAACATCAACCCAATCCCCAAGGGCCGGCCTTCTGTTGTCGGTCCGCTGGATGCCTGCAACACCACCACCGCAAAGAGTAGGAAACACTGGCGGAGCTTAGGCAAGGCCGAATGGGCCACGGCCTGTCCAACTTTGGAGCTTCTACTCCTATTATAGTCAGCCCATGGATCACAAAATGCTAGTTAGTAGCAGTCCTTACAGCCGGGCCCGCCCAACCTTTTTGTGCAAGCTCCGCCACGAAAAGATCATTAGCTCAAGAACAACACAAAAGGCATGGGAAGCGCTTGCCCAGATACAAAGGACCCGAGACGGGCGAGACATCGCCTCCGAAATCGAGCACCATCCGTAGCCGAGAGAATCACAACTTCGTGAGAGATCCGGAGGAAACTTATACAACACCACCATCACCTCTGGAGACGAAACACTGGACAAAGAGAGACCTAACTATGACACTAGACTACTGGACACAGGCGGAAACAAAGTCACGGGTTTCCCTTCCTCTCGCCACCGTCGAAACAACAATGGAGGTGAGGGACCCTGGAGATGTGCAATTCGGGTTGCTGTTCCTTATTTGCGGCGGCCATATCACGATACAGAGGAAAATTGATTCGCTCCTTGATTCATCAAAAAAAATTATTTTTAATATTTTCAAGTGGTCTAAGATTATGTTTTCTGTACATGTGAGTTTAACGTGTAATTGGCATCACACCAGTAATCCATTGTGACGAACGACCACCTTACTTGTGTATTAAGTGAAAGTATGCGATGTTTGAATGGGCATGATTTGCACTTAAAAATATTTGAGTGGGAGTTTTAGTTTCCTCCCATCTTGGAGCTTTTGGTAGGTCTTCGTTGTCCACCGCTTCAGCTGTTCCTAGGGTGGTGACGACATCGCTTAATAAAGGCTCCTTCAACTTCTATGATTCCGTGACTCGTCAGACACTGGAACCCGCGGCTAGATCGGATGGACATGTACGCCTCAGATGTCTTTCACTTCGCCCTTCTCACGGTGGTGGTGGGGTGTGCCATAAGTCTCAATCGACTTTCTCTGGCTTTGATGGTGTGTTTGTCCTCGAATCTAGCGACGAGATCGGTAGACATGTTTGCCTTTCCCTAGTGGACAATGCAGGGGGAGTGGGTTGTGTTTTCATTGGACCGCGTCGATTTTGGTATTCCATCGAGCCAGCCGTACATCTAGATGTGACCGACCCAACACTATCTTCTTCTTCGTCTGGACGTGAATACTTCGAGATTGACATTAACGACACTTGTTGACAGAGACCAGTGAACTACAACTTTATTGTTCCGATGACGGTGCAAAACTCCAGAGGCAATAACTTAGGTGCACCATCGGCATGTGTGGGATGGAGATGGCGGAGGATTCCTTTAGGAGTGGGTTGTATTTTCTTTTTGTTTTGATGATTTCTGGTAATGATGATGTTTATTTGATTAATATTGAACCACAACTCATTAAAAATAATAATAATACATATATTGAACAGTAGTTTCTTTAGCACAATCCACTAGGTTTTATTAGTAACGATCATCATAATACAAAGAATATCATGAGGGAGGCCAGTCATGTGTGCCTCCCCTGAACTAGAGTAGAAGCAAACCTAGCTAGATTATGGCTTCATAATTTGAGCCTTTTATGGATGAAATTACAAAAGAGTGAATGCGGATCTTGATGCTACAATTTCCTGATCACAACTACATATCTGCCACCCTGCCTAGAGGTAATATCATTGATCGCACTTCGGCAATCCGATACAATGTGTAATCTCTGGACGTTAAGATCCATTGTCAACGCAAGGCCTTCTCCACATGCTAACGCTTCAAGAGTGGGAGAAGATCTACGACCCCTGGTAAAACAAGAGCTGAAGCACCCAAGTAAAGGCCTTGGTCATCCCTGCATACCCCAACAACAACACCAGTCGTCCCAGACCTAGAAATTATGCCGTCCACATTGATGTTTACATACACCGCCCGAGCAAATTCCCAAACCGGAGTATTATCCTCCGGTGCCCCATGCACGGATGGTTTTATCAACTTCAACTTTTTCAGATCATCTAGCTCGGAGATATACCGATTTACAAATTTATGCGTAGCGAAAGGAGTTTGAAAAATACTCTCGTGGATCACCTTTTTCCTCGCCGTCCAGACCGCCCACAAATAACTACCAAACGGACCAGCTATTCATGTGAACATGGAGAACAATCATGATTTGGGGTTAGGTTCATTCGTGGCCATCATATGCTCTAGCAAGTCCCTACGTCGAGGTATTTGGTGTGCGATACGAGCGTGAAAAACGGATCGCCCCGCGACGCGCCTGGCGAGCGCGCCACGGGAGGTTATCCAGTCGAGGCCGGAGCAGCGTTCCCCTCCTCCATCCTCTACCCTCACCACCACCGGTCCGCGCCGCTGGGCAAAGCCTGGCTGGTGCTGGCAGCGCCTCTCCTCTCCGCAAGTGGGTTTTGGCATGGGCCGACGATCCCGGGAGGGGGCGCGGCGGCGCTGGGCAAGAGCTTGGAGGCAGCGGGTCTTCGGTTCTTCGTCCCGGTCATGGAGGGATGGTCGCGGCGGTGGCTCTCGCCTGGGTTGGCGGCGGCACGCCCCAGATCTGACCCGTCGGAATCCAGGGGAGTCCTGCAGTGGTTGGCCCTGTTGTTCTTCGTGCTCCAAAATTTTGATCCGCTTCATGCGGGCCTCCTCGATGGACACTGACGGGTTCCGGTCTTCCGCCCGGAGATCTCAGCTTTTGGCGCATGGCGCCACTGAATAGCTAGATAAGAATTGATTCGGTCGGTCGTGCCCTCATCTTCAGCTAGAGAGGCTTCATGAGGGCATGGCACGAAGCGTCACTGCCTTGCTAGTTCCATGGGACATATGTAAGTATAGATTTTCACGACGTTGATAATGGTGAAGAAAGTCCTGGTGGCTACGATTGGAGACTTGCAACGACAGAGAGGAGCTTTGGTTACGTTGAAGAATGGCGACACAACTTTTTTCCTATGTGTCGGGTGATGAAGACCTGCAGCGGTGGCCTTGGCAGGAGGAGGCGGCAACACAGGTGGACAACATTTTTTGTGGTGCTTCCCGAGAACCGAGCTGTGATCTCCAGGGTGAAAGCCCAAGGTCTGGCCTTCATTGGTTGTTCCTGACAATGGTCTTGTAAAGGCATTGTTTTGGGATCTCGGGCTCTCTCCCACGTGAAAACTCAAGATCCTTGATTGGGCGGCATTTACAACGCTTCACTAGTAGAAAACCCCTATCGTCCCGGTTGGTAGGTTTTTGTCCGGTTCTTGAACCGACTAAAGGGTCGTTACTAATGCCCTAGACCTTTAGTCCCGGCTCAAACACGAACCGGGACAGATGGACCTCCACGTGGCCGGTGCGCCGAGCCCAGTAGAGGGTTTTGGTCCTGGTTGGTGGCACCAACCGGGACCAAAAGGCATCCACGCACAAGATATCGTGGGCTGGGGTTTTTGTTTTTTTGAAAGGGAGGGGGTTGGGGGTTTTGGGGGTTAATTTAGGTGTTTCATATATTGTGTTAGCTAGCTAATTAATAGAGAGAAGTGTCCTCTCTTATGTTCGTGCTTATCGACGCCACGCACTATACATAGAGAGGACCTCGACACGCTTAGCTAGTAAGAAAATGAAGGAAACCATTAAGTACAGAAGTTCGCCATGCATACCGAGAGAAGTGATCGATCGACCTCTCCTTCTCCGAGAGATTGGTCGAACAACAAGTTTTCAGACATTATCTATCCGACGCCATCGGGCTACATACATATACAATATGTAAGATCTCTTACAATCCCCTAGCATTTGAAATCAACTTCCACATGGTAATCTCCGGCTTTATTGATGACGTGGTCAAGAAAGAAAACCCGCCAATTCCTCTTGAATTGCTTTAATGCGATCTTGTGGTCGGAGTTCATTCCGCATCTGCCACGTCTAATTTGAAGAAGGGGGTTAATACATATATATGAATGAAACTCAACAGAAATGATGGTGTAATAAAATGAAATTATGAATATTATTGCTTACGCACTTCATATTGTCTTTTAGAGTAGCCCCGCTTATTTTTTAAGGGCCATTTGCATTTCTGTCCCTAACTCGAACCACCTAATCAGATATACCCCTAATTCCAAAGCCTGCTCAAAAATGCCCCTCCGCCGTCATGTGCCATTATAGAAATGCCCCTCCGAGCCGCTTTCCGCCCAGTCAAGGCTGTTTGACCGCTTAACGTGCCGCTTATTTGACATTTTTGCCCTCCTTCCGCATATCCGGCCCAACTAACCGGTTCACTCTCTCTCCCCTCTTTCTTCTTCCTCGCGACGACAGGGGCATTTTTGAGCAAGAACTGGATCGGGCGTTTCCGCCGCGGTCGAAGAGAGAGGGGCAGGGGCACGGCGTGGTGAGCGATGGGTACGTCGGGCACGGCGGGCATGTCTTCTACGACCTCGTCGGTGGCCGCCAATGTAAGTTTCAGGGTCGATTTGGGTGATATTGCGGAATTAGGGTTCATCAATTTGGGTTGCCCTTTGCTGATAGGTTGATGGCGTAGGGATAGTTCAGTTTCAATCGGAGTTCTACATCCCTGATCTGACATTCTGTGGCCTTGAGGTTCGGTCGTCGCGCCGGTGCCCTGGCCACGGGCTTATTCCTGCTCGTCGTGTCGCCTGGGGAGGAGCAAGCTCCGTAAGGTTTCTCGGCTGCCCTCTTGATGTAAGTGTTTTTGCTTTTGAATGCTTGACTTGATTCTGCTCTTTCTCCTCTTTCTAATTCGATCATTGATTTTGCAGCTTCCTGATGAATGTGATTGGGTTGTCTGGATTGACCCGCCATCGACCGAATGTGTTGGTCGTGCATTTGAGGAGCTTCATGCAGGATTGGAGAAGAGCTGGCTAAAAGCTCATTATTTAGAGAGGAGGGTGATGTATCTAACCGAGAAGAACAAGAAACTGAAGCTAAAGATGAAGAAGAGGAACGAGGTTATGCAAGCCTGGGGATTTATCATAGTTGTTGGTTTTAGCATGTTGGCCACATTTGTTTCTAGTTGGTCTAATAATCCATACTAAATGGATTTCTGTTTGTAGTGTATGCTTTGATGGAGCTAAGTTTGGGAATGTATTATCCCAGAATAATGTTGTGATTTGGGAATGATGTGATATTTCTATTTGGAAATGACTGAAGAATCTTGCTTGGCATTTTGAAAGTAGCAGCTCAAATGAAACTAGTAGCTGACCAAATGATCTGTTGTGTTAAAACTAGCAGCTCACAAAATATTTTGTCTAGCAGCTCAGAAGATAGCATCTCACAAATAGCATAACTTCATAATAGCATTGCACATTGAAGATAGCATCTCACAAGTTCAGCATTAGATAAGTTCATAATTTTAGCAGCACACTTAAGATAACAGCTAACAAGTTCACAAATAGTTCTTAAACAACAAAAACAACACAACACACTTAACATAGCAGCTAACAAGTTCACAGATCTTTCATCTTCTTGCTCCTGGTGTTGCAAGCAGGGTTAGTTAAGAGCCTTGAACTCCTCCTTGTGGTGACAGTTTTGCTCGCTTCTTTGCTTAGCTGGTTGCTTTCAGCCATGCATCCTATTGTAGGATCCGTGCATACTTGAGCCTCTTCTTGGCTGGTGACATCCCTCTGTCAGCTGCCTTTTGTAGTTCTTTCTTGGGCTAAAATTGAAATAAGAACATTAAATGAAGCAAAAGTAAATTAGAACATTAAATGAAGCAAAAAGGAAATGAGAACATCTCAGAGCATTTTCACCTTACAAATGATGACACTGTTGGTGCATCTCAGAAGTAATGCCAAAGATCGTGTTCAACCTCTTTAGCATTTACAAGATCAGTTTCCTCCTCAGTAGCATTTTCAAAGATCAGTTTCCACCTCTGTAGCATTTTCTGTGTTCAGTTTCCTCCTCTTTAGCATTTTCAGGTTCATCTGTTGCATTTTCAGCCCCCCAGTGCTCTTCTTCCCCAAAAGATGGGTCAATGGATTCCTTGCAGTTAGTGGCACGATGCCCAAGCCTTCCACACCTGCCACATTTCTTTCTCCTTCCTCCAAGTCCTTTTCCCTCAGATTTTGCCCTAATTCTTGTCTTCCTAGGTCTACCAGGGCCCTGCTTTTGTAATGGAGCGTATAATTTAAACCTGTGGTCCACCACATCCCACCGTTGTTTGCCCTCCATTGCGTGCAAATTTTCAGCATAAGTAGCATTGAACCTAGCAATGTAAAAGTACTCATGTACATACTGATCAATCTCACTTATCGGGCCTCTCATTGAAGTAATAAAATACAAAGCATGTATGCAAGGCTGTCCAGCTTAATCGCCACTTTCTACAACCGCAATTCCTACTTTCCAAATTTCATCGGATATCTCCACTCTCTCTTTCCTTGTCAACTCACTGTAATCTCGGCCTCATATGTGCTTCTTTTCACTATCTCCATATCAAGGTCCTTAGATTTTGCATGAAGCATTTTCATGACTTTGGGGATGATGATGTGGCTAATGAATGTAGCAGCTGCAATCATTGTCTGAGATCAAACTTTTCCATTATAAATTGTCTTATTTTGTCTAGCAAGTCCACAATGTGTACACCCTTCCATTTTTAATCTTTTGAATTGAAGGACTCAAAGCTAGATTGTTATTAACAAAATCTATTTTGCACACTTCATTAAACAAAGGACCTTGCCCATAGCTTGGTGTGATGCTCCTCTAAGTACTCTTTCACACCAGCCTTACTGTAACCGCCTAAGATGGTAGTTGTGTTTCTTTATGTCAGTATGTCAATGAGCAGGCCATAAATTTTCATCAAAGAATTTTCCTCTAAACTTTTTTGTGAAATTTGCAGCCAAATGCCTCATGCATTCTCTGTGCTCCACACTGGGAACACAGCTTCCATCGCAGCCTCCGTGCCTTTGCATGCATCAGTGGATAACAAGACCTGTTGGATGTCCTATAAGCTCTCTTAAATTCTGGAAAACCAAGTCCAACTGCCTATATTTTCACTCTCTACACTCCATATGCAACTGGAAGATCCAGCTTGCAAGCATCCACAAGACATGCACTAACTAGTTGCCCTCTAAATCTGCCATTCAATGCAAGTGCCATCTATCGCAAGATAAGGCCTACACCCATTCAAAAACCCTTGCCAAAGATGCTTTGAAAGAAACAAATACTCTTCTAAAGCACTCCTTCCGCTTCACTCTTCCCATTCAGTTTGTAATTGCATGCAGTGTGTTTATCAATGCTAACTACACCGCCAGGAGATGCTTTCTCCACTTCGCCTTTGAAGGTATACAATAACCTAAAAGAGTCAACCCACTTACCATAGATACCGCCAAGTGCCATTTGCTTCCCATAGAATACTCTCATATATGGAACTGCCAGCCATACTTCTTCTTCAAATTTTTCTGTAGTTCTGTTGGTCCCACTTCAATCCTCTAAAATCCGTGTCTTCACAAAGATCAAGAACCCATCTACTCTTAGTCGACCTCAATCTCTTCCTCCCTGCTCACACCGGGACATGTATGAGCTGTCTTGTTCACTTTAACTCGCATTCATGATAGTTCGTATACATGTCGTAACCTATGTGTTGCAACAAACAAACAAAATACAAGATCAATGTCGCTAACTACAAATGCATTGTTAGTTGCTATATTTAATACCGAAATAAAGGTGTCAGGTCTCATTAAGGAGGCATGCATCCTCCATTGACACCTCTTATAAGCACAATGCAATCGTCAACCTATTATCATACTCTTGTCAATCACAAATTCACTTTGAGTCTTTATTGAGAAGGTTGCAAGGGCATTTCTACAGCCTATGGCATCGGAAAATATTGTTCCCTCTTTCAAAGAAGGATCATCTCTATTGTATTGCACATCTGGTCTTTCCTCATCGATGTTTCAGAGTACCCCATGTCATTGTCCTCCTCTTTCTCATCTTCACCGCCTCACCAAACATGCCTTCGTGGGGTGGAACATAATCTTCCCCTCATCCTCTTTCTCCTTGCCCTTCTTCCTTGTTACAAACTGTGGAAACAACCTTTCATCCTCATCATCACTTGGCCAATCATCTGGTAGTCCCTCTTCAGTGTATGGGTCACCTGAATCTTTATTATGAGAGGGAGCTGCATGCCTAGGAACTTCTACACTAGGTGTTCCTGGTGCCTGCATGGAACTGCTGCCTCCACTATGAGTTGTTACTTTTTTGCCCCTTGATTTGCTAGTTCTACCTTTACCTGTAGACCTAGACTGAGATCTTGTTCCTCCGCTCTCCGCTCTCCTCTCTCCCTTTGTATGACACTGATTTCTAGTTTAGCAGGAAAGAATCATGTATTGCAAACATGATACCAAGCTCATCATCACACCGGACAGGACCCATGCTGATTTGTCAATGTCCCAAGACTGAATTCCAATCGCATCGTGTAGACCCCATGGATATTTAGCAGCTATGGCAGATCTAAACTGATTGAAAGTCCATTGATTGTCGAACAAAAGGAAAAGAGAATCCTGTGTTGGATGCTTTTGTGCCAAAGACTAGCTAGAAGTGTGGTTTCCATTCTACAATCAATGCAGATCGCTCTATTGGGGTCCATCCTACGATGACCATGGAAAACAGATGCATCCCAACGCCATGAGCACTATGAACTAGGTCAACAAATTAAACTACAAGAACAAATCGAACTACAAACGGCATGAGATCGCATCGATTACAAGAGATACTTACCCAGCCAAGCATTCGCCTCAGAAGCTGCAGCAGTGCTCCCTCGCTCGTCAGCCGCCAAGAATCGCTGTCCCCATCCATCCTGTCACTGCCTCCTTCACGCTGCTGCAGAGCGACAGCCAACCGAAGCTCCACCGTGGCCGCCATCAATAGATCTAGCCTTAGGAGTTGGGATCGACCGGATCGAGCGAGCTAGGGTTAGGGTTACGGCGGCAGGCGATTTGGGGGAGAAAGAGAGAAGGTGCGGCTCGGGTGAGAGAATGAGATGGAGAGAGAGTGAACCGGTGACCTGGGCCCAGATGTACGGAAGGAGGGGCAAAAATGTCAAAGAAACGGCCGCTACTACCAAACAGCCTTGATCGGACGGAAACGGCACGGAAGGGCAATTCTATAAGGGAACATGACGGCGGAGGGGCATTTTTGAGCAGGCTTTCGAATTAGGGGCAAATGTGAGTAGTGGGTTCGAGTTAGGGACACAGATGTAAAAGACCCATTTTTTAAAGTCGCGTTGTAGATGAACTCGCACACGTAGTATCCACAGTAATTATTCCCTTGTTCCTGCCACAAGCACTTTATGAGAAATAGAGGTCAATCAAACTGATAATGAAGCATTATAAATGGCATTGATGAAAGTATAGCTATAGAATCAACGGGAGATGCGCGCAACTAGCTAGCTAGTAGTACTTACTGGTATGTATAACGCTGCCTCCTTCAAAGCAGTCCCGAGCTTCGACGTGAACTGCTTCCAAACCCCGCAAGACAAAGAAAATAATTATTATTACTTGAGATATCAGGAAATGAATAAAAAGTTGCCGATATGGTGCGATAATGATCGATTGAACTTACTTGTTGAGCATTTTAGTCATGTCCGCATAGGTTTCGGGATCTTTTTTGTCTCGAGTCTAAGGCGGTTACTGAAAGGATCGATATGGTTGACTAGAGGGGGGGTGAATAGGCAACTAACAATTTTTAAGCTTATCTTTACTAATTTAAACTTTGCAATAATAAAGGTTGTCTAGATGTGCAACTAGGTGGACAACCTATATGATGCAACAACACAAGCACACGAGCAAGCAAGGATAGGAACACAAATAAGCTTGCACAAGTAAAGGGATAAGATAACCAAGAGTGGAGCCGGTGGAGACGAGGATGTGTTACCAAGTTCCTTCCATTTGAGGGGAAGTACGCCTCATAGGAGCGGTGTGGAGGCAAATGCTCCCCAAGAAGCCACTAGGGCCATCAGAATCTCCTCACGCCTCGCACAATGCAAGAGCCGTGATTCCACTATTGGTGCCCTTGAAGGCGGCGACCGAACCTTTACAAACAAGGTTGGGGCAATCTCCACAACTTAATTGGAGGCTCCCAACAACACCACGAAGCTTCACCACAATGGAATATGGCTCCACGGTGACCTCAACCGCCTAGGATGCTCAAACACCCAAGAGTAACAAGATCCGCAAGGGATAAGTGGGGGAATCAAATATCTTGTGGTGGAAGTGTAGATCGGACCCTTGTCACCCAATCCCGAGCAAATCAACAAGTTTGATTGGCTAGGGAAAGAGATCGGCCAAAATGGAGCTTGGAGCAACAATGGAGCTTAGAGAGAGAAGAGGTAGTCAACTAGAGGTTGAAGAAGCCCTTATATAGACGAGGAAAACATCCAACCGTTATCCACTTATTCAGCTCACGACCATGCAGTACTACCGCTTCCAGGCGCTGCATTATCATGGGGTCACATGGGTACTACCGTGGCGTAACCACGATACTACCGCTGCAGCAAGACAAGCCGGGACTAGCTCGACTAAGGGTAGTACTACTGGCCACAGTACTACCGCTTCTTGCGGTACTACCACAATGCAGGGAGTCATGACTGAGAAGGGCGGATGAAATAAATTACATCCCGTAAGTAACTTCCGCTGAAATCGCGGTAGTGCGAATCCGACGCGGTACTACCGCTTCCTTAGGAGCGGCATTTACCAGAAGCGCTGTGCCTACTACCGTGAATCTCCGGTACTTTAGGAGGGCCACGGTACTACGGCTCATAGGGAGCAAGATTATCAGGCCCCGCGGTACTACCGCTACCGACGAGCGGTACTATCAGTGGTGGGCGCGATGTAAAAATCACATCCGCCTTACTACCGCACCGAGCGGCACTAGGTTTCGAGTCAAGGTACTACCGCCCGGAGGAGCGGTACTACCGCAGCATCATGCGGTATTACCACGCAGTACCGCGGTACTACCGCAAGTACAAAGGGCGCTTGTCGATTTCGCACAACCACGATAACGAAGGGAAGCTCCAAAGTGCAGGAAAGGAGGGACAAGTGTACGTGTTGATTCCACCTAACCTTTCCGACGCTGACCCCTCTTAACAAAGACGGGCTCTCCTACGACTCAAATCCACCAAAAAGAAACGTAGGACGACGCCATCTTCAATAGTCTCCGAGGGGCACCGAATCGTCTCGAGCCTAGAGATGAACCATCTGAGGAACTCAAAGCATACGATTAGTTTGCAAAAGTATCGTCATCAATCACCAAAACACTTACGGGATAAATATGCCCTTACAATCTCCCCCTTTTGGTGGATTGATGACAATACGGATTTGCACAAGGATACAATAATATAGAGCAAAAAGCAAACCCTCCTCTCCAAAATATAGACGGGCTCCCCCTAGATGTGTGCACTCCGGATGAATGCTTTGGACTGCATTGCTAGGAAACATGGTAAAGAAAGGGAACCATGGGTTCAGAAACCCATGCCCTTTCCTCCCAAACCATCCAAAAAAAAGGATGATGAGGATTTTGAGCGCTTTGCTGAAATGATTAGACCCATCTTTTTGCATATGCGATTGACTGATATGCTCAAAATGAATCCTTATGCTAAATATATGAAAGATATTGTTACAAATAAAAGAAAGATACCAGAAGATGAAATTTCCACCATGAGTGCTAATTATACTTTTAAGGGTGGAATACCAAAGAAACTTGGAGATCCAGGAGTACCTACTATACCATGCTCAATTAAAAGAAATTATGTTAAAACTGCTTTATGTGATCTTGGAGCCGGTGTTAGTGTTATGCCTCTCTCTTTATATCGTAGACTTGACTTGAATAAGTTGACACCTACTGAAATATCTTTGCAAATGGCTGATAAATCAACTGCTATACCTGTTGGTATTTGTGAGGATGTGCCTGTTGTGGTTGCAAACATTACTATTTTAACGGACTTTGTTATTCTTGACATTCCCGAGGGTGATAGTATGTCTATTATTCTTGGAAGACCTTTCCTTAATACTGCAGGGGCTGTTATTGATTACAACAAGGGCAATGCCACTTTTCATGTTAATGGTAATGAGCATACGGTACACTTTCCGAGGAAACAACCTCAAGTTCATAGTATCAACTCTATTGGGAAAATTCCATCGATTATATTTGGAGGTTTTGAATTTCCTCTCCCCTCATCACAAGAAGAAATATGATATACTTATTGTTGGGGATGTCCATATCCCCGCTGAGGTAACATAGTGTTATTCAAAATTTCTCCAGCCCATGTTAATCGGAATGAGTTTGTTAACAAGACTTGATCAACCTTGTTAGTGGATTCTTTTTGATGAGCATGAGATGGATGAAACTAGAAGCACAACCTTCGTATTCTCTTTATATTTTATGTTACTTAGTAGAAATAAAGTAAAATAGTATTTTTCTGTCTCTGCCTCCGATTTATCTGGTGCAATATAAAAATATCCCGAAAATAAAAGTCCTCGTAATGCCATGCCAATTTAATATGATTTTTTCGAATATTTGAGGATTTATCGTGCAAAAATTACCGCTGGGAGCTGCCACCTGACCACGAGGGTGGAGGGCGCGCCCCCTGCCTCGTGGGCCCACGGTGGCCCTCCTCCACTTATCCCTGCACCCACCTTCTTCCTCTGCCTCACACAAACCCGAAAAACCAACTCAAGCTCGTGTTCCAACCGCTTTTGCTGTGATTTTCGATCTCCTTGCTCATAGCACCTCTCGCAAAACTGCTTGGGGAGATTGTTCCTTGGTATGTGACTCCTCCATTGGTCCGCTTAGTTTTTGTTCTAGTGCTTTATTCTTTGCAAATTTGTGCTGCATAGGTGACCATGTTCTTGAGCTTGCATGTCAAATTTATATGGTTCCAAGTAGTTCTAATGCTTGATATATGCTCTAGGCACTTGTATGAGTAGTTGCTATCAGTTTTATTGAAGTTGGTTCACTTTTGTTTGAAGTTACTAAAACTTTCAGATTATTTCAGAAATAATGAAGAGACTTTTGAGGGGCCTGCCGAGCCAAGCTCAAGGAAAAACAAAAGGAAGAAGAGCAGAAGCCCAAATTTAATTTGCCTCAAGATCATGGAGGTCCGGCCGTGTGAATGGCCTTCCGATGACTTCTTGAGGAGAGCCGGGATTTATGAGGATTTCTATGTATTAATTGAGAACGTCGGCCTCACCAACTTCCTCCGCGACCAACGACATTAGTATCTCTTACTCACAAATACTTTTGTGCAGAACTTCTACTTTTTCCCTAAGAAATCACCTCCAACAAAGAGAGTTCCATTTATATGACATTGGTAAGGAGATGACATTAGCTGAATTTTGCGAGGTTTGCAATACCTTTTGAGGGCACCTTAGATGAACCACACCGTAATGAAGTGGAATCTTTATTAACACTATCACTGTGGGAGAAACCAGAAGGTTTCGATGCAAGAATTACTAGCATACATTTTCCTGCTCGCGCTTACTTTGCCTTATTTGCTAGTCGTTGCTTGATTGGTCGCGGGAACTGTGGAAACCTTAGTGTTCCTGATATTATTATTTTGTTCCATGGTTTATACCGCAATAACTCTGTTAGTATGGGTGGAATTGTTGCTAGAAGGTTAAGTCTGAACTGCTAAGGGCCCCATCTTTGGAGGCATTTATGCTTCACGCCTAGCTGAATATTTTGAAATACCTATTAGGCATGAGGAGAAAGAAGAAACAGCGTTGCCCGTGCTTATTTAGATTATAAGAGTATGCTAGCGCATGATTTTCTTGTTAAGAGTCGCGAATGGGAGCTCAAATATAAATTGTACTTTGATAAACATCACCCTGAGACTATTACTTTGCCTGCTCCCTCTTTGTTTAACTTGTCTGCAGGTACTCACATTGTTCCATGGGCGGCCGTTCAAGCCTATCGGAATCCTGCACCAGCCCCGGAACCAGAGCCACAAGATGAGCCTCCACGACAGTATGTTTATTCTTGGGATCCTGAGGCAATTGCCAGCCAGTGGCAGTCAGAGTCCTCTTCATCACATTATGATCCCAACTATTCTGCATCGTAGTACGACCCCAGCTACACCTACGGGTATCAGCCAGGCTATCCCTGGCAATAGACCAACTTAGGCCAAAAGCCTAAGCTTGGGGGAGTACGTATTTCTCACCGACATTACATTCATGTTCACACACACTCATTGCTAGATGTCGGTGCTCATACTCTTTCACCGTAATATCCATGCTAGTTTATTTTCTTTTCCTGCTTTCTTCTTGTGTGTTTAATAAACCTTAAGAAAAACCAAATTAGTAGTAGTTTATTTTTCCTGCTGTAGTAGTAGTAATTAAAAGAAAACCCAAAAATATTTCCCGCTCTTCTTTTGCTTGTTGGAAGCTTTCCCTGTAAATAGTTTTATTTCTTTTCTTTTCTTTGGGGGTCAGAGGGAGAAGACCATGATTAAATTGTTGAAGTGACTCTTATATGCATTATTGTTGATTTAACCAAGAGCCCATATTGCCTTGTCTTCCCCTGCTTATTGAATGCTCGCAGATTCCAGCTTAGTCCAATGCACGTGCACTCTTATTATTATTCACTTCGTTCGTTCGTGCGAGTGAAAGGCAATTATGATGACATATATGATGGACTGACTGAGATGGGAAAAGCTGGTATGAACTCGACCTCTTTTGTTTTCGTAAATATGATGAGTTCATCGCTCTTGATTCAGCTGATTATGAATAAACATGTTTGCAATGACAATTAGAGATCATAGTTGCTTGTGCCATGCTTGGTTAGCTATGAGTTATAATGGTTTACCTTGCGTGCCAACATGCTATTGAGATGATTATTATGTGGTATGATAGGGTGGTATCCTCCTTTGAATGATTTAAGTGACTTGATTCTGGCACATGTTCACGCATGTAGTTGAAACAAATCAACATAGCCTTAACGATATTTATGTTCATGGTGGATTATATCCTACTCATGCTTGTATACAATGTTGATTAATTTTAATGCATGATCATGAATGTTGTCGCCTCTAGTTGGTCGCTTCCCGCCTTTTTGCTAGCCTTCACTTGTACTAAGCGGGAATACTTCTTGTGCATCCAATCCCTTAAAACCCAAAGTATTCCATATGAGTCCACTATACCTTCCAATATGCGGTATCTACCTGCCGTTCCAAGTAAATTTGTATGTGCCAAACTCTAAACCTTCAAATAAACATTCTGTTTTGCATGCTCGAATAGCTCATATATCAACTAGGGCTGCCCTTATCTTCCGTGTTAGGCGGGTTATTCTCAAGAGGAGTGGACTCTCTCCTCACTCACGAGAAAATGGCTGGCCACCGGATGCCCAGTCCCATGCTTTATGCAAACTAAATCAAAATAATTGCAAACAAAACTCCCTCCGGGACCCATTGAATGTTGGAGGCACTCGTTGTTTCGAGCAAGCCATGGATTGATGCTTGTGGAGGAGGGGAGTATAAACTTTACCATTCTGTTTGGGAACCGCCTATAATTTGTTTAGCATGGAAGATATCGTCATCTCTTAGTTGTTATGTTGACAATGAAAGTATGCCGCTTCAAAATATAATTTATCTCTATTTCAAAATCGAGCTCGCACCTCTACAAATCCTCGCTTCCTCTGCGAAGGGCCTATCTATTTACTTTTATGTTGAGTCATCACCCTCTTATTAAAAAGCACTAGCCGGAGAGCACAAAGCGCCATTTGCATTCATTACTGTTAATTTATATCGGGTATGACTATGATTGGATCTCTTTTACCATGAATTACAATGTCTAGCCAGTCCTTGATCTTTGAAGGTGCTCGATTTATGTTTTATGTCTCAAAAAGGGCTAGCGAGATACCATCTTGTTATATCATATTATGATTGTTTTGAGAAAGTGTTTTCATTCGAGATTTATTATTATGGCTTGCTAGCTGATTATGTTATTGATATGAGTAAACATGAGACCTGAGAATTATTGCAAATGTGGTTAGTTATGATCTTTGCTGAAAACTTGAATGCTGGCTTGACATAAGTACAACAATAAGAGCAAACAGAGTTTGTAAAAGTTTTTCTATAACTCTTTCAGTTTGTCAACTGAATTGCTTGAGGACAAGCAAGGGTTTAAGCTTGGGGAAGTTGATACGCCTCCGTCAGATGTACTTTTCCAAACACTTCGCCCTTGTTTTGGACTCTAACTTGTATGATTTGAATGGAACTAACCCTGACCGACGCTGTTTTCAGCAGAATTGCCATGATGTTGTTTTATGTGCGTAAAACAAAAGTTCTCGTAATGACCTGAAACTCCACGGATGTCTTATGAAAAATAATAAAAAATCCTCGCCAAAGATGAAGACCAGGGGCCCACACTCGGCCACGAGGGTGGGGTGCGCCTCCCGGGCGCGCCTCTACCTCGTGGGCCTCGAGACCCTCCGACGCCAATTCCAACTCCACATATTGGCTTTCGGGAGAAAAAATCAGAGAAAGTTTTATCGCGTTTTACGATACGGAGCCGCCGCCAAGCCCTAATCTCTCTCGGGAGGGCTGATCTGGAGTCCGTTCGGGGCTCCGGAGAGGGGGATTCATCACCGTCATCATCATCAACCATCCTCCGGAGAGTAATTCCATCGTAGGCTTGTTGGACGGTGATGGGTTGGATGAGATTTATCATGTAATCGAGTTAGTTTTGTTAGGGTTTTATCCCTAGTATCCACTATGTTCTGAGATTGATGTTGCTATGACTTTGCTATGCTTAATGCTTGTCATTAGGGCCCGAGTCCCATGATTTCAAATCTGAACCTATTATGTTTTCATGAATATATGTGAGTTCTTGATCCTATATTGCAAGTCTATAGTCACCTACTATGTGTTATGATCCGGCAACCCCGAAGTGACAATAATCGGGACCACTCCCGGTGATGACCATAATTTGAGGAGTTCATGTATTCACTATGTGCTAATGCTTTGTTCCGGTTCTCTATTAAAAGGAGGCCTTAATATCCCTTAGTTTCATTAGGACCCCGCTGCCACGGGAGGGTAGGACAAAAGATGTCGTGCAAGTTCTTTTCCATAAGCACGTATGACTATATTCGAATACATGCCTACATTACATTGATGAATTGGAGCTAGTCCTGTGTCACCCTATGTTATGATCAAGTACGTGACGAACCACATCCCAAGATAATTATCCATCATCGATCCAAAGGCTTCACGAAGCTTCCATATACTGGTTTACGCTTATTTACTTTTCCGCTACATCATATAATCACTACAAAATACCAAAAACATTACTTTTGTCAGTTTTTACTTTTTTTACCGCTACCACCAAAGATTATATTACTTTGCTACTAAACACTTTGCTGCAGATACTAAGTTTCCGTGTGTGGTTGAATTGACAACTCAGCTGCTAATACTTGAGAATATTCTTTGGCTCCCCTTGTGTCGAATCAATAAATTTGGGTTCAATACTCTACCGAAAACTGTTGTGATCCCCTACACTTGTGGGTTATCACCAGCATCTTTGCACAACTTCTGCTTTCAACCACCACAGGGCGCTTGTGGTGGCATTCTTGTGTCTTGGGACTGGACAGTTAATGGGACAGTTCTGGCACAGGACAACTTCTCTGTAATAGTGGCTTTCTCGTCAGCTTCTGATAACACTGCTTTCTCTCTGACAGTGGTCTATGCCCCATGTGATAGAAATCTAAGCCCAAGTTTCTTCAGCTCGATTGACAACATGTCCGATTTGGTTACCGTGCTTGGATGGTGGTGGGGAACTTTAATATGTACCGCTATGCTTTTGAGAAGAACAATGCAGATCAACTGGATTTTAATGGAAGACTTTAATGACTGGATTAATAGTCATGGGCTGATCGATGTCGACATTGCTAACAGGCACTTCACCTGGTCTAATAAGTGCAGGGACCCGATGTTGGTTAAGCTGGACTGCATGCTTATTAACGCTGACTGTAATTTGGCGTTCTTGGACACTTCAGCTACCTCTGTCTCATCAGTCACTTCGGATCATGTGCCTATATGTATCGCTTTTGGAGCCACTATACCTCGTACCAAGTTTTCCCATTTTGAGAATCATTGGTTGCATATTCCCGAGGTTGACCAGCTTGTGTTGAACTCTTGGCAAGCCGGACACCATCAGATTTCATCATCAACATCTATACTGAATTTCAAGTTCAGACGGCTTCGTGCAAAAGTCAGACAGTGGGCTAAGAGTAAGGGAAACTTACAGCTTCTTATCGCCAACAACAAACTGCTTATTGACTTTTTGAATGCAATAGAAGAGAGATGGAAGATCACAGATCTGGAGTTCGTACTCCGTTTACATGCCACTTCAAAGCTCAAGACGCCGATCGATGGCGGGCCGTGATTCGCAAAGGAGAGCAAAGCTCAAGTGGTGGTGTACTTTTGGGGATGAGATTCGCGGTTTTTCCACATCACAGCTAGCTGCCATGCTAGAAATAATAAGATTCATGTGCTAGTCCAGAATGAAGTGGACCATTTCAATATTTTCCGATAAGCTGAATATTGCCACGGAGTTTTTTCAGAGCATCTTCGACAAATTACCGAACAACCCGCTTAGCGGTTAACCTTGCTACAATCTATTCTCGTGTCGATAGGTGGATCTCTCCACTCTCGATCAGCCCTTCAGCTTGAGGCTTGAGAGGAGATCCTTCGTATATCAAGCTTTCTCCGAACAACAGAAGTCCCGTCCTGGACGGCTTCACTAATGAGTTCTATAAGAAACACGCTTCTGCTCTCAAAAATGACATTTTGGCCTTCTTTAACGACTTCTTCCAGGGGAAAGCAGATCTGTCTGGCATCAATTAGGCATATATCACCTTACTTCCTAAGGTTGGGTCACCATTGGAGATCACTATATAGGCCTATCTCTCTGGTGCATAGTGTCATCAAGCTGCTCATCAAGGTACTTGCCATGAGGTTACAACAGTTCATATCTGCGTTGATTCACTTCATGTTGTCTGGTTTCATTAGAGGAAGGGCCATAGTGGAAAACTTTGCTTTAGCCTCTGAGCTAGTCCAATGCGCGTAGAAGAGGAAGATCCCCATGATCGTGCTTAAGCTTGACTTCAAGAAAGCATTCGACAACGTAAATTGGACCTGCCTTACCAACCTTTTGCAGCAGAGAGGTTTCAGTAATCGCTGGGTCTCTTGGGTCTCCTCTATTCTTCACCCCGGCCAGGCCAAAGTGGTGATGAATGGCTGCCTCGGGAATGATATTCTCTTCAACTGTGGTGTTCGGCAGTATGCACCCGCTATCCCCATACCTCTTCATGGTTGCAGATATACTTCAACGGCTGTGTGTATCTGCAACGGTTGATGGGGTTCTGGAGAGTCCTATAAGTGGTCTGGATTTCTTTCGAGTTTTACAATACGCAGATGACACTTGGATTCTTCTGAAAGGGGAGGTCTCGTAAGCTGCATGGATCAAGGATATCTTGCAAGCCTTCTCAGACTTTTCTGGATTACAAATTAATTACCACAAGAGTACTTTTGTGCCCATCCATATGAATGAAGACGATGCAAAGGAGGTAGCGAATATTCTGGGGTGCCCTATCAGTTCACTATCGCAATTACCTTGGCTTATCCCTATCTGTCCACAAGATCTCCAACTCGCTCGATGCCACCGATTCGTAAGATCGACCGCGCTTAGCGGGTTGGCTGGCCACTTAACTTTCTTGGGGAGGGCGCCTCACTATGATTGATGTTGTTCTTTCATCCATTCCAAATTACTACATGGCATGTGTCAAGTGGAACAAGACTAGCCTGGCCAAAGTAGACAAGCTTAGGCGAAACTTCCTTTGGCAGAAGAAAGCTGATAAACAGCAGGCTGATTGATTGGTAGCTTGGGAACAGGTTGTGTCCCCCAAACAGTGTGGTGGTCTCGGGATTAGAGATTTGGAAGCACACAATGACGCCATTCTATGCAAGTTCACAAACAGAATTCTACAGGATCACTACCCTCGCTATCACCGGGTTCCAAATAAGATATCTCGAACAAAAGATTGCTCGATAAGCCGAGGGCAATGGACACGCCCATCCGAGAGCCCCGCAAAATATATCCCTATGGTGCAGCAAACATCTCTCTATCACATTGGAGATGGGAAACTAATCGCTTCTCGGGCAGACAAATGGTGCTATGATGCTCGCTTCGCTCAGCTCTTCCCCACCCTATTTCCTTTGCTAAAGATAAACAATGCTCGGTTGCCTCGCAGTACCACGGCCGTTGGACCTTGGAGTTTCACCCCAACCTCTCAAGGACTGCTGCACGGGAGCTAGATGCTTTGAGTGAGCTGCTTGCTTCTACCCATGCGCCTTCTGCAGGCCTATCTCGACTCTCGAAGTTCACATCTTTTCTCGACAAAGCCCGCAGCAATTAGAGATTTCTACAAGCTGCTCACTTTCAGAGGGGTTCTGTGGGAACCGGCGGACATGGTTTGGAACAAGACGATTCCCAAGAGATGGCGAGTTTTCTTTTGGCTTGCTCATAAAATGCGCTTGAACATCAAAACGATCATGCTCCAAAAGTAGTGGAAGAATGTTGAGCATCCTTTCTGTGATCTTTGCCTCGCGGAAGAAACTGTAGATCACATTACTCTACAGTGTGCACCCACTCATTCTTTATGGCAGAAGCTAGAGATACCTCAGCAAGCAATAGCATCACACTCCTTGAAGTATTTTGTGCTCAAAATGAAGGCGGTCTGTCATCACTGGGTCATGCTGATCGCTGCATGTGTTGCTCAGCTTTGGAAGGTGCGCAACGCTAGAATTTTTGACAAAGTAACAATGCCGCATGTTGATGAAGGAAATATGCCCTAGAGGCAATAATAAAGTTTTTATTTGTATTTCCTTATATCATGATAAATGTTTATTATTCATGCTAGAATTGTATTAACCAAAAACTTAGTACATGTGTGAATACATAGACAAACAGAGTGTCCCTAGTATGCCTCTACTTGACTAGCTCGTTAACCAAAGATGGTTAAGTTTCCTAGCCATAGACATGATTTATCATTTGATGAACGGGATCACATCATTACAGAATGATGTGATGGACAAGATCCATCCGTTAGCTTAGCACTATGATCGTTTAGTTTGTTGCTATTGCTTTCTTCATGACTTATACATGTTCCAATGACTATGAGACTATGCAACTCCCGAATACCGGAGGCACACTTAGTGTGTTATCAAACGTCACAACGTAAATGGGTGATTATAAAGATGCTCTACAGGTGTGTCTCCGATGGTGTTTGTTGAGTTGGCATAGATCGAGATTAGGATTTGTCATTCCGATTGTCGGAGAGCTATCTCTAGGCCCTCTCGGTAATGCACATCACTATAAGCCTTACAAGCAATGTAACTAATGAGTTAGTTGCAGCATGATGCATTACGGAACAAGTAAAGATACTTGCCAGTAACAAGATTAAACTAGGTATGATGATACCGACGACCGAATCTCGGGCAAGTAACATACTGATGACAAAGGGAACAACATATGTTGTTATGCGGTTTGACCATAAAGATCTTCGTAGAATATGTAGGAGCCAATATGAGCATCCAGGTTCCGCTTATTGGTTATTGACCGGAGATGTGTCTCGGCCATGTCTACATAGTTCTCGAACCCGTAGGGTCCGTGACGCTTAACGCTCGATGACGATTCAGACATGAGTTTATGTGTTTTGATGTACCGAAGGTTGTTCGGAGTCCCGGATGAGATCACGGACATGACGAGGAGTCTCAAAATGGTCGAGACATAAAGATTGATATATTGAAAGGTTATATTCGGACACCAGAATGGTTCCGAAGTGTATCAGGTATTTTCCGGAGTACCGGGAGGTTACCGGAACCCCCTGGGGGGTTACCAGAACCCCCCGGGGGATTATTGGGCCTCATGGGCCTAGTGGTGGAAGAGAGGAGGCAGGCCAAAGAGTGGCGCCCCCCCCCCTAGCCCAAACCGAATTGGACAAGGGTTGGGGGCTCTTCTCCTCCTCCTCCTTCCCCCTTTCCTTGTGGAAGTAGGAAAGGGGGGGGGGGAATGCTTCTTTGAGTAGGACTCCCCCCTTGGGCGCGCCTCTGGCCGGCCTCCTCCTCCCTCCCTCCTTTATATGGGGAAGGGGCACCCCAAAGACACACAAGTTGATCTTTAGCCATGTGCGGTGCCCCTCCATAGTTTTACACCTCGGTCATATCGTCAGAGTGCTTAGGCGAAGCCCCGCGCCGTAAGTTCATCAACACTGCCGCCACGCCGTCAGGTCGACGGAACTTTCCTCGGCCTCAGCTGGATCAAGAGTTCGAGGGACGCCACCGAGCTGAACGTGCAGATCGCGGAGGTGCCGTATGCTTGGTACTTGATCGGTTGGATCGCCAAGACGCTCGACTACATCAACCGCTAAGCATTAAACGCTTCCGCTTTCGGTCTACGAGGGTACGTGGACACACTCTCCCCGCTCGTTGCTATGCTTCTCTTAGATAGATCTTGCGTGATCGTAGGCAATTTTTTTAAAATACTACGTTCTCCAACAACTAATTCCTGAGCTGCTGTAGCAGAGATGCTCCGACTTTGGTGCACTAGAACGAACGACAGTTCTTTGCAAGCTTTTCTTCTGTGTATAGCAGATTCTCTATCGGCTGCTTCTTAGGCTGGTTCATCTTTTTCTTCTGTTGTACTGTTTTTTGATGCAGTGATCTCACTAGCATCCTCTTGTACTCAAACAATCCTCAGACCTTCTGGTCTGACTTTGGAATATATAAGGTAGACTGCGGCTTGCCTTTTATCCAAAAAAATATGATGAGAAGCAACCAACCATAAGTTCATATAATAAAATAATGCGTAATATTCAAACGGATCAAGAGACACAAAGGTTGAGCACCTATCAGGTACATAGATCATATTGTTTTGAGGGGTGGTACATACATAATATTTTGAGATTTGGTTAGATGAAAATATTTATTGGTACAAGTGATCACATATTTGTTGGTAAAATGAACATTTGTTGGTACAAGTGATCAAATATATTGGTATAAGTATCAAATATACAAGTGATCAAAAATATACACAAATAAAAGTGCCTTTATTGATACAAGTGATCAAATATATATCAACTAAAGTAAACACCGTGAAAAACGAATTTCTTGGTTAAATGAACATTTGTCACTGAGGTGGTCATCTCAAAGTTGAGGTGATGAGTACTGATGCATGCTGCTAATAGACAACCAAAACAAAGCAAATAAGTCAGTCGTCTTGATCTTATGCACCACTGGTGAACTGAAATTTCACATATCATAAAGTACAGGCTGAAATCCATAGGAAGTACATATTATGTGGTCCATCAAAACTGTAATGGCGGCTGACTAATTCACATATATTTAATTTGTGGAAGTAAAAGGTTGCAAAGGGGCTAATAACATGTTCTTAGATGCATCGATCAATGTCTTGTTCATTCTTGGTGAGACTGTTGTAAATCTACTTCCCACAATCAAAGTTAGAATGTCGGCAATTGACTTAGTTATTTGTAATACTACCAACAAAATTTATATATGCACTGGAATATCCAGAAGAATGGTTGCGCTTTATAAAGTTTGAAAGTTAGGAGGACTTCACTCGATATATTTTATTCTATTATATTTTAATGCATATATTTCAAACCTTAAAATTAATTAACAAAGTTCAAAAACATAAATTCATTATATGTTAACCTAATACAAAAAATGTGAGCACAATTTTAATAAAACTCTCAAAAAGATGTTCATGCCAATAAAGAATTTTTCCGTGTTTAATTGTCTTTTATAAATGTGTATACAATGTAAAACAATTGTTTGTGTAATGTAATTTTTTTTCATACCATTAAAAATGTACGTGATAATTAAGGAAAATGTTCCTACATTTCAGAAAAACGGGAGACATTTTAAATGCTATATACAATGTATAAAATGTTTATGAGGGTTATATAAAATAGACATGATATTTTTAAAGAAATATCACATGTTTTAATAAATTGTCCATGATATTTTAAAATGTTTAAACAGGCAAAAAAATGTATAGTTTACAAAATGTTTATTGCCATTAAAAAATGTGCAACATGTATTTGGAAAAATGTTACCGTATTAGAAAAAGTGTTCAAAACATGTATTTAAAAATATACATTATGCAGTTGAAGAATGTTCAATATGTATCGAAAATGTTTCATAGATGCTCTTAAAATGTACATTGTGTACTGAAAAGAAGTAGACATGTACTTGGACAAAAAGTGATAAAACCCGACAAAGAAACGAAAAAGCAAAAAACCAAAGAAAACCAAGAAAAAGTAAAAGAAAATCAACGTGCAATAAAGAAAATAAAACCCAAAACCATTGAGAAAGCAAAGAAAACAAAACAAAAAATAAAATAAAAATCCGTGAAAAATAAATAGCCAAAGAAAAAGAAGTACAAAACTGGAGCAAAGAACCTACATAGCACAAATAAACTGTGCTACTAGGCCTGCTCTGCGAAATGTCGGTTATAGGCGATTCCTATTAGGAATCGGTACAGGCGACATATAGTGCTATATCTATCAAAATCACTAATTAATGAGCATTCTCTGCAAAGGTCATTTCCACCTTTGTTCATTGCAATATGTCTTGTCGCAATCTGCGAGTTTTCCTTTCAGAGATTCGCTTATTTAAAACATTTTATCTCTTAAACCGTATGCTCAAATCTCGAACCATTTTCGCCGTTGGATTCCTTTATGCCGAGATCTATAAAACTAGATCCCATGTTGATATGTTTGACGATATTTTTCTTACAAAAAAACTAGACGAAAAAAAAAACGAAACAGGGACTATGTTTTTTTTCTTTTCAATGAGGCACAATTATGCATCTTGCGAAAGCAAATCTGTGCCTCTAAGAAAAGAAAATCCGTACATGTCGCAAAAACAAATACACGTTTCCCCTTTTCCGAGAGGTGCAGTTGTGCCTCTCACGGAAGAAAATCGTGACTCTATGCAAATGAATTTTTTTCCTCTTGCGAAAAGAAAAGAAAATGAAAATGCGCCTTTTTTATCTTTTCAAGAGGGATGATTGTTCCTCTCAAGGAAGCAAATCCGTGTTGGGGAACGAGTAATTTCAAAAATTTCCCACGCACACGCAAGATCATGGTGATGCATAGCAACGAGAGGGGAGAGTATTGTCTACGCACTGTGAGACCAAAGCGGAAGCGATCACAACGTAGAGGAAGTAGTCAGACGTTCTCCTCGCGATCCAGCCGATCCCAGCGCAGCATTCCGCGCCCGAAGTTCTTGGCACACGCTCAGCTCGATGACGCCTCCTCGGCTCCGATCCAAAGAAAGCTCCGGGAGAGGGAGTTCCACAAGACGACGGGCGTGCAGGACGATCTTGATGTTCTATCACGCAGGCTTCGCCTAAGCACCGCTATGATATGACCGAGGTGGAATATGGTGGAGGGGCACCGCACACGGCTAAGGAACGATCTCAAGGATCAACTTGTGTGTTCTAGGGTGCCCCCGCCTCAGATATAAAGGAGCAAGGGGAGGGCCGGCCGCCCTAGGAGGTGCGCCAAGGAGGGGGAGTCCTCCTCCTAGTGGGAGTAGGACTCCCTTCCTAGTCCAACTAGGAAGGAGGAAGGGGAAGGAAAGAGAGGAGAGGAGAAGGAAGGGGGCCGCGCCTCCTTGTCCAATTCGACTCCCATGGGGCGCCACCTCCTGGCGCAGCCCTCTCTCCCTCTTGGCCCAATAAGGCCCATTACTTCGGGGTTCCGTAACCCTCCCAAGACTGCCTTTCTCCTAAACTTCCGAACCTTTCCGTGTCCGAATATAGCCGCCCAATATATCAATCTTTATGTCTCGATCATTTTGAGACTCCTCGTCATGTCCGTGATCACATCCGGACTCAACTCCTTCGTACATCAAAATACACAAACTCATAATATAACCGCCATCGAAACCTTAAGCGCATGGACCCTACGGTTCGAGAACAATGTAGACATGACCGAGACACATCTCCGTCAATAACCAATAGCGGGACCTGGATGCCCATATTGGTTCCTACATTTTCTACGAAGATCTTTATCGGTCGACCAAGATAACAACATACGTTGTTCCCTTTGTCATCGGTATGTTACTTACCCGAGATTCGATCGCCGTATCCAATACCTAGTTCAATCTCACATCGGTAAGTCTCTTTACTCGCTCCGTAATACATCATCTCACAACTAACTCATTAGTTGTAATGCTTGCAAGGCTTATGTGATGTGTATTACCGAGAAGGCCCAGAGATACCTCTCCGACAATCGGAGTGACAAAACCTAATCTCAAATACGCCAACCCAACAAGTACCTTTGGAGACACCTGTAGTACTCCTTTATAATCACCCAGCATTGCCAGGACGCTTGGTAGTACCCAAAGTGTTCCTCCGTAAATGAGAGTTGCATAATCTCATAGTTACGTGAACATGTATAAGTCATGAAGAAAGCAATAGCAATATACTAAACGATCAAGTGCTAAGCTAACGGAATGGGTCATGTCAATCACATCATTCTTCTAATGAGGTGATCCCATTAATCAAATGACAACACATGTCTATGGTTAGGAAACATAACCATCTTTGATTAATGAGCTAGTCTAGTAGAGGCTTACTAGTGACTATCTGTTTGTCTATGTATTCACACATGTATTATGTTTCCGGTTAATACAATTCTAGCATGAATAATAAACATTTATCATGATATAAGGAAATAAATAATAACTTTATTATTGCCTCTAGGGCATATTTCCTTCAATCCGTGCCTTCACGAAGAGTATAACTGTGCCTCTCGCGGAAGCAAATCCCGCATTTTTTTCCTTTTCGAGACGCACGACTGTGCCTCTCGTGGAAGTAAGTCTATGCGTCCATGAGAAGTAAATTTGTGCCTCTCGCGAAGGAAAAAACATGTTTTTATCTTTCCCGACAGACACGACTGAGCCCCTCGCAGAAGCAAATCCGTGCTTTCAGAGGAAGTAAATATATGCTTCTTGCGAAAGGAAAAAAAAGGAAAACACGTTTTTCTTTTCTTTTCCGAGGGGCACGACTATGCCTCTTGTCGAAGCATATCTGTGCCTTCACGAGAAGTAAATCTATGTCTCTCGCAAAAGAAGAAAAAAGAAAAAACACTTTTTCCCCGGAAATAATTTTTGTTTCGACTTCTTTTGTCCAAAATCTAGGGAAAATCAGGGAAAACCTGGAAATCCCAATTTTTTTGGTCTAAAAGCTGAAAATGCGTACAGAAAAAACCCAGAGGGAGCGCCCACGACAGGTGGTGGCCAGTAAGAGCGTGCCAAGTGGCGCCTCCCAGCCCACCAAAAGTGACCTTACCGGTCCTCCAAAAGGAGCACTTTTGATTAGTTGCACTCTACAACTATATATCATTTACTGCGATTCGTATTATGGCGTCGGCAGGTATGGGCTGGCCCATTAGAGTGAATGCTTGCTCGGCCGCTTGCTAGGCCGCTGGGTTCGTTCGCTCGCTCAGGCATTGTTTTGTATTAGGTTTTCTTATTATATTTACTGTACATTGGATGGGCTCGTGAACTGTTCTTTCTTCTAGCCCCCGTGTCGCCCTCCCGCTTGGGCGGCTCAGGTGGATACCCTAGCGCCCCCGCCACCGGGCACGTCCATCCTCCCCCTCCCCTTCGCCGCCGCTAGAGGAGGTCGCCGGGCGAAGCCCCAGGCGGATGATGGCGGTGGCGGAGGTTTTTCCTTCCCGCCAGATCAAAGTAGGCGGGTCACCCATGGCGCTGGGTGCTTTCTCGATCTGCGCGGGCGGGCGTTGCCTAGGCGACGGCGCAAGGTGGCGGCGTGGTGGCGGGGCGGCGGAGCTGCTAGGCTCCGAGGAAGATCCGTGGCGCCGCCGCTCGATGGGCTCGCGGGGTCATGGCGGCCTTTGGTCACGGTGGCCGGGCGGCTCGCCTGCCGGGCGGCGGTGGATCCCGGGCGGCGACTCAAAGGTGGTGGCAGTGAAGCTCAGTTTCGCGGCGGCATGGCGTGGTGCCGTCCCTATCCAAGGCGGATCTTCATCGCCGATCTCGTGGTTTTGCCATGGATTGGTTCATATCGTAGACGGTGATGAGTGTGCGGATCATCTCGGCGGCTCTCGCGGTTTGGCGAGGTGGGGTGAGATCCTCCTCCTGTGCTCCAGCAGCGCGACTCAGCAAAGGGCCGATGCACCAGAGCTCCTACGATGGCACTGTTGTTGCGGTTGGTCGCCGGATCTAGGCGACTAGATCTGGGGCTTTGAAGGCGGTTGAGACAGTGCACATGTTGTCAGATGGATTTCTTGGGACGGGTCCGGGTGAAAACTTGGTCTTCGGTCGTTGGCCGGAGCCGATGATGATGATGCCCTTATCATCGTTTCCTTCATGAAGGCATCATCGAGGTGAAGCTCCCAACCCCACCCAATACCTCCAGGGAAACCCTAGATCAACTGATCGGATGACGGCAGCATTCATGTGTTGTTACCCCCTTGGGGGCGGCATTCTTGGAGAGGCACTCAGGCTCGAGGGACCAGCGGATGGCTTCTTCGGTGGAGCGGTGTTTATTTCTACATATTCATGGCGAAGGTTCTCGGCGGCATGGAGCAGTGAAGGCTTGGCGTCAGATGTGTGGTGATGGACACGCGCAGGAGGTCGACGTTGTCTCAAGGCCGTGGTGGCGCTGATGGTCGAGAGGCCTGATAAGGTCGATGCGTCAGTACATGCTTTGAGGATGGATCGAGGGAAGACGGAGGTGATGACCCTTTGCAGCGTGTGCGTGTGGTACTCACTGAGAGTGCACCGGACCGGAGTGTTACCCAGTCCCGCCTATGTGGCTTGGATGGGGCATCCGGCGTTAGTTGTTAGGCTTTTGTGTGATGTCTGTTTGGTATTTGGCCCGGACATTCGGCACCCCTTCATCAAGAGGATAGAAGTAGAGACAGATGTCGTCTAGATGGTGGCTTCGGGCCATCGTTGTATTTCTATATAAGGTCTTTATGTATAATAAATAATATGACTGTATTCTAAAAAAATTGGCTGGGCTCGTTCATTTTTTTTTGTTTTTTCTTTATTTTGTCTATTTCTTTTACGGTTTTCATTGTTTTCTCTTTCTATTCTTTTTCTACATGTTTTCTTTATGTTTCTCATAAGCTTGCTTTTTTCTTTGGTTTTTTTGCTTATTTCCTTCAGTTCTCTTTGGGTTTTTAATATATATGTTTTGATTCCTTCCTTTTTCATATAAATTGTACATTTTTTATACACAAGAAACATTTATTATGCATGTTTAACATATTTTAAATACATGATTAACATTATTTTTGAAGATATGTTTTGATTTCTACATTTTTATACATATTTTCTATTTTTCTGTACACATGAATATATATATATATGTTAAGAATGTTTTAAGATATATGTTTTCATGTATACTCTTTTCCATATAGATTGACATTTTCCAGATATACCTAAAACATTTTATTGCACGTAAATTCTTTTTCAATACATGGTTAACGTTGTTTCAAACACATGTTTTTGAATACATGTTAAGCTTTTTTGAAATAAAATTTAAAACACTTACTCAATGCATATCCACATTTGATTAGACTATGCTAACAATCTTTTTACACTGTGTTAATATTTTTAAAATATAGTATTAACCTCTTTCAAATATATGCTTTGATGTCTATTTTTTTACAGACGTTGTTCTTTTTTTCTATATGTCATAAACACTTTTTCATAACTTTTTAGCAATTTTAAAATATAGTTTTACTAATTTTTTTTCAAAGACCATGAATTTTTTCAAATACATGTTTTGATGTCTACTTTTTTCATACACATTGTACTTTTTGCATACATTGAAACATTTATTTATATAAGTTTATAATTTTTCAAATATATGGTTAAGTACTTCTTTAGGAATATGTGTATTTAGATATATTTTTTGATGTCTACTTTTTAACATTGCATAAATATCATTTTTCAATACTTAAGTACTTCTTTAGGAATATGTGAATTTAGATATATTTTTAGAATATAAGCAAAAGTAAATAAAAACAAAAGTGAGTGAACTTATGCAATAGTAACGGGTTTAACGAACTTAAAACGAGATGAACAAATAGCGCCACTGGGCTGGCCCATTACAATGTCTCTTCAAAGTAGAGGATGGATGGTCTATCTCAGATGAGAATCATTCGTCTGGCGCTGGGCTGGCCGGGCCGCATCGGGCGCCATCTTACTCGGGCGTGGCACGAGAAGCCCACCGAGCCCAAGAGCGAGCCGACACCGATTAGGCTGGCCTCCGCCGCCCCTATAAGATGGAAGACGCGCGCTGCCTCCTCCCCAATCTGAATCGCCTCGAGTCGGAAGCTAGGGTTCCAAAGGGGTTTTCTTTCTCGGCCGGTTCGCCGGAGGAGGTGGTGGCGGCGGCGAACAAGCCGACGCTGGCTGCCGCCGTGGATGAGGGGTCTCCAAGGCCGGGTTCGCAGGAGTCGCTGACCATGCAAGGGCGCCATGGTCGACGTAAGAGGCTTCCCTAAGGCCGGGTTCGCAGGGGGGCCATGGCAAGTGCAAGAAGGGTCCTCTTCAGAGAAGAACATGATGTCTCAAGAGGAGGTGAGGTCCATCCTGTCCTGGGAAAAGCCTGACCGCTTCGACCGAAGAAGAGCAAGTACGCCGGTTTCTTCAACAAGTTGAGGGACGAAAACTTCAAGTACCAGCAGGAGATCAAGGCTGAGTTTGAGGAGAAGGGCTACGCCGAGATCCCCGACAACTTCCGGGAAGACAACAAGCTTAATCAACCATGAAGCTCACAGGAGGGCGTACCTGAAGGTGTTTGGCACCGAACCGCCTGCTAAGTTCCAGTAGATCGGAGGAGCACTGTTATTTCACCGCTCTATCTATCCCTACTAGTAGTATTGAGTGGAGCACTGTAGTTTGCAGTATTTGTATTAATATCTACGCAAAAAAATTCTATCTATCTTATCTGCATGTCATGCACTCATATGTTGGAGCAATCTCTCTATGTTATTACTCCTCCGTTTCTTTATATAATGTGTATTTTTCCTAAAAATTACAATGTAAGGTGTTTTTTTCCTTTTCTCTCAGTTTTCCGTGTGTGTCCTTCCACCATAAGTATATGCCTTTCATAAGTAGTACGTACTACGTAGTCCCCAATAGAATGATAGTAAAAAAGAATCTCTCTTGCTGATTGCATGCACTCATATTTTTCTCTCTTTCATCCCACCAATTGATTTTATTCTGGCGCGGCGGGATTCAGTTGCCTTTTATTAGTTCATTGGTTATTTAGTTGCTGCTAATTAATCTGCTAACTTCCTAATTTGTGAATGATATTTTCGCCCACAATTCTTCTCAATTATGTACCTTGGCTCATCGTGGACAAAAAATACAGCTTATATATATATATATATATATATATATATATATATATATATATATATATATAAAGAAATAGATGGTGTAGTCAATATGTATTCCCTTGTGTCCAAGACGTTCTTCTTGCTTCATGTTCAATATAATACTCCCCTGTCCCATAATGTAATGTCTTACATCATGGGCGGAGAGAGTATGTTTGATTTCTGTTCAAGTAGGGGATGAAACTGCTCGTATTATAGGTCTTGGTGAAATAATGTCAGGTGAATTAGTCGAATTTGCAGAAGGTACTAGGGGAATTGCTCTGAATTTGGAATCCAAAAATGTTGAGATTGTAAATGGGCGACTGGTTGATGATACAAGAGGAAAGTTTTGTAAAAGCAACAGAAAGAATTGCTCAGATACCCGTGAGTGAGGCTTACTTGGGTCGTGTTGTAAATGCTCTGGCTAAACCTACTGATGGGAAAGGCAAAATTATAGCTTCTGAATCTTGCTTTACCGAACCTCTCGCTCCAAGTATAATTTTCAGGCGTATACGAACCCCAGCCTATAACTAGGGGGATCGTGTGTACCACATTGTTGCGTGTTCGAGTTATTCGTTGTGTTCGTCGCCGTTCGTATCGCCGTCGCCTGAAGTACTCGACATCGAGAGTGGGCCAACAATGAGCACCGATTTGCAAGGCGTAGATGCGGATCTGGAGTGAACCGTATTCGCCAATCTGTGTGTGGCCGGGGTCGAGGGAGGATCAGTCATGGCTGGCGGGAGCAAGCAACATGTTGTGTCGGCGAAGGAGCGCACCAAGCGGGACCAACAAGCGGGAACTCGAGCGGGGACGCCCTGTGTTTCACGCTATGGCAGTGAACTCTCGTACAGCCGAGCGTGCGCACCGCACCATCTTCCTTGCACCGATTGTCGTGTTGCCGGGCGTGTTCACAGGTGGAAAGGCCGGTCTGTCACCTTAGGCAAACGCCAGCTGCCGCTCGCTGGATGTGGCCTCAGTCGCCCCACTCCAATGGACCATGCAATGGACAACACCGTGCGTCGAAGGCTGTGCTGGGAGCCGACGAGGCAACTTCCTGACTGTAATTTCCTCATAAAAAGGCAGGGGAAACTTGTGGGAGGTCCTTGTGATTAATCAGCGTGGTTAGGAGATCGTGACCGTGTGATACATGCATGTGTCCATGGAGAACTGACTAAACGAGCGACACGTGTGGGTTATGATAAGCCCGGTCGGCCAGCAGCTTCATGATGGGATCATATTGGTCGAGCGGGTTGCCGCTGCGGAGTTCGTGGGTGGCATGAAAGCGGCACGACAACTCTGAGACCTGGTGGTGCTAGGCCCGCGGAGTGCTCGGCATTCTACGGGTGTGTTTGGATTTCGCCCGAGTTAGCCCTGCCAATGCATGGGCGTGCCAAAAAATTGGCGAAGCTTTTGCCCGCCCGTGAGTCGCCAACTATTACGCAAAAGTTCACGTGAAAGTGAACTGGCGGATGGGCTTTCGATGGCGTACAACTAATTGGCTTGCCTGCCAAGCGATTGCCCATGCAGGTAGTCAATGCCAAAATTGGCTTGGCAGGCTTGGCATCGATCCAACGTCCTCACAGTCGACACCGCGGAGACATCGCTGTCAATTTCATGGTCGCATCCACGCGCTACCAGCACACGAAAACACAAATAATCAAAGCTAGCTGCGGTTGGCATATCATTTTTGGCAAACCATGCCCAGGATCATTCATCAAAATTTGATGAAATGCACAGCATTGGGTTTAAAGCAAATCAGTGTCAGCATTGATTGGTCAGCCAGGTTTGCCATCCTCAACGCTATTTCTGTTCAAAGCCCATCATATTTTCTTTTTTGCTAAATGCAAACTTTGCTGCTCTAATCATCAGCCCGTTGGACTGATTAAATTCTCTAGATAAAACGGCTTGATCCCTATGTCTTATCACAAAAGACGGGGAGCTTATGTGTTTTCCTGCTCACGAGATATATGAAAAGCTTGTTTTCTTTTTAAATTTAGCAAAATGTGGAGGACGTCCAAGAAAACTAGGTGGAGACTCGTGCAGTTAATTAGTCTGAAGCTTTGTTCTTGACTTTTCTTTTCATTCTTTTTAGATCTACTGTTTCTAGAAGGGTCTCAACGAAACCGAATAAAAATAAAGCCGAATAAAAATGAAGAGGAATAAAAAAACGCAGTGAAAACCGAGAAATAAACAAAATAATTGATGAAAAACAAAGAAAAGGAAAAAAAATAGTAAAAAGGAGAAAGAACCAAAGAAATACTGGTGAAAAAACAAGAAAAACAAAATAGAAAAACTGGAAACAAGTGGAAAACCAACTTTTTCCCTTCAAGTAGGTTGCGCCTACTAATTTAATACTTCATCCGCTCCAAAATATAGTGCCTGCGCTTCCCGATATCAAACTTTGACCATTAATTTAACCAACGAGACCGATCACAAGGGAGAAAATATTATATAATTGAAAACTTCTTTTGAATACGGATTCACTGGTATAACTTTTGCTTCCGCCGCAGTCGGTCTCGTTGTTTAAATTTATGGTCAAAGTTGAAGCACGAGAATAGAGGAATCACTATATTTTGGAACAAAGGGAGTATTCTCTACGGTGACTCAGTGGCTAGCAGGACTACAGAGCAACCAGGAGATCCTGGGATCAATGCGTGTGTGCTCCCTTTTTCTACTCAGTTTTTTTAAGTATGCTATAACGGGCCTACATGTTATTGTAGGCGTAAACATTTTCAAATGCTTGATTACATTTGTCAAATACAAGATTAGCATTTTTCAAATACAAGATTTATATTATTTTTAATGCCCGGTCAACATTTTTCTATACATATTTAACGCTTTCTAAATGCTTGATCATTTGTTTCTAAATGAAATATTAACTAGGTTTGAAATAAATAGCCAACATTTTTTATATATACATTTATCATTTTGTAAATGCTTGATTAAAATTTTCAAATACAAGTTCAACATTTTTGAATACAATAAAAGATTAATGTTTTTTGACTACGTGGTTTAAAATTTTTTATACATATTTATTATTTTTCAAATGCTTGAATAACATTTTTAACACATGGTCAACATTTTTTGTATACACAATTAACATTTTTCAAATGCTTCATTAAAAAAATGCTAATACTTTTTCACCTTTTTTAAATAGTTACTCAAGATTATTTTAAAATGTTTGATTAATATTTTTTAAATACATGATCAAATTTTTTCACACATATTTTATTTTTTTTATATAATTTTCTTATACATGAGAAACGTTTTCTTTATACACGTTTAACATTTTTTTATTTCTTGATTAGTACTTTTTTCAAATATTTTATGGGATTTTTTTTGTAATATATTTACTTAGAATATTTGGAAGTATAATTAGATTGTATTGTAGCAAGTCGGGGCACAAGAAATAAAGCAGCATTTTTCTTGCACATCCAGACGAGTTAATAATTATTATTACCATCTCAGTTATAATAATTAAGGTGTTTAATTTGGCAAGCACGGAGAATGGAGAGTACTTGGGGACCCAATACATTCTTGTGATAATAGTTTTGGCAGGCTTAGGGTCATCAAGACCCGTGTACTCGGATAAATTCCTTTTTGATGGAACAACCACCGTTGAGTATTGCCAAAGAAATTTCAGAAAATCTAGCCAAGGGAGAAATGATCCGCTTATAAGAAAAACTTGGCTGGAAAACCCTACAAGGCCCAAGTTATATTTGAGAAAAAATGTGAAACACCTCGCAACATACCTACCGGTAAACAAAGATTACGGCTAAAACAAGCCACGTCGGCAAGCCTACCAAGTACAACGCACAGACAAATCACCCCCCTAAGCACCTCCAGATGTGGTATCATCATCGTCTTGCCTATGAGCTCACATGTCTGTATTGTTAGTCACAATGTTGCAAAATGCAAACTTTGCTGCTCTAATCATCAACACGTTGGACTGATTAAATTCTCTAGATAAAACGGCTTGATCCCTATGTCTTATCACAAAAGACGGGAGCTTATGTGTTTTCCTGCTCACGAGATATATGAAAAGCTTGTTTTCTTTTTAAATTTAGCAAAAATGTGGAGGACGTCCAAGAAAACCAGGTGGAGACTCGTGCAATTAATTAGTCTGAAGCTTTGTTCTTGACTGTTCTTTTCATTCTTTTCAGATCTACTGTTTCTACATGGGTCTCAACGAAACCGAATAAAAGTAAAGCCGAATAAAAATGAAGAGGAATAAAAAGGAAGTGAAAACCGAGAAAAAAACAAAATAATCGATGAAAAACAAAGAAAAGGAAAAAATAGTAAAAAGAGAAGACCAAGAAATACTGGTGAAAAACAAGAAAAACAAAATAGAAAAACTGGAAACAAGTGGAAAACCAACTTTTTCCCTTCAAATAGATTGCGCCCTACTAATTTAATACTCCCTATGGTGACTCCATGGCTAGCAGGACTACAGAGCAACCAGGATATCCTGGGATCGACCTGTGTGTGCTCCCTTTTTCTACTTACTTTTTTCTAAGTATGCTATAATGAGCCGACATGTTATTGTAGGCGTTAACATTTTCAAATGCTTGATTACATTTGTCAAATATAAGATTACCATTTTTCAAATACAAGATTTATATTATTTTTTTATGCCCGGTCAACATTTTTTAGACACATTTAACATTTTCTAAATGCCTGATCATTTGTTTTTCAAATGAAATATTAGCTAGGTTTGAATAAATAGCCAACATTTTTTATATATACATTTATAATTTTGTAAATGCCTGATTAAAATTTTCAAATACAAGTTTAACATTTTTTTAATACAATAAAAGATTAATGTTTTTTGAATACGTGGTTAAAACTTTTTTATACATATTTATTATTTTTCAAAGGCTTTAATAACTTTTTTTAACACAAGGTCAACATTTTTTGTATACACATTTAACATTTTTCAAATGCTTCATTAAAAAATGCTAATACTTTTTTATCTTTTTTAAATAGTTGGTCAAGGTTATTTTAAAATGTTTGATTAGTATTTTTTAAATACATGATCAAATTTTTTCACACATATTTTATTTTTTGTATATAATTTTATTTTACATGAGAAACGTTTTCTTTATACACATTTAACATTTTTTAGTTCCTGATTAGTACTTTTTTCAAATATTTTATGTGAAGTTTTTTGTAATATATTTACTTAGAATATTTGGAAGTATAAACGATAGTAAACGAAAAAGAAGAAAAACGAAAATAGAAAACGTAAAAAAAACGAGGTTGTGCCTTCGTGCACGTCTCGGCCGGCCATTTAGGGACGCGTCTCAAGGGAGAGCACGCTAGGTCTCGCTGTAAGCGAGACATAGTGTTGCCCCGGCTCCTCTTGGAATACCCGTATGCGCGCGCTGGGCTGGGTCGCGTCATGGCGCTCGTGCGGCCTGAAGAGCCCAATCGGAGCCCTGGACAGACACGAGACAGACTCCATCGATCGTGGTTTGGTTCGTCGGACACCGACTATAATAACACGGGGACGCTGAACCGAATCGAAAACGAAAAGTACCCCAAATTGCTCAGCTAGATCGCGCGATGGAAACCGCCGGCGAGGAAGATCGGTTCACCGTTGCGGCGGACGAGGAGGACGAGGTGGTTGTGGCAGCGACCACGCCGGCGCGCCGCGAGGAGGAGGCTCCTCTTCCTCCTAAGGCCGGTTCGCAGGAGAAGGAGGCAGTGATCATGCCAGGGCGTCATGGTCGACACAAGGGGTTTCCTCCGGCGAAGAACATGATGAGTGAAGAGGAGGTGAGGTCCATCCTGTCGTGGAAAAGGACTGCCCCCTTCGACCGAAAGAAGAGCAAGTACGCCGGTTTCTTCAACAAGTTGAGGGACGAAAACTTCAAGTACCAGCAGGAGATCAAGGCTGAGTTTGAGGAGAAGGGCTACGTCGAGATCCCCGACAACTTCCGGGAAGACAACAAGCGAATCAACCATGAAGCTCACAGGAGGGCGTACCTGAAGGTGTTTGGCACCGAACCGCCAGCTAAATTCCAGTAGATCGGAGGGGCACTGTTATTTAACCGTCTATCTATCCCTAGTAGTTGTGACCGGAGAACAACTATAGTTTGCACTTTGCAGTATTTGTATGTATTAATATCTGCCCTAAAATTTCCATCTACCTTATCTGCCTGTCATGCACTCATATGTTGGAGCAATCTCTCTATGTTATTACTCCCTTCCGAAGTGTATTTCCTCTGTTCCTTTATACTCCTCCGTTTCTAAATATTTGTCTTTCTAGAGATTTCAAATAATCACCACATAACGGATGTATATAGACATATTTTAGAGTGTAGATTCACTCATTTTGTTCCGTATGTAGTCACCATTTGAAACCTATAGAAAGACAAATATTTAGGAACGGAGGGAGTATAATAAGTTGTATTTTCCCCCAAAATTTTCACAATGTAAGGTGTGTGTTTTTCTTTTCTCTCTCAGTTTTCTGTGCGTGCTCTTCCACCATCCAGTACATGCCTCTCATAAGAAGTACTACTACGTAGTCCTCAATATGAAGGTAGTAAAAATGGGATCTCTCTCGCACATTGCAGGCACTTACATTTCTCTCTCTCTCTCTCTCTCATCCCATCAATTAATTTTAGGGTAATGTTTGGGGCCGGGGCACCGGCCGAAGCTTCGGCCTGTCCACTCCACGCGCGCACGCTTGACCCACTCGTGAGCAACCACGTGGCGGTGCGGATCCCGTGGATCTCGCCTCATCTCCGTCTTGCAGCTCCACGGATCTCGCTCTCATCCTTGTCTCCTGCGTCCATCGTTGCAGCGCCGACGCCCGCATCTTGCGGTCGGCCATGGAAGG
Source organism: Aegilops bicornis (assembly GCA_021605145.1). Taxonomy (NCBI): domain Eukaryota; kingdom Viridiplantae; phylum Streptophyta; class Magnoliopsida; order Poales; family Poaceae; genus Aegilops; species Aegilops bicornis. The sequence goes on from CM038673.1 coordinate 73,696,669, forward strand.
TCAAACCCCCCGTGCGTCCATGGATGTAGATCTCACCCCGCCATGCTTTAAAGCCCAGTTCGCCATTGATGCAGCAAGGCCGTTGACCAATCCCCACCCCGGCGGTTGTAACTCCCACGCCTCGTTGCTTGCCTCGCCGCCGACGAGCCGGGCGGCGATTGGCGACACCAGAGGCTTCTGCAGAACCCGTTGCAACCCCTCATGTTGCAACCGTTTTTACAAAAAGCTTCATCCCCTTGATGGAAAGCTTCAACCAGATGTAGAGAAAGCTACAAGCTGTCAGCGCCATCGGGAAAAGCTACAACCGTTGACATGAAATGCTACAACCTTCAATGAAAAAAGCTTCAACCGAAACGACACAAAAAGCCTTGACCAAGCGCTGCTAAAAAAGAAAAATAGCTACAACCATTGATAGAAAAGCTTCAACCGTAGTTGGAAAAAGCTCCAACCATTGAGATAGAAAGCTACAACTAGACAATACGCAAATCAGAAAAGTTGCAACCGCTAAGAGAAATGCTTCAATTGTATGCGTGAAAAGCTTCAACCGAAACGACACAAAAAGCCTTGACCAAGCGCTGCTAAAAAGAAAAATAGCTACAACCATTGATAGAAAAGCTTCAACCGTAGTTGGAAAATGCTCCAACCATTGAGATAGAAAGCTACAACTAGACAATACGCAAAATCAGAAAAGTTGCAACCGCTAAGAGAAATGCTTCAATTGTATGCGTGAAAAGCTTCAACCGGCAACATTGTTTTTGTGTTGGAACCGACTTTTTTTTACTACGACCTTGTGACATCTTTGCTTCAACCATGTGGATTTTTGCTATTACCGTCCACAGTTTTTGCTACATCCATTTTGTCACGACGGCGAGATGTCGGTGGTGGGTTTCGTGAATTCGCGGCGTAGATCCGCACGGGGGCAGGGGCGGATGTTGCAACCGGTCGCCGCGAAGCTGCTACGGGTCGCTGCGAGCTGCAACCTCGACTGGTCAGAATTCACGGCTGCTGCATCCATGGAGGTTTTCGTAAACACACGAAGACGACGAGGTGAGGGCGGGCTACCAGCAGCGAGGGCGGCGGCAGAGGCGCATCGGGACGGCGAGGGCGACCGTGATGAGGAGGCGAGGCGAGGCGGTCGGCGCGCTGGGCGCCGACGCCACGAGGGGGCCTGCCCTTTCCCGTGTGGGAGGTTGAAGAAGGAGGTGGGAAGGAAAGGATCTGACGGTGCAGGGAACCAGATCTGACGGTTGGGGCTCGACCGGCCCAACCGTTCGGCCGGTGCGCCGGCGCAGATCACTGCCCTTAATTTTATTCTGGTGCTTCGAGATGCAGTTGCTTTTCATTAGTTCGCTGGTTGTTTAGTTACCACTAATTAAGCTGCTAACTTCCTAATTAGTGAAGGATATTTTCGTCCAAAATTCTTCTCAATTATGTGCCTTGGTTTCACCGCGTCCAAAAAAATACACCTTATATAAAGGAACGAAGCAAATAGTTAATATGTACTCCATTGTGCCTATTCATGCTGTTTGCTTCATGTGCAATATATAATACTCCCTCTGTAACGTCTTACATTATGGGAAGGAGGGAGTATGTTTGATTTCTATACGACATAGTTAGGCATAGTTGATCAACATTGGTTTGCGTAGTGAGGCAATTTCGTAAGTCATGAAGTTCTTTATTTGCTCACATAATTTAAAATCACACTCGTGCAAATTTCACCGCAGTATTTGGCTTCATCAATTTGCCACTCAGTTGTTGTTCTTTTGGATCCGACCATACCTCTTCGGCTCCATTGTTGTTCTTTTGGATCGCTGTACATCTTCGGCCGTTTTTATCTACAAGCAACTTTATCTATCATCTATTGCTTTTCCTATGCTTATTATTCCTAACAATGAAATTATGTTGCAGCCAGCCCAAATTATTAGGCGTGCATGGGATATGTATAAACCGAGTCAAACCGAGTTCGAAAGTAAGGACTAACAAAGGGAAACCAAACGTATGTGAGGTACCGGTATCGACCATGGGAAGGGATTGACGAAACCAAACGGAACAGGGAACCTTAACTTTTTATAGGTATAGAGAAGCCTTCCTCCTTCTAAATCTCAACCGTCAATCTTTATTGTTAACACAGAATTAACTAATATAGATGGATGACGAAAGGAGAATTAAGAAATCTTTCTCCCTTTATTACTGATTAGGTATAGATATAGATTGATATAAGACATCTCAAAGAACAAGGAAAGGACAACCAGGTTCTCACAAAGCCAAATAAACTAAGTCTCCAGTATGAACCGAAGGCGTGCAGCCGCTACCGCTCCATCACCAAAGTCAGCCTGACATTGTATCCTACGGTCGAGAAGTCGTCATGCTAAGGTCTAGTAGGACCGACACCTCAAGAAGGCATCATTTAGAAGCCTTGTATAGATTGAAAACGCAGTGCCGAACCATCTCCTGAAAAAAACTTCCGCCAACTTTGCAATGACGCGGAAGAAATGTCGTTGCGATATGGAGAGAGGGCACGAACCACCAGAGAGCGACCTGTCGCATCAGGGAGACACCCAAGGGAAGAAAATGAAGCCACAACTTGTCGCTGCCTATAATACAGACATGAGAACATCAACCCAATCCCCAAGGGCCGGCCTTCTGTTGTCGAAGCCGCTGGATGCCTGCAACACCACCACCGCAAAGAGTAGGAAACACTGGCGGAGCTTAGGCAAGGCCGAATGGGCCACGGCCTGTCCAACTTTGGAGCTTCTACTCCTATTATAGTCAGCCCATGGATCACAAAATGCTAGTTAGTAGCAGTCCTTACAGCCGGGCCCGCCCAACCTTTTTGTGCAAGCTCCGCCGCGAAAAGATCATTAGCTCAAGAACAACACAAAAGGCATGGGAAGCGCTTGCCCAGATACAAAGGACCCGAGACGGCGTAGACATCGTCTCCGAAATCGAGCACCATCCGTAGCCGAGAGAATCACAACTTCGGTGAGAGATCCGGAGGAAACTTATACAACACCACCATCACCTCTGGAGACGAAACACTGGACAAAGAGAGACCTAACTATGACACTAGACTACTGGACACAGGCGGAAACAAAGTCACGGGTTTCCTTCCTCTCGCCACCGTCAAACAACGATGGAGGTGAGGGACCCTGGAGATGTGCAATTCGGGTTGCTGTTCCTTATTTGCGCGGCCATATCACGATACAGAGGAAAATTGATTCGCTTCCTTGATTCATCAAAAAATTATTTTTAATATTTTCAAGTGGTCTAAGATTATGTTTTCTGTACATGTGAGTTTAACGTGTAATTGGCATCACACCAGTAATCCATTGTGACGAACGACCACCTTACTTGTGTATTAAGTGAAAGTATGCGATGTTTGAATGGGCATGATCTGCACTTAAAATATTTGAGTGGGAGTTTTAGTTTCCTCCCATCTTGGAGCTTTTGGTAGGTCTTCGTTGTCCACCGCTTCAGCTGTTCCTAGGGTGGTGACGACATCGCTTAATAAAGGCTCCTTCAACTTCTATGATTCCGGTGACTCGTCAGACACTGGAACCTGCGGCTAGATCGGATGGACATGTACGTCTCAGATGTCTTTCACTTCGGCCCTTCTCACGGTGGTGGTGGGGGTGTGCCATAAGTCTCAATCGACTTTCTCTGGCTTTGATGGTGTGTTTGTCCTCGAATCTAGCGACGAGATCGGGTAGACATGTTTGCCTTTCCCTAGTGGACAATGCAGGGGGAGTGGGTTGTGTTTTCATTGGACCGCGTCGATTTTGGTATTCCATCGAGCCAGCCGTACATCTAGGTGTGACCGACCCAACACTATCTTCTTCTTCGTCTGGACGTGAATACTTCGAGATTGACATCAACGACACTTGTTGACAGAGACCAGTGAACTACAACTTTATTGTTCCGATGACGGTGCAAAACTCCAGAGGCAATAACTTAGGTGCACCATCGGCATGTGTGGGATGGAGATGGCGGAGGATTCCTTTAGGAGTGGGTTGTATTTTCTTTTTGTTTTGATGATTTCTGGTAATGATGATGTTTATTTGATTAATATTGAACCACAACTCATTAAAAATAATAATAATACATATATTGAACAGTAGTTTCTTTAGCACAATCCACTAGGTTTTATTAGTAACGATCATCATAATACAAAGAATATCATGAGGGAGGCCAGTCATGTGTGCCTCCCCTGAACTAGACTAGAAGCAAACCTAGCTAGATTGCGGGCTTCATAATTTGAGCCTTTTTATGGATGAAATTACAAAAGAGTGAATGCGGATCTTGATGCTACAATTTCCCTGATCACAACTACATATCTGCCACCCTGCCTAGAGGTAATATCATTGATCGCACTTCGCAATCCGATACAATGTGTAATCTCTGGACGTTAAGATCCATTGTCAACGCAAGGCCTTCTCCACATGCTAACGCTTCAAGAGTGGGAGAAGATCTACGACCCCTAGTAAAACAAGAGCTGAAGCACCCAAGTAAAGGCCTTGGTCATCCCTGCATACCCCAACAACAACACCAGTCGTCCCAGACCTAGAAATTATGCCGTCCACATTGATGTTTACATACACCGCCCGAGCAAATTCCCAAACCGGAGTATTATCCTCCGGTGCCCCATGCACGGATGGTTTTATCAACTTCAACTTTTTCAGATCATCTAGCTCGGAGATATACCGATTTACAAATTTATGCGTAGCGAAAGGAGTTTGAAAAATACTCGTGGATCACCTTTTTCCTCGCCGTCCAGACCGCCCACAAATAACTACCAAACGGACCAGCTATTCATGTGAACATGGAGAACAATCATGATTTGGGGTTAGGTTCATTCGTGGCCATCATATGCTCTAGCAAGTCCCTACGTCGAGGTATTTGGTGTGCGATACGAGCGTGAAAAACGGATCGCTCCCACGACGCGCCTGGCAAGCGCATCATGGGAGGTTATCCAGTTGCGGCCGGAGCAGCATTCCCATCCTCCATCCTCTACCCTCGTCACTGCCGGTCCGCGCCATTGGGCAAAGCCTGGCTGGTGCTGGCAGCGGCCTCTCTCCTCTCCGCAAGTGGGGTTTTGGCATGGGCCGACGATCCCGGGAGGGGGCGCGGCGGCGCTGGGCAAGAGCTTGGAGGCAGCGGGTCTTCGGTTCTTCGTCCCGGTCATGGAGGGATGGTCGCGGCGGTGGCTCTCGCCTGGGTTGGCGGCGGCACGCCCCAGATCTGACCCGTCGGAATCCAGGGGAGTCCTGCAGTGGTTGGCCCTGTTGTTCTTCGTGCTCCAAAATTTTGATCCGCTTCATGCGGGCCTCCTCGATGGACACTGACGGGTTCCGGTCTTCCGCTCGGAGGTCTCAGCTTTTGGCGCATGGCGCCACTGAATAGCTAGATAAGAATTGATTCGGTCGGTCGTGCCCTCATCTTCAGCTAGAGAGGCTTCATGAGGGCATGGCACGAAGCGTCACTGCCTTGCTAGTTCCATGGGACATATGTAAGTATAGATTTTCACGACGTTGATAATGGTGAAGAAAGTCCTGGTGGCTACGATTGGAGACTTGCAACGACAGAGAGGAGCTTTGGTTACGTTGAAGAATGGCGACACAACTTTTTTCCTATGTGTCGGGTGATGAAGACCTGCAGCGGTGGCCTTGGCAGGAGGAGGCGGCAACACAGGTGGACAACATTTTTTGTGGTGCTTCCCGAGAACCGAGCTGTGATCTCCAGGGTGAAAGCCCAAGGTCTGGCCTTCATTGGTTGTTCCTGACAATGGTCTTGTAAAGGCATTGTTTTGGGATCTCGGGCTCTCTCCCACGTGAAAACTCAAGATCCTTGATTGGGCGACGACAACGCTTCACTAGTAGAAAAACCCCCTATCGTCCCGGTTGGTAAGGGCCTTTTGTCCCGGTTCTTGAACCGGGACTAAAGGGTCGTTACTAATGCCCTAGACCTTTAGTCCCGGCTCAAACACGAACCGGGACAGATGGACCTCCACGTGGCCGATGCGCCGAGCCCAGGCAGGAGGGCCTTTGGTCCTGGTTGGTGGCACCAACCGGGACCAAAAGGCATCCACGCCACAAGATATCGTGGGCTGGGGTTTTGTTTTTTTTGAAAGGGGGGTTGGCGGTTTTGGGGGGTTAATTTAGGTGTTTCATATATTGTGTTAGCTAGCTAATTAATAGAGAGAAGTGTCCTCTCTTATGTTCGTGCTTGGTCGACGCTACGCACTATACATAGAGAGGACCTCGACACGCTAGCTAGTAAGAAAATGAAGGAAACCATTAAGTACAGAAGTTCGTCATGCATACCGAGAGAAGTGATCGATCGACCTCTCCTTCTCCGAGAGATTGGTCGAACAACAAGTTTTCAGATATTATCTATCCGACGCCATCTGGCTACATACATATACAATATGTAAGATCTCTTACAATCCCCTAGCATTTGAAATCAACTTCCACATGGTAATCTCCGGCTTTATTGATGACGTGGTCAAGAAAGAATCCCGCCAATTCCTCTTGAATTGCTTTAATGCGATCTTGTGGTCGGAGTTCATTCCGCATCTGCCACGTCTAATTTGAAGAAGGGGGTTAATACATATATATGAATGAAACTCAACAGAAATGATGGTGTAATAAAATGAAATTATGAATATTATTGCTTACGCACTTCATATTGTCTTTTAGAGTAGCCCCGCTTATTTTTTAAAGTCGCGTTGTAGATGAACTCGCACACGTAGTATCCACAGTAATTATTCCCTTGTTCCTGCCACAAGCACTTTATGAGAAATAGAGGTCAATCAAACTGATAATGAAGCATTATAAATGGCATTGATGAAAGTATAGCTATAGAATCAACGGGAGATGCGCGCAACTAGCTAGCTAGTAGTACTTACTTTCGGGTATGTATAACGCGTCTCCTTCAGCAGTCCCGGAGCTTCTGACGTGAACTGTTTCCAAACCCTGCAAGACAAAGAAAATAATTATTATTACTTGAGATATCAGGAAATGAATAAAAATTTGCCGATATGGTGCGATAATGATCGATTGAACTTACTTGTTGAGCATTTTAGTCATGTCCGCATAGGTTTCGGGATCTTTTTTGTCTCGAGTCTAAGGCGGTTACTGAAAGGATCGATATGGTTGACTAGAGGGGGGGGGGTGAATAGGCAACTAACAATTTTTAAGCTTATCTTTACCAATTTAAACTTTGCAATAATAAAGGTTGTCTAGATGTGCAACTAGGTGGACAACCTATATGATGCAACAACACAAGCACACGAGAAAGCAAGGATAGGAACACAAATAAGCTTGCACAAGTAAAGGGATAAGATAACCAAGAGTGGAGCCGGTGGAGACGAGGATGTGTTACCGAAGTTCCTTCCTTTTGAGGGGAAGTACGTCTCCGTTAGAGCGGTGTGGAGGCACAATGCTCCCCAAGAAGCCACTAGGGCCACCGTAATCTCCTCACGCCTCGCACAATGCAAGAGCCGTGATTCCACTATTGGTGCCCTTGAAGGCGGCGACCGAACCTTTACAAACAAGGTTGGGGCAATCTCCACAACTTAATTGGAGGCTCCCAACAACACCACGAAGCTTCACCACAATGGAATATGGCTCCACGGTGACCTCAACCGTCTAGGATGCTCAAACACCCAAGAGTAACAAGATCCGCAAGGGATAAGTGGGGGGAATCAAATATCTTGTGGTGGAAGTGTAGATCGGACCCTTGTCACCCAATCCCGAGCAAATCAACAAGTTTGATTGGCTAGGGAAAGAGATCGGGCCAAAATGGAGCTTGGAGCAACAATGGAGCTTAGAGAGAGAAGAGGTAGTCAACTAGAGGTTGAAGAAGCCCCTTATATAGACGAGGAAAACATCCAACCGTTATCCACTTATTCAGCGACCAGTACTACCGCTCAGGGGCGCGGTACTATCATGAGGGTCAGCGGTACTACCGTGGCGAACCACGGTACTACCGCGGCAGCAGCACAAGCCGGGACTAGCCTGACTAAGGGTAGTACTACCGCTCGCGCGGTACTACCGCTCCCCCTTGCGGTACTACCACAATGCAGGGGAGTCATGACCTGAGAAGGGCGCGGATGAAATAAATTACATCCGTGCTAACTTCCGCTGAAACTGCGGTAGTGCGAAAATCCGACGCGGTACTACCGCTCCTTAGGAGCGGTACTACTCAGAAAGCACGTGCCTACTACCGTGAATCTCCGGTACTTGGTAGGAGGGCCACGGTACTACGGCTCATAGGGAGCAAGACTACCGTGGGCCCCGCGTACTGCTACCGCTGGACGAGCGGTACTACCGTGGTGGCGCGGATGTAAAAATCACATCCGCCCTACTACCGCACCGAGCGGCACTAGGCTCGAGTCAGCGGTACTACCGCTCGGAGGAGCGGTACTACCGTGGCATTCGGTACTACCACGTGTACCTGCGGTACTACCGCAAGTACAGTGGCAGTTGTCAGATTTCCGCACAACCACGATAACGAAGGGAAGCTCCAAAGTGCAGGGAAAGGAGGGACAAGTGTACGTGTTGATTCCACCCTAACCTTTCCGACGCGGACCCCCTCTTAACAAGACGGCTCTCCTCGACTCAAATCCACCAAAAGAAACGAGGACGGCGCCGTCTTCAATAGTCTCCGAGGGGCACCGAATCGTCTCGAGCCTAGAGATGAACCATCCGAGGAACTCAAAGCATACGATTAGTTTGCAAAAGTATCGCCATCAATCACCAAAACACTTACGGATAAATATACCCTTACAATCTCCCCTTTTGGTGGATTGATGACAATACGGGATTTGCACAAGGATACAATAATATAGAGCAAAAGAAACCCCTCCTCTCCAAAATATAGACGGGCTCCCCTAGATGTGTGCACTCAGGATGAATGCTTTGGACTGCATAGCACACCTAACTAGGATCACCACTCCCCTATATTTTAGAGACAAAGGTCCAAGAATAACATCTAAGCAACATATAACACGATATAACATAAGCTTGCTAAGATAGATAGAGTGCATATGTCTTACACTATAAGAAGGAAAAGCAACTAAAGCGAGGTTCAAGCGATTCAAACGAGGTTCAACCGAAAACGCAATAAACACACCAAACACGAACACAAGACTCGCAAATCCCTACGCTCTCTCCCCCTTTGGCATCGAGACGCCAAAAAGGCAGAGAGGACACCCACACACAAGCGGTGGCTCAAGTAGAAGGGAACTCGTCCCAACCCTCTCCGTCAGACTCCTCAGCAGCAGGGATGGAATCCTCAACGTCCTCCTCAGAATCAGTCCACTTGTAGCCTTGCTTCGCCATCCACTCGGCCTCTGGAGTGATGTGCTCCTCAGACCCGCCAGACACATCCTCACCATAGAGCTTCAAGATCTTCCTGTCCCGGCGACGACTCTCCTTGGATGCCACATGAGTCCCAGTCTTGCCCCTTGGCTTGCATGCAGAAAAGAGTCTTCATTATGTCCTTCACCCGTGGCCCAAGAAGGCATAGAGGAGCTCTGGGAAGGCCTAGCAGCATGGCCCTCATCAACATTCTCGGCGCCAAGATCCTCCTCTCCAACAAAGCAGCCTGGCAGCAGACGCCTCAAAGACGAGTAGTAGTGTTGGCCCAGTTGGGTTTGACACGCAGACAGATGATGGGGTCATGGCGAATCCAGTCGAGGGCAAGGAACTCCTCACCAGGGAACATCTTCTCCCAAGTCCTCGAGATCGCCAGAAACAGACATGCATCAGAGATAGGCACCTTGCGGTTGAACACCGCAAATCGAAGCTCACACCACATGATGTGTGAGATATCAAATGGCTGAGTCTGAGACACACGAGCCTCCTCGCAGATGAGCATCATATCCACCATATAGGCATGAACCTTGTCCTTGTCACCAATGCGGGGAACAACGAGTTGCGGAAGATGCGACATGATATCCAAAAGGAGTTGAGCACCAAACCTATCTTGCCACTTGGAAGTGTTTTCTCAACATAGAACGGTGCAATCCTGTCCTTGTTGGCAGAGTCAGGGTTGGCATGGGGACGAACACCCACGGGGGAGTCAAGCCCGTCATCAGGAACTTGGAGCAGATCCATGAACTCCTTCCAGGTAGCAGTCAGCTTACGACCATTTGTCATCCAGGTCATCCTCCTTTCCTCATTGGGGTGAAAGTAGACAGAAGCAAAGAACTGACCAATGAGCTCAGGATCATAGTCAAGGTGAAAAGAGATTATATGCTCAATGCCAAACTGCTCCACCAAGTCCAGAGCCTCTCCAAAGTAGGCACGGAACTTCTCCTTCCTCAAGTGATGCATGTCAATCCACTTCACATCCACATAGGTATTCTGCTTGTTCTTAATGACGTCCAGATAGACGTTGGTTTGATGCTTGTTCCAGAACAGCTCACAGCCCCTGATTGAGGAACGAGGGGTCACGTACGGATCCATGTTCCTGAGGCGGACGTAGTCAGAATGGGGCATCTCATCCATGCTCTTGGCGGGCTCCTTGAACTTGGTGGCAGTTGTCTTGACATGGCGCTTGGGGCGTAAGAGGAGCCCTCACAGTGCGTCACCGGGGTTGCGTGACGCTTGGAGCCGGTGTCACGGCTGGGATTGGACCGGCGAGAGCCACCACCGAACCACACACGCAAAAGCACCAAAACGCAAGAAGATCAATGCAAAGGCCACGAAAAAGCACAAGAAACACATAGGAGACATATGAGAAAGTTGGCATGCGATAGGTGTGAGGCACGGTAGGACTGCCACTGCCTGCGGTACTAAAGCCGTAGTACTGCTCCAAACGCGGTAGTACCGTGCGGGGTCACGGTAGTACCGTGGTTGGAGCGGAAGTAGAGCTGTAGTGCCGCACAGAGCGCGGTAGTACCGCACCCGAGGGGCGGTAGTACCGTGCATGCGGTAGTACCGCGCCATAGGGGCGGTAGTACCGCGTCGCAGCGGATCCAACTATCGATTTGAATCTGAAAAGAACCGCGAAACAACTGAAGGAAATATGCCCTAGAGGCAATAATAAAGTTATTATTTATTTCCTTATATCATGATAAATGTTTATTATTCATGCTAGAATTGTATTAACCGGAAACATAATACATGTGTGAATACATAGACAAACAGAGTGTCACTAGTATGCCTCTACTTGACTAGCTCGTTAATCAAAGATGGTTATGTTTCCTAACCATAGACATGAGTTGTCATTTGATTAACGGGATCACATCATTAGGAGAATGATCTGATTGACATGACCCATTCCGTTAGCCTAGCACTTGATCGCTTAGTATGTTGCTATTGCTTTCTTCATGACTTATACATGTTCCTATAACTATGAGATTATGCAACTCCCGTTTACGGAGGAACACTTTGGTACTACCAAACGTCACAACGTAATCGGGTGATTATAAAGGAGTACTACAGGTGTCTCCAAAGGTACTTGTTGGGTTGGCGTATTTTGAGATTAGGTTTTGTCACTCCGATTGTCGGAGAGGTATCTCTGGGCCTTCTCGGTAATACACATCACATAAGCCTTGCAAGCATTGCAACTAATGAGTTAGTTGTGAGATGATGTATTACGGAACGAGTAAAGAGACTTACCGTAACGAGATTGAACTAGGTATTGGATACCGACGATCGAATCTCGGGCAAGTAACATACCGATGACAAAGGGAACAACGTATGTTGTTATGCGGTCTGACCGATAAAGATCTTCGTAGAATATGTAGGAACCAATATGGGCATCCAGGTCCCGCTATTGGTTATTGACCGAGATGTGTCTCGGTCATGTCTACATTGTTCTCGAACCGTAGGGTCCGCACGCTTAAGGTTTCGATGACGGTTATATTATGAGTTTGTGTATTTTGATGTACGAAGGTTGTTCGAGTCCCGGATATGATCACGGACATGACGAGGAGTCTCGAAATGGTCGAGACATAAAGATTAATATATTGGACGGATATATTTGGACACCGGAAAGGTTCCGGAGAAGTTTGGAGCTCCGGAGGTTACCGAACCCCCGGGAGGTATATGGGCCTTATTGGGCCCATGTAGGAGGAAGGGAGAAGGAACAACGGAGGGGGCGCGCTTCAAGCCCAATCCGACTGGGGAGGGGGGCCGCCCCCCTTTCCTTTCTCCTTCCCTCTTCCTATTCCTACTACTAGTACTACTTCCTAATACTAGTACTCTTTCCTTCCCCTCCAAATAAGATAAGGAAAGAGAGGGAAACCTACTTGGAGTAGGTTTCCCCCTCCTATGGTGCGCCCCCTTGGGCGGCCACCTCCTCCCTCCCTCCTTTATATACGGGAGGGGGGCACCTAGAACACACAAGTTGATCCTTGAGATCGCTCTTAGCCGTGTGCGGTGCCCCTCCACCATATTCCACCTCAGTCATATCGTAGCAGTGCTTAGGCGAAGCCCTGCGTCGGTGAAACATCAAGGTCGTCACCACGCCGTCGTGCTGACGGAACTCCCTCTCCCCGGAGCTTTGCTGGATCGGAGCCCGTGGAGCGTCATCGAGCTGAACGTGTGCCAAGAACTCGGAGGTGCCGGAGTAACGGCGCTGGGATCGGCTGGATCGCGAGGAGAACGTACGACTACTTCCTCTATGTCATCATCGACTCGGAGGTGTCGGAGTAACGGCACCGATCGGCAGGATCGCGAGGAGAACGCACGACTACTTCCTCTACGTTGTGATCGCTTCCGCCACGGTCTCACGAGGGTACGAGACAACACTCTCCCTCTCGTTGCTATGCCATCACCATGGTCCCGTGTGCGTAGGAAATTTTTGAAATTACCTGCATTCCCCAACAGTGGCATCCGAGCCTGGTTTTATGCGTTGATGTCATATGCACGAGTAGAACACAAGTGAGTTGTGGGCGATACAAGTCATACTGCCTACCAGCATGTCATACTTTGGTTCAGCGGTATTGTGAGATGAAGCGGCCCGGACCGACATTACGCCAGACGCTTACGCGAGACTGGTTTCACTGCTACGAGCACTCGTGCTTAAAGGTGGCTGGCGGGTGTCTCTCTCTCTTTAGTTGAACCGAGTGTGGCTACGCCCGTCCTTGAGAAGGTTAAACGGAGTCTATTTGACAAGTATCGTTGTGGTTTTGATGCGTAGGTAAGAACGGTTCTTGCTCAGCCCGTAGCAGCCACGTAAAACTTGCAACAACAAAGTAGAGGACGTCTAACTTGTTTTTGCAGGGCATGTTGTGATGTGATATGGTCAAGACGTGATGCTATATTTTATTGTATGAGATGATCATGTTTTGTAACCGAGTTATCGGCAATGGCAGGAGCCATATGGTTGTCGCTTATTGTATGAAATGCAACGCATACAGAATTGCTTTACTTTATCACTAAGCGGTAGCGATAGTCGTAGAAGCAATAGATGGCGTAAACGACAACGATGCTACGATGGAGATCAAGGTGTCGCGCCGGTGACGATGGTGATCATGACGGTGCTTCGGAGATGGAGATCACAAGCACAAGATGATGATGGCCATATCATATCACTTGTATTGATTGCATGTGATGTTTATCCTTTATGCATCTTATTTTGCTTTGATTGACGGTAGCATTTTAAGATGATCTCTCACTAAAATTATCAAGTAGTGTTCTCCACGAGTATGCACCGTTGCCAAAGTTCGTCGTGCCGAGACACCACGTGATGATCGGGTGTGATAAGCTTCACGTCCATCTACAACGGTGCAAGCCAGTTTTGCACACGCAGAATACTCAAAGTTATACTTGACGAGCCTAGCATATGCAGATATGGCCTCGGAACACGAGACCGAAAGGTCGAAAGCGTGAATCATATAGTAGATATGATCAACATAAGATGTTCACCATTGAAAACTACTCCATCTCACGTGATGATCGGTTATGGTTTAGTTGATTTGGATCACGTGATCACTTAGATGACTAGAGAGATGTCTGTCTAAGTGGGAGGTCTTAAGTAATATGATTAATTGAACTTAAATTTATCATGAACTTAGTACCGATAGTATCTTGCTTGTCTATGTCTGTTTGTAGATAGATGGCTCGTCTTTGTTGTTCCGTTGAATTTTAATGCGTTCCTTGAGAAAGCAAAGTTGAAAGATGATGGTAGCAATTACACGGACTGGGTCCGTAATCTGAGGATTGTCCTCATTGCTGCACGTAAGAGTTACGCCCTGGATGCACCGCTAGGTGCCAGTGCCTTCAGCTGATGCAACCGATGACGTTAAGAACGTCTGGCGAGCAAAGTCGATGACTACTCTATAGTTCGGTGTGCCATGCTTTACGGCTTAGAACCGGGTCTTCAACGACGTTTTGAAAGTCGTGGAGCATATGAGATGTTCCAAGAGTTGAAGTTGATATTTCAACAGAATGCCCGGATTGAGAGATATGAAGTCTCCAATAAGTTCTATAGCTGCAAGATGGAGGAGAATGGGTCTGTCAGTGAGCACATACTCGTAATGTCCGGGTATTACAATCACTTGACTCAACTGGGATTTGATCTTCCGGATGATTGTGTCATTGATGTAATTCTTCAATCAACGCCACCAAGCTACAAAGGCTTCGTAATGAACTATAATATGCAAGGGTTAGTAAAGACTATGCCCGAGCTCTTCGCAATGCTGAAAGCTGCGGAGGTAGAAATCAAGAAGGAGCATCAAGTGTTGATGGTCAATAAGACCACTAGTTTCAAGAAGAAAGGCAAAGGGAAGAAGAAGGGGAACTTCAAGAAGAACAGCAAACAAGTTGCTGCTCAAGGGAAGAAACCCAAGTCTGGACCTAAACCTGAAATCGAGTGCTTCTATCGCAAGCGGTGGTCAATGGAAGCGGAACTGCCCCAAGTATTTGGCGGATAAGAAGGATGGCAAGGTGAACAAAGGTATATGTGATATACATGTTATTGATGTGTACCTTACTAGAGCTCGCAGAGCACTGGTATTTGATACTGGTTCTGTTGCTAATATTTGCAACTCAAACAGGACTACAGATTGCGAACACCGGCAAAGGACGAGGTGACGATGCGCGTGGGAAATGGTTCCAAAGTCGATGTGATCGCGGTCGGCACGCTACCTCTACATCTACCTTCGGGATTAGTTTTAGACCTAAATAATTGTTATTTGGTGCCAGCGTTAAGCATGAACATTATATCTGGATCTTGTTTGATGCGAGACGGTTATTCATTTAAATCGGAGAATAAAGGTTGTTCTATTTATATGAATAATATCTTTTATGGTCATGCACCCTTGAAGAGTGGTCTATTTTTAATGAATCTCGATAGTAGTGATACACATATTCATAATGTTGAAACCAAAAGATGCAGAGTTGATAATGATAGTGCGACTTATTTGTGGCATTGCCGTTTAGGTCATATCGGTATAAAGCGCATGAAGAAACTCCATCTTGATGGACTTTTGGAGTCACTTGATTATGAATCACTTGACACTTGCGAACCGTGCCTCATGGGCAAGATGACTAAAACCCGTTCTCGGTACTATGGAGAGAGCAACAGATTTGTTGGAAATCATACATACAGATGTATGTGGTCCAATGAATGTTGAGGCTCGTATGGCGGATATCGTTATTTTCTCACCTTCACAGATGATTTAAGCAGATATGGGTATATCTTCTTAATGAAACATAAGTCTGAAACATTTGAAAAGTTCAAAGAATTTCAGAGTGAAGTTGAAAATCATCGTAATAAGAAAATAAAGTTTCTACGATCTGATCGTGGAGGCGAATATTTGAGTTACGAGTTTGGTCTACATTTGAAACAATGCGGAATAGTTTCGCAACTCACGCCACCCGGAACACCACAGCGCAATGGTGTGTCCGAACGTCAGAATCGCACTTTACTAGATATGGTGCGATCTATGATGTCTCTTACAGATTTACCGCTATCGCTTTTGGGGTTATGCTCTTGAGACGGCCGCATTCACTCTGAATAGAACACCGTCAAAATCCGTTGAGACGACACCTTATGAACTGTGGTTTAGCAAGAAACCAAAGTTGTCGTTTCTTAAAGTTTGGGGATGCGATGCTTATGTGAAAAAGCTTCAACCTGATAAGCTCGAACCTAAATCGGAGAAATGTGTCTTCATAGGATACCCAAAGGAGACAGTTGGGTACACCTTCTATCACAGATCCGAAGGCAAGACATTTGTTGCTAAGAATGGATCCTTTCTAGAGAAGGAGTTTCTCTCGAAAGAAGTGAGTGGGAGGAAAGTAGAACTTGATGAGGTAATCTGTACCTTCTCCCTTATTTGAAAGTAGTTTATCACGTAAACCAGTTTCTGCGATATCTACACCAAATAGTGAGGAAGTTGATGATGTTGATCATGAAACTTCAGATCAAGTTACTACAGAACCTCGTAGATCAACCCGAATAAAATCCGCACTGCAGTGGTACGGCAATCCTGTTCGGAAGTCATGCTACTAGATCATGATGAACCTACGAACTATGAAGAAGCGATGGTGAGCCCAGATTCCATAAAATGGCTTGAGGCCATGAAATCCGAGATGGGATCCATGTATGAAAACAAAGTGTGGACTTTGGTTGACTTGCCCGAGGGTCGGCAAGCAATAGAAAACAAGTGGATCTTCAAGAAGAAGACCGACGCCGACGGTAATATTGTCGTCTACAAAGCTCGACTTGTCGCAAAGGGTTTTCGACAAGTTCAAGGGGTTGACTACGATGAGACATTCTCACCCGTAGCGATGCTTAAGTCTGTCCGAATCATGTTAGCAATCACCGCATTTTATGATTATGAAATTTGGCAAATGGATGTAAAGACCGCATTCCTGAATGGGTTTCTGGAAGAAGAGTTGTATATGATGCAACCAGAAGGTTTTATCGATCCAAAGGGAGCTAACAAAGTGTGCAAGCTCCAGCGATCCATTTATGGACTGGTGCAAGCATCTCGGAGTTGGAATAAACGCTTTGATAGTGTGATCAAAGTATTTGGGTTTATATGCACTTATGGAGAAGCCTGTATTTACAAGAAAGTGAGTGGGAGCTCAGAGCATTTCCGATATTATATGTAGATGACATATTATTGATCGGAAATGATATAGAATTTCTGGATAGCATAAAGGGATACTTGAACAAGAGTTTTTCGATGAAAGACCTTGGTGAAGCTACTTACATATTGGGCATCAAGATCTATAGAGATAGATCAAGACGCTTAATTGGACTTTCACAAAGCACATAACTTGATATTGTTTTGAAGAAGTTCTATATGGATCAGGCAAAGAAAGGTTTTTTACGTGTATTACAATGTGTGAAGTTGAGTCAGACTCAATGCCCGACCACAGCAGAAGATAGAGAGAAAATGAAAGATGTTCCTATGCTTCAAATGCATAGGCTCTATCATGTATGCAATGTCATGTACCAGACCTGACGTATGCTTAGCTGTAAGCTTGGCAGGAAGGTACCAAAGTAATCCAGAGTGGATCATCGACAGCGGTCAAGAACATCCTGAAATACCCGAAAAGGACTAAGGATATGTTTCTCGTATATGGAGGTGACAAAGAGCTAGTCGTAAATGGTTACGTCGATGCAAGCTTTGACACCGATCCGAACGATTCTAAATCGCAAACCTGATACGAGTTATTGTTAAACGGTGGAGATGTCAGTTGGTGCAGTTCTAAACAAAGCTTCGTGTCGATATCTACATGTGAAGAGGAGTACATAGCTTATTCGGAAGCATAAAATGAAGGAGTCTGGATGAAAGAGTTCATTTCCGATCTTGGTGTCATACATAGTGCATCGGTACCGATGAAGATCTTCTGTGTCAATATGGTGCAATTGCCTTGGCAAAGGAATCCAGATTTCACAAGAGGACCAAGCATATCAAGAGACGCCTTCAATTCCATTCGGGACCAAGTCCAAGTGGGAGACATAGAGATTTGCAAAGTACATACGGATCTGAACATTGCGGACCCGTTGACTAAGCCTCTTCCACGAGCAAAACATGATCAGCACCAAGACTCCATGGGTGTTAGAATCATTACTGAGTGAACTAGATTATTGACTCTAGTGCAAGTGGGAGACTGAAGGAAATATGCCCTAGAGGCAATAATAAAGTTATTATTTATTTCCTTATATCATGATAAATGTTTATTATTCATGCTAGAATTGTATTAACCGGAAACATAATACATGTGTGAATACATAGACAAACAGAGTGTCACTAGTATGCCTCTACTTGACTAGCTCGTTAATCAAAGATGGTTATGTTTCCTAACCATAGACATGAGTTGTCATTTGATTAACGGGATCACATCATTAGGAGAATGATCTGATTGACATGACCCATTCCGTTAGCCTAGCACTTGATCGTTTAGTATGTTGCTATTGCTTTCTTCATGACTTATACATGTTCCTATAACTATGAGATTATGCAACTCCCGTTTACGGAGGAACACTTTGGTACTACCAAACGTCACAACGTAATCGGGTGATTATAAAGGAGTACTACAGGTGTCTCCAAAGGTACTTGTTGGGTTGGCGATTTCGAGATTAGGTTTTGTCACTCCGATTGTCGGAGAGGTATCTCTGGGCCTTCTCGGTAATACACATCACATAAGCCTTGCAAGCATTGCAACTAATGAGTTAGTTGTGAGATGATGTATTACGGAACGAGTAAAGAGACTTACCGTAACGAGATTGAACTAGGTATTGGATACCGACGATCGAATCTCGGCAAGTAACATACCGATGACAAAGGGAACAACGTATGTTGTTATGCGGTCTGACCGATAAAGATCTTCGTAGAATATGTAGGAACCAACATGGGCATCCAGGTCCCGCTTATTGGTTATTGACGGAGATGTGTCTCGGTCATGTCTACATTGTTCTCGAACCGTAGGGTCCGCACGCTTAAGGTTTCGATGACGGTTATATTATGAGTTTGTGTATTTTGATGTACCAAGGTTGTTCGAGTCCCGGAAATGATCACGGACATGACGAGCAGTCTCGAAATGCTCGAGACATAAAGATTCATATATTGGACCGATACATTTGGACACCGGAAAGGTTCCGGAGAAGTTTGGAGCTCGGAGGTTACGGAACCCCGGGAGGTATATGGGCCTTATTGGGCCCATGTAGGAGGAAGGAGAAGGAACAAGGGAGGCGCGCCCCAAGCCCAATCCGAATTGGGGAGGGGGCCGCCCCCTTTCCTTTCTCCTTCCCCTCTTCCTATTCCTACTACTAGTACTACTTCCTAATACTAGTACTCTTTCCTTCCCTCCAAATAAGATAAGGAAAGAGAGGAAACCTACTTGGAGTAGGTTTCCCCCTCCTATGGTGCGCCCCCTTGGGCGGCCACCTCCTCCCTCCCTCCTTTATATACGGAGGGGGGCACCCTAGAACACACAAGTTGATCCTTGAGATCGTTCCTTAGCCGTGTGCGGTGCCCCCCTCCACCATATTCCACCTCAGTCATATCGTAGCAGTGCTTAGGCGAAGCCCTGCGTCGGTGAAACATCAAGGTCGTCCTGCACGCCCGTCGTCTTGTGGAACTCCCTCTCCCCGGAGCTTTGCTGGATCGGAGCCCGAGGAGCGTCATCGAGCTGAACGTGTGCCAAGAACTCGGAGGTGCCGGAGTAACGGCGCTGGGATCGGCTGGATCGCGAGGAGAACGTACGACTACTTCCTCTACGTCATCATCGACTCGGAGGTGCCGGAGTAACGGCACTGGGATCGGCAGGATCGCGAGGAGAACAGACGACTACTTCCTCTACGTTGTGATCGCTTCCGCTTACGGTCTACGAGGGTACGTAGACAACACTCTCCCCTCTCGTTGCTATGCCATCACCATGGTCCTGTGTGTGCGTAGGAAATTTTTTGAAATTACTGCGTTCCCCAACAACAACGGCGGTACTACAGTGATCAGATCTAGCGCATGACAGCAATACACATATAAATCCTATGCAATACTACACTCCTTCATCCTATTCTTGCAGAGATTAGGCCTATCAATCTCAAGAACACACAAGCCTCCCCAAAACCTAGAAACGCCAAACACCAACAACAAGGAGAGGGAATTGGGGAAAAACCTGGGTCCATAGCAAGAGCACGCGGTGGGGAACGATCCCACCGGTCGGAATCACGGGAGGGCAGCCGGTGAAGGAGATCCGGCAAGAGACGCCGGCTCCGTTCTTGAGCAAGGGAGAGAAGGAGGCGATGTGGGGAGAAGGCAGCGAATGAGTATGGGGAGTTAGAACTCCCCCTGCCCGTCCTTAACCCCACGCCCGCGAACCGTCGTGGTAGTACCGCGTATCATCGCGGTAGTACCGCTCGGGCGGAAGTTCCGCACCGAGGCGGTAGTACCGCTTAACCGGGCAGCAGTAAAAAAAATT
The DNA here is from genome assembly GCA_021605145.1 of Aegilops bicornis. Lineage (NCBI taxonomy): Eukaryota > Viridiplantae > Streptophyta > Magnoliopsida > Poales > Poaceae > Aegilops > Aegilops bicornis. Next base: position 73,717,059 of record CM038673.1, read on the forward strand.
ACTGCCGTGAGGTTGCGGTAGTACCGTGCTCCCGCAAGCCGTAGTACCGTGGCTGGCTGCGGTAGTACCACAGCTGGCCGCGGTAGTACCGTGAAACTCAAGTTACCGCATGTTTCAAAAACAAAAAAGGGCCTTTGCAATGAATTTTTTTTCACACACAAGAAACCACAAACTCAACCACAAACCAGAGGCAAAAGACAACAAGAAACAACCAAACGACAAGGCCTCTCAAGGAGAGAGGGCGGTGGCCGAAGCCACCTATGTTTGAGTAGGATGGTATGGCACCGCCAAGAATTATCCTTGGGCCCATGACCAAAACTCGTCTTTGGAACACAAGTACCATCAAAAATGGCTAATGTGAAAGAGGTGATCAATTTATGCATAATGGGGGAGGGAGAGTTCATTGAGAGAACAATACTCCCCTATGTCCATGCCTACACCTAAACTAGGACAAAGAAGTTGAGTGTGGTAGGGAGTGCACGGGCTCAAGTCACATTGCTCAAATCAATGATATTTAGCTCATGCCTTAACTCGCGAAATCTTGCTTCATCTAAGGGCTTCGTGAATATATCTGCAAGGTTATCCTGAGTGTTGACATACTTGAGCTTGATCTCTCCTCGCCTAATGTGATCCCGGATGAAGTGATACCGAATCTCGATGTGCTTCGTCTTGAAGTGTTGCACCGGGTTGAGAGAAATCTTGATGGCACTTTCATTATCACACCAAAGAGGCACTTTGTCACAAATGACACCGTACCCTTTAAAGTTTGCCTCATCCATAGGAGTTGAGCACAACAACTACCGCCGCCACATATTCCGCTTCGTGGACGAGAGAGACACACAACTTTGCTTCTTGGAAGACCAACTTACCAAGGAGCAACCAAGAAATTGGCACCTCCGAAGTGGACTTCCTATCCACTTTGTCTCCCGCCCAATCGAATCCGTAAATCCTTCAATCTTGAAGTTTGCTCCTCTTGGGTACCATAAGCAAAAGTTTGGGGTATGAGCCAAATATCGAAAGATTCGCTTGACCGCCACATAGTGACTTTCCTTCGGTGCGGCTTGAAACCATGCACACATTCCCACACTCAACATGATATCCGGTCTAGATGCACAAAGGTAAAGCAAGGAACCAATCATCGAGCGATATACCTTTTGATCCACCGCTTTACCATTGGGATCAATGTCAAGTTGGCACTTGGTGGGCATTGGTGTAGTAGCCGGCTTGACATCACTTAGCTTGAATCTTTTGAGCATGTCTTGAGTGTATTTGGCTTGGTTGATGAAGGTTCCTTCTCTTCTTTGTTTGATATCGAAACCAAGGAAGAACTTCAACTCTCCCATCGAAGACATCTTGAACTTGGAGGTCATGAGAGCGGCAAATTCCTCATTGAAAGCTTTGTTAGGAGAACCAAAGATAATATCATCAACATATAGTTGGCATACAAACAACTCCCCATTGACCTTCTTAGTAAAAAGAGTGGGATCGATTTGCCCCACTTCAAAACCACGATCTTGTAACAACTCGATAAGGTGGTCATACCATGCACGTGGGGCTTGTTTAAGTGCCTTATCGAGTTGATACACATGATCCGGGAAGTAGGGGTCCTCGAACCCGGGGGGTTTCTTGACATAGACCAACTCATTAATGGGACCATTAAGAAAAGCACTTTTTACATCCATTTGTTGCAACTTAAAGTTGTGATGGGAAGCATAAGCAATCAACAAACGAATGGATTCAAGACGAGCAACGGGAGCAAAGGTTTCACCGTAGTCGATACCCTCGACTTGGGAGTAGCCTTGTGCTACCAATCTTGCCTTGTTTCAATGATGTTCCCATGAGCATCTTGCTTGTTCTTGAAAATCCACTTGGTCCCAATGACGTTGTGGTTCTCCGATGGCCTTGGCACCAATCTCCACACCTTGTTGTACTCAAAGTTGTTGAGTTCTTCATGCATGGCATTGAGCCAATCCGAGTCTTGAGCGCCTCATAGACCTTTTGAGGTTCAACACAAGAGACACACGCGTGATGTTCACAATAGTTTGCCAATTGTCTCACTAGTGCTTACCCCTTTTCTTAGGCTTCCAACCACATTCTCCATGAGATGGCCTTTGGTAGTGAGTTTGGAAGCAATCTTGGCGGCACGACGCTCTAATTCCTCCTCGGAGGTGAGATGAGGAGGGGTCACTTGATCATCTTGAGCGCCGTCTTGAGCATGACCTTCATCTTGAGCATGCTCGGGGGAGAGAACTTGACCTTGGGCATCATTTAAGGTGATATCATCATCTTGAGCACGATCTTGCCCTTGGTCTTGTTCTTGAGGTTGAGGGCCTTCACTTTGTTCTTCGGAAGCATGTGGGCCTTGGGTTAGTGATGGCTCCACTTGAGTGGAGCATTGTCCTTCTCCTTCGGCCACAAGGGGTTCATCAATGGGTAGGATAAAGCCAACTCCCATTCTTCTTATGGCTTGGGGAGGAATTTCATCACCTACATCACAAGTGCCACTTTGCTCCACTTGGGAGCCGTTATTCTCATCAAACTCCACGTTACACGTCTCCTCAATAAGTCCCGTGGATTTATTGAGGACACGGTAAGCATGAGAGTTTGTAGCATAACCAACAAATATGCCCTCATGAGCTCTAGCTTCAAATTTAGACAAACGAACACCTTTCTTGAGAATGAAACACTTACACCCGAACACCCGGAAGTACTTGAGGTTGGGCTTGTTGGCGGTGAGAATCTCATAAGGAGTCTTGTTCAAGCCTTTGCGGAGATAGAGACGATTGGATGCATGACAAGCGGTGTTGATGGCTTCGGCCCAAAAGTTGTATGGAGACTTGAACTCCGCCATCATGGTCCTTGCCGCATCCATCAACGTCCGGTTCTTTCTCTCCGCCACACCATTTTGTTGAGGGGTATATGGTGCAGAATACTGATGCTTGATTCCCTCATCACTAAGAAACTCATCCAAGGTGTAGTTCTTGAACTCGGTGCCGTTGTCACTTATTATAGTCAAGATCTTTGCATTATGTTGACGTTGAGCTTCATTTGCAAAGTCGATGACGGTTTGTTAGGTCTCACTCTTCCTCTTGAAGAAATATACCCAAGTGTATCTCGAATAGTCATCCACGATCACCAAGCAATACTTTCTTCCTCCAAGACTATCAAATGATGGTGGCCCAAAGAGATCCATGTGAAGGAGCTCCAAGGGTCTCTTTGAGTATATGATAGTCGTGGGAGGGTGAGCCTTCTCATGAAGCTTTCCTTCAATACAAGCACTGCAAGCACGGTCTTTGGCAAAACTAACATTTGTTAGTCCACGAACATGGTCCCCCTTGAGAAGACTTTGCAAAGATCTCATATTGACATGGGCTAAACGGCGATGCCAAAGCCATCCCACGTCAACTTTAGCCATTAGGCATGTCGCGGTCTTAGTGGGTCGCTCCGAAAAGTTAATCACATAGAGACCGTTTTCGACATGCCCAACAAAGGCTACTTTAAGAGTCTTTCTCCACAAGAGGGCCACGGTATCAATGTCAAAGAAAGTAGCAAAACCCATGACTGCAAGTTGACTAACGGAAAGCAAATTGTATGCAAGCGACTCAACAAGCATGACTTTCTCGATCGTAAGATCATGAGAAATGACAACCTTGCCGAGACCCAATACCTTAGAATGTGATGCATCACCCCACTCGACATCGGTGGGCATAGATGGAATCTCTTTCACGTCCACCACCATGTCCTTGCTCCCGGTCATATGATTTGTTGCTCCACTATCGAGCAACCATGATCCCCACCGAAGCAAACCCTACAAGAGATCAATGCTTGGTTTTAGGTACCCATTTGGTAATGGGTCCTTTGATGTTAGTAACGAGGGTCTTAGGAACCCAAATAGACCATTCAATGTACTCATAAGAAGAACCAACAAATTTAGCATAAACATGCCCATCACTAGCACGGCACAACACATAAGAGGGGTTAAAGTCACGGCTATGTTCATGGGGATGACGTTGTCCTTCTTGACATTGCCACCCTTTGCACGGTTCTTCTTCTTCTTGAAGCACCCTCTCCCTCCCTCACAAAAGTTTGCTTGAGAGGGGAGGTTGCTTGGTCTTGTCATTCTTCTTCTTGCTCTTGGGCTTGGGCGCGAACCCAATCCCTCCTTGGTTACAACTTCCTTTTGATTACTCAAAAGGTCGTTAAGGTTCTTCTCACCTTGAATGCAAGTGACAAGGCCCTTTTCAAGTTGCTCCTTCAACTTAGCATTCTCCTCAACAAGATGCACATGCTCACAACAAGGGTTAGTAGCATTTGCATTATCAATCAATATCATATGAGGAAAGGTGGCTTTCTCCTTGGTTAGCTTCACTTGGAATTGATCATGAGACTCTTTGATACTAGCATGAGCACCCTTCAAGACTTTGTGAGCCTTGTCGAGAGTGTCAAAGTCCTCGTTGAGTCTAGCAAGATCAACTCCAAGCTTTTCCTTCTCGGAACTAAGCACACGAGACACAACAAGAGCATGATCAAGGTCTTTCTTTAATTTAGCGTGATCATCGCTAGTGACTCCTCAAGAGACAACGAAGACCACGCTCTTCCTCAAGAGCATTGGAAAGATCCGAAATCTCATCGGCATAGTCACGACTATGCCCTTCCATCTTAGAAATGGTTTCTTCATGAGTCTCGATCATGACATTGGCTTCACCAAGTTGTTCCAAGAGAGAAACGAAGTGCTTCTTGGATTTCCCTTTGAGTTTACTCATAAAGATCTCAAATTCATTTTCCTCTACATTAGTCCCCTCATGTTCATCAATGCACTCCGTCAAACAAGAATGATTGATGATGGTAGTTTTGATGTTGGGGGTTACCTTGTTGGTGGCTTTAGCCATGAGGCACTTGGCGGTGATGCTTTCATTGGGTGAACCGAAGAGAGACACCGAGGAGTCATTGCAATGGCCACGGAGGCCATGGCAACCGATTCACCATCCTCATCATCATCATCATCCTCATTGTACTCTTCTTGAACCACCAAGGCTTTGTGAGGAGTCTTCTTTGGGAAGTTGCTCTTGTTGGGAAAAGACTTGGCCTTGTCCTTACGGATGAGCTTGCCACCATTGTCTTCCCTCTTCTCATATGGACACTCCGCAACAAAGTGACTCACATTTCCACAATTGAAACACGTCCTCACTCGTTGCTTGCCCTTAGAGCCACTTGAATTTCTCTTGTTGAAGTTGGGCCTTGAGTTCTTCTTGCTCCAAAATTGTCTTGAAGCAAGGGCCATGTGTTCATGATAATCATACTTAGTATCTTCGAGGTTGCTCTCTTCTTCTTCCTCCTCTCCATATTCTTCGACACAAATCTTGGCCTTCAAAGCGAGGTTGGGCTTCTTTGCTCTTTGAGAGCGAAGCACCGCATTGTCGGCGGTCTTGTCCAATATGCTCATAGCCACAAACTCATCCAACACATCACTTGAGGACAAGGTGTGGAAGTCCGGTCGTTGACGGATGACGGAGGACATGGCTTTGTGGTAGGGCATCATTGCCTTGAGAAATTTGCACTTGATCCAGTTGTCGTCAGTGTCCTTACTTCCATGATCCCGGAGGGAGATGGCAAGCTTGGTTACTCTTCGATAGAGCTCACGAGGTTCTTCTTCTTCCTTCATTGCAAACTCATCGGCTTCATCTTGGACTACTTCATAATTGGAATGTTGAATGCTTGCGCTTCCTCGATACATGGAAACCACCTTGAGCCAAGCATCTTTGGCACGGGTGTAAGGCCGAGATGAGGGAGGTCTTCGAAGGATTGCTTCTTGGATGATGAAGAGAGCATTCTCATTGAATTGATGGTCCACGACCTCTCTAGGAGAAAAGTTGCTTTCCGGATCATGCGGATAGAAACCTTCTTCAATGATTCTCCAAAGGTTAGTGTTCACATGATTTAAATGACGCTTAAAACGATAAACCCAAGAATCAAAATCCTCCTTTTATCAATCTTAGGTGGTGGACCGGCATGATTCAAATGAGTGGAAGGAATCGGTCCACCATAAATGGGAGGTTGCACATGGGCGAAGATGCGGTGCCATTCTTACCACTAGACGAGGGGCTTTCTCACTAGTAGCTTCCCCTTATCGGAGTTAGCATCCGCTCCCGTGTTGGCGGGATCACCCACTTTCACGGGTGCGGTGGAAAGTTTAAGCCCTTCTAGGAATTCCTTAAACATGTCCTTGACCTCGCTTGTCATGGAGTTTTTCAATGTGTCCAACGCCACATTGAATTCCTCACGAGAGATCGAGGTACTCCCATCTCCGTAGATGATGTCGGATTCGCACGGAGTGCTCCCCACATCATCTACGACGTCAACCATACTCTACGGACGGTAAAGTCCTTAAAAGGAGACGAGGCTCTGATACCAATTGAAAGGATCGATATGGTTGACTAGAGGGGGGGGGGTGAATAGGCAACTAACAATTTTTAAGCTTATCTTTACCAATTTAAACTTTGCAATAATAAAGGTTGTCTAGATGTGCAACTATGTGGACAACCTATATGATGCAACAACACAAGCACCACGAGCAAGCAAGGATAGGAACACAAATAAGCTTGCACAAGTAAAGGGATAAGATAACCAAGAGTGGAGCCGGTGGAGACAAGGATGTGTTACGAAGTTCCTTCCTTTTGAGGGGAAATGCGTATCCGTTAGAGCAGTGTGGAGGCACAATGCTCCCCAAGAAGCCACTAGGGCCACTGTAATCTCCTCACGCCCTCACACAATGCAAGAGCCATGATTCCACTATTGGTGCCCTTGAAGGCGGCGACCGGACCTTTACAAACAAGGTTGGGGCAATCTCCACAACTTAATTGGAGGCTCCCAACAACACCACGAAGCTTCACCACAATGGAATATGGCTCCACGGTGACCTCAACCGTCTAGGATGCTCAAACACCCAAGAGTAACAAGATCCGCAAGGGATAAGTGGGGGAATCAAATATCTTGTGGTGGAAGTGTAGATCGGGCCCTTGTCACCCAATCCCGAGCAAATCAACAAGTTTGATTGGCTAGGGAGAGAGATCGGGCCAAAATGGAGCTTGGAGTAACAATGGAGCTTAGAGAGAGAAGAGGTAGTCAACTAGAGGTTGAAGAAGCCCCTTATATAGACGAGGAAAACATGCAACCGTTATCCACTTATTCAGCCCGCGACCCGCGGTACTACCGCTCGGTAGCGGTACTACTCATGAGGGTCACAAGTACTACCGTGGCGAACCACGGTACTACCATGCAGCAAAGCAAGCCGGGACTAGCGACTAAGGGTAGTACTACGCTGCTGCATTACTACCGCTCCCCTGCGGTACTACCGCAAGGCGAGAGTCACGACACGAGAAGGGCGCGGATGAAATAAATTACATCCGTGCTAACTTCCGCTGAAACTGCGGTAGTCACGAAAATCCGACGCGGTACTACCGCTCCTTAGGAACGGTACTACCGAAGCGCTGCGTTTACTACCGTGAATCTCCGTGCACTTGGTAGGAGGGCCACGGTACTATGGCTCATAGGGAGCAGTACTACCGTGGGCCCCCGCGGTACTACCGCGCTGGACGAGCGGTACTACCGTGGTGGGCGCGGATGTAAAAAATTACATTCGCCCCTACTACCGCACCGGAGCGGCACTAGGCCTGGGAGGCGCGGTACTACCGCTCCGGAGGAGCGGTACTACTGTGGCACCCTGTGGTACTACCGCGTGTACCTGCGGTACTACCGCAAGTACAGTGGCAGTTGTCAGATTTCCGCACAACCACGATAACGAAGGGAAGCTCCAAAGTGCAGGGAAAGGAGGGACAAGTGTACGTGTTGATTCCATCCTAACCTTTCCTGCGCGGACCCCCTCTTAATAGTACGGCTCTCCTACGACTCAAATCCACCAAAAAGAAACGTAGGACGACGCCGTCTTCAATAGTCTCCGAGGGGCACCGAATCGTCTCGAGCCTAGAGATGAACCATCTGAGGAACTCAAAGCATACGATTAGTCCGCAAAAGTATCGTCATCAATCACCAAAACACTTACGGGATAAATATGCCCTTACAGTTACTAGTCCCCGCTCAAGCTTAATCTCCAGAAGAACATAGTGGAAGCTGCACACGCATGCATAACTCATCAATTACATTACTATAACCTCGCTCGAGTAATAAGGGAAACCGAATATGCAAACGACAGTAACACTCACTTGAAGTTGTAAGGAAAGAGTATGGTATCTTTGTTTTGATTTTTGATCAACGATTGTAGCAAGTTGGTCTCGGCCTCTTCGGCGTGCTTTTTAACCTGAATTTCATCTATGATATTTGTGTTAATGAACCCAATACCATACATTTCTTGTTTTCTACACTCGACGATCTTCAATCTGCATAATATAGTGAGGATAATTAATTATAAATACATGCAATGAAAGAGCTGAGCTATATATACAGACTTAATGACAGAAATAGTACTTACAGACAGTAGCAAAAGACCGTTAATTTATCGAGGGTGAGGGAGTCCCGGACTAGGGGGTGTCCGGATAGCCGGACTATCGTCACGGCCGGACTCCAAGATTATGAAGATACAAGATTGAAGACTTCGTCCCGTGTCCGGATGGGACTTTCCTTGGCGTGGAAGGCAAGCTTGGCGATACGGATATGTAGATCTCCTACCATTGTAACCGACTCTGTGTAACCCTAAAATATCCGGTGTCTATATAAACCGGAGGGTTTTAGTCCGTAGGACACAACAACTACAACATCAACAATCATACCATAGGCTAGCTTCTAGGGTTTAGCCTCCTTGATCTCGTGGTAGATCTACTCTTGTACTATCCATATCATCAATATTAATCAAGCAGGAGTAGGGTTTTACCTCCATCGAGAGGGCCCGAACCTGGGTAAAAACATTGTGTCCCTTGTCTCCTGTTACCATCCGCCTAGACGCACGATTCGGGACCCCCTACCGAGATCCGCCGGTTTTGACACCGACATTGGTGCTTTCATTGAGAGTTCCTGCGTGTCGTCACCGATAGGCCCGATGGCTCCTTCGATCATCAACAACAACGCGGTCCAGTGGTGAGACTTTTCTCCCGGACAGATCTTCGTGTTCGGCGGCTTTGCTGCGGGCCAATTAACGCTTGGCCATCCGAGCAGATCGAAGCTACGCCCCACGCCATCAGTCAGATTTGGAAGTTTAAACTATACGGCCGATATCCGCGGGACTTGATCTTCGACGGATTCGAGCCGCCAACGATGCGCCGCCGTCTCAATGGGCATGATCTAGCTCTGCGGCCGAGCAGTGCCACGAGGCCGCACCAAGATCCGCTCCGACCCTTAATCCGAGCCGGATTCCCGATCGAGGATGAGTGGTTGGACACCGCCTCGGGGCTACAATCTCTACGGCGATCGATCCAAACTCCATCTCTGTCGCTGCGAATACCTCGACTCCGAGTGCGGACTCCTCTCCGGACTCCGAACCCTCCGCGCCCCCCTAATCGAATCCGATTGGGCGCCCGGTCATGGAGTTCACTATCAAGGACATCTTTCAGCACTCGCCCTTTGGCGACATCCTGAATTTACTAAAGTCTCTCTCTTTATCCGGAGAACCCTGGCGGACTACGGACAGGAAGGTTGGGATGCGGACGACGAAGAAATTCAACGCCCACCCACCACCCACTTTGTAGCCACTGTCGATGATTTAACCGACACGCTCGATTATGACTCCGAAGAAATCGACGGTATGGACGACGACGCCGGAGACAACCAAGACCCAGCGCCTACAGGGCACTGGAAGGCCACCTCGTCATATGACATATACATGGTGGACACCCCGAAAGATGGGAACGGCGATGGAACAACGGAGGATGACCCCTCCGAGAAACAGAAGCGCCGACGCGTCGGTGGCGCCGCTCTAAATCCGTCACAATAAAAACAGTGATTCCGCACGGAGATAATAGCACCCGGATAGTGCAAGAGAACCCCTCCAGCAGGACTCGGCCGCGAGGAGGAGGGAGAAGCAAGCCCGCACGACGGTCGCAGCGAAAAAGAGAGGTTGAGGACGATAATTATCGCCTCCCTTCACGAAGGCGAGGCAAGCCTCGGCGATGGCCAATTTGTCGTGCATAAGTATCCCGCCGAACAGGAGCGTTTCAAACGCAGGCTTATAGCCACGGCAATCAGCCTCAAGAAAAAGCAGCAGCAGCTTAGAGCTGATCAAGACCTGCTAGCTGACAGATGGACTGAAGTCCTTGCAGTTGAAGAGTATGAACTCGAGCGCCCCTCCAAAAGCTACCCCAAACGCAGGCCGTTGCCTCGACTAGAGGAGGAAGCACCCAAGTCGCTAGTGCACGACATGGCAGACCGGCCACCCCGTGGCCACGGCAGAGAAGCCTCATGGCCCTCCGCTCAAGCCACACCCCGACACCGCTCAAAAAGTACCAAGGCAAGGGATAATGTGCCGGACTTGCGAGATATATTGGAGGATAAGGCAAAACATACAAGATCGATCTACGGATCACGTGGGCGCCCAGCAACACGGGATGATTACCGTCGCGCCGGACACAGCAAAACCGGCCGGGCCGAACACAGTAGACAAAGTTCATATGAGCTACGTCGTGATATAGCCCAATACAGAGGCGCCACACACCCACTATGCTTCACAAATGAAGTAATGGATCATCAAATCCCAGAGGGCTTGAAGCCCGTAAACATCGAATCATACGATTTTACCACAGATCCTGCGGTCTGGATCGAGGATTATCTCCTCCATATCCACATGGCCCGCGGTGATGATCTACATGCCATCAAATACCTCCCCCTGAAGCTTAAAGGACCAGCTCGGCATTGGCTCAACAGCTTGCCAGCAGAATCAATTGGTTGTTGGGAGGACCTGGAAGCCGCATTCCTTGATAACTTCCAGGGCACATATGTGCGACCACCAGACGCCGATGACCTTAGCCACATAATTCAGCAGCCATAAGAATCGGCCAGACAATTCTGGACTCGGTTCCTAACAAAGAAAAATCAAATCATTGACTGTCTGGATGCAGAGGCCCTTGCAGCCTTCAAACATAACATCCGTGACGAGTGGCTTGCCCGGCACCTAGGACAGGAAAAGCCGAAATCTATGGCAGCCCTCACGACCCTCATGACTCGCTTTTGTGCGGGAGAGGATAGCTGGCTAGCTCGAAGCAACAACCTGGCCAAACATCCTGATAGTACGGATAACAAGGACAACAATGGCAGGTCGCGTCGCAACAAGAACAAGCGCCGCATTAACGGCGATAATGCTGAAGATACGGCCATCAATGCCGGACTCAGAGGCTCTAAACCCGGTCAGCAGAAGAAGCCATTCAAAAGAAATACCCAGGGCCCGTCCAACTTGGACCGAATACTCGATCGCTTGTGCCAGATACATGGCACCCCCGAAAAACCAGCCAATCACACCAACAGGGACTGTTGGGTGTTCAAGCAAGGTGCAAGTTAAGTGCCGAACTCAATAACAAGGGGCTGCATAGCGATGACGAGGAAGAGCCCGGCCGCCGAAAGGCAATAAAGGATGTAAGGGTTTTCCCTACGCAAGTGCGGACGGTGAACATGATATACGCAACCCACATACCCAAAAGGGAGCGGAAGCGTGCACTAAGGGACGTATATGCGATGGAGCCAGTCGCCCCAAAGTTCAACCCATGGTCTTCCTGCCCGATCACCTTCGATCAAAGGGACCACCCCACTAGCATCCGTCACGGCGGCTTCGCCGCATTGGTTCTTGACCCAATTATCGACGGATTTCACCTCACTAGAGTCCTGATGGACGGCGGCAGCAGCCTGAACCTGCTTTATCGTGATACAAAGGTCGCAAAATGGGCATTGATCCCTCAAGGATTAAACCTACAAAGACGACCTTTAAAGGCGTCATACCGGGTGTAGAGGCCAGTTGTACAGGCTCAGTTACACTCGAAGTGGTCTTCGGATCTCCGGATAACTTCCGAAGTGAAGAGTTAATCTTCGGCATCGTCCCATTCCGCAGCGGCTATCACACACTGCTCGGACGAACCGCATTTGCCAAGTTGAATGCAGTGCCGCACTACACATACCTCAAGCTCAAGATGCCAGGCCCTCGAGGAGTAATCACGGTCAATGGAAACAACGAACGCTCTCTCCGGATGGAGGAGCATACGGCGGCCCTCGCGGCGGAGGTGCAAGGCAGCCTCTCACGGCAATTCTCGAGTCCGGCCACTAAGCGTCCGGACCTCGCCAAGCGCCCGAGTAACCTGCAACAAGACCACCCAGCACGATTCAAGCACGAGTAGCAATCCGGCCCCAACCCCAGCCCTCGCGAAATTGCGAAACCAGTATTACGCGTACAAAATTACGCTCTAGAGATACCATGGGCATATGGGGAGGGGCAAGACAACGACACGCCAAGAGTGCGGCTCGACCGCACCAGGGGCTACCGTTTGTGTCATTTCTTTTTTTCTTTTTTCCTTTTTTCTTTTCTTTTTTTTTACTTTCAGGACTCCATCTTCGAACAAGTCCTGTCCGGCACTTGAATCGCCGAACTCACGATGCAACAGCCAGGGAAGCGGAAGGCCACGTCAAGTGCTTAGGTGGTCTCTGTTATGAGCATTATACCTGTTTTACATACCGTCCCGCAGCTTACCCCTGGAGGGGGACATGTTAGATAGTCCCATCCCTTGCTTACCGCACTATTTGTATCGTTCTGCTTCCATTGCAGTACCTTTTTGAATAAACAATACATAGCTCTTGCTTATTATTGCGTTAATTCCTTTATATATATACATATGTTCATTTCACTACATGTTGCAACCGTACACTTTGGTACAGCCAATACACCAGGGGCTTAAGTATCCCAAAATTATGGTGTGATAAAGTCCGAACACTTTCACAAGTGCGGCACCCCGAACTTATAGCATTATATGAATTGGCTCCGAATCATGTCTTGGGTCAATAGTTGGGTTTGCCTGCTCGTGTTTTGGTACCTTACGTTCCGCTTATATCGGCTAAGGTAGCACCGGAGAACCATCACGATTGTGCCCCAGTTATTCTCGGGTCGAAAGCACCTCGGTGGAGAAAGCTAAAACTGACCGTCATGATAAGGCGAGAGCCGGTCGCTGTTCGAGAGGTTTTTCGGGTCCCTAAAGACTTATGCCGCTTAGAGCGAGGAACCGAATTATCCGCCAAAGGCGTGGATAGCGCCTCAACTCGGTCTTCCGAATACTAGGGCTTCACGAAATTTAAAATTATAGAATTCTATGGCTAAGTGAGAGTGTTCAAGCATTATAAGTCCGGTTGCCTTGTTCGCTGTGTTGAGCACCTCCCTAGATGGACCCAAGAATGGGAACAAGAGTGCTCAAGTTTATCCCGAACACCCCAACACTCATGGCATGGGGGCTGAAGCCAACGACTTGCCATCTCTCAAATTTGATAAACGGCCGCGCAGAAGGTAATATTTTAAATTAATAAGCGTTGCTTAGCGCATATGAACAAGTTTTCAGCGTACAGAATAAAAAACGCGAGTCTATTAAAAAATTACACCCTTGGAGCACTCATCCGCTATTCGGCGAGCACCCTCCAGAAGGCCCTCATAATACATTTCGGGCGTGCGATGCTCATGGCCCTTCGGTGGCCCGTCCGTCACAAGCTTCTCCGCATCCATCTTGCCCCAGTGCACTTTAGCACGGGCAAGGGCCCGACGGACCCCTTCAATGCAGACGGAGCGCTTGATAACTTCAAGCCGCGGACAGGCATCCACCAGCCGCTGCACCAAGCCGAAGTAGTTCCGGGCATGGCCTCCAATGGCCACAGCCGCTCTATAAGGCCCCCCATGGCCTGTTCGGCGACCTTGTTGAGCTCGACCAGCTGCTTCAGCTGGTCGCTTAGGGGCACTAGATGGCCTGCCTCAGGCATACCGAGACCGTAACACCTTCTCCGTGGAGCTCCCTCCTGGGCGGTAGAACGCGGCAGCATCGCACGCACTATGGGGCAAATCTGCGAATGCTCCCGGAGATCTCCGAATCCGGTAAGTAATAGGTAATTGACTTTTACATTCTTGCTTTGCATAAAGAATGCCTTACCCGCCGCTATCTTCTTTAGTGCTTCGATTTCTTGGAGGGCTTTTTGGGCCTCGGCCTTAGCAGCTTTGGCACTCTCAAGAGCCGAGGCAAGCTCGGACTCTCGGGTCTTTGAGTCACGCTCCAAACCCTCGTGTTTCTTCACGAGAATCTGGAGCTCTTGCCGCACCTCCGCCAGCTGCGCCTCCCCTTTCTCTCGCTCGGTGCGCTCCGTAGCCGCTTTGTTTTCGGCCACGGCCACCGCTTCCCTCAGGGTCTCCACCTCGTTCGTGGCCCCTGCGGTACCCATGTTATTTCTGTTATTTTTTGCAACCAAAACCTTTTCCATAAGGTATTTCTTTAATAAGGTATTTCTTACCTTCCTTGTCCTCGAGCTGCTTCTTGGCTTGTCCGAGCTCGTTCTCCGAACGCCGAGGTTCTGCTTCAATGTATTGACCTCTGCGGTCAAGGCGGCAGAGGTCAAGTCAAGAGCCTGCATTCCCATATTGACATACTTATATTAGACTCCTACGTATATCTTTTTAGATCCTCAGTCCGACTTTTCTTTCCGAACACCGAACTAAGCATCAGGGGCTACTGTCTATGCGGTAACATTTTTATATGTTTTAAACTTACCTCAAAGCCTGTTAGAAGGCTAGTACAGGCCAGTCACCCGCTTTTGGCGGATCGAATCGTCGGATCACCGCACTCATAATAGTGCGGTGCTCCTCCTCGATAGAGGCGCCGTTGAGCGCCTCCAGTAAGCTATCCGGTGCCGCCGGTTGGACGGAGGACACCGGCGTCTTACCTTCTTATGAAGGATCCGCTGCAGACTTCGGAATCACTGATGGTTCCGGCATGGAGTCCGGACGAGGGTCGGGCTTAGAGCCCTCGGGGTCTTGCCCCAGCGCTCGAGTCCGGGAGGTTGCCTTGTGGCGCCTCCTGCGCTACCTCCTCTTGACCAAGCCCTCCTTGGGGCCCCCACCAGTGTCGTCCATGGCGTGAGGCGAGGAGGTGGCCGGAGGCGAGGCACTCTCCATTTCCGACGAGCCCAGGGACCCGCTCGATGAATTGGCAAGCTCGCCCTTAGGCGGGCTGCATGATTGTTCGGCATTAGAGAACACTATACAATTATGAAATACTATGGGTATCCGGACACTTACGATCTCGCCAGGGGCTTGGCCCTTGTTGGCCAGTCCTCCTCCTCGTCGTCGACGTTGGTGGAGAAGTCCGGAGGAAGGGTTCTTCCCTTCTTGGACCCTCCGGCCTCCCCCGTTGGGCGTCCTTCCTTTTCTTCTCCTCCCTCACCGGGAGGAGCTTCTTCTTCTTCCTCCTCGTCCTCGTGAGAAGATTCTGCTTCAGAATCTGACAACACCTGGCGTTGGGAACTCCGTCGAGTTCCCGTGGCCTTCTTCTCCAGCACCACCTGAGGCGCCGGAGCCAACAGCCCCGGCAATCGGGCGTCCTTGGGGTCTTCCGGCAAAGGAGCCGACAGTTAATCTGTCCGCCGTCTTCAGCCGATCTGTCAAAAATTAGGGAGTTTTAGATCCCGCATAGAGTCAATCTATGAAAAAAGAGTCCCGTAAGGGTAAAATAACTTACCTCGTCGGCTGGACGCGTCGCTGTACCCACGATCTTTAGTAGCGGATGTTGGGGCTTCAGCGCTTGAACAAAGACCTTCCGCATCTTCGCACGTAGTGTCAAGAGCCGGCTCAAGGTTCTGTGCTGGATCAAACTCCCACAAATTAAAGGCCCGTCGTTGGCGGGGAGAATCCGGCGGATGAGCATCACCTGGATTACGCCGACAAGCTTGAGATTCTCGCCCACCAGGTTTTGGACGCATGTCCGAGTCCGGATAGTTTTCTCCGAATCCCCCACGTCGTGCCCGCTTTTCCATGACAAGAGCCGTGTGGGGAAGAGAGATTTGAATTGGGGCCGCCCATTCAGATCGCGTGGCTCGGTGATGTAGAACCACCCGATAGCCACCCCTTTATTGTCTCCACAAAAGCGCCCTCGAGCCATAGGACCTTGGCCATCTTGCCAACCATGGCGCCTCAAGACTGGCTTACGGCCGCCCACTACCTTCGGCCGACGTTAAAGATCTTCAGCCATAAGCCAAGTGGGGCTGGATGCAGAGGAAGGTTTCACACACGACGATAAACGCCGAAATGTTGAGGATGAAATTGGGCCAGGTCGTGGAAGTCCAGGCCATAGTAGAACATGAGCCCACGGACAAAAGGGTGAAGTGGAAAACCTAGTCCACGGAGGAAGTGGGGTAGAAACACTACCCTCTCATGGGGCCCGGCGGTTGGAATGAGCTGCCCCGCTTCGGGCAGCTCAGACGCGATGTTGCGGACAAGTATCCGGCCTCCCGCAGCTTGGTGAGGTGCCCTTCCTTGACGGAGGAGGCCATCCACCTGCCTCCGGCCCCTGACAGGATTGGAGCAAGGTCGAGGTGGGATGTGCGGACAGGGGCGCTGGAGCTCGAAAAGTGTGAAATGGATAAGCAAAGGAGGAAGAAGGCGTAGGTGAAAAGGTGGATCCTTATCCCCTTATATGGACGGACGAAGCTACGCGTCCCCCACCAGCCTGGTAAAACTCGCTTATTCCCCAAGCGCCGTAATCAATGGCGCGGATGGGTTACCCACGTCCATATTGATGAGAATCCCGGAATAAGGGGGCACGATCTATGCTTTGATAAGACGTGCCAAGGAAACTGCCTCGCTAAACACGCTGAGGTGGAACAAGAAAAACGATTCATATAAAGGCTTGGCCGTGGTGTGATGTCACGCCCGCTGAACACGCCAAGCAGATCTGTGCAAAAGTTATTCTCTACGGTGTTATGTGGAACTTGTTTTGCGAGCTGGACACTATCCTTGTGTTCAAAACCTTCTATGAAGTATTCGGAGGAGGAACCCGCCTTGCAATACCGAAGACAATATGCGCCACGGACTCATCGTCATTGAAGCCAGGTTCACGGGCTACTGAGGGAGTCCCGGACTAGGGGGTGTCCGGATAGCCGGACTATCGTCACGGCCGGACTCCAAGATTATGAAGATACAAGATTGAAGACTTCGTCCCGTGTCCGGATGGGACTTTCCTTGGCGTGGAAGGCAAGCTTGGCGATACGGATATGTAGATCTCCTACCATTGTAACCGACTCTGTGTAAACCTAACCTATCCGGTGTCTATATAAACTGGAGGGTTTGAGTCCGTAGGACACAACGACAACAACATCAACAATCATACCATAGGCTAGCTTCTAGGGTTTAGCCTCCTTGATCTCGTGGTAGATCTACTCTTGTACTACCCATATCATCAATATTAATCAAGCAGGAGTAGGGTTTTACCTCCATCGAGAGGGCCCGAACCTGGGTAAAAACATTGTGTCCCTTGTCTCCTGTTACCATCCGCCTAGACGCATAGTTCGGGACCCCCTACCCGAGATCCGCCGGTTTTGACACTGACAGAGGGCCTTTTGATTGAAGAACTCGAAGAACTCCTCAAATGGAACAGTCAACAGATCAGTTCCAACGAGGTCGTGCTCCTCTTTAATTCTCAGATACAAAGTATTCGTCCCCCCAGACTCTCTGCAGGTTTTCATGTACCGATTATGTTATCTTCGCATCATCGTTGTTAGAGATTTTTCATCTTTGACGAGAGGCTTCCCGTGCATCAGATTCAGGTTTCGTCCACCTCCATGAAATCAGGAAGTTGATCGTCGGCGGGTAATCTCCAAGATTACTATAACCGGGCACCGTCCCCGGAGCATTAGCGACGATGTCGCTAGACACATTGAGCGGGGGGCACGATTGATTTGCTTGTTCACCGAGCTGGGAATTTTTTTTCGTAGCTGCTCGTTCTTTTGACCTTTGATGTCTGATAGTACTTCCCGACCGCTCCGCTTAGAGATATGCCTTTTCAGTAATGCGCTCATAGTTGGTTTTCGGCGGAGACTTTGGTGGTTTCCTCAGGGCATCGATAGTGCGCTTTGCTTTCACCGGATCTACCTTCTCCTCTGGAGGTGGATGTCTCTTTGCTTTCAACCCTTCACAGAAGTCCTCCACTTCGGTCCGCACGATCTTCTTGTTTTCCTCCTCGGTCCTCTCGTACGGTAACTTCTCTTGAGGCTTCAGAGGTGGACCGTATCTCAGATTGCCTCCCGCCTGGGTCAGACTGCTAGACGCCGGAGCAGACGGAGCGGCTGCGGCTATCTTCTTTCGTGCTTGCTTACGAGGCGGAGGAGAAGGACTACGACGCGCCGGAGCAGCCGGGGCGGCGGCGGGTCTCTTCCGCCCTTGCTGGCGAGGCGGAGAAGGAGGAGGGTGCTGGCTGCTGGGCGCCAGCCTTGCAGCGGAGAAGGAGCCGGAGTGCCGCCACGCGCCGGAGAAGGAGGCTGAGTGCCCTGATCGTCACTTGCCGGAGGAGGAGGCGGTGGAGGAGGTGGAGTGCCCTGACTCGCCGGAGGAGGAGGAGGAGGCGTCCAGTTCGGAAGGTTGATGAACTCCTTCCGCCATAGGCATGGAGTCTTCAGAGCAGAACCCAGCCGAGTCTCCCCTTCACCGGTAGGGTGGTCAAGCTGGAGGTCCTCAAATCCCTCTGTTATTTCGTCCACCGTCACCCTAGCATATCCTTCTGGAATCGGACGACAGTCCGGGTTCAGAAGGTCGAACTTGGCCGACAGCCGCCTTGACTTTTAAGTTCTGCCATTGCGTCATAAGGTGGCAATTTTGAGACTCCGTGATAAGATCCATGGGGTAGCTAGCAGGAGCCGTCAAGACATGCTCCGGCTGAAGCAGCTCGGTGGAAGCCACGCTGCTTCTCCGCTGAGATGGCGGGGTAGCTTCGGGGGAAGCTTCGGCAGTTCATTTGCTGCGATTTTCTTCTCGTTCCTCTATCGCTTGTACCCTTGCGTGCAGCGCCTGCAGTTCGGTCTGCTGCACTTTCTTCCTCCTCTCCTGGCATTTGTAACCGCCTGCGTCCGGAGAACCAACCTTCCACGGAACGGAGCCTGGCGTGCCTCGTGTCCGTCCAGGGTGCTCAGGATTCCCGAGGGCCATTGTGAGCTCGTCGTTCTCCCTGTCTGGAACGAACGTCCCTTGCTGCGCTGCATCGATATAGTGCCGAAGCCTCTTGACTGGTATTTTCAGTTGCTCGTCCATCCAACGGCACTTCCCTGATACAGGGTCCAAGGTTCCGCCAGCCCCGAAGAACCAAGTTCGGCAACGGTCTGGCCAGTTCATTGTCTCTGGTTCGATCCCTTTATCAAGCAGATCATTTTCAGCTTTGGCCCACTTAGGCCGGGCTTTGAGGTAGCCACCTGACCCCGTGCGATGGTGAAACTTCTTCTTCGCAGCATTTTGCTTGTTTGTCGCCGACATCTTCTTAATATTTTCCGATGTCTTGTGGGCCACAAATGCGGGCCAGTGATCTCTGATCTTCTCATATTTGCTGATGAATTCTGGTGTCTCTTCTTTGTCGACAAACTTTTTTAGCTCTTTCCTCCACCTCCTGAATAGGTCTGCCATCTTCTTAAGAGAAAAAGACTTGATTAATTGCTCTATAACTGTCTTCTCCGGATCCTCCTCTAGCGGTAGGGTGAAATTTGCCTTCAACTCAGTCCAAAGATCATCTTTCTGCATATCATTGACATAAGACACCTCAGGGTCTTCGTTCTTAGGCTTATACCATTGGTGGATGCTGATCGGGATCATGTCCCTAACAAGAACCCCGCATTGAGCAGCAAATGCGTTCTTTGTCCGGCTGGCACTACTAGGAAAAGGCCTACTAATGGTGCATCTAATTTGGCCATTAATGGCGCATTAGTGGTGCGCCATTAGTGCCACGCCATTAGTATATTTTACTAATGGCGCACCACCGTGCACCATTAGTATCGGTGTACTAATGGCGCACCAAAGGATGCGCCATTAGTATATACAACAAAGGCGCCATTACTATGCCTCCTGTGGGTCCATGTATACCAGGTGCTTTGGCATACTAATGGCGCACAACGGCAAGATGCGCCATTAGTAATTGCATACTAATGGCGCATCGCTTAATGATCGCCATTAGTATCCTTTGGCATACTAATGGCGCCTTGATGTGATGCGCCATTAGTATGAATATTAGGTTTTTTATTTTATGATTTTCTGTTTTTTGCACAGGTTACAAAATGTATAATTGGACAAAATATAGACAGCACACAACAACAACAGATTCATCGAATACAATAGAAGATTAGTCTCTGAATACAATTCATCATATTAGTCTCTGAATACAATTCATCATATTAGTCTCCGAATTGAAAAGACCGAACAAAGATAGAACATTATATTACAAGTCTCGAGACCGCGAGTAGCGAGTTTGTCTTCACATTACAAGTCGATATCGATCATCTAAACTACCATCACATAGAAGTGAGCTGCGGTCAACACGATGAGCATCATCACGATGAAACTCGTCTTCATCCGGTTCCTCCAACGCTCCCTCTCCCGCTAGATAGCGGGCGTATCTAGATTCGGCCTCGCCCTAGTGGTGTACCCTTTGTAACTCATATCGCTGAATCGGTGAACCTGTCTCCGACACTCCTCCCGATCGTCGAGACTCGGGAACCTTACCCTTGTACCACGACATACGACGGCATCGCTATGCACTAGCCAAACGTAAACGTTAGTACCAATTCACGCATAATACATAAGCAATATATAAGTATGCAAATGTAACGATCGGAAGAGAAAAGCAAGACATTAATAGCATCGATTACATCTAAGTTGAACGACTCTTGAAACCAAAGAGACATACTACAAGTTCATTAAAGTTTAATTACAACATGAGCCAATCGATGTTTCGTAACTAGAAACAGCATCACCGCTTTCGACTCGACTCAAGGGACCGGGCGTGGATGAAGCCGCCGTCTATCGTGGGAGTCATGAAAGAACGGGCGTTGTCACCTGCATTTGTAGCATTGTGTCGATGTCACCGTTGGACGGTTGATTTCTGAGGTAGAACTGCCCCGAGGTACGAAGGACATCTTGATGGATGATTTCCGCAAACTCCGATTCTGGATGCGAAGAATTCTTGTCCGATGTCCGCATCTGGATTGCCGACACGCCGCGCCCAATCTTTGAGTTTACTCGGTAGCGAAGTTGATGATGGTCCCGTCGATCGCCCGCATGTGATGGATGGTGTAGTAGGCACCCTTCGACCGCCAGCGGCTGCTTGACGAAAGCGTAACGTCAGACATTGTGGGAGAACACGTGCTTGCCGTGCTTCACGAATAGGCCTGGTGAAGGTTCCTCCAGATTAGGCGAGCTGGGAGAACATCATCAAGAACCTTCTTGACATTTGTGTAGTCTACCTTCGACCGACGGTCGGGGTCGAAATATGTGGCCATGGAATATTTGGGGCTTAGGAGGATGAGCGTGCAATGTGTGTCCTTTGCAGAAAACACGGAATGTTAAAAGAAAACGATCGAAATCTAAGAATTCATATGTTACGGGCGGTTGAGGGAGGACTTACTCGGGAAAGTAAGGCACGAGGAAGTTATCCTTATCTTGGTTTGCCAGAATGACGCCTTCGAGGTAAGAACTCGCGACTTGCCGATCCCCAGCGCTGCCCAAGATCTTGGCACGCATGTAGAAGGGGTCGACTATCACGATGTCCGGGGTCTTGTCGCGAATGATCCGCATCCCATACTCAGCGAAAATAGCCGAACGAAGGTGTAGTGCAGCGGATGAAGGTTCAACATAGCGTGGATGTCATCAAACCGCAGGAAGATCGTACGCCCGATGGAGTTATCCACAAAGCCCTTGCCCTCCGCACCTTGGCCACGAAAACCGGTATGCCACATCCTTCTCTACGAGATGCCGCTTCTCCAAAGAAAGAACACCGCCATGCAGACTCCGCATAGCACTGGTTGCAGCATTGAGCATATTTGTCGGTAGCATCGCCCTACCCGCCACATGCACCCTCCTCGAGATATCCTCGGTGAAGGTGGCCCGCCCCGAGCACGGATCGCATTTCGGTGCCGCTGGCCCGCACCCTTGTTAGTCTTTCTTTTGCGTGCCTTCTTCTTCTCCTGTAATGGGACCGAGTTCTGCTCATCGACCGCCTTCTTGAGTGTGTTGGGGCTGATAATATTTTGCACCTCGCCTATCTGAGGCTCGGTGAAGTCGGCAGCTGGAGGCGTCTCCTGAGAGCTGAACGGCAGAAGACGCCTGTTGCAACTTGGCTTCTCCGCGGTACCAGCTAGATCGCGCACGCCTTTTGTTGGGTTGGGTTCTTGAGAAGGAGGCCCCATGAAGTCGCCACCGTACCCATGATCGGCAAAGTAATCTTGATCGATGTTGGCAAATGTATCGTCGTCGCCGTCGTTACGATCCTGTGCCATATGCATGTTTGGATCCAAAGGCCATAGGGATGTCCGCACCGTTATGGCGGTCTTGCCATGGGGCCGACTTGGCGACGGCAACGATCGGGCGGTGTTGTCTTTGGGGTGGTGTCCCCGCCCCAAACGAATCTGGCTCTTCGCCAAAGCAGGGCCAGCTCAGCAGCGGCGCCGAGGGTCATCACGTCATCATCGCCGCCCCGACGGGTCGAATCGAGAGGTAACACCTCGTCGCTCGGCAGCACCAACCAGTTCAACTCTAAACAAGTTGGGTGGCATCCGGGTACCGTGGAACAAGGGGTTGCCGGTTGAACGATTTTGCCCTTGGCGACATCGACCAACTCATTTGTTCACGGCGCGTGAGAGTGCACGAACGTCGGCGGCGCCCTGCGAAAACATGTAGGGCGTCAGGATGCCCGATCAAAGGCAAGGAGATGAAGTCCTCGACCGAGAGAGGCTTAATTAGTTACCGTGATGATGGCGTCGAGCTCGGCTAATGTCGAGGCACCGCCAACGGCGGGCGATTGACGGAGGGGCCGCTTGTCGCAGAGGTGCCGCCGGCGTACACCCGGTGCATTAAGCTCCCGTGCGGCGTCGTGAACACCAATGCCGCCTCCGCCGGAGACACCAATGGCCCGCCATCGCATTCTGCGAGTTGCTGGCCGTGAAGCTAGGAATCGGGCGGCCCTGTTGGCCGCCCACAATCCACGCACTCAACCCTGGATCAAGGTAGGCACAATGGCGGTGATCGTCGCCCGAGTTGTTGTTGCACTTGCTCTTGGACAATCTCCGAATCCGCGCGCCACCTGTGCCTTGAGTTCTTGAACCTCGCGCTACCGCTTTCTGAGCTGGTCTTTTTCTCCTTCCGCACACCAGCGTATAGTATGACCCCATTTTGTGGACAAGCCTTTGCCGCCACCACGACCAGCCGACGTCGACTTCTTGAGCTTATCCTTGTTCTTCATTACATTCAACGCCCTATTTAGAGTGGTGTCCCAAGGGTTGCTCTTAGTCGACCCAGCTCTGCTTTCAAATCGCCCTACGGAAGGAATGTGAACCATTTAGAAATTTGGCTTCATTAATTAGAATGCAACCATATGGAGCTAATTACCCCGGGGGTGGTATTTCTTACCAGAACAACCTCAAGCGCCCTGGTCTTCGGATCCGTGGTAAGCTCCTTTGTTTTCGGGTCCTTCTTGTACCGGCCCCGACAAAGTTCCTGGTCCGCTTGTCACCGTATTAATCGAAGAGGCGGTAGGCCTTGCTCGGCACGCTCCGCGTCCTCCTTGTCCCATATAGGCTCCGCCACTCAGTAATCACGGACCGAGTGTGTGTTCCCTAAGTTCAGCTCCCGCATTTCTTTCCCCCAATCGACTTGATTGGGAGTTTGCGGTGCTCGAGCAATTGATCTTGAAGTCGTTGTAGTCATCTTCGTGATCGAAGAATTTTTCTCCTTGATCTTCTCATAACTCTCACCTTTCTCGATCATTCTCTTCACATTGCTTTTCCAAGTAGATGTGGCCTTGCTCATCTTCGTGAGGGCAGCATTGTTCACTTTATTCCCTTTGAGGCTTGTGTTTTCAAAAGCAGCGGGAACTTGTATCGCTCGTGCAGCTTCGTGAAGAGGAGGTTGCATAAATTCCTCGGTCGGGATGCCTCGGGTTCTCGGTGTTGATCGAGACGGTGCTCGGAGAATGCACCGAGCTGAAGCGAGTACCCTTGACTATTCGTTCGGGCGCCGTTGGATTCCCGCCGAGTCCACTTCAAGATAACTTCCTCCTTGAGGGTGCGGAGCACGGTCGGGCGCCGGTCCTTCCGTTGCCTCTTCTGTTGGCTGCCATCCGTAAATGCGCCGCCATCATCGATGGTGGCATCCTCGGCGCACCATCGGTGGTGGCATCGGTGGGGTCATCCTCGGCTGTACCATCGGTGGTCTCGTGGATCGGTGGGGAAGGCGGCGTCCTCATACAAGTGAGGTTGTTCCTCCATCTCCGGGACAGCTCCCAGAATGCCTTGCCGCCCGAACCCCCGGCCTCATCGTTGTGGGCCATGTTTCTCTCTAAATAGAAACAAAGTTTGGACAAAAAGTTGGTTATTGTCAAGGAACAAGATCATGGTCTCATCATTTAGGGTTTGTCGACACCGAGGCATCCTAAAATCTAAGCTTTTATCATTGAGGGTTTTTCGACGCCGAGGCACCCTAAAAGCCTAAGCTTTCATCATTTCGTTTTTTATCGACACCGAGGCACCCTAAAAGCCATGCATTAGTCACAAGTACGCCGGGGCACTTGATCCTACTTAATTAACTACTAAGATACCCGGCCCATGCATTAGTCACAGTACCCCATATGTCCTATTTTTAGCAAAGTCATGCTAAAATTCACGGAAAATTTCAGCATGACCTTTGCTGAAAATAGGACATATGTAGTAATTCAATTTGCCGGAACGGAAGTTAATCGACATTCCAGCAAACTCAAGGGCCTCTCGGGTGGACAAGGCAAAAAGGCCTCCATCACAACATGGAAAAATATATATCAGCAAACTCACGGGCTTTTTGCTTTTGCTTTTCAAAGGCCAAATTGTAGCTAGTACCAAAGCAAATTAACATCTAGTAGCAATCTTCCTAGTCTAAGCATCATCTCGACCGTAACTGTATGCAGTTTGGTTCAATTAAAAAAGACCTAGTAACTCTACCAGCTACCACATTGTTCACAGACAGCTACCAAACTGTTTCTCAGATCAAAACAACATGGTAGCTGTAAATGTGGCAAAGAAGCACAATAAATCTGATAAGTTGGTATACAGCTTCGGGTTCCATACAAAGTCAATTGCCAATGGGCAAAAAAAGTAAGTAGCTAGTTAATTGCCTTATTTTCAGTGTAACAAAAATTATGGAAAGCATGAGGGTTACACTATAATTATAGGAAAATTTACACTGTTATTAGGGAAGTTTTATACTGTAATTACATATAAGAAGCATCGTGGCTACACTGAAAATTGCTGAGCTTACACTAAAATACATCTGCATCGCAGGCTTGTACACACAAATTCAGTTAGATGATCTAACACCGACAAAATAAAGGAAACACCTACTGAACCAATACAGAGATATGAAAGCACAAGTTACTAGCATTTGCCTAAAAACTACATAACTAGGATATGAAAGCACAAGTTACTAGCATTTTCCTAAAAACTACATAACTAGTGGACCAACTCTCTCGTCTGTAATAAGAACTATAGATCATGGGTGCTCGGGGAAAGTAGCACAAATGCAGACAATGCAAACAACCAATCAACTAGTGAAGCCAATCAAGAACCTAGAGATATAGCTAGCAAACTGAGAAGCACATGTAGAGCAAGAGCGAGGCGAGCAAAAGAATAAAGCATCAACTTTGTCAAGCGTATGAAATTGCTTAGGTTCAACAGAAAACAAAAATGCCCTGTCAATTTTCAATGCCCTGTTTAATTGACCAAACAAGTGTTTTTATAGGCATAATACAGCAGCACAACCCCTGTATAAACTAAACTGATAGCACCCCCGAACTTAATATCGATTGATGCACGCAACCTTCTATTGTTGCATAGTTATTTATTTATTTTATTTGTGGTGTATTGCACAGTACTCCTAGTGATTCTTGGTGAACTGTGGAAGATTAAAGTACCAGATACTAACCATTTCAATAAATATTAAAATGGCCAAAAAGGCATCATTTGATGAAGCAAACTTGAAGCAGAGATTAACCAAAAATAAGCTTAACCCTTCAGATACTAACCATTTTATCTAGTGTATAGTTTCTTTGTTTCAGATAGAACCAAGTTTCGTGTGTTCTAGGATCTTCCCTTGCAGAAATTGCACATGCCATTCAGAAAGAAAAAGCATCGCATGTATAACTATAACATTCTGAAGTAGAGTTCAGAAAACTGCAAGTTGAGCCAAAATCTGGAGTCTCAAGGGACTAAACATTCAGTATTTGAGAAACTGCAAACTGAGTGTTTCGCAGGCACTCATATGGTAGATTGAGTTCATTCTGAATTTCAGTTATACACAAAACACCATGGCACATTATCTCTGATATTAATATGTGGACAAATTGACCGCATATAGCAAAAAATCGGAGCACCAACCGTCACATCAAGAATGTAAATAACACCAAAATGCTAACTTGAGTTATTCTGAACTTTTTCATTATTCACAAATCACCATGGCACAACAGTTCAAAGGCACCGACAAAACAATGCTCACGGGGCAGGAGGAGGGGAGAGGGGAGAGGAGGAGGGGAGCTCACGGGGCAAGGGGGCGCTGGGAGGATGTCGGGGACGCACGACGCAGGGAGGAGGCGACGAGGTCCGGGTGGTGGTGGTGCTCCGCGACGGTGGTGTGGACGGGCGGCGTCTGGCCCGGCGACGAGGGCGACGGGCGATGGCGCCCAACGAGGTGGGGCGACGGGAGAGCGGCGCCGACGCCGGGCCTCAGCGGCGGTGGTTGGAGACGGGCGACAGGGACGACGGGGCGCCGGCGATGAGCGCAGGGTCAAGGCGGCGATGCGGCGTCGAGGCGGTGGGGCGGCGTCGAGGCGGCGGGCAAGGGCGTCGGAGAGGAGAGGGAAGGGATCGAGGCGAGGGCGAGGGACAGGGATAGGTGGGCCCGGAGGAAGTATGGATGGGGCGGCACAATACTAATGGTGCACCACACCTCGGTGCGCCATAAGTACATCCATACTAATGGCGCACCTCACCACAGTGCGCCATTAGTATTTTTTTGATTTCTGCTCGAGCCAACAGGTTATCTCCCACCTAACCTGATCCACATCAAGTTCCCTCTACTAGCTTGACTGGTCAAGAGCCAGTTCTCACACCAGAGGTCCTGGGTTTGATTCCTGTGCTCCACAAATTTTTTTATGCATTAAAAATGTTGTTTGATACTTACTTGTGTTTAAATATGTTCAAACTTGTTTAAATCATAACAGTAATATTTTTATAAGACAGTAATATTTTTTTTTTAAATATCATCAAACAAGAATGCCGGTGGAGCGGGGAGGTGCGGGGTGCGGGGGTCGGCGGGGGCGGTTGAGTAGGGGAGGCGTGGGGGTCGGCTGCGGCGGTTGAGTAGGGGAGGGGTGCGGGGGGTCAGCGGCGGCGGTTGAGTAGGGGAATCGAGGGTGCGGGCGGTCGGCGGCGGCGGTTGAGTAGGGGAGGGGTGCGGGGGGTCGGCGGTGGCGGTTGAGTAGGGGAATCGAGGGTGCGGGCGGTCGGCGGCGGCGGCCGGTGGACCGGATCTGGCGAGGTGGGATAGCGATCGAGATGGAGGGGGATCGAGATTCGAGTGTCCATGAAATTAAAAAATATTCATGATAGTTCAGAAAGTGCCCATGAAATACAATCGAGAAATGAAGTCTACGATTTAAATACAATCGATCTTAGCTAGCTATCTCTTCACACTTGCCCTTCTTTTTCGCAAATGGAGTTCTTCCATGGAACGGACGTCCTTTAGGTAGGGTGGTCCTGCTTCTTCTTGTGGTGTATGCTGCTACTTCATCATCGTCGTCATGTTCGATCCTCGGGTCGCCAGATTTGTCGAAGTCTTGCTCATTGGCTACTCCATCCATTCCGATGATCTTCCTTTTGCCTCTCCTCACGACAACACGACTGGGCTTTGGCGGGTTGGTAATGAAGAAGCATTGGTCCACTTGGGAAGCCAATACCCATGGCTCATTTTTCGTGGTGATGTTTGCGCTCATGATCTTGGATTTGGCTTCGTATAACCATGGTGGTGAAATACCGGTCTTCTTTTATGACGTTCTTGGCCCATCCGACACGGAACATCGGACCTTCTCTCCAACAGTAGCTCAGCTCCCAGATCTCCTCGATCCTTCCGTAGTATCTGTCCTTGTCGTTACCGGTGTAGGATTCCATCGTTACCCCGGAGTTCTGATAACCATCGCTCTTCATGTCCTTGGCCTCGGTGTAGAATGTGTAGCTGTTGATATCGTACGCCTCATAGGTCATCAGGTTGTGCTCGGCGCCCTGTGACAAGGCGAATATGAGTTGTTCTTCCGCGGAAGAATCCTCATGTAAAGGGTACGACAGAAGCTTCTGCTTGAACCAACGCGTGAAACATGAGTTGTGCTCTTTGAGTATATCTCCGTCCGGCCTCTGTTGGCCTCGGTCATTGTCGTCTTCTTAATAAAGGTTTTGTGCTCTACCACCCAAGGATCGACCACGTCTATGTGTTGTAGCGCGACTAGGTTTGCTCTTTCAAAGTCGGGCGAAGTCGACCCTCGAAGTCGACATGCATTTGTGGCGACCCTCACGATAACCCCATCCAGCGAGCCTGCCGAGGTGCCTGTTGACGGGCGTACCAACGGGGTTCTCGATGCCTAGATAGTTCGTGCGATGGGAGATGCACTCTTGATTGAAAGCCCCTGGCTATGCTTCCTTCTGGACGTGACATGTTGCGAACGTATCCTTTGATGACACCATTCATCCTTTCGAACGACATCATGCTGTGCAGGAACGTCGGCCCGAGTTGGATGATATCCTCCACTATATGGACCAGCAGATGCACCATAACGTCAAGAATGCGGGCGGAAGTACATCTCAAGCTCGCATAGTATCACCACGATCTCTTCCTGTAGCCTTCTGAGTTGCCTCACGCCAATCGACTTCCGAGAGATGACGTCGAAGAAGTTGCATAGGCCAAATAGCGTTTCACGGACGTGCGTGTCCATGATCCCATGGATTGCAACTGGAAGTATCTGCGTCATCAGCACGTGACAGTCGTGAGACTTCATCCCGCTGAACTTCTGCTTATTTGGGTCTAGGTATCTGCTTATCTTCCCAGCGTAACCGTAAGTTTTACTCCTAGGAGGCAGGTGAAAAACTTCTCGATCTCCTCGACTTAGAGTGAAGCACGGGAGGGTAGTCATTTCCGGTCTTCTTGGCCTTTTTGCCTTTTGACGACTTTACGTGTCTGCTTCGCCTCATCATCATCATCATCATCATCATCATCATCATCATTAGCGTGAAGCTCCTGCACGATGCCCATTGATTTCAAGTCTGCCCTTGCTTCGGCCCATCTTTGGTCCTCTCGGCATGTTGAGCAGGGTACCAAGCGGACTCTCGCACACGTTCTTCGTGATATGCATGACATCAAGGCTGTGAGGCACACGGTGGATCTTCTAGTACGGCAAGTCCCGTAAAACATACCTCGTTTTCCATACCTTCAATGACTCTGGCGCCTTTCGCTTCTTTCCGGCTCGTGCCTTTTGCTTCTTTCGGCGATGGCGGTCTTTCCAATTTTTCAACAGCTTGTCTATTTCCTCGCCGCTCCTCGTGACACGGGCGTTTTGGGATCGGTTTCACCATCGAACAGATCCTTGCGTTTCCTCCACGGGTCATCGCCGCGAAGCCACCTTCGATGTCCCATGAACACGGTTTTCAAGACCGGGATCTCTATCTAGTCGGGCGATACGTTGTGTCATCCATGCACCTTACGCATCCGGAAAATCCGTGGACTACCTGCCCCGCGAGATATCCGTGAATCGAGATAGTCGTGCACCGTCGTGAGCGGTCTGCGGCTCTCGATAGGGAAATATTCTTTCTCTGCGGCGTCCACGTATTGGTGGCGTTTTCAACAGCGTGTCAAGCTCCTCTTTCAAAGCAGCCCCGTGACATGGATTGATGTCGTTCCTGGTTGTTTCGTCCCTTCAATTAGTATACTCATGTGAATGTACGTCCTCTTCCTGCTCAACCTGGGGGGAAGGTTGTACATCCACACAATCCCAGGCCAGGTGCTCATGTGCTTCTCTGGCTGCCAAACGGATTGACTCCATCGGTGCTCGCGCCCAAAGACGATGTTCCTTGGATCGTTCCCAAATTCTGAGTCTTCGAAGTTCAACGCTTGCCACTGGCTCGCGTCCTTAGGGTGACTCAACATCTTGTCTTTTTTATCTATCTCCGGATCATTTGCGTCATCTTCTCGCTTCTTCTCCTCCCTATCCGTGTGCCAACGTAGGAGCTTTGCTACCTTAGGGTCCGCGAAATACCGCTGCAGACGAGGTGATCGGAAAGTACCACACCACTTTTCGAGGAGCTTTCTTCCTCTTCTTGTATCGAGTGACGCCAAGACACCGGACATATGGTAGACTCCGCGTGCTCGTCCCGATAAATGATGCAATTGTTCATGCACACATGGTATTTCACGTGCGGTAAATCAAGAGGACACACAATTTTCTTCGCCTCCTCCAAACTGGTCGGGCACTTGTTCCCCTTGGGAAGACGTTCGTGCGT
The DNA here is from genome assembly GCA_021605145.1 of Aegilops bicornis. Lineage (NCBI taxonomy): Eukaryota > Viridiplantae > Streptophyta > Magnoliopsida > Poales > Poaceae > Aegilops > Aegilops bicornis. Next base: position 73,747,818 of record CM038673.1, read on the forward strand.
AATGACATGTTCTCGCCGAAGCATGCGTCGGTCATTTTGTGTTTTACCTTCATCTCCGTGAGCCATGAGCGTTACTTTCAGGCGGGTATCCTCGGGCCTGCATCCTTCATACAATGGAGTAACCGCGTCTAACTCAAGTTGATCCATCTTGACTTTCTCTCGGGCGGCAGCTCTGGCGTTATCCGTCTGCTTGAGAAGCAGCTCTTGAATATGAGGATCCTGCACCCAGCCCATCGATGGTCCAGCGTCGTCTCCGGCCGGCATCATCATCTTCATGATCATGCCCGTCGTCTGCTCCGGCATCTTCCTCATCATCATGTCCTGCATCTTCTACATGATGATCGTACAAGCATCACCGTCGTGATCATCTCCGGGATTCTTCGCCTTCTCACCCACCCGAGCCGCGGTGGTTGTCTTGCTGCCCTTCCTCATTTCTTGCCGGCCCCCATGGACGACTTCGTAGTCATCTTCATCACCTTGCCACCGATAGCCATCCATGAAACCACGCAAGAGCAGGTGGTCCCGCACCTGCCGGAATCCGACTCCGCAATAAGGCTCTTCACTTGCATCTTCGACACGGACGCCTTATCTCCGTCTCGTTCTTTTGAAGCATCTCGGCCTTCGCGGACCTCAAAAACCTATTCATGATGCCTTCGGTCATCGTGCGGACCATGGTCGCTGTGTAGAGCAAAAGCGATATTTTAGAACCAAACAAAAATTTGGCATGACTTTCCCTAAAATAGGACCAAAAGAATGCTTAATGCCAAAATTCTACTTGAAACGGAAATGAATCAACATTCCGCAAAATATTGGCAACTATCGCATTTCAAATACCGGTACACCTCCAAACACAAACACATATGCAACACCACAAACATATGCAACACCACGAACATACATAGATCTAGCTAGGCCATAAAAAGTGCATGTGCACATTGTTGTAGGGAGAACAACATAAATATAGCTTCCCCTTACTTACCTATTAAAACAAGGTAATTTAACCACTTAATTTGAATGAATCTATGGTGGAAATGAGGTGAAAAGAGGAGGCACCGAGACAAGGAGGAGGTGGAGAGAATGAAGTGAGGAGAAAGTGAGTGTGGGTAGGAGAGGCTGTCCAAAATATCTTGTTGCTGCCCACTTACTAATGGCGCACCAGCACTAAATGCGCCATTAGTAATCCAGGTTACTAATGGCGCACCTTCTGGCGGTGCGCCATTAGTAGTTTTGCAAAAAAAAAATACTAATGGCGCACGGTTGATCAGTGCGCCATTAGTAGTATTGCAAAAAAAAGAATAAAAAATATAATAAAAAAACAACATTAGTGGCGCACATGCGGAAGGGTTCTCCATTAGTAGTTACAACTACTAATGGCGCACTTTATCTGGATGCGCGTTTAGTATGTTTGGACAGGCGCACTAGTTCAAAAAAATTTTTTTGATACTAATGGCGCACCCTTTGCCTGGTGCGTCATTAGTAGTTTCAACACTAATGGCGTATCAGCAGGTGGTGCGCCATTAGTATATACTAATGGCGCACCAACTGTCAGGTGCGTCATTAGTGTCAATCCCATCTATAGCCCTTTTTCTAGTAGTGTGGGTTCAATCGGTACGCCGTCGCGCGCGATTGCTGTGATCTCAAACCTTTCATCCGAGCTCAACTTTTTCTTCGGGCCTCGTCTCCTTACCGTAGTTGTGCTCGATCCGGAGGGCTAGAAAAAAGAAGAAAGACGAGAGTTAATTAATATGTGTACATATACCAAAACAATGAATGCATCAATTAGCTAGTCAGCACATGCTTAACTAATATATATACCTGGTCGGACTCGGTTCGGTCACCGGAGCCGTCATCACGGTCTCCTTCTTGCACCGTCATTGGGTCACCGGAGCCGTCCTCACGGTCTCCTTCTTGCACGGCATTGGGTCAAAGGAGCCATCATAATCATAGCCTGCTTCTTCACCCTATCCTTCCAGACCATCGGTGTCGTTCAGAAACGAGAAGACGGCATCACTTCCTTGTGCGATTATGTTCCCCAACACCGCTTATGTTGCTTCGTCTCGGGGGTGTCCATAGTTTCTACAAATATTTACAACATGGCAATTATTATTCAAACATGACAGATGGATATATTAGTGGCAAACGTAGAACTAGCTAGCTAATCACTGTAAGGAATCATATTAATTAATGGCCTCGACGATGCTTCTCTAGGGTTTGGGGTGGCCTCAACAACGCTTCAAGGGGGTAATATCGACAACGACGAGATACATACATGGGAAAATAATGTTATCAGGGAGGGGGTATATCGACCCCCCCCCCCCACGTGTTGAAGTTATCAGGAGGGGGTATATCGACCCACCCCCCCACGTATTGAAGTTATCGGGAGGGGTTTATATCGACAATGACGACATACGTACATGGGAAAATAATATTATCGGGGAGGGGGTATATCGACCCCCCCACGTGTTGAAGTTATCGGGAGGGGTTTATATAAACCCATTTACATACGTACATGGGAAAATAATAGTAACGGGGAGGGGGTATATCGACCCCCCCACATGTTGAAGTTATCGGGAGGGAGTATATCGACCCCCCCCTCGTGTTGGAGTTATCGGGAGGGGGTATATCGACCCCCCCCCCACGTGTTGAAGTTATTGGGAGTTTAGATCGACACGACATACGTGCATATGGGAAAATAATATTATCGGGAGGGGTATATCGACCCCCCTCATGTTGAAGTTATCGGGAGGGGTATATGGACGACGCAGATTCGATAAAACATAATAAAACGAAGAAGAAATAAAAAGAGGAGAAGAAGAAAGGAATAGAGGAGAAGATCGAAGAAAAAAAAGAAGAAAAAAAAGAGAAGAAGAAGAAAGGAATAGAGGAGAAGAAGAAATTTTTTCTATTTTTTCTTCTTCTCCTCTATTCCTTTCTTCTTCTCCTCTTCCTTTTCTTCCTCTCCTCTTCTTCTCCTATTTCCTCTTCTTATTTTCCTTTTTCCTCTCCTAAATATATAAAACTTTTCTAAAAATGAAACTAACCTAAAATGTACTAAATCAGAGAACATATATAGATAATCCTTTTCTAAATATATAAATCTAACATTTGCATATATGAACATATATACACAGAGAACATACAAACATATATACATCTTTATAAAAAAGCAAAATACAAATCATCATATATATGAAAAAAAATCTGAAAAGAAGCAATATACACAATACATATACTCACATATATATATAATCTAAAAAAAAACAAGCATGTAATATAAGAAAAAGAACAGGGGAGGGGCGCCGGCAAGACCAACGGAGGGGCAGGGGCGCGGGTTCGGCGGCAAGGACGACAACAGGGCAGGGGGCACGCGTTGGCGAGGGACGGTGACGGGCAGGGTGACGGCCAGCGAGGAAGGGGTGGGGGCGACGGCGACGACGGGCGGGTTGCGCGACGCAAGGCCGAGGGTGGCGAAGCGGCGACGGTGTCGGCGACGGGCAGCGGGCGACGGCGACCTCGGGCGGCTAGGAGGGCGACGTCAAGGGGCAGGCGGTCGAGGGCAGCGAGCAACTGGCGGCGTTGGAGAGAAGAATGGCGGGTGGGGGGAAATTTCCCAAGTGTTTGGTTATATAGGAAAGGCTTTGGTCCCGGTTCGTGGCACAAACCGGGACCAATGCACCCCTTTAGTCCCGGTTGGTGGCACCAACCGGGACCAAAGGCCTTGTGCTGGAACTGGCGCGGTGCGGTGGGATGTTTAGTCCCACCTCGCTAGCCGAGAGGGCTCGACAGTGGTTTATAAGCGCTGCTGCGCTGACCACTTCGAGCTCCTCTCAAATGCGTGCTTACGGGCCTAAAGTCACTTATCTTTCAGGCCTCTTGGGCCTCTTGCGGGCCTGCATCCCGCCCATGGTAGGGTTTCTAGTCGTATTCGTGCCGTGGGGCCCGATGGGAGGCACTTTTTTATTTTTTTTGTTTTCTTTACTTATTGTTGCTAATTTAATTTTTTTCCAGTTTTTTTGTTTTGTTTTCTGCATTATTTATTTTCTTTTGTTTTTTGCTTTAGTTTTTAATTCTTTTTTCTTTTAGTTTTAGAAAAATTATAAACTTTCCGTTAGTGCCATTAGTTTTCAAATTTGAAAACACTTTTTCTGTTTTTTTGTTTTCTTTCTTGCTTTATTTATTTTATTTTGTTTCTACTTACAACAAAATACTTATTGTTGCTATTTTTATTTTTTTTCCAATTTTTTTGTTTTCTGCATTATTTATTTTCTTTTGTTTTTCTTTATTTTTAATTCTTTTTTGCTTTTAGTTTTAGAAAAATTATAAACTTTCTGTTAGTGCCATTAGTTTTCAAATTTGAAAACACTTTTTTTGTTTTCTTTGTTGCTTTATTTATTTTATTTTGTTACTACTTACAACAAAATACTTATTGTTGCTATTTTTATTTTGTTTCTAGTTTTTTGTTTTGTTTTCTGCATTATTTATTTTCTTTTGTTTTTTCGTTATTTTTTAATTATTTTTGATTTTAGGTCAATGAAATTATAAACTTTCTCTGTTAGTGCCATTAGTTATAGAAAAATTATAAACTTTCTGTTAGTGCCATTAGTTTTCAAATTTGAATAGTTAAAATTTGAATTATTTGAAATTTATGTGAATCACAAGTTTGTGATTAACTTTACTAAAAAAATGAACATAGATGCGTCTATAGAGAAAATTCAACTTAAATCCATAATAAATTTCTATGAATTTCAGAGAAATTCACTATGAATATAGGTCAAATTCCCTGTATAGGGGCATCTATTTTCACTTTGAGAGGAGCTCAACAAGGCAGAGAGGGACGGGCTTATAAACCGGTGTGAGCGCCCTTCGGTTGGCGAGGTGGGACTAAACTCTGAGCGCAACGAGGACCAACCCTTTAGTCCCGGTTTGTGGCACAAACCGGGACTAATGGTCATGGGCCAGGGGCGAGGCGCATTGGTCCCGGTTCGTGCGTGGAACCGGGACCAAAAGGTCCAGACGAACCGGGACCAGTGGCCCACGTGGTTGCCCTCTTGAGAGTGTTCTTGGTGAGAACATAGTTGACAAGGAGCGAACCGGGATTAATGGTATTACGAGGGCCGAACCATAAGACATTAAAGCATTTCAAATGAACTCTGAAAAGTTGAAAGTTGGCATGGTATCATAATTTCACCCACATAGCATGTGCATGTACAAAACGGACAATGGTATCATACTCGTCTGTTACAAAGTTGGCATGGTATCATCATAATAGTTACGGGAGAAAGTCTTCACTTTTTCTTCGCTTGTGTCATTTGCTTATTGCGCTGTAACCATGGATAACCTTCATCATTTATCAGATGCTTGGGTCAGCCTTGACTTTGAAGGAGGAATTTCATGAAACTTTTCATAATCTTCAGACATGTCTGTCTTGCCCTCCACTCCCACGATGTCCCTTTTTCCTGAAAGAACTATGTGGTGCTTTGGCTCATCGTATGATGTATTCGCTTCCTTATCTTTTGTTTTTCTCGGTCTAATAGACATGTCCTTCACATAGATAACCTGTGCCACATCATTGGCTAGGACGAACGGTTCGTCAAAGGTACCCAAGATTTTTCAGATCCATTGTTGTCATTCCGCATCGTGGGTCTACCTTGCACCCCACCTCCCCGATGATTGACCCACTTGCACTTAAACAAAGGGACCTTAAAATCATGTCCGTAGTCAAGTTCCCATATGTCCACTATGTAACCATAATATGTGTCCTTTCCCCTCTCGGTTGTTGCATCAAAGCGGACACCGTTGTTTTGGTTGGTGCTCTTTTGATCTTGGTCAATCGTGTAAAATGCATTCCCATTTATCTCGTATCCTTTGTAAATCAATACAGTCAAAGATGGTCCCCTGGACAACCAGTACAGCTCATCACAAACAGTGTTGTCACCTCTGAGACGTGTTTCCAACCAACTGCTGAAAGTCCTGATGTGTTCACATGTCATCCGATCGTCGCCGCTCCGGGTGTTTGGAGCGCAGATCGTTCTTGTGTTCATCGACATACGGGGTCACCAAGGTAGAGTTCTCAGAGAACTGTAGTGTGCTTGAGACCAAGAATATCCGTCCTCGCATATTATTGAGTCCCTTCCAAGCGTGTTTTTCAATCAGTCTCCCCTCATACCGCGATTTAGGGAGACCTATCTTCTTAAGGCCAAGAATGAAGTCAACACAAAACCCGATGACATCCTCTCGCTTGATGGCCCATGGAGATGCTTCCTTCGCCTAAGCGCATTACGGACATATTTCTTTAGAACTCCCATGAACCTCTTAAAGGGGAACATATTGTGTAGAAATACGGGCCCCAGAATGACAATCTCGTCGACTAGATGAACTAGGACGTGCGTCATGATATTGAAGAAGGATGGTGGGAACACCAACTCGAAACTGACAAGATATTGCGCCACATCACTCCTTAGCCTTGGCATGATTTCTGGATCAATCACCTTCTGAGAGATTGCATTGAGGAATGCACCTAGCTTCACAATGGCTAATCAGACGTTTTCCGGTAGAAGCCCCCTCAATGCAACCGGAAGCAGTTGCGTCATAATCACGTGGCAGTCATGAGACTTTAGGTTCGGAACTTTTCTCTCGCATATTTATTATTCACTTTATATTCGACGAGAAGCCAGTCGGGACCTTCATATCGAGCAGTGCATTCAAAGAAGATTTCTTTCTCTTCTTTCGTAAGAGTGTAGCCGGCAGGACCGTCATCTTTGCTTGGAGGCATGCCGTCTTTTTCGTGCAAACGTTGCAGGTCCTCCCGTGCCTCAGGTCTATCTTTTGTCTTTCCATACACGCCCAAGAAGCCTAGCAGGTTCATGCAAAGGTTCTTCGTCACGTGCATCACGTAGATTGAAGAGCGGACCTCTAGGTCTTTCCAGTAGGGTAGGTCCCAAAATATAGATTTCTTCTTCCACATGGGTGCGTTTCCCTCAGCGTCATTCGGAACAGCTAGTGCGCCGACCCTGTCCAAAAATTACATGTAAATCATTGACCACAGCAAGTACGTGATCACCGGTACGCATGGCGGGCTTCTTCCGGTGATCTGCCTCGCCTTTGAAATGCTTGCCTTTCTTTCGACATTGATGGTTGGTCGGAAGAAATCGATGATGGCCCAGGTACACATTCTTCCTGCAGCTTCCCAGGTATATACTATCGGTGTCAAGTTAACAGTGCGTGCATGCGTGGTATCCCTTATTTGTCTGTCCTGAAAGGTTACTGAGAGCGGGCCAATCGTTGATGGTCACGAACAGCAACGCCTTTAGGTCAAATTCCTCCTGTTTGTGCTCATCCCACATACGTACACCGTTTCCATTCCACAGCTGTTAAAGTTCTTCAACTAATGGCCTTAGGTACACATCAATGTCGTTGTCGGGTTGCTTAGGGCCTTGGATGAGAACTGGCATCATAATGAACTTCCGCTTCATGCACATCCAAGGAGGAAGGTTATGTTGGGGAACGTTGCAGAAAATAAAAAATTTCTACGCTTTCACCAAGATCAATCTATGAGTTCATCTAGCAACAAGAGAGAGAGGAGTGCATCTAGATACCCTTGAAGATCGCGAGCGGAAGCGTTCAAGAGAACGGGGTTGAGGGAGTCGTACTCGCCGTGATCCAAATCACCGATGATCCTAGTGCTGAACAGACAGCACCTCCGCATTCAACACACGTACGGTTGGGGAAGACGTCTCCTCCTTCTTGATCCAGCAAGGGGGGAGGAGAGGTTGATGGAGATCCAGCAACACGACGGCGTGGTGGTGGATGCAGCAGTGATCTCAGCAGGGCTTCGCCAAGCTTCTCCGAGAGGGAGAGGTGTAGCAAGGGGAGAGGGGGGCGCCAAGAGCATGGGTGCGGCTGCCCTCCCTCCCCCCTCTTTATATAGGCCCCCAGGGGGGCGGCGGCCCTGGAGATGGGATCTCCAAGGGGGCGGCGGCCAGGAGGGTGGCTTGCCCCCCAAGGCAAGTGGAGGCGCCCCCCACCCTAGGGTTTCCAACCCTAGGCGGAGGGGGGCCCAAGGGGGGGCGCACCAGCCCACAAGGGGCTGGTTCCCCTCCCCACTTCATCCCATGGGGCCCTCCGGGATAGGTGGTCCCACCCGGTGGACCCCCGGGACCCTTCCGGTGGTCCCGGTACAATACCGGTGACCCCCGAAACTTTCCTGATGGCCGAAACTGCATTTCCTATATATAATTCTTCACCTCCGGACCATTCCGGAACTCCTCGTGACGTCTGGGATCTCATCCGGGACTCCAAACAACTTTCGGGTTACTGCATACTCATATCTCTACAACCCTAGCATCACCGAACCTTAAGTGTAGACCCCTACGGGTTCGAGACACGTGATACATGACCGAGACGACTCTCCGGTCAATAACCAACAGCGGGATCTGGATACCCATGTTGGCTCCACATGCTCCTCGATGATCTCATCGGATGAACCACGATGTCGAGGATTCAAGCAACCCCGTATACAATTCCCTTTGTCAATCAAGATGCGTTACTTGCCCGAGATTCGATCGTCGGTATCCCAATACCTCGCTCAATCTCGCTATCGCAAGTCACTTTACTCGCATCAGTAATGCATGATCCCGTGACCAAACACTTGGTCACTTTGAGCTCATTATGATGATGCATTACCGAGTGGGCCCAGAGATACCTCTCCGTCATACGGAGTGAAAAATCCCAGTCTCGATCTGTGTCAACCCAACAGACACTTTCGGAGATACCCGTAGTATACCTTTATAGTCACCCAGTTACGTTGCGACATTTGGTACACCCAAAGCACTCCTACGGTATCCGGGAGTTACACGATCTCATGGTCTAAGGAAAAGATACTTGACATTGGAAAAGCTCTAGCAAACGAACTACACGATCTTGTGCTATGCTTAGGATTGGGTCTTGTCCATCACATCATGCACCTAATGATGTGATCCCGTTATCAACGACATCCAATGTCCATAGTCAGGAAACCATGACTATCAGTTGATCAACGAGCTAGTCAACTAGAGGCTTACTAGGGACATGTTGTGGTCTATGTATTCACACATGTATTACGATTTCCGGATAACACAACTATAGCATAAACAATGTACGATTATCATGAACAAGGAAATATAATAATAATCTTTTATTATTGCCTCTAGGGCATATTTCCAACAGTCTCCCACTTGCACTAGAGTCAATAATCTAGTTACATTGTGATGAATCGAACACCCATAGAGTTTTGGTGTTGATCATGTTTTGCTCGCGGAAGAGGTTTAGTCAACGGATCTGTGACATTCAGATCCGTATGCACTTTGCAAATATCTATGTCTCCATCTTCAACATTTTCACGAATGGAGTTGTGACGCCCCTGATTTAACCGTACACTAATCATGCACGCAAACGTGTACGATCAAGATCAGGGACTCACGGGAAGATATCAAAACACAACTCTAAAAACATAAATAAGTCATACAAGCATCATAATACAAGCCAGGGGCCTTGAGGGCTCGAATACAAGTGCTCGATCATAGACGAGTCAGCGGAAGCAACAATATCTGAGTACATAAGTTAAACAAGTTTGCCTTAAGAAGGCTAGCACAAACTGGGATACAGATCGAAAGAGGCACACGGGCCTCCTGCTCGATCCTCCTAAACTACTCCCGGTCGCCGCCGGGCTGCACGTAGTAGTAGGCGCCTCCAGTGTAGTAGTCGTCATCGACGGTGGCGTCTGGCTCCTGGGCTCCATCGTCTGGTCGCAGCAATCGGGTAGAGGTATGGGGAAAAGGGGGGAACAAGGCAACCGTGAGTACTCATCCAAAGTACTCGCAAGCAAGGAGCTACACTACATATGCATGGATATATGTGTAAAGGGCCATATCAGTGGAGTGAACTGCAGAATTCCAGAATAATAGGGGGATAGCTAATCCTGTCGAAGACTACGCTTCTGGCAGCCTCCGTCTTGCAACATGTAGAAGAGAGTAGACTGAAGTCCTCCAAGTAGCATCGCATAGCATAATCCTATCCGGCGATCCCCTCCTCAATGCCATGTTAGAGAGCGACCACCGGGTTGTATCTGGCACTTGGAAGGGTGTGTTTTATTAAGTATCCAGTTCTAGTTGTCATAAGGTCAAGGTACAACTCCAAGTCGTCCTGCTATCAAGATCACGGCTATTCGAATAGATAAACTTCCCTGCAGGGGTGCGCCACATTACCCGACACGCTCGATCCCATTTGGCCGGACACACTTTTCTGGGTCATGCCCGGCCGCGGAAGATCAACACGTCGCAGCCCCACCTAGGCATAAGTAAGAGGTCAGCACGCGGTCTAAACCTAAGCGCCAAGTTCAGGCCCAATCGCCCCTTAGCACACATGCACGCTATGTAGGGCGGCAAAGCGTACCTATCCTAGCGAGCGTTCCAGTCCAATCGGCGCGCGCCCGCCCGTCGGCCGACGTCACGAAATGCTTCGGCCGATACCACGACGCGGTTGCCCATAACTTGTCCCACGTGGCGGTTAGTGCGTATAAGGTCAACGACCCAACTCGGATCAAATACCAAGATCTCGTTAAGCGTGTTAAGTATCCATGAACGCCCGAACAGGGCAGGCCCACCTCTCACCCAGTAGTCTCAACCTGCCTCGACGCTCGCCACAAAGATCCACACAACCGTTGGGACAAAGGTCCTTTCAGCCCCCAATCCGTGAATCACTCGCGGGTGCTCCACAAGCCGACCCGACTTTAGTCACCACATGTATCATGTATAAAGTATATAGTATATACCCGTGATCACCTCCCAAGTGATCACGGCCCGATAGTATAGCACAGCAGACGGACAAGAATGTAGGGCCACTGATGGAAAACTAGCATCCTATACTAGGCATGTAGGAATGCAGGTAAAGGTATCAACAGAAGTAGCAAAGACAGGCTATGCATCAGGATAGGAATAACGGAAAGCGATAACATGCTACACTACTCTAATGCAAGCGGTATAGAGGAGAGTAGGCGATATCTGGTGATCAAGGGGGGCTTGCCTGGTTGCTCTGGCAAGAGAGAGGGTCGTCAACTCCGTAGTCGTCGGGTAGCAACAAGGCGTCGGTCTCGGCGTCTAGCGAGAGAAGAGGGGGAAGAAACAATAAATATTTAAGCAAACAGATGCATAGCGATGCATGACATGACAAGTATCGATGCTAGGGGTGCCCTAACGCGGTATGAGGTGATGCCGGTGAAGGGGGAAACATCCGGGAAAATATCCTCGGTGTTTCGCGTTTCCGGACAGATGAACCGGAGGGGGGAAAGTTGCGAGTTTGATAGGTTAGGGGGGTGTGGCGGACGAACGGGTTGCGTATCCGGATTCGTCTCGTCGTTCTGAGCAACTTTCATGTATAAAACATTTTCATCCGAGTTACGGTTTATTTTATATTCATTTTTAAAGATTTAAATCAATTTATAAATTATTATTATTAATTTAATCCAAAAATGGCATTACTGCATCATCATGACGTCAGCATTACATCATCAGTCAACAGAGGTGTTGACTGGGTCAAGCTGACGTGTGGCTCCCGCATGTCATTGACTATTTTAGTTAATTAAGTTAATTAGGTTAATTAATCTTAATTAGTTAATTTAAACAGAATTAGTTAAGTTAATTATTTAGTTAATTAATTAATATTTAATTTTATCTATCTATTTACTTATTTATTTTAGATTCATTTTTTTATTTCTAATACTTTTTTTAAACGTTCCAGGGGCTGGGCCCCACAAGTCAATGGCCCTAGGGGCCTTAACGGGCACCCGGCCGTGCGGTTACAGGCACGGGCGTAACGTGCGCCCGCTTGGAGGCCCGAGGCCACCAAGGGGGCCGCCGGCCACGGCGATAGCCGGAGCAGCACGGCAAGGGGGCGTCAGAGCGGGGCGGTCGGGCGACGGGCGACGGCCTCGATGTAACCCGCCCGGCGGAGGTCCCTCGGGCGACGGGAAGGTGGGGCGCGCTGGGCCGGCAGAATGACGGCACCGACGAAGTGCGACGCCGACGATTGGCAGTGGCGTGGCGGAGGTGGCCAACGAGGGAGCGACCAAGCGGCTAACGAGGGGCTCCAGGGGCGGGGAGGATCCGCGGGCAACCAGCGTCGAGGAGCAAGGGGCGTGGCCACACGCGGCGTGCGTGCGCAGCCGACGCGGTCAGGGCACGCGGTAGGGGGGAGCATAGGGCGCGGCGATGCGGGGAAGAGAGGAGGAGGGGCATCACCACGGGTCGTGGGGTCTGGGCAGTGGGCGCGGGGAGGTTCGGGGAGGCCTACGGGGACGACACGGCGGAGCGGGAGGCAGTCCGGCGATGGCGTGGTGGTTCCAGGGTGAGGGAAGCTCCGGGCGACGGCGATCCGGTGACGGGGCCGCGGGTGGTGGTTCGGGCCGGGGTGGTGGAGGCCGACGCGGGGAGGCGAGGTGGTGGAGGAGGTGGCATCGGGCTCAGGCATCGTCGCCGTCCTGGCACAGTCGTCGCGGCGAGGTGAGCGCCCTCCTCTCGATCCCGATCCAATCGGGGGAGAGGGAGGGGATATTTTCGGGGGAGTGGGGGGTAGCGGCCGGATAGGGTTTGGGTAGTGGGGATATGGGGAGTGGGGGTGCCCGGTTGGGTCAGTTGGGCCGGCCTGGCCAACGGATGGGCCAGCTGGGCCAGTGGGGGTTCCTTTCTATTATTTTTGTTTGTTAGTTTGTTTTCTCGTCAGATTTTCCTTTCTTTATTTATTTTCTTTTCTGTTTCAATTCATTTTAAGTATTTGGGTCTTTTATAAAAGCATGGTTCCCACACCATAAACTTCTAGGTATTTATTGGCACACCTCGAACATTTTTGTTTTAATTTTTGGAAACTTTTGTTGTTTGCCCAATTTTGAATTTGAATTTTAATCAGTTACCAACTAACGCGGGATTTGCGACAGTAATCGAAGTGATGTGGCATCATTAGCAGAGGTTACTGTAGCTTGATTATCCGGGCGTCACAGGAGTTGAAACGACGCTTGATGTGCCTGGTCTTCTTGTGAAACCTGGGCTCCTTGGCAAGTGCAATAGCTCCAGTGTTGTCACAGAAGAGTTTGATCGGCCCCGACGCATTGGGTATGACTCCTAGGTCGGTGATGAACTCCTTCACCCAGATTGCTTCATGCGCTGCCTCCGAGGCTGCCATGTACTCCGCTTCACATGTAGATCCCGCCACGACGCTCTGCTTGGTACCGCAGCTTCCATCGCTCCACCATTCAACATATACACGTATCCGGTTTGTGACTTAGAGTCATCCAGATCTGTGTCGAAGCTAAGCGTCGACGTAACCCTTCTGACGAGCTCTTTGTCACCTCCATAGACGAGAAACATGTCCTTTGTCCTTTTCGTGTACTTTAGGATATTCTTGACCGCTGTCCAGTTGTTCCTTGCCGGGATTACTTTGGTACCTTCCTACCAAACTTACGGCAAGGTTTACATCAGGTCTGTACACAGCATGGCATACATAATAGATCCTATGGCTGAGGCATAGGGATGACACTCATCTCTTCTTTATCTTCTGCCGTGGTCGGGCATTGAGCCGAGCTCAATCTCACACCTTGCAATACAGGCAAGAACCCTTTCTTGGACTGATCCATATTGAAGTTCTGCAATATCTTATCAAGGTATGTGCTTTGTGAAAGACCTATGAGGCGTCTTGATCTATCCCTATAGATCTTGATGCCTAATATGTAAGCAGCTTCTCCAAGGTCCTTCATTGAAAAATACTTATTCAAGTAGGACTTAATGCTTTCCAAAAGTTCTATATCATTTCCCATAAAAAAGTATGTCATCTACATATAATATGAGAAATGCTACAGAGCTCCCACTCACTTTCTTGTAAACGCAGGCTTCTCCATAAGTCTGCATAAACCCAAACGCTTTGATCATCTCATCAAAGCGAATGTTCAAACTCCGAGATGCTTGCACCAGCCCATAAATGGATCGCTGGAGCTTGCATACCTTGTTAGCATTCTTAGGGTCGACAAAACCTTCTGGCTGCATCATATACAGTTCTTCCTTAAGATAGCCGTTAAGGAATGCCGTTTTGACGTCCATTTGCCATATCTCATAATCATAGTATGCGGCAATTGCTAACATGATTCGGACGGACTTCAGCTTCGCTACGGAGAGAAAGTCTCATCGTAGTCAACCCCTTGAACTTGCCGATAACCCTTAGCGACAAGTCGAGCTTTATAGATGGTAACATTACCATCCGCTGGTCCATCTTCTTCTTAAAGATCCATTTGTTTTCTATCGCTCGCCGATCATCGGGCAAGTCTGTCAAAGTCCATACTTTGTTTTCATACATGGATCCTATCTCGGATTGCATGGCTTCAAACCATTTGTTGGAATCTGGGCCCACCATCGCTTCTTCATAGTTCGAAGGTTCACCGTTGTCTAACAACATGATTTCCAGGACAGGGTTGCCATACCACTCTGGTGTGGAACGTGTCCTTGTGGACGCACGTCTGAAGTTCGAGCAACTTGATCTGAAGTACCTTGATCATCATCATTAATTTCCTCTCCAGTCGGTGTAGGCACCACAGGAACATTTTCCTGAGCTGCACTACTTTCCGGTTCAAGAGGTAGTATTTCATAGAGTTCTACTTTCCTCCCACTTACTCCTTTCGAGAGAAACTCTTTCTCCAGGAAGGATCCGTTCTTGGCAACAAAGATCTTGCCTTCGGATCTAAGGTAGAAGGTATACCCAATGGTTTCCTTAGGGTATCCTATGAAGACGCATTTTTCCAACTTGGGTTCGAGCTTTTCAGGTTGAAGTTTCTTGACATAAGCATCGCATCCCCAAACTTTTAGAAACGACAGCTTAGGTTTCTTCCCAAACCATACTTCATACGGTGTCGTCTCAATGGATTTAGACGGTGCCCTATTTAAAGTGAATGTAGCTGTCTCTAGAGCGTATCCCCAAAATGATAGCGGGAAATCGGTAAGAGACATCATAGATCGCACCATATCCAATAGATTGCGATTACGATGTTCAGACACACCGTTACGCTGAGGTGTTCCAGGCGGCGTGAGTTGTGAAACGATTCCACATTCCTTAAGTGCGTACCAAATTCGTGACTTAAATATTCTCCTCCACGATCTGATTGTAAGAACTTTATTTTTCGGTCACGTTGATTCTCTACCTCATTCTGAAATTCCTTGAACTTTTCAAAGGTCTCAGACTTGTGTTTCATCAAGTAGACATACTCATATCTACTTAAGTCATCAGTGAGAGTGAGAACATAACGATATCCTCCATGAGCCTCAACGCTCATTGGACCGCACACATCAAGATGTATGATTTCCAATAAGTTGGTTGCTCGCTCCATTGTTCCGGAGAACGGAGTCTTGGTCATTTTGCCCATGAGGCATGGTTCGCATGTGTCAAATGATTCATAATCGAGAGACTCTAAAAGTCCATCAGCATGGAGCTTCTTCATGTGCTTGACACCAATGTGACCAAAGGCGGCGATTGCCACAAGTATGTGGGACTATCGTTATCAACCTTACATCTTTTGGTATTCACACTATGAATATGTGTAACATCACGCTCGAGATTCATTAAGAATAAACCATTGACCATCGGGGCATGACCATAAAACATATCTCTCATATAAATAGAACAACCATTATTCTCGGATTTAAATGAGTAGCCATCTCGTATTAAACGAGATCCAGATACAATGTTCAAGCTCAAAGCTAGTACTAAATAACAATTATTGAGGTTCAAAACTAATCCCGTAGGCAAATGTAGAGGTAGCGTGCCGACGGCGATCACATCGACCTTGGAACCATTCCCGACGCGCATCGTCACCTCATCCTTCGCCAGTCTCCGCTTATTCCGCAGCTCCTGCTTTGAGTTACAAATATGAGCAACGGCAACCGGTATCAAATACCCAGGAGCTACTACGAGCACTGGTAAGGTACACATCAATTACATGTATATCACATATACCTTTAGTGTTGCCGGCCTTCTTGTCTGCTAAGTATTTGGGGCAGTTCCGCTTCCAGTGACCCTTCTCTTTGCAATAAAGGCACTCAGTCTCAGGCTTGGGTCCATTCTTTGACTTCTTCCCGGCAACTGGTTTACTGGGCACGGCAACTTCCTTGCCGTCCTCTTGAAGTTCTTCTTACCCTTGCCCTTCTTGAACTTAGTGGTTTTATTGACCATCAACACTTGATGTTCCTTTTTTATTTCTACCTCCGCTGATTTCAGCATTGAAAATACTTCAGAATAGTTTTCACCATCCCCCGCATATTGTAGTTCATCACAAAGCTCTTGTAGCTCGGTGGGAGCGATCAAGGATTCTGTAAATGACCGCCTCGTCCGGGAGGTTAATGCCCAGTAGACAAAGCGGTTGTGCAACCTGCATATTTTGAGTATGTGCTCACCGATGTAACTGTTTTCCTCCATCTTACAACTATAGAACTTGTCGGAGACTTCATATCTCTCGACCGGGCATGAGCTTGGAAAACCATTTTCAGCTCCTCGAACATCTCATATACTCCGTGTTGCTCAAAACGCTTTTGGAGCCCCGGTTCTAAGTCAGTAAAGCATGCCGCACTGAACGAGGGAGTAATCATCAGCACGTGACTGCCAAGCGTTCATAATGTCTTGGTTCTCTGGGATGGGTGTTTCACCTAGCGGTCCTTCTAGGACATATGCTTTCTTGGCAGCGATGAGGATGATCCTCAGGTTCCGGACCCAGTCCGTATAGTTGCTGCCATCATCTTTCAGCTTGGTTTTCTCTAGGAACACGTTGAAGTTCATGTTGACATGAGCGTTGGCCATTTGATCTACAAGACATTTATGCAAAGGTTTTTTAGACTAAGTTCAAGATAATTAAGTTCATCTAATCAAATTATTTAATGAACTCCCACTCAGATTAGACATCCCTCTAGTCATCTAAGTGTTACATGATCCGAGTCGACTAGGCTGTGTCCGATCATCACGTGAGACGGACTAGCCATCATCGGTGAACATCTCTATGTTGATCGTATCTTCCATACGACTCATGTTCGAGCTTTCGGTCTCTGTGTTCTGAGGCCATGTCTGTACATGCTAGGCTCGTCAAGTTAACCTAAGTGTTTTGCATGTGTAAATCTGTCTTACACCCGTTGTATGTGAACGTTAGAATCTATCACACCCGATCATCACGTGGTGCTTCGAAACAACGAACTTTCACAACGGTGCACAGTTAGGGGGAACACTTTCTTGAAATTATTATGAGGGATCATCTTATTTACTACCGTCGTTCTAAGTAAACAAGATGCATAAACATGATAAACATCACATGCAATCAAATAATAGTGACATGATATGGCCAATATCATATAGCTCCTTTGATCTCCATCTTGGGGTCCATGATCATCTTGTCACCGGCATGACACCATGATCTCCATCATCATGATCTCCATCATCGTGTCTCCATGGGGTTGCTCGCCAACTATTACTTCTACTATTATGGCTAACGGTTTAGCAATAAAGTAAAATAATTACATGGCGTTGAATCAATGACACGCATGTCATACAATAATTAAGACAACTCCTATGGCTCCTGCCGGTTGTCATACTCATCGACATGCCAGTCGTGATTCCTATTACAAGAACATGATCTCATACATCACATATACATCATTCATCACAACTTTTGGCCATATCACATCACAAAGCAATTGCTGCAAAACAAGTTAGACGTCCTCTAATTGTTGTTGCATGTTTTACGTGGCTGCAATAGGGTTCTAGCAAGAACGTTTTCTTACCTACGTATAAGCCACAACGTGATTTGTCAACTTCTATTTACCCTTCATAAGGACCCTTTTCATCGAATCCGCTCCAACTAAAGTGGGAGAGACAGACACCCGCTAGCCACCTTATGCAACTAGTGCATGTCAGTCGGTGGAACCTATCTCACGTAAGCGTACGTGTAAGGTCGGTCCGGGCCGCTTCATCCCACAATACCGCTGAAGCAAAATAAGACTAGTAACGGCAAGAAGGTTGACAACATCTACGCCCACAACAAATTGTGTTCTACTCGTGCAAAGAGAACTACGCATAGACCTAGCTCATGATGCCACTGTTGGGGAACGTTGCAGAAAATAAAAAATTTCTACGCTTTCACCAGGATCAATCTATGAGTTCATCTAGCAACGAGAGCGAGGAGTGCATCTACATACCCTTGTAGATCTCGAGCGGAAGCGTTCAAGAGAACGGGGTTGAGGGAGTCGTACTCACCGTGATCCAAATCACCGATGATCCTAGTGCTGAACGGATAGCACCTCCGCGTTCAACACATGTACGGTTGGGGAAGACGTCTCCTCCTTCTTGATCCAGCAAGGGGGGAGGAGAGGTTGATGGAGATCCAGCAGCACGACGGCGTGGTGGTGGATGCGATGATCTCGGCAGGCTTCGCCAAGCTTCTGCGAGAGGGAGAGGTGTAGCAAGGGAGAGGGCGTCAAGAGCATGGAGTGCGGCTGCCCTCCCTCCCCCTCTTTATATAGGCCCCAGGCGCCGGCCTTGGAGATGGGATCTCCAAGGGGCGGTGGCCAGGGGTGGCTTGCCCCAAGGCAGTGAGGCGCTTCACCCTAGGGTTTCCAACCCTAGGCTAGGGGGCCAAGGGGGGCGCACCAGCCCACCAGGGGCTGGTTCCCCTCCCCACTTCAGCCCACGAGGCCCTCCGGGATAGGTGGTCCCACTCGGTGGACCCCCGGGACCCTTTCGGTGGTCCCGGTACAATACCGGTGACCCCCGAAACTTTCCCGATGGCCGAAACTGCACTTCATATATATAAGTCTTAACCTCAGGTCCTTTACTGAACTCCTCGTGATGTCCGGGATCTCATCCGGACTCAACAACTTTCGGGTTACTGCATACTCATATCTCTACAACCCTAGCGCCACCGAACCTTAAGTGTGTAGACCCTCACGGGTTCGGGAGACACGTAGACATGACCGAGACGACTCTCCGGTCAATAACCAACAGCGGGATCTGGATACCCATGTTGGCTCCCACATGCTCCTCGATGATCTCATCGGATGAACCACGACATCGAGGATTTCAAGCAACCCCGTATACAGTTCCCTTTGTCAATCGGTACGTTACTTGCCCGAGATTCGATCGTCGGTATCCCAATACCTCGTTCAATCTCGTTACCGGCAAGTCACTTTACTCGTACCGTAATGCATGATCCCGTGACCAGACACTTGGTCACTTTGAGCTCATTATGATGATGCATTACCGAGTGGGCCCAGAGATATCTCTCCGTCATACGGAGTGACAAATCCCAGTCTCAATCCGTGTCAACCCAACAGACACTTTCGGAGATACCCGTAGTATACCTTTATAGTCACCCAGTTACGTTGCGACGTTTGGTACACCCAAAGCACTCCTACGGTATCCGGAAGTTACACGATCTCATGGTCTAAAGAAAAGATACTTGACATTGGAAAAGCTCTAGCAAACGAACTACACGATCTTGTGCTATGCTTAGGATTGGGTCTTGTCCATCACATCATTCACCTAATGATGTGATCCCGTTATCAACGACATCCAATGTCCATAGTCGTGAAACCATGACTATCAGTTGATCAACGAGCTAGTCAACTAAAGGCTTACTAGGGACATGTTGTGGTCTATGTATTCACACATGTATTACGATTTCCGGATAACACAATTATAGCATGAACAACAGACGATTATCATGAACAAGGAAATATAATAATAATATTTTATTATTGCCTCTAGGGCATATTTCCAACAGGTTATACATACATAGAGTCACGGGTCAGGCGCTGTGATTGCTGCTCTGCTCCCCGAAAGGATTAATGTCATCCGCGCTTAAAACAAACCATACGTTCCTTGGGTCATTTGCAAACTCATCCCAGTACTTTCTCTCGATTTTTCTCCACTGCGACCCGTCAGCGGGTGCTCTCAACTTCCCGTCTTTCTTACGGTCCTCACTGTGCCATCGCATCAACTTGGCATGCTCTTCGTTTCTGAACAGACGTTTCAACCGTGGTTAAGGATGGCAATGGGTCGGGTTTGAATCGGGTTGAACAATATTACATCCATACCCAAATCCATGAAGACATTCCCTGCCCGCCCATGAAAAAACCACGGGTGAAATTTTGTGTCCATGTCCAAACCCGATGGATATCCATTGGGTATGGATATCCATCAGATCATTCCAACACATAAGCTCTCAGATTCTCGGAAAAAATGACATAGCACGAGTACACTACATCATATAAGCTTTGAAATTCTCTAATGTGAGATCTCCCTTATTACCAACTCGACCTTTTGATGCTCCTGTGCTAGTACCTTGAGAATTAGATGTCAGGGTAGCGTGCTCCATCATCACAAGCCATTGAGCTATACATGAAAAAAGTATATATTCAGTTTCAGTTAAAAAGAACCAATGTACATCCCTCGTTTGACCAAACAAGCAACACCAGACTAACTGGACAGAGTACGAACTATGAGATCTCTTCCTCATCTATCAGCATAAATGCACATTAGATGGAATCTGACTTATTTGATCATACATAATTACTAATTATCATGCATATCTGCACTTCTACAGTCTGAACTCCTGTGCACTTCTACAGATCATTCCATGTGTCTAAACAATAAAATTGGCTGGTTTCGAAAATGATAACCATATTTTACTACCACCAACTAACCAAAAAAATTACTCCATCAATATAAATCTTTGCTTCAATTAATACTACAGTTCCAAGAAAACAGTTTGCATGAAGTCACGAACAAGTACATGCTGCATATCCACGTACAGGACATGGAACAAGAATATATATTACCCTAAAGGCGTGAACGCCGGCTGTTTGCCATGGTCGTCGGCTCCTCGAAGCAGCCCTGCTCCTTGTCCTTGACTTCGCCCCTCTTGTTGCCACGCTCTGCATCGGCATGCTCGGCGCCGCAGGTCACAGCCTTGCGCTGCCCCGTCGACGCACATGTGCACTGCTGGTCTGCTGTGTCCTACGTGCTACTCGAAGTAGTAGAAGTTGAGAGGGAGTCAGGGAGGGTTTGAGGAGATCTATGGATCATAGCTGCCGCTGGCCTTTGGCATTGCTGCTACAGTGATGCACCATATGTGGAGCCCCGTTTGTACCAATGGTTGCGGGACGAGTAAGCCGAGGAGAAGAGCCATCTTAATAACCAATTTTTTAATTAGGAGATAGGAGAATGAGAAGGGCCGGTGGAGTAAATAAGTCACAGTGGGGATTGGGCAATTTTCTTTCAATTTTAGACAAATGAAATTTATGAGGGGAATATTGGAATATCGGGTCGGATTTGGGTATGCCCACGAGTACAAAATTATATCCATGTCCTACCCATGATTAGTCGGGTCGGGTTCGGACACGATCCATGGACACAAAAATGTATCCAAACCCTGTCCATTCGGGTCGGGTATCCGCGGGTATCCACATCCATGGATAAAATTGCCATCCTTAACCGTGGTATTATAGGAGCATACAACATCACCTTCGCAGGAACCCTCTCCCTGGGGGACTCACCGTCAACATCACCAGGGTCATCTCGTCTGATCTTATACCGTAATGCACCGCATACCGGGCATGCGTTTAGATCCTTGTACGCACCGCGGTAGAGGATGCAGTCATTAGGGCATGCATGTATCTTCTGCACCTCCAATCCTAGAGGGCATACGACCTTATTTGATGCGTATGTACTGTCTGGCAATTTGTTATCCTTTGGAAGCTTCTTCTTCAATATTTTCAGTAGCTTCTCAAATCCTTTGTCAGGCACAGCATTCTCTGCCTTCCACTGCAGCAATTCCAAAGACGGTGCCGAGCTTTGTGTTGCCATCTTCGCAATTGGGGTACAACCCTTTTTTATGATCCTCTAACATGCGATCGAACTTCAGCTTCTCATTTTGACTTTCGCATTGTGTCCTTGCATCGACAATGACCCGGCAGAGATCATCATCATCGGGCACATCGTCTGGTTCCTCTTGATCTTCAGCAGCTTCGCCCGTTGCAGCATCATCGTGCACATCGTCTGGTTCCTCTTGATGTTCAGTAGCATCATCGTATTCAGGGGGCACATAGTTGTCATGTACTCTTCTTCTTCGCCGTCTTCCATCATAACCCCTATTTCTCCGTGCCTCGTCCAAACATTATAGTGTGGCATGAAACCCTTGTAAAGCAGGTGGGTGTGAAGGATTTTCCGGTCAGAGTAAGACTTCGTAGTCCCATATATAGGGCATGGACAACACATAAAACCATTCTACTTGTTTGTCTCAGCCACTTCGAGAAAATCATGCACGCCCTTAATGTACTCGGAGGTGTGTCTGTCACCGTACATCCATTGCCGGTTCATCTGCGTGCATTATATATAATTAAGTGTGTCAAAAATCATTACATAACATCATATATAGATAATTAAGTGACCAAATTAATATAAGTTCATCATCACATTAAAACCAAAGTACATACATAGTTCTCATCTAACAACATAAAGCTCTGCAGAGCAACTAAATTAATTAAATCATACATTGAAACTATGTAAAACATTTCAATGCGAAAACAAATGCGATCATAATCGCAACCAAGGTAACAACTGATCCAACGGCATAATGATACCAAGCCTCGGTATGAATTGCATATTTTCTAATCTTTCTAATTTTCAAGCGCATTGCATCCATCTTGATCTTGTGATCGTCGACGACATCTGCAACATGCAACTCCAATATCATCTTCTCCTCCTCATTTTTTCTTATTTTTTCCTTTAAGAAATTGTTTTCTTCTTCAACTAAATTTAACCTCTCGACAATAGGGTCGGTTGGAATTTCCGGTTCAACAACCTCCTAGATAAATAAAATCTATGTCACGTTGGTCGGCATAATTGTCATAAACAATAAATGAACCAATAGTTATGAAAAGATAATATATACCACATCCGAATCATAGACAGGACGAGGGCCGACGGGGCGGATACCAAAACCATCGCACTATATAAGATGCAATAATAAAAGTAAAAAAATAATACAAGTATCTATCTAAACATACAAGTAAGAATATTTTTCCTTTCCGAAAGAAGATAAGAACAAGAGGCTCACCACGGTGGTGCCGGCGATGAGATCGGCGCGAGTAATCGACGGCGGTGAAGATGGGGACGGGGCGTGACGGACCGCTAAACCTAGACAAATATTGAGGAAAATGGAGCTTGGAGGTCGAGCTTGAAGAGGGAAAGCTTAAGTAGTGTAGTTCGGGCATTCCATCGAACATCTTGTGTGCATAGGAGGTGAGCTAGAGCACCACCAAGCCCTCTCCCCCTCGGCGGCCAGAAAAAACAGAGCAGTGTGCTCTGCTCTTACGCGAGGTATATATAGGCACCTCATTGGTCCCGGTTGATGGCATGAACCGACTAAAGGCAGCCTTTGTCCCGTTCAAGCCTGCCACCAACCGACCAATGATGGTGGGCAGAGCGAGGCCCATTGGTCCGGTTCGTCCACCAACCGGGACCAAAAGGTCCAGACGAACCGGGACCAATGGCCCACGTGGCCCGGCCGGCCTCCGGGGCTCACGAATCGGGTCCAATGCCTCCATGGGTCCCGGTTCTGGACTGAACCGAGACTAATGGGCTGACCCGGCCTGGACCTTTGCCCCATTTTCTACTAGTGCTTGTGCAATGTTTTTTTCTTGGAGGCGTCGCTTTTGGAGAACTTCTTATGTAGTCCGGCTGTTGTCTTTGGTGATGGTTAAAGTGTTGCTGTTGTGGGTGTTTCATCACTGCAACGTGGTCTTTGTTTTTACATTTCTCTTTTTTTATTTTTGTTCTTAGTCGTGTGCATCCTTAAAGTCTTTTAGTGTCTTGTTGATGCAGATGCCGGATGTAATTGATATTTTCGCGATACTAATATATTTTTTTTATAAAAAAAAGTCTAACAATGCCCAGACGCATCCTAACCGAACTTCATGCGGCCTGAGGAGACCAATTGGAGTCCTGGGCAGAGACGACGGGACAGACTCCACGATCGCCTGATCCGACACCGTCTATAAGATGGAGACTCCTGAAGGAAAAACACCCAACCTAACCTTGGATCGAGCGATGGCAACTGCCGGCGAGAAAGATCAGTTCGCGGGTGTGCCGAAGGACGACGAAGCGGCGGTGTCCATGGCGATGACCATGCCGGCGCGGCAAAAGGAGGAGTCTACTACTCCCCTCCCACCGGCGAAGAACAAGAACGGGTCTTCTTCCAGTGCCGGCTCGCGGGAGGTGGAGGTGGAGGTGCCCATGCCGTCGCGCCGTGGTGGAGAGAAGGGATTTGCCAAGGCAGCACCGCCGCGTCGTGGTGGAGAGAAGGGATCGTCGCGTCGTGGTAGAGAGAAGCGGTTTCCCAAGGCCGGTTCGCAGGAGGAGGCAGTGATCAAGACCGGGCGTCCTGATGGGAAGAAGGGGTTCAGGAAGGCCGGTTCTTCGGAGGAGGAGAAGAAGAAGAGGATGCCTGTAGAGATGGTGAACGACATCCTGTCCTGGGAAAAGCCTCCCCGCTTCACAATGTTCAAGTCCGCCGGCTTCTTCAACAAGTTGAGGGATGAACTCTTCGAGTACCAGCAGCAGGTCAAGGAGGAGGTGGAGGAGAAGGGCTACGCCGAGCTCCCCGCCGACTACGAGGAATACACCAAGGAAGCGGACCTTAAGGCTTACAGGAAGGCATACCTTAAGGTGTTTGGCACCGAACCGCCGCCTGAGCTCTGCTCTCTCTGATTAATGAATCATCTGAACATCAAGTTCTTTTTTTTTACGTCTATCTATCAAAAATTGCCATCTATCTGTGTGAGCTGTGAAGCACTGTAATTTAGTAGTAGTACAATACAACCTATATATCTGTCTGTGTTCATATCTGTGCTCTATAATTTGCGCATCCCACGAAGCCACGACACATGCAACAGGATGGTCGATCGATAATTACAACTTACCTGAATCACACCAAGAATGTAGTGTATCAGTTGATCGTCTTAGTTGTGGATATCATGGATCCGTATATACGTACCTAGAAGGCTGGAACGACAGAGTTTACGTTACCGTGTCAGACTGTTTTTGATGGTTTGGTTCTGTGTGTAGTTGAAATTTGCACTCAAGGCTTCCCGTCTCTTTGGATGAGCAACTCGAGGAACTTTAAGCAAGCAACCTTTACTGGTAATCAAGTTTGTGCAGATGAATGAGTGGGGCATTATCGTTACCCCACTTCTGGATCCAATATCTCGGCCCCGCTTCTGGTGCAGCCTGAATGTCATGAGGTGGTTGGGGCCACTTCAGCTGCGGTCCTGACGCCCCCTCTTGCTGTGGCAACGGTGACAGATTCTGGGTGCGTACTTGACTGCGACTTGACCCCTGCCAACAAGCGTGGTTCCAACAACGCGGGTCGTCAGGCTAAGAAGACGGCTGGCAGAAAGCTGACCAACAAGCATGTGGCATCTGAGACGGGGGTGGTGGCGACGCTTGGTGGCGAGTTGGGGACGGCTCTGGGTACGGCAGAAGTGGGCAGCAAGGCCACGCGTTCCAAGGCTACTCCGGTGGTGCAGCGGGCTCCCAGCGTTTGAGCCAAGGCCAAGCTTGGGGAGCTGACTTCGCTGGAGAGCGCCAAGCTTTGGCTCGCCGACAAGAATCTGGAGGCGTCAGGCTTGGGCGCCATTGGGGAAGCAGCATGACGAGGAACGCATGATCGAGACTATGGAGCAGATCAAGTTGTGCATGACGAGAGCAAGACTACAAGAACAACACGCTTGAGCCTTTTGCGTTTAGTTTTAGCTGTGACGTGAACTATGTTATGATCTATCTTCGCTTGTTTGAACCTCTAGCTTTATCTTTGCCGGGACGTTGAGCCTGCTGAACTGATGTGGGTTTGGTTGTAAGTTTGAACCTTACTAGCAAATATGCCCGTGCGTTGCAACGGGAGACAAAAAATTATGGCTCACCACATAAGTATGACTCAATATCCTGATGTATGAGCATACTCTATTTTAACATAGTGGCTTACCATGTTGCCATTTATTTATTTTTCTCACCCTAGCCGATGATGGTCGCGATGTTCACGTGATCACAATGCATTCCGCGGTAAATTCCAAGGCTATGAATTCGCCAGTGCATGCCACACTTATCATTATGTTGCGCAAGGAAACGTTTAAAACTTTAAACACAATTCTCATTGACCATGAGCTACTCTCAACGCCAAGATATATAAAGACTTTCAAAAAACTAATCAAATCCTAAACATAAAATACTTTTGAATCAGTGAACAATTTTTTGAATTGACAATTTTGTTTTGAAATTTTTGATTTTCTCAAGAAAAAATCATGAACATTAGTTTTATTTACAATTTTTTTAAATGTATGAACCGGTTTCGAATTCATTAACATTTTTTGACTCAGCAAACATTTTTTGAATCAACGAACTTTTAAAAAAAAATAGGGGAACAGATTTTAAAAAACAAATTTTTATTTTTATTCTTGTGAATGAACATTTTTTTTCAGATTCCCGAATATGTTTTGAATACACAATCATTTTTTCAAAATCATGAACATGATTTTATTTCCCGTCCATTTTTTCCAAATTGTGATGTTTTATAATTTTGACTCAACAAACATTTTTTGAATCGACTTTTTTAAAAGTTCGTCCATATTTGTTTTTTAAAAAACATTAGTTTTATTTACAATTTTTTAAATGTATGAACCGGTTTAGAATTCATTAAAAAATTTTGACTCAACAAACATTTTTTGAATCGACGAACTTTTTAAAAAAAATTGGGGAACAGATTTTAAAAAACAAATTTTTATTTTTATTCTTGTGAATGAACATTTTTTTCAGATTCCCGAATATGTTTTGAATACACAATCATTTTCTCAAAATCATGAATATGATTTTATGTCCCTTCCATTTTTTCCAAATTGTGATTTTTTATAATTTTGTGAACAATTTTAAAGAAACACCAACATTTTTTGAATCTGCAAAAATTTTATGATTTTCTAAACTTTTTTGAATTCACATATATTTTTATGATTTCTCAAACATTTTTTTGAAAACTCACAACTTTTAGAATATTAAAATCCCGAATTAATTTAAATAAGAAATAAGAAAGAAAACAAAATGAGAAAAGAAAAAACAAAAAAGTAAAATGAAAAAAAACAGGGGAGTAAAGCCGTGCACATGGGCCGAACCATGAACGCATACATCGGTAGGACATGCATGAGAAAAGAAAGATAAAAATTGTGAAAGCTGGGATTCAAACCCTGGTCTCGTCAGTACAGGAGCAATCAGCCAACCACTCTGCTGCTCATCCTTCTATGACTTATTCTCGTCGCGCCCCTATATGACCACGAAGGAGGCGGTGATTTTTGTCCGATGCCTTGAATCGTTTTCCCACTTATGGGTGGCATTGGTGCGTAATATTTACCAATTTAAAGGGTAATTTTAATGACGGACGACCAGAAGCGATAGCCGCTTTATTAGTAAGTAAAGATGTGGATGCTGCCATGTGGCTTTATTAATTTAAAGCCGGACGCTTCGTGCGTCTTCGTTCTAAAAAAAATTTATCATTACCCCAGTCTAATTGCAGTCTTTTTACTCAAGTCTTGTGTGTATGTCGTCTTACGGAAATCTACCAGGTACAATTGCTATAACAGTGCATAGGGAAATCAGGGAAACGAAAACGCAAGCTTTCAAATTTAACGTAAACAAGGGATGATGAGTGTTCGCCGAAAAACCAGGAGAGATGAAGAATAGAAAACATTACGCCACCATCAGCATATGCTTATTTGGACATCACAAAACCAAATTCAAAGTGCATAGTGATACTCAGAGTAAAATATCAAGAATAAATTAATTGTTCGCAACAAATGCTGCTGAAACAGATTCAATGAAATGAATCTAGCATCACCTAACATGCGGGGCAGATTATTTTAAAAGATAACTTGCATGCTTCAGGTAGCATAAACCTCAAGACTTAAGACAACAAATTGTTCACAACAGATGCTGCTGAAACTGGTTCAATGAAGTGACTCAAGCATCTCCAACATACATCTGCTGCACGGATTTTTATTTCATGATAACTTGCATGCTTCGGGTTGTTGAATGTATTCAGATTGAATGGATAGTTATCCCATCAGGTGTCCTTGGATGCCTGTCTCTTGCCAGGCGTTAGATTGTTTTCTGTGGCAAAAACACTTGAATTATTCTTTGGTGAAGCTTCAGCTACCACAGACGAAGAATCGTTCTTGGCAGAGGAATCTGCTGCTGAAGATGGAGAATCCCTCTTCTCATGGTTGTTCTTGTCTCGGAGAAAATTTGTCGGGTTTGCATATGAACTTGTACATGGCCACCTAGGAATGAAAAATGGAGAGATATTTACACAAAAGCACACAGGAACACAAACCTGCTTGAACGAATGGTTTCGCCTTCCACAATCGTTTCCTCTTCAAAGATTTTTCCTATTAACAGAACAACGATGAGGAAATGAACATTGACACGGTCTAATAGCAAAAAGAAGAGCCAGCTTATAATGAATAATAACTAGTAGAATGCCCGTGCGTTGCCACGGGCTAACGAAATTAAATGTGAAGATATTATCGATCAAATAAATTATAATTCAACATGTAAACGTTCCACGCGACTTATGATGGTATTGCTATGATAGAGAATCGCTTGTAACGGCCTCTAGCTAATTTTGAGCTAAATGATACAAATCCTAATA
This sequence comes from Aegilops bicornis, assembly GCA_021605145.1. Lineage (NCBI taxonomy): Eukaryota > Viridiplantae > Streptophyta > Magnoliopsida > Poales > Poaceae > Aegilops > Aegilops bicornis. The sequence goes on from CM038673.1 coordinate 73,776,616, forward strand.
CTAAATCTACAACTACATTGGCATCACCTTTTTTTTTTCATATATCAAGGTTTGAGATTGCTAACGGTCTGCCCCGCGTACATTAGCACCACCAACACAAGGAAACACAAGAAGGTACACTTGGCCATAAATAATAGGGTACTTAGCACACACCAACCACATACCAAATTAAGGCTAAATTTGCTCCAAGTTTAACAACCATGGATGTTTACTTATAGATAAAATGAAGAAAATCTCAACATATATGGTAATAAATTACTGTATTTTTTAATATATAAAATGATCATTCTTTTTTTCGAAGAATATAACACGATCATTCAACATCATTAAATTGTGTTGAGCTATCAACCTAAAATTAAGCGAGTTAGTGTTAACTCAAGATCAGCTCATTTCTTGATTGAGATACATAAAGTGGTCAAGATCGACTCATTTATTTTCGAGTCGAGCAAAAAAACAAGCCAATTTCGAACAGCTCACGAGTCTTAGCTTTTCTTGCAGCTCTACATCCAACATCATTAAGTTGGTGCTTAGGCCGGTCATAATATATCTATGTTATGTCTTTGATTTTTTTAATTACATAATAATATATATTTTTAAATATTGTCCTATACAACATGCTGAGACGCACTGGCGGGGCCTGGTGGGATCACCTCTTCACGCAATCACCAATTGTATTAGGCTCTTCTCAAAAAAGAAAAAACCTTTTGTGTTGGGCCATCGTGTCGCCTAGCCACTCTCTTGATCCTAAAGAAAATGATTGTAGTCTTCGACGAGGAAAAATGTAGTTTCATCCTCTTTCCCCACCTCATCCCATCTAACTTCCCTTCACACTTCACAACCACTCTCTTCCCCACCCCGCACGCAGCCACGGTCAGGGCCGCCGCCGCCGCTCCGCGCAGCCAACCCCTGCCCCAGTGTTCCTCCTTCGGCTTGGATTGTTCTCAACCAGCTCACGGCCCTTCTTTTGTATTGTAGGGGAGGCATGGGAGCGATGCGTCCTATACTGTTCAATGTCCAAGGTGGAGCGCCGGCTAGAGGATGAGGTGCAGGCCGTGATGCGGGAGGCGACCATCTTTAAACCGGCCGAGATGCAGTGTGTCGGCATGCCTGCCGTTCTCGCCGGCACCAGTGGCGTTTTTGTCTTTGGGAAGATGCTCATTCAGTTCCTCCCTCTAGTTCAGGTACCTGGACTCACTCGGGTGTTCGGAATCGAATGGTGATAGTGCAGGACCTATATTAGATCGAAGGGTGGATGTGGTCATATTTGGATTATAGCGGTGATGATAAATCAAACACATGGGAAATGGACATTATTTGCATGGATGGAGTACGAAGAATGGAAGGATTAATCTGAGTGATAGTGTTTGTAGGTTGTCCATATCGGCACTGTGGTGCTTGTTAGCGTGCTTTGCTTGTTTTCTCATGTTTTTTCTTTGATCAGTCAAGATTTCCACAACACTATGTATTACCAGGTAATTTAGATCTAAACCCAGATAATTTATATCTAAAGGGAGAAAGTTCGCCAAAACAATATTTTGGGAGTGAATGGATTTGTAACTCATTTACATTGAAATATTTCTTCCACCTGAGATAATTAAGCATTTTCCTTGTGTAACATCTGGTAATTCTTTGAGGCTATTCAGATGAGCATTGGAGAACCATTAACGAATTCAACCTCCTTAATCTCGCCTCCATCTATGAAAATACCCCTGCCTGTCATGTCCTTCCACATGGAGGCGAAACCATGTTTCCTGAAGAGAAAATAAAAATAAATGAACATCTCATTAGTGCACTGTACGTTTGTACCGTGCAATTTGGCAAATCAGACTCTTTGACAAGATTCCTCATCTATGATCTAAAGAACAAACAAACCTCAGATGAATTACAAAATCAAGGATCTTGTGGTCGGTTTTGAATTTAAAAATATAGCACAACAGTGCATCAACAAAAAATGTATGGCGTAGATAAAGATGCAACTTACATAACTGAATACAAAGATATAGATATAAATGACTGTATATGTTGATGTACTGACTGGGTTGGCGTCATGCTTGAAGGGCTCGCAAGCTAGGGGAGATGACATGGTTCCCGTCTCCTGCAGTGATCCCCGTGCGCACACCCTTAGAGGTGATGCAGTGAACAACGTCACTGATGAAGGCATAGTTTAATAATTGATTGAAGGTTCTATATACAAGGAAAAACCACCAACCAATGTGATCTAAAATTAAGAATGATAGCCAGACCCTTTCACAAGACTCAACCCAGCAACTTTGGACTCTGGAGGTTACAACAATTAAAAAGTTGATTCTAGCAACAAGCAAGTACTATCAAATGTGTAAATAAGTAAGGTATACTAAATAAGTGTTACCCTCTGAATCATTTAGCACAATATGTACATAAAAAACTTTGTCCTGCACTAACAAATTGACACAAATACAACTCATTAACATGCCAATCTGAAATAGAAAGCACATTACTCAACATGTTTTCTAAATAAATGTTTGGAGAAATTAGCACATGATAATTCTTTGAAACTATTCAGATGAGTATTGGAAACCATTAACAAATTCAACCTCCTTAATCTCGCCTCCATCTATGAAAATACCCCTGCCTATTATTTCCTTCCACATGGAAGCGAAACCATGTTTCCTGAAGAGAAAATAAAAATAAATGAACATCTCATTAGTGCACTGTACGTTTGTACCGTGTAAATTGGCAAATCAGACTCTTTGACAAGATTCCTCATCTATGACCTAAAGAACAAACAAACCTCAGATGAATTACACAAATCAAGGATCTTGTGGTCGGTTTTGAATTTAAAAATCTAGCACAACAGTGCATCAACAAAAAATGTATGGCGTAGATAAAGATGCGACTTACATAACTGAATACAAAGATATAGATATAAATGACTCTGTATGTTGATGTACTGACTGGGTTGGCGTCATGCTTGAAGGGCTCGCAAGCTAGGGGAGATGACATGGTTTCCGTCTCCTCAGTGATCCTCGTGCGCACACCCTTAGAGGTGTAGTCGGTTCCTCTTCCGCTAGCACTCGTCGGCAATGTAGGAGCCTGTCACAATGCACAATTACTCACATCAAAGCATTTTTTTTGCAATTACATAGTAAGCACAGTATGAGAGTATCCAGGCAAAACAACACAGAGTGTTAAAATAGTGCAATTTTGCGTAGGCGGGGGAACACACACACACCTTATCGAAATATCGACTTATATTTAGGAACGGAGGGAGTATTAAAATAGTCCAATTCTCCTACACATATTCTGATGATTTATCATCGATTGTCAACGGGGCATACTTCTTCAACCCCTCCCTCCCAAGAGAGTAAGAAGGAAAGATAGTGGTCGTAACCACCTAAATTAGCCACTCATAGTGTATATAAGATGCCGTACACACACTGCAACCTGTCAAGGGCAATTCAGGCAATGCAATCATATGCTAGAATTTCCATCTATTTTCAGTAAGCAGAAATACACCAGAAAAAAGACCAAAGTAAAACAGGGTTGCCACAACAACATACAGGTTCAATCCCAGTGTAATACAAAAAAGGTGATCTTGACCTTGTGTTGTAACTCTTTTATTGCTGGTGTAGTACAAAAAAAGTGATTTGGACCTTGTGTCGTAACTCTTTTACAGTTGGTATACAGGTAAACCTTATTTGCTTCATCAAATAGAAGGTTGCACTTACCCATCCTCTCGCCTCGTCATGTACTGGGGGAAACCCTTGGCAACAGTGTCGTCATCGTTGCGATCCTTCCTGGAGGTGTTGATAGGTGCCGGCGCTTCGGAGTCTTGGAGCCTAGTGGAAGATCTCGGTGGGCGCGGCGATCGCGAGGCTTCTTCGTTTTTTGTTGATCCGCCGTTGTCGGCATTGGTTTTTTTGCTCTTTCTTTGTTGTTTCTTTTGGGCGTGACTGCTGCTTCCGCCCCAGCACCTATCCCTGTATGGTTCGGCTGGTTGCTTTGTATACAAAGCGGGGGGAAACCCTTTTTCGGTAATAGAAGGTTGCACTTTGAACAAAATTCAGCACACCTAGTTTTGCAACTTTTGCTATCTGTGAAAACTGAACTTATATGTCCAGCAATTGATCCACGAATACAAGCGACATAACTGAACAATGAAGCAGGGCCCATGATACACCTAAAATTAATTATTCACGTCATGTAAGCATCTCATCAAGACCTCTTACTCTCTATAGTCCTTCACTAATTAAAACGTAATATTTTGCTTACCATCACAATGACATTTTCTTTTTCAATATCAGCCCGTGCTATCTACCTCAATTCACCTTGATAACGAACTGACAAGCATAATCACCATAGTTCAATGAGCACACAACAGATAAAAGAGAAACATTTTAAAATAGCCAACCACGAGCATGATCGGGCCATCAGGGGCTTGGCTAGTTATGTGTGGTGACTGCCTACAAAACTTGAAGACACACGCATGAAAGATGAAAGCCATGAATTGGTCCATTAAAGAACACACACTACTTAAAATCTGAAACATCAACTCGTATGGGGACTTTCAACGAACACCTAAGGGTCACACATACATATGTTTTATTTCAACGAACACCTAATAATCGGCTAACTCAAAAAAAAATGAACTTCCACCAACCTGTAAGCAATCCAAAGTCCACAAGCGTCACTCAAAAGTTTGAGCATCACACTGCCCAGTGGCAGATGCATAATATTGCTTAATGGAAATCAAGGTGCATGCGACCAATCGAAGTACGCACTGGTTATACTATTGGAAACCAACATCTAGGTTTGAAAGGAAAATGAGGAGGAGGGGGGATTAGGAGGGCTTGCCTCGCAGCTGGCCACCGCCATCAGAGTTGCGGTTTAATCTTACTTCTCTCTCTTATTTCTTGTACAAAGTCCACAAACATCTCACCCAACAATCTGCCAGCCCCAGACCTGTGTTATAAGAAAACATCTTACTGGCCACAAGCATTGCAACGAAACCATAACAAAGTACTCCTACATAGTAAGATATAAATGTTTGATGTCGAATCCAACACGGTTTGGTCGCATTCAAGCTCGTCAAGCACATCCTACATACTCTACACCAATCAACCTACAAAGTAAAAAAGAAAAGGAATTGTATCATATTGGATTGCAAATTATAATACCTTTGTTGGTCTTAATTAGTAAGTGGAGAGGCCATATAAATCCTGAAAGCACTGGTGTCATTCATAAATAAAATAAATATAAACAGTTGGTATACAGGTAAACCTTATTTGCTTCATCAAGTAGAAGGTTGCACTTTGAACAAAATTCAGCACACCTAGTTTTGCAGCTTTTGCTATCTGTGAAAACTGAACTTTATATGTCCAGCAATTGATCCACGAATACAAGCGACATAACTGAATAATGAAGCAGGGCCCATGATACACCTCAAATTAATTATTCACGTCATGTAAGCATCTCATCAAGACCTCTTACTCTCTATAGTCCTTCACTAATTAAAACGTAATATTTTGCTTACCATCACTATGACATTTTCCTTTTCAATATCAGCCCGTGCTATCTACCTCAACTCACCTTGATAACGGACTGACAAGCATAATCACCATAGTTCAATGAGCACACAACAGATAAAAGAGAAACATTTTAAAATAGCCAACCACGAGCATGATCGGGCCATCAGGGGCTTGGCTAGTTATGTGTGGTGACTGCCTACAAAACTTGAAGACACACGCATGAAAGATGAAAGCCATGAATTGGTCCATTAAAGAACACACACTACTTAAAATCTGAAACATCAACTCGTATGGGGACTTTCAACGAACACCTAAGGGTCACACATACATATGTTTTATTTCAACGAACACCTAATAATCAGCTCACTCAAAAAATGAATTTCCACCAACCTGTAAGCAATCCAAAGTCCACAAGCATCACTCAAAAGTTTGAGCATCACAATGCCCAGTGGCAGACGCAAAATATTGCTTAATGGAAGTCAAGGTGCATGCGAGCAATGGAAGTACGCACTGGTTATACTATTGGAAACCAACATCTAGGTTTAAAAGGAAAATGAGGAGGAGGGGGGATTAGGAGGGCTTGCCCCGCAGCTGGCCACCGCCATCAGAGTTGCGGTTTAATCTTACTTCTCTCTCTTATTTCTTGTACAAAGTCCACAAACATCTCACCCAACAATCTGCCAGCCCCAGACCTGTGTTATAAGAAAACATCTTATTGGCCACAAGCATTGCAACGAAACCATAACAAAGTACTCCTACATAGTAAGATATAAATGTTTGATGTCGAATCCAACACGGTTTGGTCGCATTCAAGCTCGCCAAGCACATCCTACATGCTCTACACCAATCAGCCTACAAAGTAAAAAAGAAAAGGAATTGAATCATATTGGATTGTAAATTATAACACCTTTGTTGGTCTTAATTAGTAAGCGGAGAGGCCATATAAAACCTGAAAGCACTGGTGTCATTTATAAACAAAATAAATATAAACACACTCAGGGAGAGACGACATTATGTTACGAGGTCATGTCAAGAATCTAATCATAAGAGCGATGAGAACTGGACCTACACAGAGATAATGCACCCTTCTCCAAATTCCCATTGAACTGTTAATGACGCCATCACATTTTTGTCCTCAGTTAGTGTCCACGATCACATATTTGGGTGTACAACTCCCAACCCTCATATTTACTCGTGAACTCAATCGCACCCTGAATACATTTCATTAAGAATAAGTTGGCATCAGGTCGTGTGTAGAAGTTCCAAAAGAAACAAGAATTTGTAATGTCTAAACCTGCTATCTTTACTGCGTCCAGTTGCAGAATCAACCAGCGTCGGGGCGTCGACTTCTTCATGTGAGGCTTTGCCAATGAAATCAAATATTCACATTTTTCCTTGGAATGAGAGCATCAGTAAAGCCAGTCATACCCTAATTGCTATTTGAAGAGAACTAACATGGATAATTAATAGTTGCAGTAATACCAGTCAGGTAAAATACAACAAATACTCCTGTCACACCTCTCATTATGCAATGTCATCAGAAGTAAACACCTTCCAAAGGCACTTTGGATACTAATAATCATGCACATGTGTCCGTTCACCTGAGTTTGACCCCCAAGCAGATTTAAAGAATAACGTATGTGTGAATATATACGAGGATTCCTAGATGGAGAATATCTTGACGTGCTCACACTTCTCAACGCATGTAGAGCCATGTCTATAATGGCCTATACAGTAAAATGCCAATGGTGATACAACTCACATCTGGTTCCTTAGTCCACAATTTTTGTTACCTAACTCACATCATAAGTAAACCTCATTCGCCATTCTTGCGACTAAATTACAAGCATTTTGAATTTTACTTCACGAATCTAATCTGGTACTGATAGGACAACATTTACAACGAGCTCTTAACTGGAATTTAACAATATCCTAAAATCCTTGATATTAATCTGGAGATATCCCAACCCGCATCCTAGAACCAGCAATAACGATAAGTTGTTTCGGTCCAAACCAAAAACAGAATGGGGAAAGAGATTCGCATGGAAGTTGTATTAGATGAACACATGTGGCTCCCATGACAAAACACCAGGCCAAAAAGCACCTCTGATATGAGAGAGCAAGTGGAGACGACTTTCTGTGAATCCTTGCTCTCTCATTTCCTGAAACACAAGCTGAGACATTTTATGTTAGGCCTAAAGTATTTTCCGCCCACATTTGTAGATAATGGTATCATACTGGTGATGAATTTATGTCCTAACATGATATGTGTGAGTAGAAAGATAGGTAGGCTTACATGGTTGAAAGAAAGTGAAAGAGGCTGGAAAGGCAAGGTGATATGTGACCAAATTGGCCGATTTGTCGCTTCATCTGCAGAAATTGCAAGTGAAGATAGTGAATAATTAGAATTATTGTTAATGGATTCAAATGTCTTGACTAATTAGACTTCAGTAGTGCAATGAAAGATAGTGAAGATAGTGAATGAGACAAACATTCAGAAATTGCAAGTGAAGATAGTGAATAATAAGAACTCACCTATAGAGTGTTTGTCTCATTCTCCTCGTCTGAATGTTTGTCTCATTCTCATTCTCCTCGTCTGAAACTGTGTTTGAGCTGCTGCCAACTGGATGAGAACAAATCATATATAGTGAACAATAATGTCAACCAGAAGAAGAAGAAAAGGTACTAATAGCTCAAGTACGTAAGTGCCAGAAGGTACAGTATGTTGAACAAAATAGTGAATCCTACAATGGCTACAGTGGAAACCCAAAATCGCCAATCTCTAGTAAAATAGTCTTTGGCTGTAAGAATCCCGGATCTATAAACAAAAGTTGTAGAACCTTGGTCCACGGTCCCCTTTCTCCCTGCGCTTCTCCAACCTCCTGCACAATGATACAAAAAACAAACAACACATCAATCTCGGGGGAAAAGGGACAGGTTACTGGGGTAACAAACACGACAGATCACAGAGCCATGGACGATGGAGGGGCGGAGGCTAAAGGGATGCACGACTCGAACGCATATCTGTGGAAGCGCGGGGGCGTCGATCCCGGACATCGTCGACAGTGTTTCCTCTGGTACAGCGGCGGCTGGCGGCAGGGAGATCGCGACAGCGAGAGGACGCTGATCCCGGAGGTCGGTGGCGGCGATCCCGTACGTCGGCGGCAGGGAGATCGCACGAGATCGCGGCAGCGAGAGACGTCGATCCCGGTCGGCGGCGGCGGCGGCGTCTTCTCTGTGACATGCGGTTGGTGGTGCGGGGACGAAAAAAAAAACGGACGAAAAAAACCAGACGAATAGGGTGGAACGAAATAAAACGAACGAAAAATAACCGGCGAACTATTCATCAACTGCTTCATTAGGAGTAGAGATAAAGGTTCACATCACACACAAGTTTCACAACACAGAGTACTACTCAGACCCCCCCTGCCCCGCGTCGCCCCCCCGCGGGCGACTCGGGTGCCTTAACCCCGCCGCCGACCCCAGCCTCCCTCCCTTTCCCCTTCCCCGCCCGCCGGCGCGCATCGCCACGCAAAGCCGTGTGGTGCCGGCGGCGGCGGGATTCTTCCTGCCCTCACCGAGCGGTGGTCGCGGGGGCCGCTTCTTGACTGGCGGCGGATCTCGATGGCGGCGGCGGTGGATGTCTTGTTGGCGGGAGGTGGTGCGGGCGTCCACGGTGGTCTGCAGCGGCGGCGTCGCGTCTGCGAGCAGCGGGACCGCTTCTCGGCTGGCGTCGAATCTCGGTGGCCGGCCAGCGGAGATGCGCCTGGCCGGAGGTGGTGCGGGCGTCGCGGCGGTCTGGCGGCCAGCGTCAGCGGTGGAGTCTGTGAACCGGCTGCGGGTTGGTGCTCCTCGCCGCGGGGAGTTCGTGCTCGCCAGTTCCGGCGGGCCGATTCGTGGATTCGAGGGTCTCGGGCGGATCTGGTGCGGTTTCGCGCCGCCGGGCGCCCTTGAGGTGCTCACGGCAGGGTGCGGCGGTTATCTCCGGATCCTTGCGTGGGAACGTGGCAGGATGGAGGATGCAGGTGGTGCACCGGCACTGGCGGTGGCGGCGGTGCGAGCGCAGCCATGGGGGCGGCGGCGCTGCGAGGCCTGGCCAGGAAGGGTCTTGGCGGGCAGTGGGCGTTCGGTTGCTTCCGTGTCAGGCGTGCGGCGATGCCTCGGCGGTGTGGGTGCTGGAGGATGGTCGGAGGTGCTGGTCGGATCCATTCTGGTGGCAGTCCCCTGGCGTGGGTGAAGGCCACCGTGGCGGAACTGGCTTTGCACCACTCGGTGGATGCTGCGGCTCCTAGTCGATGTTGAAGGCGATGGCTTTAAGGCGTGTCCCCTCGGCGATGAGGGGGCTTGATGGCAAGTTGTTGCGGTGGCAATGGCGGCGAGGCATCCGATCGGGACTGGCCGGGATCTTGGAGACTTGGAGATGTGCGAGCTACGGATGAAAATCCTGTTCGGTTGTGGCCGGACCGGCGTTGATGGCGCCTGCGGGTGTCATTCCCCTTCTTGGAGGCTTCGCCGAGTGCAACGCCATCTTCCTCGTGACCTCGTTTCGGCAGCTGACTCCGGGGCGAAAGCCTTGATTCGTAGGATCGGCATGATGGCAACGTCTTTGAGGTTGTTACTCTGTTGGGAGCATTGTGCTGGGAGACTCGAGGTCCGATGATGCGCTCCTCTGGTGTTCACCGCTACCCGGATCTTTCTCCTTCGGCGCCATATACGATCGTCGCTGGCTACTCCAAGGAAGCTGGAGTTGCTGTTCTTCGGAGGTCTTCAGTGTCGGTCGAGACGCGGCGAGAGGCTCGGTGTTGGGTAGGCTGTTTGTGTCGTAGCCGTGTTGTTGTGTTTGGTTGTCCTTGTTCGAACCGGGTGTGGAGTTGGTCGCCTTCGTTCTCCGCAGCGAATGGTAGACGTTGTTGTATGTCTTATTTCTCTCCTTCTAAAAGCTAAAGTACGCAATTTGCGTACCCTCCAAAAAGGATTCATTTAAGCAGGAGTAGTACATAATTATTGTTAATAGTATGTTCCCATAACCATATATTCATAGCGCTTCAACATGTTGATCACATCACTTGTTATAGAAAAGGGCCAATTCGCAAAGCGCAACCAATAATGATATACCATGACTACTCAATGCTGACTTAAGTCACATGGCAGAAACAATGGATCATTATTAAATGGAGTGACAAAAGGCATGAAGATTGAATATAGCACCTAATTGTGCATAAATAATTACAATCAAAAGTTCATACCATATATGTGAAAAATCATGTGGAGATATCACTCATTGGCAAGAAAACATAGCCATTGTTCTTGTTAAAACTTAGGGTTACTGGCAGTTAAGTTAGCTAATTAAACAATTGAAATATAGATATTTCAAAACCATGTATTAGATTTGTTATGGCGCTGCTAGAAGGAAGGCGCGAGAGGGCCGGCCGGGGGCCTTTCTGCCCACGGCCGGGCAAGAGGGAAGGGATTTCCTTCTTAATTCTTGCTTGATTAGATTGATACATCTCCTCTCTTTATATAGAGAGGTTTACTTGACTCCCAAGCAAGGCTTACTTGACCCCTAAAGCAAGCGACCCTTATCTCTAATTAACCCTAAGACTAATGGGCCCATTAGGCCCATTACGTACTGTAACACTACACCCCACCTGGACATGCAGCTTGTCCTCGAGCTGCAGCCTAACCAACTTATAACCATGACTCGACGCAACACAAACCTAACACCTAAAAACAAGCCTTTTACATCTCGGCTTGTGTTATTACTCTCAAACTGAAATAGACTGGAACGCTTTTATTTTGGACGTGCACGTGTACAGCCACCTGGACAAAAGAAGTGCATGTGTATGGCTGTTGGTGCACCTTTGCACAGGGAAGAGTGAAGGGCTTGCGATGGAGAATGTCGAGGAGGGGTGCGCCCCCCCAACCGCTGATGTCGCAGACTTTGAGGTCGCTGCCCATGGGGAAAACAGCATGCCCGCCGCCCGTGGGGGAAACCGCATGCCCAAGATCCCCGACGCAGCGGACGAGATCGAGGTCCTTTGCGCAGCGAAGGGCAACTTGGAGGAGAGTGGCAGCTGCAGACCACGCATCTCCCGCACGCCGACGCCGCTTAGGAGGCCGCGCGACAAGAGCCTGCAGCCTCACCGCCGCGATACGTGGCGGGTAGCGGTCCAAGACGGAAGCGGTGATCGCGGCTGCGGGACTTGATTCTGCTGGATGTGGACGCCACAGGATGGCGGCGGCGTTGATGGGAACAAGGTCGCCGTAGTCCCGTCGTAGGGCATCCCATACCGGGCGGTGGAGCCGACGGGCGGTGGCTGCTGCGGTGTCGCGCCGGGCAGCGGCAGCGGCCGCGGCAAAGCGCCGGTGCGGCGGAGGCCGCTAGGAGCGGCGGTCGCCATCGCAGCCTGTGGCTGGGCGGTGGTGGCGATGGACGGCAAGCTGCAACGGCCCGGCGAAAGCACGGCAAAGGCTGCTGGTGCGGCGGCTGCCACGGAAGCCACGGCGGCGCGGGGGCGGCGATGGGCGGCGCAGCCGGGGGCGGCCCGTAGGACCCGGCCAAGAACATGTGGATCTTCTGGACCGCCTGGGTTAGGTCCCGCAGCACCCCGAACACCTCCTCCGGGGTGAGGACGGCGGGGGCGGGCGCGACGGAGGATCCCGGCGCAGTAAGAGCGGGCGACGGTCGTGGTGGTCGCCGGAGGCGGCTAAGGTGACCGGCAGCGAAGAGAGACGGGCTTGGCGGCGGTGAAGACATGATCGAACCAAAGCTAGCTGATACCAAATTGTTATGGCGCTGCTAGAAGAAGAAGGCGCGAGAGGGCCGGCCGGGGCCTTTACGCCTGACGGGCAAGAGGGAAGGGATTTCCTTCTTAATTCTTGCTTGATTAGATTGATACATCTCCTCTCTTTATATAGAGAGAGGTTTACTTGACTCCCAAACAAGGCTTACTTGACCCCTAAGCAAGCGACCCTTATCTCTAATTAACTCTAAGACTAATGGGCCCATTAGGCCCATTACGTACTGTAACAAGATTTCAGTTATTGATTCCTAGGCTTCTAGCTGAAGAAAAATTTACAACTGCAATGCTGAGTTATTTTTGCTTATTTCATCCATTTTTTTTGAAGCAACTTGATGCATTGTGAACAAATGGCAACTGCTACAATATCTAGGCGATTACATCTAAGAAGGTGAATCTATTTATAAAACTGAACAACCCATCTGAGCTCAAAACAATTTACAAAAATTAAGAATGCTAGCTGGTCACATGTAAAAAGGTGAATCTATTTAATGCATGAAGCTGAAGACTTCAGAAGTACGTACCTCCGTCAAAAAGCCTTATTAGAGAAGTATTTGGCCTTCAAGTATGCTGCAAGTTCAGCGTGGTATCTGTTTGCCTTCTGTTCATGCTCCTCGATATCAGATTCACTGCCCATGAGAATGCAAAGAACTTACTATCATGTTTTATGATTTCTTACAGCAACACCAAGCAGAAAAGAAAGTCTGTAACAAACGAGTAACTGTGCTCTGTCAAGGAAGTGTCAATGTGTCTTTTTCGAAGCCTGTGTTTGTGTATTTGGTTTGTCTAAAACTTTTGAATGGTTCTAGATTCCTCATACAAAAAGTTCAAATATGTATGGCAAAGAAAATACTAGATGGAATATAGGTGGCACGTTTAGGTTAATTAGGGTATAAAGAAAGTACATGACTGTCGGAAACATAAGAACCAAAGCCTCCTTCCTTCTGTCATTGTTTTGCCTTAGTATTCCATCCCTAGGTCAGTAAAATCCCTAGCTCCGTTCCATATTAGTTGTCGCTGATTCAGTACAAAGAGTCGCTGATTCAGTACAACAACTTTGTACTGAATCAGCGACAACTAATATGGAACGGAGGAAGTATATATATGCCAACTTCTTTTCGCAAATAGTAGTATGGCACTTCCGCTCACAAGAAAGAAGCGATATGCCATTTCAAAAGATAGTAAATTGTAACATCCTAGGTAACTTGAAACTAAGTCCAGCACAGACCTGCAGAGAGCAAAAATGCAGGTTCTCATTTTTCAGAAGTTTAGATTCAACTTCACAACTATATTGCTAGCTTGGTTCTGAAGTACTACTAGATTAATGGAAATGCAACCTTTGGTCTTGTGTTCGAAATAATCTGCACTGACAATTTATTGTCAGGCCCACAATCCACAGGGTTAGAGGGTGTTTGGATACTCTCTAGTCATATGACTAGTAGTAGTCAGACTAGAAGTTTTTAATCAGACCCTGTTTGGAAGGTGACTACTACTAGTCAGCATTAAATGTCCCTTGTACAAGACCAATTAGAGGAGAGAGAGGGGGACTTTAGTCAGTAAAAGTCAGGGGTGTTTGGAGGTTTACTGACTAAAGGTGACTACTACTAGTCTCTAGTCTCTAGTCTCTAATGATCCAAACACCCTCTTAGTCTTTTTTCTCGAGAAACAAAAGCAAAGCTTGTGTCTCGATGCATTGAAAGAAGGAATCATAATTACGAGCCTAAGAGTAGGCCTAAACAACCGGGCGCTCAAGAGAAAACCACGACCAACGGCTGACAGATACTTGTTACAACCGACAGCAATTTACTCTATCCTCGGTTCATCTTCACCATGCAGGTTACTCTCTTACCTAATCAAAATTTGTAAAGATGAACTTCTCCAGCATGGGTTTATGCACAACAATTGTTAATGGTGACACCTAAACTTGACGAGATAGAAATAGAAAACTACATGACATTACACATCTGGAGGATCAAACGAAATATAAAGCGCGTAGGCATGCACTCTGAAAATGGTATCCTTGTAGTTATTTAGAGAACTCCATATGCTGAAGTGGAAAATCAAATATGGAGGAAACCTATAAAACTGACGGCGTGCTCCACTGTCCGTTGCGCACAAAGCACATTGCAGCTTAATTTCAGACAGGACAGATTACTGACATAAAAAGGCAAAATCGACTCACCCTGGAGGATCCATTGCAGTTGCAGGTTCGGACTTGATGGGAAGCATGGTCCCGAACCTCTTGGAAGATTAGCCGCTACCGCTACGCGAGCCAGTTAGGGTCCGTCACCAGCCAAACTACCGAATCGAATCTGGATGGGTTCCAAATCCACACCAGTACGGTGCAACGGGGGAGAAGGAGAAGAAGACGACGACAGACGGGCCTGGTGGCGAGAAATTTCTTCTGGGTTGGGTGGCGAAGGGAGATGAGCTCGCGGAGGGGAGGCGATCGAAGTGGGGAAGGTCAAGGGAAACTCGCGGAGTCAACTCGACTTTGGTGAGGTCAGGTCGTGTTTCTGTCCCTGAAATTGCTAGGTCGTGTTTCTTTCTATTTCTAGTGACGTAGTAAATGGTAAGGTTAAAAAAAACGAAGTCTGGTAAATAGTCAAGTGACAGCGGGCATTGTGGGTGCAGTAGGCCCCTGTTCTATATTCTGTTCAATTCAAAATGGTAATTCAACATGAGTACATTAATGTTGTTTGGTTGACAACTTTCATCCTAGCTGTAAACTTGGAACACCATCAAAACAATCTTTTAATTTGGAATTTTGAATAAACTACAAGCATGAAGCACAAATCTCAGGAATTTCAAGCACATTACATGCATGGAACAAAAATCTCCAGACCGCGAGGGAAATCTATCCTAGCATGGCATCTAGGTGATTATATGGGATCCATGGAAAAATGGGATACCTGAAACCTTGAGCGAAACCGGCGGATGCCGCCGCTCCTTGCACAATGTTGTCGTTGCTCCTTCGTGGTGGGTTGCTTCCGGTGTAAGGGGGGTCCGCGATCCGGGGCAATTTAGCGCCAGCACCACTTGTCTATGTAGGGGAAGGGCGGGCCGTTGCTCTTCCCACGCCACGGTTAGTTTTGCCCCCATAACGTGTTGGTTCCTACATGGAGGACGTTGACAGGGAGATCAGGGGCTTCAATGACTAGTAGAACCTAGACGACGGAGAAGACCAGGAGCGGAGGTTGGACGAGGTTGGCGACGGAGGGTTTGCTCGAGTTGTCATTGAGTTTGCTCTTACCCTCGTCTTATAACACGATCTATTTACGAGGGGGGCTGGACGGAAATGGGCTTGAGTTGAGCTGTGTAAGTGTGTGTGGTATGCATTGACGGGCCAACGTAACACATTTACGAGAATCGGGTAACATGGTAATTGAATAACGATTAAAAAACTATCATTAGGGTTTGTGGCTTCCCTCACCGTATCCGGTGGCGTTGAGTAAATCACTCTGGTTGCATATTCCTGGCTGCTCGAGTTGACATAGGGGTGGTCTCTACACCACTACCTAGCCTTGGTAGCAACGAACTAAGCTTGAGTAAGACACCCCCCCTCTAGAAAGATCGAGGATGGCTATGCAAACATGTCCAAGGATGAAACTGAGGTATAATAGCACGTCTAGGGTTGCGTGAGGAAGACCTAGACGACATTGTGTTTGAACAAGAAGGTCCTCCTCCGGCTGAATCAAAGGGGTGGATGGTGGTGGGTAAAGTTTGTATGGACATGCCCTACAACCAGCACTGGTTCTTCAAAAATATGAGATCTGGGTGGGGTCTCGCATAGGAAGTCAATATTCGTACCCTTGATGAGAAACTTTATGCGTTCCGACTCATTTGTTTGGGAGATTGGGAGTGAGTCAATGAGGGTGGCTCCTGGGCATTCTGAGGCAACATTGTGTTACTAGCACCGTACAATGGTTCCTTCAAACCATCATTGATTTTGTTGCATCTTCCGACTTCGTGGATACAAATCCATGATGTTCTTGATGGTTTTACACCTTTGCTCAAATTGTGGTAGGGACTGTAGGAAAGTTTATTGCAAGTGAAGCTCTTTCTGATAACTTTCCTGGGGAAAATTCGTGTTCAAGTGAAGATTGATGTGCGCAAACCTCTGAAGAACGTTGTATGTGTTATTTGAGGTTGTAAGAGACATTTGTTTGTTTTCAAGCATGAAAGGATTCCATACTGGTGTGTCATGTGAGGCATGCTAGGACATGAACATAAGGAACACAGTGATGGAGTGCATGCCCTTATGTGTTGTTCATCAATGATTTCCGGCCTGCTTGGGGTGGCGTTGATGTCCTGCAAGTGTATAGGGCTGGTTGTAGCTACTTTCGAAGTAACGATAGGTTACCTTTCTATCCTCACACAAAGAGCTAAGGAAATTATCATTTTCCCCTTGTAGAAGTTCATCGTAAAGTACATGCAGGTTATCTTTGACTCCAAGCAAAAGTGTTGTGATAGTGAAATGTTGAAGTGTTTGTGAGCAAGAACTAGAGTGTGTAGTAATTGTAACTAAGAACAACATAGTAATGAAATGGTGGAAACTGCAATAGGTCTAAAGGCATTCTCGAGGGTTTTAGGTTCACTACTAGCATGTTAAATAATAATACGGTATAAATATATCATTTTTGTAATATGTGTTTGTGTGAGGATGGATCCGATAATAAGATACGTGATAATGTCTTAGTTCCTATCACGCACAACCAATATCACCCTTCCATAAAAGGATGGCAAAATACTGCGATCATTATGGGTCTCCCCGTGGATGTGGCATAAAGCATATGGGTCTCTGTTATGTTGGAAATATGCCCTAGAGGCAATAATAAAATGGTTATTATTATATTTCCTTGTTCATGATAATTGTCTATTGTTCATGCTATAATTGTATTAAATGGAAACCGTAATACATGTGTGAATACATAGACCACAACATGTCCCTAGTGAGCCTCTAGTTGACTAGCTCGTTGATCAATAGATGGTTATGGTTTCCTAACCATGGACATATGTCAAGCCCAATATGCGACCCTATCCAAAAGGAACTCGACGGTCCCACCAAGGATAGACCCGCATATTGAAACGCTTTTGCAAGGTGGATATCATTACATCAACATTACATAATAGATGGGGATACATACATAAGGCACAAATGCCACAAGAATACAACAACATCATATACAAGATCAACATCCGACTACGGATGAAACATAAACAGAAGCTCAAACGACATCCACCCTGCTAGCCCAGGCTGCCGACCTGGAACCTATCCCCTGATCGAAGAAGAAGCAGAAGAAGAACTCCAAACAAGCAAACATCGCTCTCGCGTCAAGATCATCGCATGAACCTGTACCTGCAACTGGTGGTGTAGTAATCTGTGAGCCACGAGGACTCAGCAATCCCATTACCATGGGTATCAAGACTAGCAAAGCTTAATGGGAAAGGAAGGGGTAATGTGGTGAGGTTGCAGCAGCGACTAATCATGATATGGTGGCTAACCAACGCAAATGAGAGCGAGAAGAGAAACAAAGGAACGGTCGTCAACTAGTAATGATCAAGAAGTGATCCTGAACTCCTACTTACGTCAGACATAACCCAGAAACCGTGTTCTCCTCTCGATCAACCCCGAAAAGAGACACTCACGGTTACGCACACGGTTGGTGTATTTTAGAAGAGTTTGCTTCAAGTTTACTATAACCGGATATTAACAAATTCCCATCTGCCACATAACCGCGGGCACGGCTCTCGAAAGTTTATACCCTGCAGGGTGTCCCAACTTAGCCCATGATAAGCTCTCGCGATCAACGAAGGATATTCCTTCTCCCGGGAAGACCCGATCAGTCTCGGAATCCGGCTACAAGACATTTCGACAGAATAAAACAAGATCAGCAAGACCGCCCGATGCTTGACAATCCCGATAGGAGCTGCACATATCTCGTTCTCGTGGCAACACCGGATAAGCTAAGCGTCAGGTACCGACGTAACCCAAGTTGCCAAGGGATGGTCCCGACGGTGCTCTAGTTTGGACCAACACTTAGACAAGCATTGGCCCGGGCTGACTAAAGATGACCCTTGGGTTAATTACTCCCAAGGGAAAATAGGTGGTGGTGAGGCAAATGGTAAAACCAAGGTTGGGCCTTGCTTTGGAGGAGTCTTATTCAAAGCGAACTGTCAAGGGGTCCCATAAATCACCCAACCGCGTTAGGGACGCAAAATCCGGAAACATAATACCGATATGGCCGGAAACTAGGGCGGCAAGAGTGGAACAAAACACCAGGCATAAGGCCGAGCCTTCCACCCTTTACCAAGTATATAGATGCATTAATAATATAAGATATATTGTGATATCCCAACAAGTAAACATGTTCCAGCAAGGAACAACATCTCCATGTTCCAACAAGGAACAAACTTCATCTTCACCTGCAACTAACAACGCTATAAGAGGGGCTGAGCAAAGCGGTAACATAGCCACACAACGGTTTGCATAGGAAGGGTGACAAAAGGTTAGAGGCTGACATGACAATTTGGGATGGCTTGATAAACAGGTAATAGGTAGCGCAACATAGCGATAGAACGAAGCAACTAGTATAGCAATGATAGTAATGAGATCCAAGGTAGCGGTCATCTTGCCTGAAATCCCGCAAGGAAGAAGAACGAGTCCATAAAGAAGACGAACGGATGAAGCCGAACCAAGCGTAGACGAACGAATCCTCACGAACGCAACGAAACGGGAACTAACAAGAAGAAGCACACAACATAGTAAACACACTACACATGAACAAGGCATGATGCACAAACAAGCACGATGCATGACAAGACCACATGAAGCTACTCATGGCAAGAGATGATGCAAACAAGAGCAACACATCAAAGCAAGTTTAAATGAGGCCGGAAACAACATAAAACAATTCCGGTAAGTCCTCATATGCAAATTTCGAAATTGGTCCAGATCTGAATAAACCTTATGTTCAAGTTGTTAAACAGCAATTTAAGATGCACCACGATGATCTACACGAAATTCTAGTCAAGTTACATATAAAGTTCATTTAATTGAGACTCTGACCTAGAAGATATGAGCAAAACAAGTTAAGCATGGCATTGATGCAAAATGCACCCAAACATCAAGCAAACACCTCAAAACATGAATGCAACATGATAATATGAAACTACATGCAATTCTAAGCAATTTTCATATAGAGCACACTCAAAACGGAGCAACGGTTCAACACATACACACCATACAAGTTATAGCAACAATCTGTCCAAAACATCAAATTGGCATATTGCAAGCACCAAATCAACATGCTACAGCATCTTAACATAATAACAAAAGGCATGGGCATGAAGTACAGGTAAAGCATGACAAAACATGAACACTGATCTATCTCCAGAAACAACTAGAACATGCTCAAAAACACATGGCAAGATTGCAAATAATAACAGTTTCAGACTTTGCAGAAATAACATCAGGTTGCAATGTTTAGAGCTATCAAACAATATGCTACAGTAACTTATCATGGCAGAGAAAGGCATGGAATGAATCTACTAAATGCATAGAACAAATGTCCTTTACTTACCATAAGCCAAAAAGGATCAGAAAATATGATGGCACCCATGTAAACATGGCAAGTTATATTACAGATTCAAACATGGCAGGAACAACAATAAGTAGGCATGTTGGTGAGCTTGAACCACTCACTACAGAGCATTAGATGATAAACTAAGCATACATCCATCAAGAAGACATGGCATAGAAGCTATACATGGCAAGAACAACATCATAGCATACACGGATCAACTACAACAACCTTGGCAAAATTGAATAACACGTAAACAACCTGCCAGGAAACATTTTATAGCAAAAGTAGAGCTCGATTGACTCACGCTATGGTACTCCATAATTGCAAAAAAGGGGATGGATGGATAGAGAAAGACATGTATAACAAAACATCCTTACTGAAGTATCTCAAAATAAGCATGGATCTCTCGGGAGCATCAAGTTAACATGGCATAAAAATATCAGCAGAACAGGGGCTGAAATCAGCAACATCATGAAGCCTAGTTTGCATGCTTGTGATAGTCACCACAGAGATCACAAAAATACATGGCATACACCTCTGTAAATATGGCATGGCATATTACAAAACACATGTATGACTCAAGTTCATAGGGTGCACACATCAATCATGGCAAAAATGACAAAAGTGCATGTTATGATAAGAAACTGAAACTAACATCACATAGCACTCTTCTAACAGCATTTCGGGCATCAAGATGACCTCAAATGAAAATGATACAATGAGATGAAATGAACTACTCTTCGGGGCTAACAATTTGACATATTACACGCGCAAAACGGAGCTACGAATGCAGAGATACGATGCGATGAAAATGCAACATTATGCAAAATATCTGGAGGACTTAGAGGAATATCGGGGTCAACCTTCGGCACGGATTTCAAAGCGGCGCGGATCTCGCCGGAGAAGGCGGCCGGAGGCCGGAGTTGACGGGGACGGGGCCGGGGACAGCGGGGCCGGGCGGATCCGGCAGTGTCCGGCCCGGATCCGCCGAGGCGAGGCCGCGGCGGAGAGGCTACTACGGCGGCGCGATCGGGCGCTGGGCGGCGGTGGCCGGGCCGGGAGGCGAGGCGCGGCGGCGGCGGGCGGCCGGGCGCTGGCGGCGGGTCGCTGGCGGGCGGAGCGCGGGCGCTGGCGAGGATGGGCCCGCGGCGCGGCGTCTGCCGGAGGGCCGGCTTGCCCACGCGCGAGGCGGCGGGCGGGCGCGTGGGCTGAGGTGGCGGGGTGCGGTTGGCTGCGGCGGCGGAGATGATGACGTGTCGCGCGCTGGTTGGCTGTGGTGAGGTGGAGGCTGGACATGTCCGGCGGGGTCCGGACGTGTCCATTGGGATGAGAACGGGTTAGGGTTTCGGGGGGGATTTGATCCGCGAATTTCGGAGGGGGAGGTGTTTATATAGGCATAGGGAGCTAGGAGACTCCAAATGAGGTGCGGCTTTCGGCCACGCGATCGTGATCGAACGACCGAGAGCATGGAGAGGAGTTTGCTGAGTTTTGGGCCACTTTGAAAGGGTGTTGGGCTGCAAGATAAAAGAGGCCTTTGCGGTTACCCGGTTAACCGTTGGAGTACCAAACAACCTCCAAATGGCACGAAACTTGATAGGCGGTCTACCGGTGCTATACCAAGGCCGCTTGGCAAACCTCGGGCCATTCCGAGAATGTTTAATACCCACACACTAAAATAGGTAAAAGAGGACGCCGGGAGACATAGGAGTGCCGGATTGCAAAACGGACAACGGGGAAAATGCTCGGATGCATCAGACGAACACGTATGCAAAAGAAATGCACATGATGACATGATAAAAATGCAGATGATGACATGGCAACGACGACAAATAACTGGCGGACACCTGGCGCATCGAATCCGGGGCGTTACAACATAGGATGTCATTGATAACGGGATCACATCATTAGGAGAATGATGTGATGGACAAGACCCAATCCTAAGCATAGCACAAGATCGTGTAGTTCGTTTGCTAAAAGCTTTTCTAATGTCAAGTATAATTTCCTTAGACCATGAGATTGTGCAACTCCGGATACCGTAGGAATGCTTTGGATGTGCCAAACGTCTATGGCCAGGTGGCTATAAAGGTGCACTACGGGTATCTCCGAAAGTGTCTATTAGGTTGGCATGAATCGAGACTGGGATTTGTCACTCCGTATGACGGAGAGGTATCTCTGGGCCCACTCGGTAATGCATCATCATAATGAGCTCAATGTGACTAAGTAGTTAGTCACAGGATCATGCATTACGGAACGAGTAAAGTGACTTGCCGGTAACGAGATTGAACGAGGTATTGAGATACCGACGATCGAATCTCGGGCAAGTAACATACCGATTGACAAAGGGAATTGCATACGGGATTGGTTGAATCCTTGACATCGTGGTTCATCCGATGAGATCATCGTGGAACATGTGGGAGCCAACATGGGTATCCAGATCCCGCTGTTGGTTATTGACCGGAGAAAGTCTCAGTCATGTCTGCATGGTTCCCGAACCCGTAGGGTCTACACACTTAAGGTTCGGTGACGCTAGAGTTGTTATGGAAAATAGTATGTGGTTACCGAAGGTTGTTCGAGTCCGGATGAGATTCCGGACATGACGAGGAGCTCCGGAATGGTCCGGAGGTGAAGATCGGTATATTGGACGAAGGGTATTGGAGTCCGAATTGTTCCGGGGTACCGGTGATGACCAGCGTGTCCGAAAGGGGTTTCGGAGGCCCCGGCAAGCGTTGGGGGGCCTTATGGGCCAAGGGGAGAGGGCACATCAGCCCACTAAGGGGTTGAGCGCCCCTCCCACCCCATCTCACGTAACCAGGAGATGTGGGGGCGCCACCCCTAGGGCAGCCGCCCCTCCCGGCTTGGGGGGCAAGTTTCCTAGAGGGTGGGGGCGCCAAAACCCATCTAGGGTTTTCCCTATGGCCGCCGCCCGCCTCCCCCTCCTCCCTTCCCCCTATATATAGTGAGGGAGAGAGAGGGCAGCTGCACCCTTCCCCTGGCACTGCCCTCTTCCTCCTTCAACACCTCCTCCTCCTCCGTAGTGCTTGGCGAAGCCCTGCCGGAGAACCACGAGCTCCATCACCACCATGCCGTCGTGCTGTCGGAGTTTTCCCTCAACTTCTCCTCTCCCCTTGCTGGATCAAGAAGGAGGAGACGTCCCCGGGCTGTACGTGTGTTGAACGCGGAGGCACCGTTCTTCGGTGCTTAGATCGGATTCGGCCGCGATCTGAATCGCTTCGTGTACGACTCCACCGACCGCGTTCTTGCAACGCTTCCGCTTAGCGATCTTCAAGGGTATGAAGATGCACTCCCTCTCTCTCACGTTGCTAGTCTCTCCATAGATTGATCTTGGTGATGCGTAGAAAATTTTGAATTTCTGCTACGTTCCCCAACATGTTATTCTCTTACCAAAGGTCTACAAATGAGAGAGGTAGATTCTATCACCGCAGTATATCTAAACACGCCTTGCAATGGCACTAATATACTTCATGTCCATGAAAAGAAAATATTATGCAATCGACGTTCACACAATATCATGAGGAACATTACCAAATGTTGGGGAACGTAGTAATTTCAAAAATTTCCTACGCACACGCAAGATCATGGTGATGCATCGCAACGAGAGGGGAGAGTGTGTCCACGTACCCTCGTAGACCGAAAGCGAAAGCGTTATGACAACGCGGTTGATGTAGTCGTACGTCTTCACGATCCGACCGATCCAAGCACCGAACGTACGGCACCTCCGTGTTCTGCACACGTTCAGCTCGATGACGATCCCCGGACTTCGATCCAGCAGGGTGTCGGGGATGAGTTCCGTCAGCACGACGGCGTGGTGACGATGATGATGTTCTACCGATGCAGGGCTTCGCCTAAACTCCGCGACGATATGACCGAGGTGAAATATGGTGGAGGGGGGCACCGCACACGGCTAAGGAACGATCACGATGATCAACTTGTGTGTCCTGGGGTGCCCCCCTGCCCCCGTATATAAAGGAATGGAGGAGGGGGAGGGCCGGCCCTCTCTATGGCACGCACTAGGGGAGTCCTACTCCTACCGGGAGTAGGATTCCCCCTTTCCTAGTAGAACTAGGAACCCTTCCATGTAGTAGGAGTAGGAGAGAAGGAAAGGGAAGAGAGAAGGAGAAGGAAGGAAGAGGGCGCCCCCTCCCTAGTCCAATTCGGACTAGTTCAAGGGGAGGGGTACAGCCACCCTTTTGGCCCTTTCTCTCCTTTCCCGTATGGCCCAATGAGGCCCAATACGAATTCCGTAACTCTCCGGTACTCCGAAAAATACCCGAATCATTCGGAACCTTTCCGAACTCCGAATATAGTCGTCCAATATATCGATCTTTACGTCTCGACCATTTCGAGACTCCTCGTCATGTCCCCGATCTCATCTGGGACTCCGAACTCCTTCGGTACATCAAAACTCATAAACTCATAATAAAACTGTCATCGTAACGTTAAGTGTGCGGACCCTACGGGTTCGAGAACTATGTAGACATGACCGAGACACGTTTCCGGTCAATAACCAATAGAGGAACCTGGATGCTCATATTGGCTCCTACATATTCTACGAAGATCTTTATCGGTCAAACCGCATAACAACATACGTTGTTCCCTTTGTCATTGGTATGTTACTTGCCCGAGATTCGATCGTCGGTATCTCAATACCTAGTTCAATCTCGTTACCGGCAAGTCTCTTTACTCGTTCTGTAATACATCATCTCGCAACTAACTCATTAGTTGCAATGCTTGCAAGGCTTAAGTGATGTGTATTACCACTAGTAGAAAACAGGGCTTTCGTCCAGGCCAGTTTAGCCCATTAGTCCCGGTTCAATCCAGAACCGGGACCAATGGAGCTATTTGCCCAGTTCGTGAGCCCAGGGGCGGCCGGGCCACGTGGGCCATTGGTCCCGGTTCGTCCGGATCTTTTGGTCCCGGTTGGTGGGACGAACCGGGACCAATGGTCCTGCTCTGGCCCATCACTATTGGTCGGTTGGTGGCATGAGCATGAACCGGGACCAAAGGCTTCCCTTTAGTCCCGGCTCATGCCACCAACCTGGGCTAATGGTGCTGCCTATATATAGCCCCTCATAAGAGCAGAGCACACTGCCTGTTTTTTCTGGCCGAGGGGGAGAGGGCTTGGTGGTGCTCTAGCTCACCTCCTATGCACACAAGGTGTTCGATGGAATGCCCGAGCCACACTACTTAAGGTTTCTCCTCTCCAATCTTGACCGCCAAGCTCCATTTTCCTCAATATTTATCTAGGTTTAGCGGTCCGTCACGCCCCGTCCCCGTCTTCATCGCCGTCGATCACCAGTGCCGATCTCATCGGCGGCACCACCGTGTTGAGCCTCTTGTTCTTATCTTCTTTCTGAATGTAAATTATTATTTATTGTTTGTTTAGATAGATACTTGTATTATTTTCTTACTTTTATTATTGCATCTTATATAGTGCGATGGTTTTGGTATCCGCCCGTCGGCCCTCGTCACATCTATGATTCGGATGTGGTATATATTATCTTTTCATAACTATTGGTTCATTTATTGTTTATGAAAATTATGCCGACCAACGTGACATAGATTTTATTTATCTAGGAGGTTGTTGAACCGAAATTCCAACCGACCCTATTGTCGAGAGGTTAAATTTAGTTGAAGAAGAAAACAATTTCTTGAAGGAAAAAATAAAAAACTTGAGGAGGAGAAGATGATATTGGAGTTGCATGTTGCGGATGTCGCCGATGATCACAAGATCAAGATGGATGCAATGCGCTTGAAGATGAGAAAGATTAGAAAATATGCCATTCATACCGAGGCTTGGTATCATTATGCCGTTGGATCAGTTGTTACCTTGGTTGCGATTATGATCGTATTTGTTTTTGCATTGAAATGTTTTACATAGTTTCAATGTATGGTTTAATTAATTTAGATGATCTGCAGAGCTTTATGTTGTTAGATGAGAACTATGTATGTACTTTGGTTTTTATGTGATGATGAACTTCTATTAATTTGGTCACTTAATTATCTATTCATGATGTTCTGTAATGATTTTTGACACACTTAATTATATATAATGCCTTGAGATGAACCGCAATGGATGTACGGTGTGAGACACACCTCCGAGTACATTAAGGGCGTGCATGATTTTCTCGAAGTGGCTGAGGCAAACAAGCAGAATGGTTTTATGTGTTGTCCATGCCCTATATGTGGGAATCTGAAGTCTTACTCGACGGAAAATCCTTCACACCCACCTGCTTTACAAGGGTTTCATGCCACACTATAATGTTTGGACGAGGCACGGAGAAATAGGGGTTATGATGGAATCTGGCGAGGAAGAAGAGTACGATGACAACTATGTGCCCCCTGAATACGGTGATGCTCTTGAACATCAAGATGCACTGACGATGTGCACGATGGTGCTGGAATGGGCGAAGCTGCTAAAGATCAAGAGGAACCAGACGATGTGCCCGATGATGATGATCTCCGCCGGGTCATTGTCGATGCAAGGACACAATGCGAAAGTCAAAAGGAGAAGCTGAAGTTCGATCGCATGTTAGAGGATCACAAAAGAGGGTTGTACCCCAATTGCGAAGATGGCAACACAAAGCTCGGTACCGTACTTGAATTGCTGCAGTGGAAGGCAGGGAATGCTGTGCCTGATAAAGGATTTGAGAAGCTACTGAAAATAATGAAGAAGAAGCTTCCAAAGGATAACGAATTGCCCGACAGTACATACGCAGCAAAGAAGGTCGTATGCCCTCTAGGATTGGAGGTGCAGAAAATACATGCATGCCCTAATGACTGCATCCTCTACCGCGGTGCGTACAAGGATCTAAACGCATGCCCGGTATGCGGTGCATTGCGGTATAAGATCGAACGAGATGACCACAGTGATGTTGACGGCGAGCCTCCCGGGAAGAGGGTTCTGCGAAGGTGATGTGGTATGCTCCTATAATACCACGGTTGAAACGTCTGCTCGTAAACCGAGAGCATGCCAAGTTGATGTGATGGCACAGTGAGGACCGTAAGAAAGACGGAAGTTGAGAGCACCCGCCGACGGGTCGCAGTGAGAAAAATCGAGAGAAATCTTTGGGATGAGTTTGCAAAGGACCCAAGGAACGTATGGTTTGCTTTAAGCGCGGATGGCATTAATCCTTTCGGGAGCGGAGCAGCAATCACAACACACGGCCCGTGACTCTATGTATGTATAACCTTCCTCCTTGGATGTGCATGAAGCGAAAGTTCATTATGATGCCGTTCTCATCCAAGGCCCTAAGCAACCCGGCAACGACATTGATGTGTACCTAAGGCCATTAGTTGAAGAACTTTTACAGCTGTGGAATGGAAATGGTGTGCATTACATGGGATGAGCACAAAAGGAGGAATTTGACCTAAAAGGCGTTGCTGTTCGTGACCATCAACGATTGGCCCGCTCTCGGTAACCTTCGGAGACGGACAAACAAGGGATACCACGCATGCACGCACTGTTTACTTGACACCGATAGTATATACCGAAGCTGCAGGAAGAATGTGTACCTAGGCCATCGCCGATTTCTTCCGACCAACCATCAATGTCGAAAGAAAGGCAAGCATTTCAAAGGCGAGGCGAGATCACGGAAGAAGCCCGCCATGCGTCTGGATGATCACATACTTGCTATGGTCAATGATTTACACGTAATCTTTGGAAAGGGTCCCGCGGACTAGCTGTTACGAATGACGCCGAGAATCACGCACCCATGTGGAAGAAGAAATCTATATTTTGGGACCTACCCTCTTGGAAAGACCTAGAGGTCCGCTCTTGATCGACGTGGACTTGACGTGGCGAAGAAGCTCTGCGTGAACCTGCTAGGCTTCTTGGGCGTGTATGGGAAGACAAAAGATACACACGAGGCACGAGAGGACCTGCAACGCTTGCACGAAAAAGAGGGCATGCCTCCGAAGCGGTATGAAGGTCCTGCCACCACGCTCTTCTGAAAGAAGAGAAAGAAATATTCTTTCAATGCACCTTTCGATATGAAGGTCCCGACCGGCTTCTCGTCGAATATAAAGGGAATAACAAATATGCGGACAAAAGTTCCGTAACCTAAAGTCTCATGACTGCCACGTGATTATGACGCAATCGCTTCCGGTTGCATTGAGGGGCTTCTAGGAAAAGCGTCCGATTAGCCATTGTGAAGCTATCTGCATTCCTCAATGCAATATCTCGAAGGTGATCGATCCGTAAATCGTACCAACGCTAAGGAGTGATGTGGCGCAATGTCTTGTCGGGCTTTCGAGCTGGTGTTCCCACCATCCTTCTTCAATATCATGACGCACGTCCTAGTTCATCTAGTCGACGAGATTGTCATTACGGGGCCCGTATTTCTACACAATATGTACCCCTTTGAGAGGTTCATGGGAGTCCTAAAGAAATATGTTCAGAATCGCGCTAGGCCGGAAGGAAGCATCTCCATGGGCCATCAAGCGAGAGGATGTCATCGGGTTTTGTGTTGACTTCATTCCTGGCCTTAAGAAGATAGGTCTCCCTAAATCGCGGTATGAGGGGAGACTGACCGAAAAAGGCACGCTTGGAAGAGACTCAATAATATGCAGGACAGATATTCTTGGTCTCAAGCATACTACAGTTCTCTGAGAACTCTACCTTGGTGACCCCAGTATGTCGATGAACACAAGAACGATCTGCGCTCCAAACACCGGAGCGATTACAACGATCGGATTACATGTGAACACATCAGACTTTCAGCGGTTGGTTGGAAACACGTCTCGGAGGTGACAAGACTGTTTGTGATGAGCTGTACTTGTTGTCGAGGACCATCTTCGATCGTAATGATTTGGAAAGGATACGAGATAAATGGGAATACATTTTACATGATTGACCAAGATGAAAAGAGCACCAACCAAAACAGCGGTGTCCGCTTTGATGCAGCAACCGACAAGGGAAATGACACATATTATGGTTACATAGTAGACATATGGGAACTTGACTACGGAGTAGATTTTAAGGTCCCTTTGTTTAAGTGCAAGTGGGTCAATCTGTCAGAGGCGGTGCAGGTAGACCCACAAAGCGGAATGACAACAGTGGATCTGAAAATCTTGGGTACAGCGACGAACCGTTCGTCCTAGCCAATGATGTGGCACATGTTATCTATGTGAAGGACATGTCTACCAGACCGAGGAAAAGAAAAGATAAGGAAGTGAATACATCATACAATGAGCCAAAGCGCCACATAGTTCTTTCGGGAAAAGGGACATCACAGGAGTGGAGGGCAAGATGACATGTCTCAAGAGTATGAAAAGTTTCATGAAATTACCCCTTCAAAGTCAAGGCTGACCCAAGCATCCTGATAAACGATGAAGATTATCCATGGTTACGGCGCAATAAGAAAAGCGACACAAGCGAAGAAAAAGTGAAGACTTTCTCCGCAACTATTATGATGATACCATGCCAACTTTGTAATGCACGAGTATGATACCATTGTCCGTTTTGTACATGCACATGCTATGCCAACTTTTTCAGAGTTCATTTGAAAACTATGAATTTGAAAACCTCGCCAACCGAAGGGCGCTCACACCGGTTTATAAGCTCGTCCCTCTACACACCGTTTTGTTGTAAGCAGAAACAAAATAAAATAAATAAAGCAACAAAGAAAAAAAAAGTGTTTTCAAATTTGAAAACTAATGGCACTAACAGAAAGTTTATAATTTTTCTAAAACTAATAGCAAAAAGAATTAAAAAAATAAAGAAAAAACAACAAAAAATAAATAATGCAGAAAAGCAGAACAAAAAACTGAAAAAAATAAAAATAGCAACAATAAGTATTTTGTTGTAAGTAGAAACAAAATAAAAAAATAAAGCAACAAAGAAAACAAAAAAGAGTTTTCAAATTTGAAAACTAATGGCACTAACAGAAAGTTTATCATTTTTCTAAAACTAAAAGCAAAAAGAATTAAAAATAAAGCAAAAAACAACAAAAACTAAATAATGCAGAAAAGCAGAACAAAAAACTGAAAAAATAGCAACAATAAGTATTTTGTTGTAAGTAGAAACAAAATAAAATAAATAAAGCAACAAAGAAAACAAAAAGAGTTTTCAAATTTGAAAACTAATGGCACTAACAGAAAGTTTATAATTTTTCTAAAAGTAAAAGAAAAAGAATTAAAAAATAAAGCAAAAAACAACAAAAAATAAATAATAATGCAGAAAACAAAACAAAAAACTGGAAAAAAATAGTGCATCTCGGGCCCCCACGGCTGAATACGACTAGAAACCCTACATGGGCCAGGATTCAGGCCCGCAGGAGGCCAAGTAGGCCTGTGCACATAGCTAGTGACAGATTAGGCCGAAAGCTGCGGTTGAGAGGAGCTCGAGGCGGTGGCGCAGCGGCTATAAACCCCTCTCGAGCTCTCTCAACTAGCGAGGTGGGCCTAAACTTTGGGGCGCGGGGCAGCACAAGCCTTTGGTCCCGGTTGGTGGCACCAACCGGGGCTAAAGGGGTGCATTAGTCCCGGTTGGTGCTACGACCCGGGACTAATGCCCCCTTTAGTCGGTTGGTGCCACCAACCGACCAAAGGTCACCTTCCCGCCCTTTGGGCTCTTGAAAAGAGGCCTTTGGTCGGTTGGTGGCACCAACCCGGGACTAAAGGGCATTAGTCCGGTTGGTGCCACGAACGGGACTAATGCCCTGCTATATAAGAAAACACTTGGGAAATTTCAGATTTCCCTCGCCAGATTCCCAAGCGGCCTTGAGCACATCGACGCCGCCCAGGCTGCCACAGCGCCGCCCGTCGCCCCGCCGTCGCCGTCGCCTCGCCCGTGCCCGTCGTCGCCCGTCGCCGTCGCCCGCGCCCCTACCCGACGTCGCCGCCCCCTGCCAGCGCTCCGCCACCACCGTCGCCCGCGCCCACCTTGACGCGCCGCCCGCCGCCCGCCCTCGCCGTCATCCGCCTCTGCCTCGACCCGCCATCCTCGCCGCAGCTTGGTCCGGCCATGCGCCCTCCTTTTCATATTTTTTCATATATATATGCTTGTTTTATATTTTTTTGTATGAATGTATGTATTTTTCAATTGTAATATGCATGGTGTTTTCAATTGTTCTCTGATTTAGTACATTAATTTTAGGTTAGTTTCATTTTTAGAAAAGTTTTATATATTTAGGAAGGAGGAAGAGAAGGAAGAAGGAAGAAGAACAAAAAGTTTTATATATGCAAAAGTTACATTTTTAGAAAAAATTTATATATCTAGCTAGAAAGAAGGAAGAAGAAGAAAAAGAAGGAGTGGAAAAAGGAAAATAAGAAGAGGAAGAAAGGAGAAGAGGAGGAGAGGAAGAAGAGGAGAAATAAAGAAGAAGAGGAAAAAAGAAGAAAAAGAAGAGGAGAAGAAGAAAGAAATAGAGGAGAAGAAGAAAAAATATTCTATTTTTTCTTCGTCTCCTGGATTGCTTGCTTCTTCTCCTTTTTTTTTCTTTTTTCTTCGATCTTCTCCTCTCTCACATCGCCGATATACCCTCCCGATAACTTCAACACATGGGGGGGTCCATATACCCCCTCCCGATAACTTCAATACGTGGGGGGGGGGGTCGATATACCCCCTCCCCGATAACATTAATTTCCCGTGTATGTATCTCGTCGTTGTCGATATTACCCCCTTGAAGCGTTGTCGATATTATCCCGGGTCGAGGGTTCTAGGGTCGAGGGATCGAGGGTTCCAGGGTCGTCTAGGGGTCGAGGGTTCCAGGGTCGTCGAGGGTTCCAGGGTCGAGGATCGCCGAGGGTCGAGAGGTTCCTAGTGTCAAAGTATTGAAGAAATCCATGGCTTCATCATTAGCGGAAGTAACCATGGCATGATGGTGCGAAGTCCTCCAAAGTTATTACGGAATGGAGTCCGGAGAGGATAATTTGCCTTTTTGTGCAATTTCAGCAAAGGCCTTCCAAATAACGATATTCGGAAGGTTCTTGCTGAACTTTGTACCAAAAGCGAATTATCCTATCTCGGGACTCCGTTCCAAAATAACTTTGGAGAGCTTGCACCATCATGCACCTGCACTTTCACCTAATGATGAAGACATGGTTTTGTTGAATCCTTTGACACTAGGCAACCTCCCGACCCTCGGCGATCCTCGACCCCTTGACCCTCGACCGCTCGGCGATCCACGACCCTCTACCCTACCGGGCGTCGATGCCCACGTCCTTTGGCGGGACATAGATGTAGTGTTCAACGCCGACCCCTCCCGATAGCTTCAACACGTGGGGGTCGATATTACCCTCCTAGCTTGAAGCGTTCTCGAGGCCACCCCCTAACCCTTGAAGCATTGTCGAGGCCACCCCAAACCCTAGAGAAGCAGCGTCGAGGCCACTAATATGATTCCTTATTGTGATTAGCTAGCTAGTTCTACGTTTGCCACTAATATATCCATATCTGTCATGTTTGAATAATAATTGACATGTTGTAAATATTTATAGAAACTATGGACACCCCCCGAGACGAATCACAAGAAGCGTTGTTGAGGGACATAATCGCACAAGGAAGTGATGTCGTCTGCTCGTTGATGTTTCTCAACGACAACGATGGTCTGGAAGGAGAGGGTGAAGAAGCAGCTGGCTATGATTTACATGGCTCCAGGGACCCAATGCCGGTGCAAGAAGGAGAGGGTGAAGAAGTACACCGTGAGGACGGCTCCGGTGATCACCAAACCGAGTCCGGCCAGGTATATATATTAGTTAAGCCTGTGCTGATTAGCTCTCGTCTTTGTTTTGGTATGTACACATATTAATTAACTCTCGTCTTTGTTCTTTTTTCTAGCCCTCCGGATCGAGCACAACTTCGGTAAAGAGACGAGGCCCGAAGAAAAAGTTGAGCTCGGATGAAAAGTTTGAGATCATACAAATCGCGCGAGACGGCCAACCGATTGAACCCTACCGGACAAAGAAGGCATTTGTTGCTCGGTCACGGGGTTACGGTTAGGGACAAGATCCCGATCAGCATCCACCAATGGTATAAGCCTAGAACGAAGACCACGAGGTGTCTTGTGTCAATGATATGCAGAAAAATGATCTTTGGTGAGCTGAAGTCAAATTTTACCCTACCGCTAGAGGATGATCCGGAGAAGCCAGTAATAGAGCCATTAATCAAGTCTTTTGCTCTTAATAAGATGGCAGAACTATTCAGGAATTGGAAGAAAGAACTCAATACGTATGGCGAAAAAAATGAGACACCACAATTCAAGGGCAAAGATGAGAAGATCGAGAGATGATCGCCCGCGTTTGTGGCCTACAAGACATCGCATAAAGAGTAAAAAGATGTCGGCGACAAACAAGAGAAATGCTGCGAAGAAGAAGCTTCACCATCGCACGGGGTCGGTGGCTACCTCGTAGCCCGGCCTAAGTGGGCCAAGGCTGAGAATGATCTGCTTGATAAAGGGACCGAACCGAGACAATGAATTGGCGCACCGTTGCGGACTTGGTTCTTGAGGGCAGCGGATCCTTGGACCCTATAACAGGGAAGTGCATTTGGACGGACGAACAATTGGACATACCGGTCAAGAGGCTTCAGCAATATATCGAAGCGCAGCAAGGGAAGTTCGTTCGAGACGGGGAGAAGGACGAGCTCACAATGGCCCTCGGGAATCCTGAGCACCACAGGCGGACACGAGGCACGCCCGAGCTCCGTTTAAGTGGAAGGCTGGATTTCCGGACGCAGGGGGTTACAAAACCCATGAGAGGAGGAAGAAACTGGAGCAGAGCCTAATGCAAAGCGCTGCACGAAAGGGTAATGGGGCTAGAGGAACGAGAAGAGGAACGAGAAGCGGCAGATCACAACAAAGCGACCTGCGAAGCTTCCCCGGCTACCCCGCCATCTCAGCGTAGAAGCAGCTTTGCTTCCACCGAGCTGCTTCAGATAGAGCAGCATTCTTTGACGGCTCCTGGCAGATATCCCGTGGCTGCTATCACGGATGCTGAAAATTGCCACCTTATGGCGAAATGGAGCAATTTGAAGGTCAAGGCGGTTGTTGGCTCTGTTTATCCTACTAAACCCGACTCAACTTTTCACCGCCGGCCGATTCGGAAGGATATGCTAAGGTGATGGTCGATGAAATAACGGAGGGATTTGAGGACCTCGGCTTGACCACCCTACCGGTGAAGGGGAGTATCGGCTGGGTTACGCTCTGAAGACTCCATGCCTATGGCGGAAGGATCTCATCAACCTTCCGAACTGGGCGCCTCCGCCTCCTCCTCCTCCTCCCGTGAGTCGGGCACTCCGCCTCCTCCACCGCCTCCTCCTTGGCGAGTGGCGATCAGAGCACTCGGCGGCTCCTTCTCCGGCGTGGCGGCACTCCGCCTCCTTCTCCGCCTGCACCGTGGCGCCCGAGCAGCTAGCCTCCTCCTTCTCCGCCTCGTCGGCAAGAGGCGGAAGAGACCGCCGCCCGCTCCGGCTGCTCCGTGGCGTCGTAGTCCTTCTCCTCCGCCTCGTAAGAAAGGAAAGAAGACATCCGCTCGTCTGCTTTCTGCCGTCTAGCAGTACAGCCAAAGGCGAGAGGAGATCTGATTCGGTCCTTCTCTGAAGGCGCGGAGAAGTTACCGTACGAGAGGAGCGAGGAGGAAAACGCGAAGATCGCGCAGACCGAAGTGGATGACTGGTTTCAAGGGTTGAAAGCAAAGAGACATCCACCTCCGGAGGAGAAGGTAGATCCGGTGAAAGCGAAGCGCACTTTGGCTGCCCTGACAAAACCACCCAAGTCTCCGCCGAAAGGCAACTATGAGCGCATTATTGGAAAGGCATTTGCCGAAGCGGAGAGGTCGGGAAATGCATCGGTGATCAAAGGATGAAAGAACAACGAGCTGGGAAACAAATTGCCCAGCTCGGCGAACAAGCGAAGCAATCGTGCCCCCCGCTCAAGGTGCTTGCTAGCGACATCGTCGATCCGAGGATGGTGCCCGGTTATGGCAATCCTGTAGATTACCTACCCGACGATGTACATTATGATTTCTTGGAGGTGCAGATACAAAGATCTGATGCAGGAAGCCTCTCGTCAAAGATGAAAGCTCTCTATCAACGATGATGCGAAGATTGCATGATTGGTACATGAAAACCTGCGAGAGTCCGAGGGAGGAGTACTTTGTATGTGAGAGTTAAAAAGGAGCATGACCTCGTTGGAATTGAACTGTTGCCTATTCAATTTGAGGAGTTCTATCAGTTTTTCAATCAATTGGCCCTCGATAAAGCAACGGTCACCTGCTCATGCGTAAGTAGTACTACTTCTGTCATTAAGTCTCTCTATATAACTCAGCTCTTTCATTGCATGTATTTATAATTATCCTCACTATAATATGCAGATTGAAGATCGCCGAATTGAAGAAAAGACATGTGGGTTCCATTGGGTTCATTAACACATATCTCATAGATGCAACTGAGGTTGAATTTCATGCTAAAAATACCGAGGCCAACTTGCTACAATCGTTAAGTAATAAATGAACACAAGGATATAATACTCTTTCCTTACAACTTCAAGTGAGTGTTACTGTCTTGTGGCATATTCAGTTTCCCTTATTAGTCTAGGTTATAGTAATGTAACTGATGAGTTATGCATGCGTTCGCAGATTCCACTATATTCTCCTAGAGATTAAGCTTGAGCAGGGAGTAGTAATTGTCTTAGACTCGAGACGAAAAGATCCCAAGGAGTATGCGGACATGGTGAAATGCTCGAGAAGTAAGTTAAATCGATCATTATCCACCATATTAGCAACTTTGTTCATTTCTGATATCAAGTAATTGTTTTCTTTGTATGGCAAGGTTTGGAGAAAATTCACCAAAAAGCTCGGGACTGCCGAAGAAGCTGCAATTTAGACACCGAAAGTAAGTACTATAGTAGCTTATTCCACGCATCTGCTAGTGATTCAAGCGCTAGTTTCATCAATACCATTTAACATGCTTGCTAATTATCAGTTTGATTGACCTCTATTTCTTGTAAAGTGGTTGTGGCAGGAACAAGGGAATGATTTACGTGGATACTACGTTTGCGAGTCCATCCGCCACCACGACACGTAAGCGGGGCTACTCGACAACCAATATGAAATGCATAAATAACAATATTCACAATTTTATTTTATTACCATCATTTGTGTTGAGTTTCATTCATTCATATATATATGTATTGACCCCTTCTTAAAATTAGATGTTTCGGATGCGGGATGAACTACTAGCACCAGATCGCTGCGAAGCAATTCAAGAGGAATTGGCGGCATTCTTTCTTGACCACGTGATCGCTAAAGGCGCAGGATACTATGTGGACCACGCGTCCGTATGTTAGGAGATTATTTTTGTAAAGATAATTATTGTATATATGTAGCCGGTAGTGTCGGATAGATATACGAGAACTTGTTGTTCGACCAATCTCTCGGAGAAGGAGAGGTGGTCGATATCACTTCCCTCTGTATGCATATATGTTCATGACGATCTTACATTTCCTTCGTTTGCTTACTAGCTAGCTAGCGTGTCTAGCTATTCCTCTCTTTACGTTTGTTTAGTACGTAGCGTCGACCAAGCACGGACAAAAGAGAGGACACTTATCTCTATTAATTAGCTAGCTAACACAATATATGAAACACCTAAATTAACCCCCCAAAACCCCCAACCCCCCCCCCCCCTTCCAAAAAGA
Organism: Aegilops bicornis; assembly: GCA_021605145.1. Taxonomy (NCBI): domain Eukaryota; kingdom Viridiplantae; phylum Streptophyta; class Magnoliopsida; order Poales; family Poaceae; genus Aegilops; species Aegilops bicornis. The sequence continues at coordinate 73,813,158 of CM038673.1, forward strand.
AAAAAAAAACCCCAGCCACGAAATCTTGTGGCGTGGATGACTATTGGTCCCGGTTGGTGCTACCAACCGGGACCAAAGGCCCTCCCTGCTGGGCTCGGCCACAGAGGCCACGTGGAGGTTTCGGTCCAGTTACGGATTGAACCGGGACTAACGGGCCAGGGTATTAGTACCGACCCTTTAGTCCTGGTTCATGAACCAGGACTAAAGGCCCTCACCAACCGGGTCAATAGGCCCCTTTTCTACTAGTGTACCGAGAGGGCCCAGAGATACCTCTCCGACAATCGGAGTGACAAATCCTAATCTGGAAATACGCCAACTCAACATGTACCTTCGGAGACACCTGTAGAGCACCTTTGTAATCACCCAGTTACGTTGTGACGTTTGGTAGCACACAAAGTGTTCCTCCGGTAAAGGAGTTGCATAATCTCATAGTCATAGGAACATGTATAAGTCATGAAGAAAGCAATAGCAACATACTAAGCGATCGTGTGCTAAGCTAACGGAATGGGTCATGTCAATCACATCATTCTCCTAATGATGTGATCCCGTTAATCAAATGACAACTCATGTCTATGGCTAGGAAACATAACCATCTTTGATCAACGAGCTAGTCTAGTAGAGGCATACTAGTGACACTCTGTTTGTCTATATATTCACACATGTATTATGTTTCCGGTTAATACAATTATAGCATGAATAATAAACATTTATCATGAAATAAGGAAATAAATAATAACTTTATTATTGCCTCTAGGGCATATTTCCTTGAGTCTCCCACTTGCACTAGAGTCAATAATCTAGTTCATATCGCCATGTGATTTAACACCAATAATTCACATCACCATGTGATTAGCACCCATAGTTCACATCGTCATGTGACCAACACCCAAAGGGTTTACTAGAGTCAATAATCTAGTTCACATCGCTATGTGATTAACACCCAAAGAGTACTAAGGTGTGATCATGTTTTGCTTGTGAGATAATTTTAGTCAGCAGTGCATCACATTCAGATCCGTAAGTATTTTGCAAATATTCTATGTCTACAATGCTATGCGGAGCTACTCTAGCTAATTGCTCCCACTTTCAATATGTATCTAGACCGAGACTTAGAGTCATCTAGATCGGTGCCAAAACTTGTATCAACGTAACCCTTTACGGCGAACCTTTTGTCACGTCCATAATCGAGAAACATATCTTTATTCCACTAAGGATAATTTTTGACCGCTGTCCAATGATCTACTCCTAGATCACTATTGTACTCCCTTGCCAAAATCAGTGTAGGGTATACAATAGATCTGGTACACAGCATGGCATACTTTATAGAACCTATGGCTGAGGCATAGGGTTTGACTTTCATTCTCTTTCTATCTTCGGCTGTGGTCGGGCTTTGAGTCTTACTCAATTTCACACATTGTAACACAGGTAAGAACTCTTTCATTGACTGTTCCATTTTGAACTACTTCAAAATCTTGTCAAGGTATGTACTCATTGAAAAACTTATCAAGCGCCTTGATCTATCTCTATAGATCTTGATGCTCAATATGTAAGCAGCTTCATTGAGGTCTTTCTTTGAAAAACTCCTTTCAAACACTTCTTTATGCTTTGCAGAATAATTCTACATTATTTCTGATCAATAATATGTCATTCACATATAATTATCAGAAATGTTGTAGTGCTCCCACTCACTTTCTTGTAAATACAGGCTTCACCGCAAGTCTGTATAAAACTATATGCTTTGATCAACTTATCAAAGCGTATATTCCAACTCCGAGATGTTTGCACCAGTCCATAGATGGATCGCTGGAGCTTGGATATTTTGTTAGCATCTTTAGGATTGACAAAACCTTCTGGTTGCATCACATACAACTCTTTCTTTAATAAATCCATTAAGGAATACAGTTTTGTTTATCCATTTGCCAGATTTCATAAAATGCGGCAATTGCTAACATGATTCGGACATACTTAAGCATAGATACAAGTGAGAAACTCTCATCGTAGTCAACACCTTGAACTTGTCGAAAACCTTTTGCGACAATTCTAGCTTTGTAGATAGTAACACTACTATCAGCGTCCATCTTCCTCTTAAAGATCCATTTAATCTCAATGGCTCGCCGATCATTTGGGCAAGTCAATCAAAGTCCATACTTTGTTCTCATACATGGATCACATCTCAGATTTCATGGCCTCAAACCATTTCGCGGAATCTGGGCCCATCATCGCTTCCTCATAATTTGTAGGTTCATCATGGTCAAGTAACATGACCTCCGGAATAGGGTTACCGTACCACTCACAGTGCGGACCGTACTCTGGAAGACCCTACGAGGTTCTGTAGTAACTTGATCTGAAGTTTCATGATCATCATTATTAGCTTCCTCACTAATTGGTGTAGGAATCCTTTGGAACTGTTTTCTGTGATGAACTACTTTCCAATTTGGGAGAAGGTACAAATTACCTTATCAAGCTCTACTTTCCTCCCACTCACTTCTTTCGAGAGAAACTCCTTCTCTAGAAAGGATCCATTTTTGGCAACGAATGTCTTGCCTTTCGGATCTGTGATAGAAGGTGTACCCAACATTTTGGGTATCCTATGAAGACGCACTTTTCCGATTTGGGTTCAAGCTTATCATGTTGAAACTTTTTCACATAAGCATCATAACCCAAACTTTAAGAAAACGACAACTTTGGTTTCTTGCTAAACCATAATTCATACAAAGGTCGCCTCAACGGATTTTATATGGTGCCCTTTTAACATGAATGCAACTGTCTCTAATGCATAACCCCAAAAGCGATAATGGTAAATCAGTAAGAGACATCATAGATCGCACCATATCCAATAAAGTGCGGTTCTGACGTTCGGACACACCATAACGTTGTGGTGTTCCGGTGGCGTGAGCTGTGAAACTATTCCACATTGTTTTAATTGAAGACCAAACTCGTAACTCAAATATTCGTCTCATGATCGGATCGCGAAATTTTATTTTCTTGTTACGATGATTTTCCACTTCACTCTGAAATTCTTTGAACCTTTCAACTATTTCAGACTTATGTTTCATCAAGTAGATATACCCATATCTGCTCAAGTCATCTGTGAAGGTTAGAAAATAATGATATCCGTCACGAGCCTTAATACTCATTGGTCTGCATACATCAGTATGTATTATTTTCAACAAGTCAGTAGCTCGTTCCATTGTTCTGGAGAACGGAGTTTTAGTCATCTTGCCCAAAAGGCACGGTTCGCAAGCATCAAATGATTCATCACCAAGTGATTCCGAAAAATCCATCTTTCATGGAGTTTCTTCATGCGCTTTACACTGATATGACCCAAACGGCAGTGCCACAAATAAGTTGCACTATCATTATTAACTTTTCATCTTTTGGCATCAATATTATGAATATGTGTATCACTACAATCGAGATCCAACAAACTATTTTCATTGGGTGTATGACCATTGAAGGTTTTATTCATGTAAACAGAACAACAATTATTCTCTGACTTTAAATGAATAACCGTTTTGCAATAAACATGATCAAATCATATTCATGCTTAGCATAAGCGCCAAATAACATTTATTTAGGTTTAACACTAATCCCGAAAGTATAAAGAGTGTGCGATGATGATCATATCAATCTTGGAACTACTTCCAACACTCATCGTCACTTCCCTTCAACTAGTCTTCGTTTGATTCTCAGAACTCCTGCTTTGAGTTACTAATCTTAGCAACCGAACAAGTATCAAATACTCGGGGGCTACTATAAACACTAGTACAGCACACATCAATAACCTGTATATCAAATATACCCTTGTTCACTTTGCCATCCTTCTTATCCACCAAATCTTCAGGTCATTTCCGCTTCGGTGACCATTTCCTTTGCGATGTAAGCACTCGGTTTTGTGCTTTGGTCCAGCTTTGGTCTTCTTCACGGGAGTGACAACTTGTTTGCCATTCTACTTGAAGTTTCCTTTCTTCCCCTTTGCCCTTTTCTTGAAACTAGTGGTCTTGTCAATCATCAACACTTGATGCTCTTTCTTGATTTCTACCTTCGTTGATTTCAACATCAGAAGAGCTCGGGAATCGTTTTCGTCATTCCTTGCATACTATAGTTCATCTCGAAGTTCTAGTAACTTAGTGATGGTGACTAGAGAATTATGTCAATCACTATCTTATCTGGAAGATTAACTCCCACTTGATTCAAGCGATTGAAGTATCCAGACAATCTGAGCACATGCTCACTAGTTGAGCGATTATCCTCCATCTTTTAGCTATAGCACTTGTTGGAGACTTCATATCTCTCAACTCGGGTATTTGCTTGAAATATTAACTTCAATTCCTGGAACATCTCATATGGTCCATGATGTTCAAAACATCTTTGAAGTCCCGATTCTAAGCCATAAAGCATGGTGCACAAACATATCAAGTAGTCATCATATTGAGCTAGCCAAACGTTCATAACGTCTGCATCTGCTCCTGCAATAGGTCTGTCACCTAGCGGTGCATTAAGGACATAATTCTTCTGTGCAGCAATGAGGATAAACCTCAAATCACGGATCCAATCCGCATCATTGCTACTAACATTTTTCAACACAATTTTGTCTAGGAACATATCAAAATAAACATATAAAAGCAACAACTCAAGCTATTGATCTTACAACATAATTTGCAAAATACTACCAGGACTAAGTTCATGATAAATTTAAGTTCAATTAATCATATTACTTAAGAACTCCCACTTAGATAGACATCTCTCTAGTCATCTAAGTGATCACGTGATCCAAATCAACTAAACCATAACCGATCATCACGTGAGATGGAGTAGTTTTCAATGGTGAACATCACTATGTTGATCATATCTACTATATGATTCACGCCGACCTTTCGGTCTCCGTGCTCCGAGGCCATATCTGCATATGCTAGGCTCGTCAAGTTTAACCTGAGTATTCCACGTGTGCAAAACTGGCTTGCACCCGTTGTAGATGGACGTAGAGCTTATCACACCCGATCATCACATGGTGTCTGGGCACGACGAACTTTGGCAACGGTGCATACTCAGGGAGAACACTTCTTGATAATTTTTTAGTGAGAGATCATCTTAAAATGCTACCGTCAATCAAAGCAAGATAAGATGCATAAAGGATAAACATCACATGCAATCAATATAAGTGATATGATATGCCCATCATCATCTTGTGCTTGTGATCTCCATCTCCGGCACCGTCGTGATCACCATAAATCGCCACCGCACGACACCTTGATCTCCATCGTAGCATCGTTGTCGTTACGCCATCTATTGCTTCTACGACTGTCGCTACCGCTTAGTGATAAAGTAAAGCAATTACAAAGCGACAACCATATGGCTCCTATCAGTTGCCGATAACTTCGGTTACAAAACATGATCATCTCATACAATAAAATATAGCATCGCGTCTTGACCATATCACATCACAACATGCCCTGCAAAAACAAGTTAGACGTCTTCTACTTTGTTGTTGCAAGTTTTACGTGGCTGCTACGGGCTGAGCAAGAACCGTTCTTACCTACGCATCAAAACCACAACGATATTTCGTCAAGTTAGTGTTGTTTTAACCTTCGCAAGGACCGGGCGTAGCCACACTCGGTTCAACTAAAGTTGGAGAAACAGACACCCGCCAGCCACACATGTGCAAGGCACGTCGGTAGAACCAGTCTCGCGTAAGCGTACGCGTAATATCGGTCCGGGCCGCTTCATCCAACAATACCGCCGAACCAAAGTATGACATGCTGGTAAGCAGTATGACTTGTATCGTCTACAACTCACTTGTGTTCTACTCGTGCATATAACATTAACGCATAAAACATAGGCTCGGATGCCACTGTTGGGAACGTAGTAATTTCAAAAATTTCCTACGCACACGCAAGATCATGGTGATGCATCGCAACGAGAGGGGAGAGTGTGTCCACGTACCCTCGTAGACCGAAATCGGAAGCGTTATGACAACGCGGTTGATGTAGTCGTACGTCTTCACGATCCGACCGATCCAAGCACCGAACGTACGGCACCTCCGTGTTCTGCACACGTTCAGCTCGATGACGATCCCCGGACTCTGATCCAGCAGGGTGTCGGGGATGAGTTCCGTCAGCACGACGGCGTGGTGACGATGATGATGTTCTATCGATGCAGGGCTTCGCCTAAACTACGCGACGATATGACCGAGGTGGCATATGGTGGAGGGGGGCACCGCACACGGCTAAGGAACGATCACGATAATCAACTTGTGTGTCCTGGGATGCCCCCCTGCCCCCGTATATAAAGGAGTGGAGGAGGGGGAGGGCCGGCCATCTCTATGGCGCGCCCTAGGGGAGTCCTACTCCCACCGGGAGTAGGATTCCCGCTTTCCTAGTAGAACTAGGAACCCTTCCATGTAGTAGGAGTAGGAGAGAAGGAAAGGGAAGAGAGAAGGAGAAGGAAGGAAGGGGGCGCCCCCCTCCCTAGTCCAATTCGGACTAATTCAAGGGGAGGGGTGCGGCCACCCTTTTGGCCCTTTCTCTCCTTTCCCGTACGGCCCAATGAGGCCCGATACGAATTCCCGTAACTCTCTGATACTCCGAAAAATACCCGAATCACTCGAAACCTTTCCGAACTCCGAATATAGTCGTCCAATATATCGATCTTTACGTCTCGACCATTTCGAGACTCCTCGTCATGTCCCCGATCTCATCCAGGACTCCGAACTCCATCGGTACATCAAAACTCATAAACTCATAATAAAACTGTCATCGTAACGTTAAGCGTGCGGACCCTACGGGTTCGAGAACTATGTAGACATGACCGAGACACGTTTCCGGTCAATAACCAATAGAGGAACCTGGATGCTCATATTGGCTCCTACATATTCTACGAAGATCTTTATCGGTCAAACCGCATAACAACATACGTTGTTCCCTTTGTCATTGGTATGTTACTTGCCCGAGATTCGATCGTCGGTATCGCAATACCTAGTTCAATTTTGTTACCGGCAAGTCTCTTTACTCGTTCCGTAATACATCATCTCGCAACTAACTCATTGGTTGCAATGCTTGCAAGGCTTAAGTGATGTGTATTACCGAGAGGGCCCAGAGATACCTCTGCGACAATCGGAGTGACAAATCCTAATCTGGAAATACGCCAACTCAACATGTACCTTCGGAGACACCTGTAGAGCACCTTTGTAATCACCCAGTTACGTTGTGACGTTTGGTAGCACACAAAGTGTTCCTCCGGTAAACGGGAGTTGCATAATCTCATAGTCATAGGAACATGTATAAGTCATGAAGAAAGCAATAGCAACATACTAAACGATCGTGTGCTAAGCTAACGGAATGGGTCATGTCAATCACATCATTCTCCTAATGATGTGATCCCGTTAATCAAATGACAACTCATGTCTATGGCTAGGAAACATAACCATCTTTGATCAACGAGCTAGTCTAGAAGAGGCATACTAGTGACACTCTGTTTGTCTATATATTCACACATGTATTATGTTTCCGGTTAATACAATTATAGCATGAATAATAAACATTTATCATGAAATAAGAAAATAAATAATAACTTTATTATTGCCTCTAGGGCATATTTCCTTCACCAAAACCATATCACATAGATCAAACATATTATTGCATTCAATTGATGTAAGAATGATAGGTTTCCTCCATATCCCTTAGAACTACGGAAATTATGCAGACATGGGGGAACAAGACATAAACGATATATCCATATGAACATGGATGAATGTTCATTATAATACGATTAAGAATCCAAAATACGTTTGGTGAATTAAACAATATGGACGAGAGAGTCGATGGCCATGACATATATGGTGATGAAGGTGGAGAATCTCTATTTCATGGCCTTCATGATCGGAGCAACATCGAGGTGGATCCCTTCTGCTATTTCCCCATCTCGACCCCTTCCAATGGTGAGGTGCTTCATATTTTGTGTGTGTTGTGGACTATCTCTGTTCTGCATATATGAGTTCCAATTACACGGGTGGAATCTGTCTGCCAGGAGAATGCGGCGACAAGCGGTATGGCCGGTGGTAACGGGTGCGGTCATACTGTAGGCCGTCTTCTCTTATAGAACCTCCAAATGAAGACATTTAACGTTTCAAAATACTTGATTAACATATTTCGAATAAAAGATTAACATTTTTCAAATACATGATCAACTTCTTTCATACACATTGTTTTTTTTGTAAGCACGAGAAACATTTTCTCTATGCACATTTAACATTTTTCAAATGCTTTATTAACATTTTTTTTCAAATGTTTTACTTAAAGTGTTTTCTGGTTAAATATATTCATTTAAATTTTTTGGAAAAAGAAAAAGTGAAAAAATAAAGCAAAAGTAAAATACGTGAAAAAAACAAAAATGTGGCGATGGCCTCCCGCATGCCGGGCCTGGCCTGGCCGGCCCATCTCGCTTCCTTTGGTCTCCCTAGTAGCGAGGTATAGTAGGCTCAAATGTTCAGGAGCAACTAGTTGAGGAGCGCTCCTTCGGGAGCCTCCCCATCTATAACTTGGGGTGGGCTGAGAGCGCGCCAAATGGCACCGTCATGTGTCGCGCTCTCAGCCACCGCCACATGTCACCCTCTGGACGCTTCCTTCGGATTTTATTTTTTAAATTTTTTCAGACACGTTTTTAGCTTTTTTTTGGTTTTTTTAATTTTCTTACTTTTTTGTTTCCACCGGTCTTTCTTAGCTCGTCGACAAAAGAATTGAAAAAAAAATTTGCATGAAAAAAACGCATTGTTTCCTCGTGAGAGGCATGGTTTTCCTTCTACGAGAGCCATATCTCAGAAATAAAAAAAAAACGGGTTTTCACTTCTTCTTTTTTGCTTCTGCGAGACGTGCCTCTCGCAAACAAAAAAACGTGTTTTCTTTTTTTTTTCTGTGAGAGGCATGGTTTTGATGCCGTGAGAGGCACGGCCGTGTCTCTCGGAAATGGGAAAAAACATATTTTCTCTTTCTTTTTCTTCGATGAGAGGCACGATTTTACTTCCGCGACTCGTAAACGAAAAAAAACATGTTTTTTGTTTTCTTTTCTTCCATGAGAGGCACAATTTCGCTTCCGTGAGAGGTACGACCGTGCTTGTCGGAGAAGGCTTCCGGAAAGGAAAAAAATGTGCTCCCCGTCTGGTTTTTCTGTCCGTATTTTTTGTGAAAAAAATTTCGTCAAAACCTATCAACATGGGGATCTAGTTTTGAAGATCTCGATGCTAGAAATCCAAGCGTGAAAATGGTTCAAGATTTGGACGCACGATTTAAGAGATAAAATATTTTGAATAAACGGATCTATGAAAAAAAATCCCAGATTGCGACAAGTGGCATGAGGAAGCCCGATGGGGTCCTTGACCAAAACTAGACAAGACTCCATTGATCGCTGGGTGGAGCCCAGATGACAGTTTGATATTTTAACCATTGATCTATGGACCTGTTGACACTTGACCAGTCATATGACAATTTGTCCTGTTGACTAATTAGAAAAGGTTCATGACATTTGTAAAAAGAATTTTGTACATCTTTAAAAAAATCATGGATTTAGGTAGATCATAGTTTTTTTTAAAGTTCATGGTTCTGAAGAGGTTTGTGATTCTGATTTTTTTATGTATTAGGAAAATGCTCAAGAAATAAAAAAACACGAGTTTGGAAAAACAAAGGTTACAAATTGTAAAAAAAGTTCAATTAATTGGAAGAATAATTGAACTGAAGAAATTTCATGAATTTAATAAAAAACACCCGAATTCTAAGAAGTTCAAAATTTAAAAAAATTCAAAAAGTTAATAAATTAAATAAAAAATTCACGCATTGAAATAAGTTCACGAATTTGGAAAAAGTACACAAATTTGAGAACTAAACAATTCATGAAAAGTAACAAGTAAAAATATAAAGTAATTACAATAAAAAAATAACCAAAAGCCGAGAGAAACAAAACAGAAAAAATAATGGGCCAGAAAAAACACGCGAGAAGAAACAGATTACCTCGTTGGTGGGCCGTTTCTGAAGTCGGCCCATAATCGTTTGTCCGACTGTTTCGTTCGACACTGAAAAAGGACACTTTGGTAAGTTATATTATAAGTGGGAGAACTGGTAGTCAAACTCCTCTCTCTAGGATATACGCAGGTAGTCGAGATAACCACTAGAATGAGTTCCCTTTGACGGCAAATAAATGGAAAGAGCACTAGTTGACCCTCTGGCATTACAGTATTATATACCATATATAAATTATATGAAAATAAATTCAAGAAACTTTTTAAAACCATGAATTTAAAAAATTTGAAAGATTCACACGAATTGAAAAAAATCATAAATTTGAGAAAACTTCTCAAAATTGAAAAAAAGTTCATGAAATTTCGAAATAAGTTCATCGACTATGAAAAAAGAGTTCGTCGAATTTAAGAAAAGTTCATTGAATTTGAAAAAAAAGTTCATCCAATTTGAAAACATTTCATAGTAGTTGAAAAAAGTTCACCAAATTTGAAAAAAGTTTGTGCAATTTTTAAAAAAGTTCATTGAATTTGAAAAAAGTTCATCGGAATTGGAAAAAGGTTCACCGAATTGAAAAAAGTTCATCAAAATTGAAAAAAGTTCATGGATTTTTTTTAAAAGATGCTAACTATGTGCCCCCTGAATACGGTGATGCTACCGAACATGAAGAGTAACCAGACGATGTGCATGATGATCTTTGCAGGCGAACTCTTTGAAGATCAAGAGGAACAGACGATGTGCCCGATGATGATGATCTCCGCCGGTCATTGTCGATGCAAGGACGCAATGCGAAAGTCAAAAGGAGAAGCTGAAGTTCGATCGCATGTTAGAGGACCACAAAAAGGGTTGTACCCCAATTGCGAAGATGGCAACACAAAGCTCGGCACCGTCTTTGGAATTGCTGCGGTGGAAAGCGAGAGAATGTTGTGCACGACAAAGGATTTGAGAAGCTCTGAAAATATTGAAGAAGAAGCTTCCAAAGGATAACAAATTGCCCGACGGTACATACGCAGCAAAGAAGGTCGTATGCCCTCTAGGATTGGAGGTGCGAGAAGATACATGCATGCCCTAATAACTGCATCCTCTACGCGGTGCGTACAAGGATCTGAACGCATGCCCGGTATGCGGTGCATTATGGTATAAGATCGAACGAGATGACCACTGGTGATGTTGACGGCGAGCCCCCGGAAGAGGGTTCTGCGAAGGTGATGTGGTATGCTCCTACAATACCACGGTTGAAACGTCTGTTGTAAGCGGAGAGCATGCCAAGTTGATGCGATGGCACAGTGAGGACCGTAAGAAAGGCGGAAGTGGAGAGCACCACGGACGGGTCGCCTTTGGAGAAAAATCGAGAGAAAGTACTGGGCTGAGTTTGCACGTGACGCAAGGAACGTATGGTTTGCTTTAAGCGCGGATGGCATTAATCTTTTCGGGGAGCAGAGCAGCAATCACAGCACCTGGCCCGTGACTCTATGTATCTATAACCTTCCTCCTTGGATGTGCATGAAGCGTAAGTTCATTATGATGCCAGTTCTCATCCAAGGCCCTAAGCAACCCGGCAACGACATTGATGTGTACCTAAGGCCATTAGTTGAAGAACTTTTACAGCTGTGTAATGGAAACGGTGTACGTACGTGGGATGAGCACAAAAATGAGGAATTTGACCTAAAGGTGTTGCTGTTCGTGACCATCAACGATTGGCCCGCTCTCAGTAACCTTTCAGGACAGACAGACAAGGGATACCATGCATGCACGCACTGTTTACTTGACACCGATAGTATATACAGGAAGCTGCAGGAAGAATGTGTACCTAGGCCATCGTCGATTTCTTCTGACCAACCATCAATGTCGAAAGAAAGGCAAGCATTTCAAAGGCGAGGCAGATCACCGGAAGAAGCCCGCCATGCGTACTGGTGATCACGTACTTGCTATGGTCAATGATTTACACGTAATCTTTGAAAAGGGTCCCGGCGGACTAGCTGTTCCGAATGACGCTGAGAAACACGCACCCATGTGGAAGAAGAAATCTATATTTTGGGACCTACCCTACTGGAAAGACCTAGAGGTCCGCTCTTCGATCGACGTGATGCACGTGACGAAGAACCTTTGCGTGAACCTGCTAGGCTTCTTGGGCATGTATGGGAAGACAAAAGATACACACGAGGCACGAGAGGACCTGCAACGCTTGCGAAAAAGAGGGCATGCCTCCGAAGCGATATGAAGGTCCCGCCGACTACGCTCTTACGAAAGAAGAGAAAGAAATCTTCTTTGAATGCATGCTCGATATGAAGGTCCCGACCGCTTCTCGTCGAATATAAAGGGAATAATAAATATGATGCATAAAAAGTTCCGAACCTAAAGTCTCATGATCGCCACGTGATTATGACGAAGCGCTTCCGGTTGCATTGAGGGGGCTTCTACCGGAAAACGTCCGATTAGCCATTGTGAAGCTATGTGCATTCCTCAATGCAATCTCTCAGAAGGTGATAGATCCAGAAATCATACCAAGGCTAAGGACTGATGTGGTGCAATGTCTTATCAGTTTCGAGCTGGTGTTCCCACCATCCTTCTTCAATATCATGGCCGCACGTCCTAGTTCATCTAGTTGACGAGATTGTCATTACGGGCCCGTATTTGTACACAATATGTACCCCTTTGAGAGGTTCATGGGAGTCCTAAAGAAATATGTCCGTAACCCGCTAGGCGGAAGGAAGCATCTCCATGGGCCATCAAGCGAGAGGATGTCATCGGGTTTTGTGTTGACTTCATTCCTGGCCTTAAGAAGATAGGTCTCCCTAAATCGCGGTATGAGGGGAGACTGATCGAAAAGGCACGCTTGGAAGGGACTCAATTATATGCAGGGACGGATATTCTTGGTCTCAAGCACACTACAGTTCTCTGAGAACTCTACCTTGGTGACCCGTATGTCGATGGACACAAGAACGATCTGCGCTCCAAACACCCGTAGCGGTCTTGACGATCGGATTACATGTGAACACATCAGACTTTCAGCAGTTGGTTGGAAGCACATATCGGAGGTGACAACACTGTTTGTGATGAGCTGTACTTGTTGTCCAGGGGACCATCTTTGACTGTATTGATTTGGAAAGGATCTGAGATAAATGGGAATACATTTTACACGGTGACCAAGATCAAAAGAGCACCAACCAAAACAGCGGTGTCCGCTTTGATGCAACAACCGAGAGGAAAGGACACATATTATGGTTACATAGTGGACATATGGGAACTTGACTACGGACACGATTTTAAGGTCCCTTTGTTTAAGTGCAAATGGGTCAATCTGTCAGAGGCGAGTACAGGTAGACCCACAGTACGGAATGACAACAGTGGATCTGAAAAATCTTGGGTACACTGACGAACCGTTCGTCCTAGCCAATGATGTGGCACATGTTATCTATGTGAAGGACATGTCTACCAGACCGAGAAAGAGAAAAGATAAGGAAGCGAATACATCATACGATGAGCCAAAGCGCCACATGGTTCTTTCAGGAAAAAGGGACATCGTGGGAGTGGAGGACAAGACAGACATGTCTGAAGATTATGAAAAGTTTCATGAAATTCCTCCCTTTAATGTCAAGGCTGACTCCAGCATCCTGATAAACGATGAAGATTATCCATGATTACGGCGCAATAAGCAAATGACACAAGCGAGGAAAAAGTGAAGACTTTCTCCCGCAACTATTATGATGATACCATGCGAAATTTGTAATTGACGAGTATGATACCATTGTCCATTTTGTACATGAACATGCTATGTGGGTCAATTTATGATACCATGCCAACTTTCAACTTTTTCAGAGTTCATTTGAAATGCTTTAATGTCTTATGGTTCGGCCCTCGTAATAATTAAAAATAGCAACAATAAGTATTTTGTTGTAAGTAGAAACAAAATAAAATAAATAAAGAAAAAAACAAAAAAAGTGTTTTCAAATTTGAAAACTAATGGCACTACAGAAAGTATATAATTTTCGTAAAACTAAAAGCAAAAAGAATTAAAAAAATAAAGCAAAAAAAAAAAGAAAATAAATAATGCAGAAAACAAAAAAAAACTGGAAAAAAAATAAAATAGCAAAAATAAGTAAAGAAAACAAAAAAATGCCTCCTACTGAAAACTAATGGCACTAACAGAAAGTTTATAATTTTCGTAAAACTAAAAGCAAAAAGAATTAAAAAATAAAGCAAAAAACAAAAGAAAATAAATAATGCAGAAAACAAAACAAAAAAACTGGAAAAAAAATAAAATAGCAAAAATAAGTAAAGAAAAAAAATGCCTCATACTGAAAACTAATGGCACTAACAAAAAGTTTATAATTTTCGTAAAACTAAAAGCAAAAAGAATTAAAAAATAAAGCAAAAAACAAAAGAAAATAAATAATGCAGAAAACAAAACAAAAAAACTGGAAAAAATAAAATAGCAAAAATAAGTAAAGAAAAAAAAATGCCTCCCATCGGGCCCCCACGGCTGAATACGACTAGAAACCCTACTATGGGCCAGGATCCAGGCCCGCAGTAGGCCCAGAAGGCCCACCAGGCAAAGCATAGCAAGTAGGCCCGAAAGCCTGCGGTGAAGAGGAGCTCGAGATGGGTGCGACAGTGGGGCTTATAAACCACTGCACGCTCCTCTCAACTAGCAAGGTGGGACTAAACTTTGGCGATGTGAGGCGGCCACGAGGGCCTTTGGTCCCGGTTGGTGGCACCAACCGACTAAAGGGGGGGGCATTGGTACCGGTTCGTGGCATCAACCGGTACCAAAGGCCGCCGCTTCCCGCCCTTTGGGCTGCCGAAAAGGAGGCCTTTGGTCCCGGTTGGAGGCACCAACCGGGACTAAAGGGTGCATTAGTCCCGGTTGGTTTCACGAACCGGGACCAATGCCTTTGCTATATAAGCAAACACTTTGCAAAATTTCAGAATCCCATCACCAGTTTCCCCCGACGACGCCGACCCTCCTCGACGCCAGGTTGCTCCACCTCGCCGTCACCGCCGCCCGCCAAGCCGTCGCCTCACCGAGCCCGCCCGTCCTCGTCGCCCGGCCTCCCGAGCCAGCGCCCGTCCAACCCGTCTTGCCGCCGCCCGAGCCCTGCCCGTCCTGCCCACGCGGCGCCCTCGCCCGCCACCGTCGCCATCATCATCTCACCGCCCCCACCGTCGCTGTGAGCCGCCGCGCCGCACCGGCGCTGGTTTTTTCATTTTTATTAGTTTAATTAGTTTTTTGTTCATATATATATATATATATAATGTATATGTGTATGTATGTGGCTATATATGTGTGTGTAGATGTTCAAAAATTGTTCAGAGCATGTTTTTGTTCATATATGTATTTTTTGTTCATATGTGTATTAATGTTTTCATATATGCAAAAATAGATTTTTAGAAAAGTTAGGTTTTTTTTTCTGTTCATAGATTTTTTTGCTGATATTAATTATTGTAGAATATGCAAATGTTTGTATATTCATATGAACAATGCATTAGGCAAAACCTTTGTTTTTTCGAAATTTTCTATTTGAACATTTTTAAAAACAAGCAATAATAAAAGAATGAGAGGAAAAAGGAAAATAAGAAGAGGAAGAAAGGAGAAGAAGAGGAGAGGAAGAAGAGGAGAAATAAATAAGAAGAGGAAAAAAGAAGAGGAGAAGAAGAAAGGAATAGAGGAGAAGAAGAAAAATATAAATTTTCTATTTTTCTTCTTCTCCTCTATTCCTTTCTTCTTCTCCTCTTTTTTTTCTTCTTCCTCTTTTCTTCCTTTTCCTTATTTTCCTTTCTCACGAGAAGAAGAAAAAGAAGAGTAGAAGAAGAAAGGAATAGAGGAGAAAGAAGAAACTTCAATACGAGGGGGGGGGGTACCGATACCCCCTCCCCGATAACATTATTTTCCCATGTATATGTATGTCGCGTCGTTGTCGATATTGTTAGGGAACGTAGTAATTTCAAAATTTTCCTACGATCACGCAAGACCATGGTGATGGCATAGCAACGAGAGGGGAGAGTGTCCGTCCACGCACTCGTGAGACCGAAAGCGAAGCGTTATAACAACGCTGTTGATGTAGTCGTGCGTCTTCACGATCCGACCGATCCAAGCACCGTTACTCCGGCACCTCCAGGTTCTTAGCACACGCTCAGCTCGATGACGATCCCCTGCTCCGATCCAGCAAAGCGTCGGAGGAGTTCCACAAGACGATGGCGTGGTGACGATCTTGATGTTCTACCGTCGCAGGGCTTCGCCTAAGCACCGCTACAATATGACCGAGGTGGAATATGGTGGAGGGGGGCACCGCACATGGCTAAGGAACGATCACGTAGATCAACTTGTGTGTCCTAGGGTGCCCCCCTGCCCCCGTATATAAAGGAGCAAGGGGGAGGGCCGGCCAGCCTTGGGGCGCACCAAGGGAGGGGGGAGTCCTCCTCCTAGTAGGAGTAGGACTCCCCTTTCCTAGTCCTACTAGGAAGAGGGAAGGGGAAGGAAAGAGAGGAGAGGAGAGGAAAGGGGGCTGCGCCTCCTAGTCCAATTCGGACTCCCCATGGAGGGGGCGCACCACCTTCTGGTGCAGCCCTCTCTCTCCCCTCTTGGCCCAATAAGGCCCATAACTTCCCCGGGGGGTTCCGGTAACCCCTCCGGCACTCCGGTTTTCTCCGGAAACTTCCGGAACCTTTCCGGTGTCCGAATATAACCATCCAATATATCAATCTTTATGTCTCGACCATTTCGAGACTCCTCGTCATGTCCGTGATCACATCCGGGACTCCGAACAACCTTTCGGTACATCAAAATACATAAACTCATAATAACCGTCATTGAAACCTTAAGCGTGCGGACCCTACGGTTCGAGAACTATGTAGACATGACCTAGAACTATTCTCGGTCAATAACCAATAGCGGAACCTGGATGCCCATATTGGTTCCTACATATTCTACGAAGATCTTTATCGGTCAAACCGCATAACGACATACGTTGTTCCCTTTGTCATCGGTATGTTACTTACCCGAGATTCGATCGTCGGTATCCAATACCTAGTTCAATCTCGTTACGGTAAGTCTCTTTACTCGTTCCGTAATACATCATCTCACAACTAACTCATTAGTTGTAATGCTTGCAAGGCTTAAGTGATGTGCATTACCGAGAAGGCCTGGAGATACCTCTCCAGGCAATCGGAGTGACAAAACCTAATCTCGAAATCGCCAACCCAACAAGTACCTTTGGAGACACCTGTAGTACTCCTTTATAATCACCCGATTCGTTGTGACGTTTGGTAGTACCCAAAGTGTTCCTCCGGTAAATGGGAGTTGCATAATCTCATAGTTATAGGAACATGTATGGGTCATGAAGAAAGCATTAACATACTAAACGATCAAGTGTTAAGCTAACGGAATGGGTCATGTCAATCAGATCATTCAACTAATGATGTGACCTTGTTAATCAAATAACAACTCCTTGTTCATGGTTAGGAAACATAACCATCTTTGATTAACAAGCTAGTCAAGTAGAGGCATACTAGTGACATATTGTTTGTCTATATATTCACACATGTATTATGTTTCCGGTTAATACAATTCTAGCATGAATAATAAACATTTATCATGATATAAGGAAATAAATAATAACTTTATTATTGCCTCTAGGGCATATTTCCTTCAGTCTCCCACTTGCACTAGAGTCAATAATCTAGATTACAAAGTAATGATCCTAACACCCATGGAGTCTTGGTGCTGATCATGTTTTGCTCGTGGAAGAGGCTTAGTCAACGGGTCTGCAACATTCAGATCCGTATGTATTTTGCAAATCTCTATGTCTCCCACTTGGACTTGGTCCCGAATGGAATTGAAGCGTCTCTTGATGTGCTTGGTCCTCTTGTGAAATCTGGATTCCTTTGCCAAGGCAATTGCACCAAGATTGTCACGAAGATCTTCATCGGTCCCGATGCACTAGGTATAACACCTAGATCGGTAATGAACTCTTTCATCCAGACTCCTTCATTTGCTGCTTCGAAGCAGCTATGTACTCCGCTTCACATGTAGATCCCGCCACGACGCTTTGTTTAGAACTGCACCAATGACAGCTCCACCGTTTAACAAAAACACGTATCCCGTTTGCGATTTAGAATCGTCCGGATCAGTGTCAAAGCTTGCATCGACGTAACCATTTACGACTAGCTCTTTGTCACCTCCATATACGAGAAACATATCCTTAGTCCTTTTCGTGTATTTCAGGATGTTCTTGACCGCTGTCCGATGATCCATTCCTGGATTACTTTGGTACCTTCCTGCCAAGCTTACAGCTAAGCATACGTCAGTCTGGTACACAGCATTGCATACATGATAGAGCCTATGGCTGAAGCATAGGAACATCTTTCATTTTCTCTCTATCTTCATCGTGGTCGGGCATTGAGTCTGACTCAATTTTACACCTTGCAACACAGGTAAAAAACCTTTCTTTGCCTGATCCATTTTGAACTTTTTCAAAACTTTATCAAGGTATGTGCTTTGTGAAAGTCCAATTAAGCGTCTTGATCTATCTCTATAGATCTTGATGCCCAATATGTAAGCAGCTTCACCGAGGTCTTTCATTGAAAAACTTTTATTCAAGTATCCTTTTATGCTATCCAGAAATTCTATATCATTTCCAATTAATAATATGTCGTCCACATATAATATCGTAAATGCTACTGAGCTCCCACTCACTTTCTTGTAAATACAAAGCTTCTCCAAAAGTCTGTACAAACCCATATGCTTTGATCACACTATCAAAGCGTTTATTCCAACTCCGAGAGGCTTGCACTGCACCATAAATTGATCGTTGGAGCTTGCACACTTTGTTAGCACCCTTTGGATCGACAAAACCTTCTGGTTGCATCATATACAACTCTTCTTCTAGAAATCCATTCAAGAATGCAGTTTTTACATCCATTTGCCAAATTTCATAATCATAAAATGCGGCAATTGCTAACATGATACGGACAGACTTAAGCATCGCTACGGGTGAGAAAGTCTCATCGTAGTCAACCCCTTGAACTTGTCGAAAACCTTTCGCAACAAGTCGAGCTTTGTAGACAGTTATATTACCATCAGCGTCAGTCTTCTTCTTAAAGATCCATTTATTTTCAATGGCTTGCCGATCATCGGGCAAGTCAACCAAAGTCCATACTTTGTTCTCATACATGGATCCCATCTCAGATTTCATGGCTTCCAGCCATTTTGCGGAATCTGGGCTCACCATCGCTTCTTCATAGTTTGTAGGTTCGCCATGGTCAAGTAACATGACTTCCGAATAGGATTACCGTACCACTCACCGTGCGTATTTTACTCTGGTTGACCCACGAGGTTCAAGAGTAACTTGCTCAAGCTTCATGATCATCATCATTAGTTTCCTCACTAATTGGTGTAGTTGTCACAGGAACCATTTCTTGTGATGAACTACTTTCCAATAAGGGAGCAGATACGATTATCTCATCAAGTTCTACTTTCCTCCCACTCACTTCTTTCGAGAGAAACTCCTTCTCTAGAAAGGATCCGAATTTAGCAACAAAAATCTTGCCTTCAGATCTGTGATAGAAGGTGTACCCAACAGTCTCTTTTGGGTATCCTATGAAGACACATTTTTCCGATTTGGGTTCGAGCTTATCTGGTTGAAGTTTCTTCACATAAGCATCGCAGCCCCAAACTTTAAGAACGACAACTTTGGTTTCTTGCCAAACCACAGTTCATAAGGCGTCGTCTCAACGGATTTTGACGGTGTCCTATTCAACGTGAATGCGGCCGTCTCTAAAGCATAACCCCAAAACGATAGCGGTAAATCGGAAATAGACATCATAGATCGCACCATATCTAGTAAAGTACGATTCTGACGTTCGGACACACCATTTCTCCGTGGTGTCCCGGGTGGCGTGAGTTGCGTAAACTATTCCACATTGTTTCAAATGTAAACCAAACTCGTAACTCAAATATTCTCCTCCACGATCAGATCGTAGAAATTTTATTTTCTTGTTACGATGATTTTCCACTTCACTCTGAAATTCTTTGAACTTTTCAAATGTTTCAGATTTGTGTTTCATTAAGTAGATATACCCATATCTGCTCAAATCATCTGTGAAGGTGAGAAAATAACGATACCGCCAAGGCCTCAACATTCATTGGACCACAAACATCGGTATGTATGATTTCCAACAAATCAGTTGCTCGCTCCATAGTTCCGGAGAACGGTGTTTTGGTCATCTTGCCCATGAGGCACGGTTCGCAAGTACCAAGTGATTCATAATCAAGTGATTCCGAAGCCCATCAAGATGGAGTTTCTTCATGCGTTTTACACCGATATGACCTAAACGGCGGTGCCACAAATAAGTTGCACTATCATTATCAACTCTGCATCTTTTGGCTTCAACATTATGAATATGTGTATCACTACCGTCGAGATTCAACAAGAATAGACCATTCTTCAAGGGTGCATGACCATAAAAGATATTACTCATATAAATAGAACAACCATTATTCTCTGATTTAAATGAATAACCGTCTCGCATTAAACAAGATCCAGATATAATGTTCATGCTCAACGCTGGCACCAAATAACAATTATTTAGGTCTAAAACTAATCCCGAAGGTAGATGTAGAGGCAGCGTGCCGACCGCGATCACATCGACTTTGGAACCATTTCCAACGCGCATCGTCACCTCGTCCTTAGCCAATCTTCGCTTAATCCGTAGTTCCTGCTTCGAAGTTGCAAATATTAGCAATGTAACCAGTATCAAATACCTGTGTACTATCGCGGTATTAGTAAGGTACACATCAATAACATGTATATCACATATACCTTTGTTCACCTTGCCATCCTTTTTATCCGCCAAATACTTGGGGCAGTTCCGCTTCCAAAGGTCCGGGTCTGCTTTGAGAAACACTCGATTTCGTGCTTAGGTCCGCATTTGGGTTTCTTCTCTTGATCAAGAACTTTCTTGCTGTTCTTTTGAAGTTTCCTTCTTCTTCCCTTTGCCCTTTTTCTTGAAACTAGTGGTCTTGTTGATCATCAACACTTGATGCTCCTTTTTGATTTCTACCTCCGCAGCTTTTAGCATCGCGAAGAGCTCAGAATTGTCTTAGTCATCCCTTGCATATTATAGTTCATCACGAAGCTCTTGTAGCTTGGTGGCAGTGATTGGAGAATTCTGTCAATGACACTATCATCCGGAAGATTAACTCCCAGCTGAATTAAGTGATTGTTATACCCGGACATTTTGAGTATGTGTTCACCGACGTAACTATTCTCCTCCATTTTGCAGCTATAGAACTTATTGGAGACTTCATATCTCTCAATCCGGGCATTTGCTTGAAATATTAACTTCAACTCCTGGAACATCTCATATGCTCCATGACGTTCAAAACGTCGTTGAAGACCCGGTTCTAAGCCGTAAACATTGGCACACTGAACTATAGAGTAGTCATCAGCTACCGCTTTGCCGGACGTTCACAACTTCGGCTCAAGATCTGCAGCAGTTCGCTACCCAAATGCTTCCAGACGTAATTTTTCGTGCAGCAATGAGGATAATCCTCAAGTTACGGACCCAGTCCGTGTAATTGCTACCATCATCTTTCAACTTTGCTTTCTCAAGGAACGCATTAAAATTTAACGGAACAACAAAGACGAGCCATCTATCTACAGTAAACACGCATAAGCAAAATACTATCAGGTACTAAGTTCATGATAAATTTAAGTTCAATTAATCATATTAAAAAACTCCCACTTAGACAGACATCTCTCTAGTCATCTAAGTGATCACGTGATCCATATTAACTAAACCGTGTCCGATCATCACGTGAGACGGAGTAGTTTCAATGGTGAACATCACTATGTTGATCATATCTACTATATGATTCACGTTCGACCTTTCGGTCTCCGTGTTCCGAGGCCATATCTGTTATATGCTAGGCTCGTCAAGTTTTACCTGAGTATTCTGCGTGCGCAACTGTTTTGCACCCGTTGTATTTGAACGTAGAGCCTATCACACCCGATCATCACGTGGTGTCTCAGCACGAAGAACTTTCGCAATGGTGCATACTCAGGGAGAACACTTCTTGATAACTTTTAGTGAGAGATCATCTTATAATGCTACCGTCAAACAAAGCAAGATAAGATGCATAAAGGATAAACATCACATGCAATCAATATAAGTGATATGATATGGTCATCATCATCTTGTGCTTGTGATCTCCATCACCGAAGCACCGTCGTGATCACCATCGTCACCGGCGCGACACCTTGATCTCCATCGTAGCATCGTTGTCATCTCGCCAATCTTATGCTTCCACGACTATCACTACCGCTTAGTAATAAAGTAAAGCATTACATCGCGATTGCATTGCATACAATAAAGCGACAACCATATGGCTCTCGCCGATTGCCGATAACTCGGTTACAAAACATGATCATCTCATACAATAAAATATAGCATCACGTCTTGACCATATCACATCACAACATGCCCTGCAAAAACAAGTTAGACGCGTCCTCTACTTTGTTGTTGCAAGTTTTACGTGGCTGCTACGGGCTGAGCAAGAACCGTTCTTACCTACGCATCAAAACCACAACGATACTTCGTCAAATAGACTCCGTTTTAACCTTCTCAAGGACCGGGCGTATCCACACTCGGTTCAACTAAAGTTGGAGAGACAGTCTTCCGCAAGCCATATATGTTCAAAGCACGTCGAGGTAACCTCTCTATCGTAAGAGTACGCGTAAGGTTGGTCCGGATCGTCTCGTCCAACAATACCGCTGAACCAAAGTATGACATGCTGGTAGGCAGTATGACTTGTATCGTCCACAACTCACTTGTGTTCTACTCGTGCATATGACATCAACGCATAAAACCAGGCTCGGATGCCACTGTTAGGGAACGTAGTAATTTCAAAATTTTCCTACGATCACGCAAGACCATGGTGATGGCATAGCAACGAGAGGGGAGAGTGTCCGTCCACGTAACCTCGTAGACCGAAAGCGGAAGCGTTATAACAACTCGGTTGATGTAGTCGTACGTCTTCACGATCCGACCGATCCAAGCACCGTTACTCCGGCACCTCCGAGTTCTTAGCACACGCTCAGCTCGATGGCGATCCCCGGCTCCGATCCAGCAAAGCGTCGGGGAGGAGTTCCACAAGACGACGGCGTGGTGACGATCTTGATGTTCTACCGTCGCAGGGCTTCGCCTAAGCACCGCTACAATATGACCGAGGTGGAATATGGTGGAGGGGGGCACCGCACACGGCTAAGGAACGATCACGTAGATCAAATTGTGTGTCCTAGGGTGCCCCCCTGCCCCCGTATATAAAGGAGCACGGGGGAGGGCCGGCCAGCCTTGGGGCGCACCACGGGTGGGGGGAGTCCTCCTCCTAGTAGGAGTAGGACTCCCCTTTCCTAGTCCTACTAGGAAGAGGGAAGGGGGAAGGAAAGAGAGGGAGAGGGAAAGGGAACGGGGGGGCTGCGCCTCCTAGTCCAATCGGACTCCCCATGGAGGGTGCACCACCTCCTGGTGCAGCCCTCTCTCTCCCTCTTGGCCCAATAAGGCCCATAACTTCCCGGGGGTTCCGGTAACCCCTCCCACTCTGGTTTTCTCCGGAAACTTCCGGAACCTTTCCGTGTCCGAATATAACCATCCAATATATCAATCTTTATGTCTCGACCATTTCGAGACTCCTCGTCATGTCCGTGATCACATCCGGGACTCCGAACAACCTTCGGTACATCAAAATACATAAACTCATAATAACCGTCATTGAAACCTTAAGCGTGCGGACCCTACGGTTCGAGAACTATGTAGACATGACCTAGAACTATTCTCGGTCAATAACCAATAGCGGAACCTGGATGCCCATATTGGTTCCTACATATTCTACGAAGATCTTTATCGGTCAAACCGCATAACGACATACGTTGTTCCCTTTGTCATCGGTATGTTACTTACCCGAGATTCGATCGTCGGTATCCAATACCTAGTTCAATCTCGTTACCGGTAAGTCTCTTTACTCGGTCCGTAATACATCATCTCACAACTAACTCATTAGTTGTAATGCTTGCAAGGCTTAAGTGATGTGCATTACCGAGAAGGCTCGAGATACCTCTCCGACAATCGGAGTGACAAAACCTAATCTCGAAATACGCCAACCCAACAAGTACCTTTGGAGACACCTGTAGTACTCCTTTATAATCACCCAGTTACGTTGTGACGTTTGGTAGTACCCAAAGTGTTCCTCCGTAAACGGAGTTGCATAATCTCATAGTTATAGGAACATGTATGGGTCATGAAGAAAGCATTAACATACTAAACGATCAAGTGTTAAGCTAACGGAATGGGTCATGTCAATCAGATCATTCAACTAATGATGTGACCTTGTTAATCAAATAACAACTCCTTGTTCATGGTTAGGAAACATAACCATCTTTGATTAACAAGCTAGTCAAGTAGAGGCATACTAGTGACATATTGTTTGTCTATATATTCACACATGTATTATGTTTCCCGTTAATACAATTCTAGCATGAATAATAAACATTTATCATGATATAAGGAAATAAATAATAACTTTATTATTGCCTCTAGGGCATATTTCCTTCAGATATAACCCCTCGAGATAACTTCGACATGAGGGGCGGTCGATATATATACCACCTCTCGACCGTGATAACTTATACAACGGCAGCACCCCCTCTCGGCCCTCTCGCTCGACCAAAACTCTCGGGGACACCCAAACCCTAGAGAGAAAACGATGTTGGTCTCTTACCCCCTCCCGCTGCGCCCCTACCCGACAAATTAACTCTCTCGAGGCCACCCTAATTAACCCTTGAAGTGTTGTGTCGAGGCGACCCCAAACCCTAGAGAGAAAACAATGTTGGTCTCCTACCCCTCCTTGGCGCCCCTACCCGACAAATTAACTCTCTCGAGGCCACCCAAACTAACATGTTTCCTTATTGTGATTAGCTAGCTAGTTCTACGTTTGCCAGTAATATATATATATATATATATATATATGTATAATATATATATATCTGTACCATGTTTGAATAATAATTGACATGTTGTAAATATTTGCAGAAACTATGGAGCACTCCCGAGACGAATAAACATAAGCGATGTTGGGGCACATAATCGCACAAGGAAGTGATGAAGTTGCGTCATTTCTCAACGACAGCGGACTGGGTGAAGAAGAGGGCTATGTTTATGATGGATTCGACCCATTAATGCCGGTACAAGAAGAGGACTATGGTCATGATGGCTCCGGTGACACAATGGAGGTACAAGCGAAGGAGACCGTCTTGATCGCTCTGGTGACCGAACCGAGTCCGCCAGGTATATATATATTAGTTAAGCCCGTCTTGACTAGTTAATTGATGCATCCATTGTTTTGGTATATGTACACATATTAATTACTCTCGTCTTTCTTCCTTATAATTTCTAGCCCTCCGGATCGAGCACAACTTCGGTAAGGAGATGAGGCCCAAAGAAAAAGTTGAGCTCGGATGAAAAGTTTGAGATCATACAAATCGCGCCCGACGGCGAACCGATTGAACCCATGCGGACAAGGAAGGCATTTTACGCTCGGTCTTGGGGTTCTTGTTAGGGACAAGATCCCGATCAGCATCCATCAATGGTATAAGCCTAAGGAGGAAGACCACGAGGTGTCTTATGTCAATGATATGCAGAAAGAAGATCTTTGGACTGAGCTGAAGGCAAATTTCACCCTACCGCCAGAGGAGGATCTGGAGAAGCCAGTTAAAGAGAAATTAATCAAGTCTTGTGCCCTTAAGAAGATGGCAACCCTAATGAGGAGGTGGAGGAAAGAGCTGAACCAGTTTGTCGAGAAAGATAAGACACCAGAATTCATCGGCAAATATGAGAAGATCAAAGATCATCGCCCGCATTTGTGGCCCACAAGACATCGGAAAAGAGTAAGAAGATGTCGGCGACAAACAAGCAAAATGCTGCGAAGAAGAAGCTTCACCATCGCACGGAGTCGTGGCTACAACAAAGCCCGCCTAAGTGGTCCAAGGCTGAGCATGATCTCGCTTGAAAAGGGATCGAACCAGAGACAATGTATCGCTGCAGACCGTTGCGGACTTGGTTCTTCGGGCTGGCGGAACCTTGGACCTCGTAATGTGGAAGTGCCAGTGGACAGACAAGCAACTGCAAATACCACTCAGGAAGCTTCGACACTATATCGATGCAGCGCAGCGAGGGACGTTCCTTCCAAACAGGGAGAAGGACGAGCTCACAATGGCCCTTGGGAATCCTGAGCACCCTGGACGGACACGAGGCACGCCAGGCTCCCTTTCGTGGAAGGTTGGTTTTCCGGACGCAGGGGGTTACAAAACCCACGAGAGGAGGAAGATGTTGGAAATATGCCCTAGAGGCAATAATAAAAGGATTATTATTATATTTCCTTGTTCATGATAATTGTCTTTTATTCATGCTATAATTGTATTATCCGTAAATCGTAATACACGTGTGAATAAATAGACCACAATATGTCCCTAGTGAGCCTCTAGTTGACTAGCTCGTTGATCAATAGATAGTCATGGTTTCCTGACTATGGACATTGGATGTCAATGATAACGGGATCACATCATTAGGAGAATGATGTGATGGACAAGACCCAATCCTAAGCATAGCACAAGATCGTGTAGTTCGTTTTGCTAGAGCTTTTCAAATGTCAAGTATCTCTTCCTTAGACCATGAGATCGTGTAACTCCCGGATACCGTAAGAATGCTTTGGGTGTACCAAACGTCACAACGTAACTGGGTGACTATAAAGGTGCACTACAGGTATCTCCGAAAGTGTCTGTTGGGTTGACACGGATCGAGACTGGATTTGTCACTCCGTGTTACGGAGAGGTATCACTGGGCCCACTCGGTAGTGCATCATCATAATGAGCTCAAAGTGACCAAGTGTCTGGTCACGGGATCATGCACTACGGTACGAGTAAAGTGACTTGCCGGTAACGAGATTGAACGAGGTATTGGGATACCGACGATCGAATCTCGGGCAAGTAACATACCCATTGACAAAGGGAATTGTATACGGGGTTGTTTGAATCCTCGACATCGTGGTTCATCCGATGAGATCATCGAGGAGCATGTAGAGCCAACATGGGTATCCAGATCCCGCTGTTGGTTATTGCCCGAGAGCCGTCTCGGTCATGTTCACGTGTCTCCGAACCCGTAGGGTCTACACACTTAAGGTTCGGTGACGCTTAGGGTTGTAAGAATATGAGTATGCAGTAAAACGAATGTTGTTATGAGTCCCGGATGAGATACCGGACGTCACGAGGAGTTCCGGAATGGTCCGGAGGTAAAGAATTATATATAGGAAGTATTGTTTCGGCCATCGGGAAAGTTTCGGGGTCACCCGGTATTGTACCGGGACCACGGAAGGGTCCCGGGGGTCCACCGGGTGGGGCCACCCATCTCGGAGGGCCCCATGGGCTGAAGTGGGGAGGGGAACCAGCCCATAGTGGGCTGGTGCGCCCCCCTTGGCCCACCCCCTGCGCCTAGGGTTTAAATCCTAGGGTGGGGCGCCACTTGCCTTGGGGCACTCCACCCCTTGGCCGCCGCCCCTTGGGAGATGGGATCTCAAGGGCGGCGCCCCCTGAGGGGCCTATATAAAGGGAGGGGGAGGGGGAAGCCGCACTGAAGTTCCGCGCCTCCCTCCCTGCTACACCTCTCCTCCTCCGCCACGTGCTTGGCGAAGCCTGCCGGAAATCTTGCTTCTCCACCAACACCACGCCGTCGTCGTCTTTGCTGGAGCCATCTTCCTCAACCTCTCCTTCCCCTTGCTAGATCAAGAAGGAGGAGACGTCATCCGCTCCGTACGTGTGTTGAACGCGGAGGTGCCGTCCGTTCGGCACTCGGTCATCGGTGATTTGGATCACGGCGAGTACGACTCCATCATCCACGTTCTAGTGAACGCTTCCACACGCGATCTACAAGTGGTATGTAGATGCAATCTCTCTCCCATGACTCGTTGCTTAGATGAACTCATAGATGGATCTTGGTGAAACCTTAGGAAAAATTTTAATTTTCTGCAACGTTCCCCAACAGTGGCATCATGAGCTAGGTCTATGCGTAGTTCTCTATTGCACGAGTAGAACACAATTTTGTTGTGGGCGTAGATCTTGTCAACTTGCTTGCCGCTACTAGTCTTATCTTGCTTCAGCGGTATTGTGGGATGAAGTGGCCCAGACCAACCTTACACGTACGCTTACGTGAGACCGGTTCCACCGACTGACATGCACTAGTTGCATAAGGTGGCTGGCGGGTGTGTGTCTCTCCACTTTAGATGGAGCAGAATCTATGAAAAGGCTCATTATCAAGGCTAAATAGAAGTTGACAAAAACACTATGTCGATATTCTAAGGTAAGAAAACTATCTAGCTAGAACCCAATTGCAGCCACGTAAAAGATGCAACAACAATTACAGGACGACTAACTTGTTTTTGCAGCAATTGTCATGTGATGTGATATGGCGGAAGTTGTGATGAATGATGAATGACATATTGTGATGTATGAGATCATGTTCTTGTAATAGGAATCACGACTTGCATGTCGATGAGTATGACAACCGGCAGGAGCCATAGGAGTTGTCTTTATTTTTGTATGACCTGCGTGTCATTGAAGAACGCCATGTAAATTACTTTACTTTATTGCTAAACGCGTTAGCCATAGAAGTAGAAGTAGTCGTTGGCGTGACAACTTCATGAAGACACGATGATGGAGATCATGATGATGGAGATCATGGTGTCATGCGGTGACAAGATGATCATGGAGCCCGAAGATGGAGATCAATGGAGCTATATGATATTGGCCATATCATGTCACTACTATATAATTGCATGTGATGTTTATTATGTTTATGCATCTTGTTTACTTAGAACGATGTAGTAAATAAGATGATCCCTTACAACAATATCAAGAAGTGTTCTCCCTAAGCGTGCACCGTTGCTAAAGTTAAATGCGTTTGAAGCACCACGTGATGATCGGGTGTGATAGATCCTTACGTTCACATACAACGGGTGTAAGACAGTTCTACACATGCAAAACACTTAGGGTTAACTTGACGAGCCTAGCATGTACAGACATGGCCTCGGAACACGGAGACCGAAAGGTCGAACACGAGTCGTATGGAAGATACGATCAACATGAAGATGTTCACCGACGATGACTAGTTCGTCTCACGTGATGATCGGACACGGCCTAGTCGACTCGGATCGTGTAACACTTAGATGACTAGAGGGATGTCTAACCTGAGTGCGAGTTCATTAAAATAATTTGATTAGACGAACTTAATTATCATGAACTTAGTCTAAAACCTTTGCAAATATGTCTTGTAGATCAAATGGCCAATGCTCGTGTCAACATGAACTTCAACGCGTTCCTAGAGAAAACCAAGCTGAAAGATGATGGCAGCAACTATACGGACTGGGTCCGAACACGAGGATCATCCTCATAGCTGCTCGAAACAATATGTCCTAGAAGGACCGCTAGGTGATGCACCCGTCCTGCAGAACCAAGACATTATGAATGCTTGGCAGTCTCGTGCTGATGATTACTCCCTCGTTCAGTGCGGCATGCTTTACAGCTTAGAACTGGGGCTCCAAAAGCGTTTTGAGCAACACGGAGCATATGAGATGTTCGAGGAGCTGAAACTAGTTTTCCAAGCTCATGCCCGGGTCGAGAGATATGAAGTCTCCGACAAGTTCTATAGTTGTAAAATGGAGGAAAATAGTTACAAGGTGAGCACATACTCAAAATGTCTGGTTGCACAACCGCATGTCCCAGCTGGACATAAACCTCCCGGACGAGGCGGTCATTGACAGAATCCTTCAGTCGCTCCCACCAAGCTACAAGAGCTTTGTGATGAACTACAATATGCAGGGGATGGTGAGGACCATTCCCGAAGTATTCTCAATGCTGAAGTCAACAGAGGTTGAAATCAAGAAAGAACATCAAGTGTTGATGGTCAATAAAACCACCAAGTTCAAGAAGGGCAAGGGTAAGAAGAACTTCAATAAGGACGGCAAGGATGTTGCCGCGCCCGGTAAGCAAGTTGCCGGGAAGAATCAAAGAATGGACCCAAGCCTGAGACAGAGTGCTTCTATTGCAAAGGGAAGGGCCACTGGAAGCGGAACTGCCCCAAATACTTAGCGGACAAGAAGGCCGTTAACAGTAAAGGTATATTTGATATACATGTAATTGATGTGTACCTTACCAGTACTCGTAGTAACTCCTGGGTATTTGATACCGGTGCCGTTGCTCATATTTGTAACTCACAGCAGGAGCTGCCGAATAAACGGAGACTGGCGAAGGACGAGGTGACGATGCGCGTCGGGAATGGTTCCAAGGTCGATGTGATCTCCGCCGGCACGCTACCTCTACATTTACCTACGGGATTAGTTTTAAACCTCAATAATTGTTATTTGGTGCCAAGTTTGAGCATGAACATTGTATCAGGATCTTGTTTAATGCGAGATGGCTACTCATTTAAATCCGAGAATAATGGTTGTTCTATTTATATGAGAGATATGTTTTATGGTCATGCTCCGATGGTCAATTGTTTATTCTTAATGAATCTCGAACGTAATATTACACATATTCATAGTGTGAATACCAAAAGATGTAAAGTTGATAACGATAGTCCCACATACTTGTGGTAATCGCCGCCTTTGGTCACATTGGTGTCAAGCGCATGAAGAAGCTCCATTCGATGGACTTTTAGAGTCTCTCGATTATGAATCATTTGACACATGCGAACCATGCCTTATGGGCAAAATGACCAAGACTCCGTTCTCCGGAACAATGGAGCGAGCAACCAACTTATTGGAAATCATACATACCGATGTGTGCGGTCCAATGAGCGTTGAGGCTCATGGAGGATATCGTTATGTTCTCACTCTCACGCAGCGACTTAAGTAGATATGGGTATGTCTACTTGATGAAGCACAAGTCTGAGACCTTTGAAAAGTTCAAGGAATTTCAGAATGAGGTAGAGAATCAACGTGACCGAAAAAATAAAGTTCTTACGATCAGATCGTGGAGGAGAATATTTAAGTCACGAATTTGGTACACACTTAAGGAAATGTGGAATCGTTTCACAACTCACGCCGCCTGGAACACCTCAGCGTAACGGTGTGTCCGAACGTCGTAATCGCACTCTATTGGATATGGTGTGATATATGATGTCTCTTACCGACTTACCGCTATCATTTTGGGGATACGCACTAGAGACAGCTACATTCACTTTAAATAGGGCACCGTCTAAATCCGTTGAGACGACACCGTATGAATTATGGTTTGGAAAGAAACCTAAGCTGTCGTTTCTAAAAGTTTGGGGATGCGATGCTTATGTCAAGAAACTTCAACCTGAAAAGCTCGAACCCAAGTCGGACAAATGCATCTTCATAGGATACCCTAAGGAAACCATTGGGTATACCTTCTACCTTAGATCCGAAGGCAAGATCTTTGTTGCCAAGAACGGATCCTTTCGGAAAAGAGTTTCTCTCGAAAGGAGTAAGTGGGAGGAAAGTAGAACTTCGATGAAGTACTACCTCTTGAACCGGAAAGTAGTGCAGCTCAGAAAATGTTCTGTGGTGCCTACACCTCTTGGAGAGGAAATTAATGATGATGATCAAGGTACTTCGGATCAAGTTGCTCTTGAACTTCAGGGTCCACAAGGACACGTTCCACACCAGAATGGTATGGCAACCCTGTCCTGGAAATCATGTTGTTAGACAATGGTGAACCTTCGAACTATGAAGAAGCGATGGCGGGCCCGGATTCCAACAAATGGCTTGAGGCCATGCAATCCGAGATAGGATCCATGTATGAAAACAAAGTATGGACTTTGACAGCCTTGCCCGATGATCGGCGAGCGATAGAAAACAAATGGATCTTTAAGAAGAAGACGGACGCGGATGGTAATGTCACCATCTATAAAGCTCGACTTGTCGCTAAGGGTTATCGGCAAGTTCAAGGGATTGACTACGATGAGACTTTCTCTCCCGTAGCGAAGCTTAAGTCCGTGCGAATCATGTTAGCAATTGCCGCATACTATGATTATGAGATATGGCAGATGGATGTCAAAACGGCATTCCTTAACGGTTATCTTAAGGAAGAGCTGTATATGATGCAGCCGGAAGGTTTTGTCGACCCTAAGAATGCTAACAAGGTATGCAAGCTCCAGCGATCCATTTATGGGCTGGTGCAAGCATCTCGGAGTTGGAACATTCGCTTGGATGAGATGATCAAAGCGTTTTGGTTTATGCAGACTTATGGAGAAGCCTGCATTTACAAGAAAGTGAGTGGGAGCTCTGTAGCATTTCTCATATTATATGTAGATGACATACTTTTGATGGGAAATGATATAGAACTCTTGGACAGCATTAAGGCCTACTTGAATAAAAGTTTTTCAATGAAGGACCTTGGAGAAGCTGCTTATATATTAGGCATCAAGATCTATAGAGATAGATCGAGACGCCTCATAGGTCTTTCAAAAAGCACATACCTTGATAAGATTTTGAAGAAGTTCAAAATGGATCAGTCCAAGAAAGGGTTCTTGCCTGTACTACAAGGTGTGAGATTGAGCTCGGCTCAATGCCCGACCACGGCAAAAGATAAAGAAGAGATGAGCGTCATCCCCTATTCATCGCCATAGGATCTATTATGTATGCCATGCATGTACCGGACCTGATGTAAACCTTGCTGTAAGTTTGGTAGGAAGGTACCAAAGTAATCCCAGCAAGGAACACCGGACGATGGTCAAGAATATCCTAAAGTACCTGAAAAGGACAAAGGACATGTTTCTCGCTTATGGAGGTGACGAAGAGCTCGTCAGAAGGGTTACGTCGACGCTAGCTTGGACACAGATCTGGATGACTCTAAGTCACAAACTGGATACGTGTATATGTTGAATGGTGGAGCAGTAAGCTGGTGCAGCTGCAAGCAGAGTGTCGTGACGGGATCTACATGTGAAGCGGAGTACAAGGCAGCCCGGAGGCAGCGCATGAAGCAATATGGGTGAAGGAGTTCATCACCGACCTAGGAGTCATACCCAATGTGTCGGGGCCGATCAAACTCTTATGTGACAACACTGGAGCTATTGCACTTGCCAAGGAGCCCAGGTTTCACAAGAAGACCAGCACATCAAGCGTCGCTCAACTCCATCCGTGAAAATGTTCAAGATGGAGACATAGAAATTTGCAAAGTGCATACGGATCTCGAATGTCGCAGATCCGTTGACTAAACCTCTTCCATGGGCAAAACATGATCAACACCGTAACTCTATGGGTGTTCGATTCATCACAATGTAACTAGATTATCGACTCTAGTGCGATTGGGAGATCTGTTGGAAATATGCCCTAGAGGCAATAATAAAAGTATTATTATTATATTTCCTTGTTCATGATAATTTTCTTTTATTCATGATATAATTGTATAATCCGGAAATCGTAATACACGTGTGAATAAATAGACAACAATATGAACCTAGAGAGCCTCAAGTTGACTATCTCGTTGATCAATAGATAGTCATGGTTTCGACTATGGACATTGGATGTCAATGATAACGGGATCACATCATTAGGAGAATGATGTGATGGACAAGACCCAATCCTAAGCATAGCACAAGATCGTGTAGTTCGTTTTGCTAGAGCTTTTCCAATGTCAAGTATCTCTTCCTTAGACCATGAGATCGTGTAACTCCGGATACCGTAAGAATGCTTTGGGTGTACCAAACGTCACAACGTAATCGGGTGACTATAAAGGTGCACTACGGTATCTCCGAAAGTGTCTATTGGGTTGACACGGATCGAGATCGGATTTGTCACTCCGTGTTACGGAGAGGTATCACTGGGCCCACTCGGTAGTGCATCATCATAATGAGCTCAAAGTGACCAAGTGTCCGTCACGGGATCATGCATTACGGTACGAGTAAAGTGACATGCCGGTAACGAGATTGAACGAGGTATTGGGATACCGATGATCGAATCTCGGGCAAGTAACATACCGATTGACAAAGGGAATTGTATACGGGGTTGTTTGAATCCTCAACATCGTGGTTCATCCGATGAGATCATCGAGGAGCATGTGGGAGCCAACATGGGTATCCAGATCCTGCTGTTGGTTATTGCTCGAGAGACGTCCCGGTCATGTCTACGTGTCTCCCGAACCCGTAGGGTCTACACACTTAAGGTTCGGTGACGCTAGGGTTCTATGAATATGAGTATGCAGTAAACCAAATGTTGTTCGGAGTCCCGGATGAGATCCCGGACGTCACGAGGAGTTCCGGAATGGTCCGGAGGTAAAGAATTATATATAGGAAGTATTGTTTCGCCATCGGAAAGTTTGAGGTCACCCGTATTGTACCGGACCACCGGAAGGGTCCTGGGGTCCATCGGTGGGGCCACCCATCCCGGAGGGCCCCATGGGCTGAAGTGGGGAGGAACCAGCACATAGTAGGCTGGTGCGCCCCCTGGCCCACCTCGCGCCTAGGGGTTGAAACCCTAGGGTGGGGCGCCACTTGCCTTGGGGGCACTCCACCCCCTTGCCGCCGCTTCTTGGGAGATGGGATCTCCAAGGGCCTATATAAAGGAGGGGAGGGGGCAGCCGCACTGAAGTTCTCGCGCCTCCCTCTCCCTGCTACACCTCTCCTCCTCCGTCACGTGCTTGGCGAAGCCCTCGCCGATCGCCGCTTCTCCACCAACACCACGCCGTCGTCTTTGCCGGGCTGAGCCATCTTCCTCAACCTCTCCTTCCCCCTTGCTGGATCAAGAAGGAGGAGACGTCATCCGCTCCGTACGTGTGTTGAACGCGGAGGTGCCGTCCGTTCGGCAGTCGGTCATCGGTGATTTGGATCACGGCGAGTACGACTACATCATCCACGTTATAGTGAACCCATCCTCAAGAGATATACAAGAGGTATGTAGATGCAAAATCTCACACATGACTCGTTGCTTAGATGAACTCATAGATGGATCTTGGTGAAACCGTAGGAAAAATTTTAATTTTCTGCAACGTTCCCCAACAGAAGAAACTGGAGCAGGACCAATTGCAGGCGCTGCACGAAAGGGTAATGGGGCTAGAGGAACGAGAAGCAGCATATCGCAGCAAACGACCTGCCGAAGCTTCCCCCCAAGCTACCCCGCCATCTCAGCGGAGAAGCAGCGTGGCTTCCACCGAGCTGCTTCAGCCGGAGCATGTCTTGACGGCTCGCCGCTATCCCGTGGATGGTATCACGGAGTCTCAAAGTTGCCACATTATGGCGCGATGGATGACTTTGAAGGTCAAGGCGGTTGTTGGCCAAGTTTATCCTAGTGGACGCGGCACAACTTATCACCGCCACCGATTCCGTAGGATATGCTAGGGTGATGGTGGATGACATAACGGAGGGATTTGAGGACCTCCCGCTGACCACCCTACCGTGAAGGGGAGACTAGGCTGGGTTCTCGCTCAAGACTCCATGCCTATGGCGGAAGGAGCTCATCAACCTTCCGAACTGGACGCCTCCGCCTCCTCCTCCTCCTCCGGCGAGTCAGGGCACTACGCCTCCTCCAGCGCCTCCTCCTCCGGCGAGTGACGATCAGGGCACGCGTGGCGGCACTCCGCCTCCTTCTCCGCGTGTGGCGGCACTCCGCCTCCTTCTCCGCCTGCGCCAACGCGCCCGAGCAGCCAGCCTCCTCCTTCTCCGCCTCGTCAGCAAGGGCGGAAGAGACCCGCCGCCGCTCAGGCTGCTCCGGCGCGTCGTAGTCCTTCTCCTCCACCTCGTAAGCAAGCAAAAAAGAAGACATCCGCTCCGTCTGCTCTACCGGCGTCTAGCAGTACAGCCAAAGGCGGGAGGAAATACAGATACGGTCCTTCTCTGAAGACTCCAGAGAAGTTACCGTACGAGAGGACCGAGGAGGAAAACGCGAAGATCGCGCAGACCGAAGTGGATGACTGGTTTGCAGGGTTGAAAGTAAAGAGACGTCCACCTCAGAGGAGAAGGTAGATCCGGTGAAAGCGAAGCGCACTCTGCTGCCCCGAGGAAACCGCAAAGTCTCCGCCGAGAACCAACTATGACCGCATTATTGGAAAGGCATTTGCCGAAGCGGAGAGGTCGGGACGCATTTAAAAGTGATCAAAGAATGAAAGAACGACGAGCTGGGAAACAAATTGCCTAGCTCGGCGAACAAGCCGGGCAATCGTGCCCCCGCTCAAGGTGCTCGCTAGCGACATCGCCGATCCGAGGATGGTGCCGGTTATGGCAATCCTGCAGATTACCTACCCGACGATGTACATTATGATTTCTTGGAGGTGCAGATACAAAGATATGAGTACGGGAAGCCTCTCGTCAAAGATGAAAGCTCTCTATCAACGATGATGCGAAGATTGCATGATTGGTACATGAAAACCTGCAGAGAGTCTGAGGGAGGAGTACTTTGTATGTGAGAGTTAAAAAGGAGCATGACCTCGTTGGAATTGAACTGTTGCCTATTCAATTTGAGGAGTTCTATCAGTTTTTCAATCAATTGGCCCTCGATAAAGCAACGGTCACCTTCTACTGTCTGTAAGTAGTACTACTTCTGTCACTAAGTCTCTCTATATAACTCAGCTCTTTCATTGCATGTATTTATAATTATCCTCACTATATTATGCAGATTGAAGATCGCCAAATTGAAGAAAAAACAAGTGGGTTCCATTGGGTTCATTAACACAAATCTCATAGATGCAACTGAATTTCATGCCGAAAATACCGAGGCCAACTTGCTACAATCGTTGGTAATAAATGAACACAAGGATATAATACTCTTTCCTTACAACTTCAAGTGAGTGTTACTGTCTTGTGGCATATTCGGTTTCCCTTATTAGTCCAGGTTATAGTAATGTAATATTGATGAGTTATGCATGCATGCGCAGCTACCACTATATTCTCCTAGAGATTAAGCTTGAGCAGGGAGTAGTAACTGTCTTAGACTCGAGACGAAAAGATCCCAAGGAGTATGCGAACATGACTGAAATGCTCGAGAAGTAAGTTAAATCGATCATTATCCACCATATCAACAACTTTGTTCATTTCTGATATCAAGTAATTGTTTTCTTTGTATGGCAGGGTTTGGAGAAAATTCACCAAAAAGCTCCGGACTGCCGAAGAAGCTGCAATTTAGACACCAAAGTAAGTACTATAGTAGCATATTCCACGCATCTCCTAGTGATTCAAGCGCTTAGTTTCATCAATACCATTTAACATGCTTGCTAATTATCAGTTTGATTGACCTCTATTTCTTGTAAAGTGGTTGTGGCAGGAACAAGGGAATGATTTCTGTGGATACTACATTTGCGAGTCCATCCGCCACACGACCTGTGAGCGGGGCTACTCTGACAAACAATATGAAGTGCGTAAATAACAATATTCACAATTTTAATTTATTACCATCATTTGTGTTGAGTTTCATTCATTCATATATATATGTATTGACCCCTTCT